>OY821792.1:3404350-4628700 GCA_963682175.1 Triglochin maritima
TAAGGTATGAATTTGTCCTTCTTAGCGTGGGGGTTGCCCTTTTTTAACGTTGGGGTTGACCTTTTTAGCGTTGGGGTATGTCCTTTTTAAGACACGAGTTTGTCCTTTTTAATATACGGCTTTGTCTTTTTTAAGGTAACGGTTTGTCCTTTTGAAGACATGAGTTTGTCATTTACAATATATGGGTTCGTCCTTTATGTAGGGGGTTTGTCATTTTTAACAAGGATGCTTCTTAGTATGAAAACTGAGTGTGCAATCTAGACATGTATATATGAATCCCACGACTACTATAAATCAAAAGTCAACACAGGAGCGGGAGTCCCTCAGTAAATTCATGGTCAATTCACCCCTGATTGAGTGAAGCATCTTGGGGTCCATCTCCCTTGTCGGCGAAACCTTTTGCATGAGACACCTTATCCAATACAACACAAAAACACCACAGTCGTTGCTCCCCGACATTTGTCGTTGGCACGTTTCCCTCAGGTATCTCACTGGCCATTCCACCTTAAGTCGGTTCCTCCAGTATTCATCTACGTCTTTGGCCGAGCATTCATGTACGCCTACCGCACTGTCAGGACCCCTATATGGAACTAGCTCCCTAAAGCAGTTGTTTAAATGCAGGATCTCCTCGGACGGTGATGCATTGCATACATTGCATCATATGTCTTTCATTTAGATTACTTTTACATCAATAAATGCTACTAAGATATGTGTTTAGTCTTATTTACAGAATACAGGGACCTGAATGCAATTTACCCACATCCCGAGCATAAACGCATGCAAAAAACTCATTTCTATCATAAAGACCAAGTTCAAGATTATCAGGTTACGAATGGAAATGTATCCAAGCATAAAAGCATTCAAGTCCTAATTGCAAAAAGAACAAGGACTTAAGCACAAAAGTAACCGGGGACTTAACTGCAAAAAGTCAAGGACCTAATTGCAAATCACGAGTAGCTTTTATTATCTTGGAGAAAATCTAAAGAAAAATCAATATAAATCTCCAAACATATAAAGGAATTAATCCGGAGCTCAAAAGAATGGAAAGAAATCATCCAGACGCGCAAAGGAGGATCAAATCATACCATAAACACTCATCAAAAATCCGGAATTAATCTGACTATATTGTGCGGCGTTTCCGCCGCACAACACATACAACATGCGGCGATTCCGCCGCCCGCCTTACGATCCGTGTGCTCCAATTTCGTCCAGTCGTGTCTGGACACGTGTACTTTCCAATATTATACCTAGATCCCTTGTAGCAACTATAAATAGACCCGAGAACGATGTTAGAAGGGTCCTTAGTCTTTGGTATTAGTTTTTATTCTTAATCTTAGTTTTGTATTCCTCTTTTCATTAATAAAATTCTGTCTTTTAATTCTTACTTTTAGTTTTCTTTTGTAATGTCTCAAGGACCCCTTCTTCCTCCCTCTATGAGTTTCTAACTCCTTCCAAAGGGTGGAGGTGACGGATTAGGGTGAAGAGAAGATGAATGAATGTTATTATTTTAATTTCGTGTTAGTATATTTTGATTACTTGAGTTTATGTTAAATCATTTATCATGTAATGCTTTATAACTAATATGATTTATTATAAGTTTCTAAATTCTCTAATCTAAACCTTAAATCTAAACCTCCACCCGACGGAATTCACCTCTTTGTTCTTGCTTTAGTTTTAATTGTTTTTGTTTCTTGCTTTAAATAACTAAAACCCAAAAATCTCAAAACCCATTTATTTCTTCTCTCCTTCTTTCCCCCAATTGAAATAACAAAAATAACGAAATCTCTCCCTCCTTGTGTTCGACCCGTATTTGCCACGTCTCCATTGACGTCGTGCACTTGCGGTATAAATAAAAATCTCATCAAGTTTTTGGCGCCGTTGCCGGGGAGGCGACGTAGATTTTGTTGTTTTTGTATTTCGATTTTATCATGTTTATCTTGTGCGCGATCTAAGTATTTGGATTTGTGTTTCAGGAGACAACAGAGTGCACGGCGAAATCCGAGCACCATTTGAGCTAAACGAGCGGCGAAATCGCCGCACCTGAAGAACAACTTGCGGCGAATCCGCCGCACACTTGGAGCGTCTGGGCTTCAACTTTTTCTGGGACGTGACTCATCTCTGGGTGGACGCGTAAAGCTACTGAAATTTCGAGAGCGGGCGGCGAACCCGACTGAGCATTGCGTAGGTAACCTTCGTTGCCTTTTCCTCGTAATTTCTAGTTTCAGAAAATTTCCTTTTATTAGAATTGCACGTGTTAAGCTTAAATTCCATAATTGGCAATATTTCAACTCTGACCTAAAATTCGCAAAATTAGAAAGACCTTAGTGCATGCATCATATAATGTTTTGTTTGCATTATTCTTGCTAAATTCTTGCAAATCAATTTCTGTTGAAGAGTGCTGGAGGCAAGGTACGTATCGCGGTTTTTAACGATTGCATTTAAGCATATAATTTAATTTGCATACAACCTTACAATTGCCCCCATTAAAAAGACCATTGTTTGACTATCTTTGTTAGATCTAAGTTAAACTATCTTAAGGGCAACTCCGTAGGAAAAGATACGGTGGGGATTTCATCACCCTTCCGTGGCCCACAAATCACAATCCTAAAGTGTCACCCAAGCCTTAAAATTTAAAATCAATTAGACATTGGCCCCAAAGGACTCGGACTCAATTAAGGAGAAGAATTGGTTTGACTTGCTATGACCTGAAGCCGATCGAATTCAATTTGGTGTCTAGGAAGTGTTTTTGTGTTGACGAAAGTCTTCCAAGCGAAGTGGTTGTCTAATTGGCACCGACTCTGTCGGAAGCGCCCCCACTAGCTATACACTACCTGGCCAATTTGGTTTGATTAGTGAGGGAGGTGAATCAAGCGAATCAATTCGACTCAACCAGTTAGGAGTCGTCTAGATTTAAGTGACACTATGTCTAGGATTGTTTGAACCGTGCTTTCTTAGGAAATTTCTGACCAACCCTCTTTTCTATCTTTAGAGTTAAGTTTCCTTTCTCATCTTGCCCCATTCTATTGTTTGTTTCCCTTTTGAAAAAAAAACGAAAATTAAAAAAAATTGTAATTAATTCTTGAAATTAAATTTGGAATTTAAATTTCGAATTTGAATTCAAAAAATTGATTCAACCCGGTGCACTCAGATTTGGATTCGGGACTTGAGTAATCGACTCTCACGAGTTCATCTAGATTCCAGTCTGGAACTTAACCCCAATCCACCTGTTGCACCACCTCACCCGGATCCAATGGGTGAGAACGTAGTGGACCCGCCTGTTGCACAACCTGTAACTCTGAGGGATCGATGCTATCCAGCGATGGCTGCTCAGCCATCGTGCATCGTTATGCCCACCATACCGGGTCGCGACTTCGAACTTAAGGCACAATACATGAGTATGTTGCCTAAGTTCACCTCTAGGGAAGATCCATATCTCTTCCTTAGAGAATTTGAGGAAATCTGCTCTCTTATGCAATACCAGCATATCCCTGAAGAGGCAGTGCGTCTGAAATTTGTGCCTCTGGCACTAAAAGACGACGCTAAGAAATGGCTATATAGTCTAGCCGAAAGATCTATTAGGAGTTGGGCTGAGTTTGTTCAAATATTCCTGAAAAAATATTTTCCCAACCATAAGACTATGAGGATTAGGAATGAAATTGTGGCATTCGTTCAGTCTGAGAGCGAGCCGTTCTATTCCTATCTAGAAAGATTTAAGAGTGTACTGACCCAATGCCCTCATCATGGAATTCCAAGATGGCAATTATGCCAAATTATTTATGAGGGATTGACACCCACATCTAGAGTTATGGTAGAATCTGTAAGCCAAGGGAACTTTATGTCGAAAAATGAAAATGATGCCTGCACTTTCCTTGAGGATTTAGCCGAAAACAGTATGCAATGGGACAATGCTAGAACACCGCTTAACCCAAGTATTGGATCTAGAATAGCAAGCCAACCCAAACCAGGTGTCTTAGCTGTAGATGCCAATATAGCGGCTGAAGCAAAACTAGCTACCCTTATGCGCAGAATGGAAAGTCTAGAGCTACAAGCCTAAACCCGAGTGAATCAAGCATCGTCTATCCCCTGCTCTAGATGTGGTCAGACTGGTCATGTAATGGAGGATTGTGCGGACTGGGAACAAGTTAATGCCATGTATAACCATGCTAGAAATGACCCCTACGCATCAACCTATAACTCTGGTTGGCGTAATAATTCCAATTTCTCATCAAACCAACAAGGTCAACCTCCTAGACAACAACCAAACCCGTATGTCCAAAATAATACATCTTCTGGGTTTAGTAACAATAACGATCATGAGGTTAGGTTGACAAGCTTGGAAAATTTGATGAAAACCTTTATACAAACAACCAACCAGACCTTCCAAAGGCTAGAGACACAAGTCAGTCAACTAGCACAAATAGTAGGTGAAAGAGAAAAGGGTCGGTTTCCAAGTCAACCTGAGGTGAACCCTAGATCTAATAATAATTCATATCAATCCTATCAAGCACCTTCAGGAAATAACAACCCTAGACCAGTTCAAATGGTTAATGAGGAAGGACCGTTCCAACAAATAAATGCAGTAGTGTCATTACGGTCCGGAAGACAAGTTGATAACAATGTGGTAAATCCTAGAGTGTCCAATCAATCTAGCCATCAAGCACCCACATATGACCTGACCATTGAACCTGACGTCCAATCTGAAACGCCCAACCCACCTACTCAATCTGAACCCGTAGCTCAACCTGAACCTGAGCGAGTCTATGTCCCTAAAGCCCCATTTCCCAATAGACTCAAAAAGAATTCAAGTGCACAAATAGAGAAAATCTTGGAAGTATTTAAGCAAGTTAAGGTGAACATTCCACTCTTAGATATGATTCAACAAATACCTGCTTATGCTAAATTCTTAAAAGATTTGTGCACTAAAAAGAGAAAAACGAACGTACCAAAGAAGGCATTCTTAACTGCGAACATATGCTCTATTCTTTCCAACACATCTCCTATAAAATATAAGGACCCTGGGTGTCCCACAATTTCATGTTCAATAGGAGATACTTTTATCAATAAAGCCCTTCTAGACCTTGGTGCAAGCGTTAACTTACTCACATTCTCTGTCTACGAGCAACTCAACCTTGGTCCACTAAAACCCTCTAAGACAACCCTCCAATTTGCTGATTGTTCTGTTAAGAAACCAAGAGGTATAGTAGAGGACGTTTTGATTAAAGTTGGTGACTTCATTTATCCAGTGGATTTTGTCGTACTTGATACTGAACCTGTTGTAAATCCTAATCGACAAATCCCTTTAATTCTAGGCAGACCCTTTTTAGCCACTTCGGAAGCATTGATAAACTGTCGAAATGGGCTCATGCAATTATCTTTCGGGAACTTAAAAGCTGAATTTAATATCTTTCATATTGATAGTGAGCCAGAAATAATATGCAACCCAAGTGATGTTGTGATGAGAGCACGTATTTATCAGATTTCTGAATCAAATAAATCATCACAAAAGAAAAAAGGAAGTAGGAAAAAGGGGAGAAATTCATCTACACACCCACCGTCACTCGAGCAAATAAGAGAACCAATTTATGTGAGGGGTGTGGAACCTGTAACTCAGGATGCTCATTGCAATATGAGGAACAATTCAACTGGATACATGCACCAATATGGTGTCATTCAATCCAGTTCTGACTATGGTTGACTTTGAGCAAATTCCATCCTTCCACCGCAATTCACCAAGGTAATAAGTGCATTTGCTTTATATTTGCATACATTGAGGACAATGCATGATTTAGGTGTGGGGGGTGTTTATGTATATATTTATCTATAGATCTGTCTTTTAAAAAAAAATCAATGTTTCATGACATAGCTTAAGATTGAACTGCTAAAATTTGTGTACAAATTGCATTGAGTTTTTGTTCCTTATTATATAGTTCTGCTTGTAGAAATTGTGACATAAATCTAAGTTCCAAAGAAATAACTCATTGCCCTTTAAGACATGTATGCACTTAAATTGGATGAATCAAATCTTTGAAGTGGTTGATAAAAAGCAGAGATTGAGGAAAATATACCGGGAAGTGTGGACTTCTAATAGCAATTAAGCCTTGAGGAAAATAAAAATAAAAATAAAAGGAATAAAGTGAGGAAAACACATTCTGCAAAATGATTACAAAAGCCCAAGCCTTTGAGTCACTGGTCCGTAGGGGTATCTTGAAACCCGGTAACTTGAGTCTACCAGCTCGGGATTATCGACCAAACTCGCTACACGAATGCAAAAGGGTAAAAGTGTCAAAAAGCAAATGTGTTGAATCACGGAAGAAAAGAAAAGAAAAAAAATAATAATACTCAAGGCCCAAAGCTAAAAGAATGATCCATGCCATGGTTGATCCAAATGATACTTCACCACCAGAGGAGGCGTGCAAAATAATTCAAGTGATAAACATGTGTAGAAGGGTTAGTGGTGTGAATGTTGGAGGAACAAAGACCAAGTCATATTTTTAATGAGTTAGATTTATATAATGAGCATGCAAGAATTCTCAGTGATATGTATAAGGTCGACGTAGGGATATTGAGAACTATTAATGAAATGTTGATTCAGGATTTTGTGGGTATATCCGCTGAAAACCCTCAGGAGACAACACTTCTCCCCCTTGGCAACAAGGAGGTTTAAAGGTTTGTTGCACATGCTAAGTGCAACCGTCATTCCTACGAAAGTGAGTTAGGATTTCCCTATTTTTATTTTTCGTATCTTCTGTGTTGCTAGGGACTAGCAAAATCTAGGTGTGGGGGTATTTGATGCATTGCATACATTGCATCATATGTCTTTCATTTAGATTACTTTTACATCAATAAATGCTACTAAGGTATGTGTTTAGTCTTATTTACAGAATACAGGGACCTGAATGCAATTTACCCACATCCCGAGCATAAACGCATGCAAAAGACTCATTTCTATCATAAAGACCAAGTTCAAGATTATCGGGTTACGAATGGAAATGTATCCAAGCATAAAAGCATTCAAGTCCTAATTGCAAAAAGAACAAGGACTTAAGCACAAAAGTAACCGGGGACTTAACTGCAAAAAGTCAAGGACCTAATTGCAAATCACGAGTAGCTTTTATTATCTTGGAGAAAATCTAAAGAAAAATCAATATAAATCTCCAAACATATAAAGGAATTAATCCGGAGCTCAAAAGAATGGAAAGAAATCATCCAGACGCGCAAAGGAGGATCAAATCATACCATAAACACTCATCAAAAATCCGGAATTAATCTGACTATATTGTGCGGCGTTTCCGCCGCACAACACATACAACATGCGGCGATTCCGCCGCCCGCCTTACGATCCGTGTGCTCCAATTTCGTCCAGTCGTGTCTGGACACGTGTACTTTCCAATATTATACCTAGATCCCTTGTAGCAACTATAAATAGACCCGAGAACGATGTTAGAAGGGTCCTTAGTCTTTGGTATTAGTTTTTATTCTTAATCTTAGTTTTGTATTCCTCTTTTCATTAATAAAATTCTGTCTTTTAATTCTTACTTTTAGTTTTCTTTTGTAATGTCTCAAGGACCCCTTCTTCCTCCCTCTATGAGTTTCTAACTCCTTCCAAAGGGTGGAGGTGACGGATTAGGGTGAAGAGAAGATGAATGAATGTTATTATTTTAATTTCGTGTTAGTATATTTTGATTACTTGAGTTTATGTTAAATCATTTATCATGTAATGCTTTATAACTAATATGATTTATTATAAGTTTCTAAATTCTCTAATCTAAACCTTAAATCTAAACCTCCACCCGACGGAATTCACCTCTTTGTTCTTGCTTTAGTTTTAATTGTTTTTGTTTCTTGCTTTAAATAACTAAAACCCAAAAATCTCAAAACCCATTTATTTCTTCTCTCCTTCTTTCCCCCAATCGAAATAACAAAAATAACGAAATCTCTCCCTCCTTGTGTTCGACCCGTATTTGCCACGTCTCCATTGACGCCGTGCACTTGCGGTATAAATTTAATTCTCATCAGACAGACTGTTAACAACCACTAGAGTCCAATGTTTGATCAGTAGCATTGGTTGTGCGATGATGGTCCTCCCAAGATCCACACCTTGTAGTCGAGGGGCGACCCACTCTTCAATAGTCTGGCCTTGGCCATTGACAATGCTCTCTGTACATAAGCTTGAAATACAAAGTACCTCTTGGGGGTAGTTTTCTTTTTTTGGCGCTCTTCCAGTACAGAAAACATATTGTCGGTCATCTATCTCATTGGTCATATCCATCCTCTCCGTGATGAGCTCCTTCTGGTCGGAACGTGTGAAACTACCCAGATCACCTCTTCATATCACCTCTTTGGGATTGTGGGTGGCTGCAATCAATTTCAATAATATGTTCACCACATCAGTGCTCAACGTGGCCAATGCATCCATTTCTACCTCCTCCTCCTCCTCTTTTCTTCTTTCTTCCTACCTCCTCTCCTCCTCTCTCCTCCTCTTTCCTTCTTTCTTCCTACCTCCTCTCCTCCTCTCTCCTCTTCTCTTCTCTCTCCCTCTCTTTTTCCTTCTCCTCCTCCTCTCTCTTCTTCTCTTCTCTCACCCTCTTTCTTCCTTCTCTTCCTCCCTCCTCCTCTTCTTTCCTCTTCTCTCCCCTCTCCCTCTCTCTTTCCTTCTCTTCTTCCCTCATATTCTTCTCCCCCTCTCTCCTCTTCTCTTCTCTCTCCCTCTCTTTTTCCTTTTCCTCCTATCTCCTCTTCTATTCTCTCTCCCTCTCTTTTTCCTTCTCCTCCACTTCTATGACCATCTTCATTCTCTTCTCTTCTTCCCTCCTATTCTCCTCCTCTAATTCTCTTCTCTCTCCCTTTCCTTTTCCTTCTCCTCATGCCTCCTCTCTCTTCCTCTCTTCTCTGATCCTCTATCTTTCCTTCTCTTCCTCCATCCTCTCTTGCTCCTCTCTTTCCTTCTCTTCCTCACTATCCCTATTCTCCTCCTCTCTTTCCTCTTCTTCTCTATCCCTACCTTGTTCCCCATATCCTCGAAGATATGCAATCTCTTCCTTCAACATCCCATTCTCCTCCCGATACTTCCTCAACTTTTCATTGAGAATGTTAACCTCTTCAGTTGCCTTCTTCAGGGCAACTTCGGCTTGCAACCATTTCTTCTTCAGCCCAGCCAACTCCAACTCCTAAAGCAGTAGGTCCTGACGGATGCTGCAGTCTCTCAAATGCACCCTTGGTTCGGTGTTGTTGAAGGACAATCAGTCTCCGTGCGTTGGGTTGGCTTAAGGTTTTTAGCCAGACAATTGAATTCCTTCCCCTTTGGTGTAAGGATCATCGGGTGCGCCAACTTGAATTCGTTGTCTTAAATTTTAGAGAGGGTGATTCCCCGTTCCTCCCATCTCTTCAGGATGATCCGTTTTCCAAACATTCTGGACCAACAGTTCCACCTCGGACAGGCACCCATTTTTGGCTCCCCCAAAATGAACTTCTCGCACAACCATACCCAAGGACAAACCAATATGTTAAAAAGGACAAGCGAATAGGTTAAAAAGGAAAAAAATATTTCTTAAAAAAGACAAACCATTGCTTAAAAAGGACAAGCGAACAGGTTAAAATGGACAAACAAATACCTTAAAAAGGACACCTAAGAATTTAAAAAGGACAAACCATTACCTTATAAAAGAACAAGGGAACAAGTTAAATAGGACAAACCAATACCTTTAAAAGGGCACCGAAGAATTTAAAAAGGACAAACCATAACCTTAAAATGGGGATGTGAACAAGTTTAAAAGGGTAAACCAATACCTTAAATAGGACACCGAAGAATTTAAAAATGACAAACCATTACCTTAAAAATGTCAAGCGAACAAGTTAAAAAGGACAAACCAATACCTTAAAAAGGGCACCGAAGAATTTTAAAAGGACAAACCATGCCCTTAAAAAGGACAAGTGAACACTTACTTGTAGTATGACAACACACCCATCGATGTTACCGGGCGATCTCATTTCCTGTAGATCCCGGCTAACTTTCTTCAGACCCGTCACAAGGGCTTCGTGAACAGTCTACGCCCACGCGTACTTGTGTAGCCGTTTGAGCACACAGTTGGGTGTTGTTAAGTTTGTCCCCCGCTCGGGTTGCGACGTCATTTGGCTGCATGCGTACTATCTTGCGACGGAGTCTGAGGCCCAAAAGTAGGGCAACGTCTACTGCTATAAAGTGTACTACCACATAGCTGATCCTCAACCCAACCTCTTTCGCATCATATTAATGTTCCACGAACCAGCCGACAATGTCATTATCGACCGGAACGTTAGCAAGGTCTAGGAAGTGACCGAAGGGGGTCTCTCGGAAAATGTCATTCTCAGTGTCCTTCATTTTTCCCAACACCTTCTCTATTGGTGTCTAGGCACATTTGGACGGCTGGAATTAGTTTGTAGACGCCTAAAAGGACACCAAAAATTACTTCAGCTTGTTATTAGTATCAAAATCAAATGCAGTTGTTAAAACGACAAACCTGATGCACCACCACATTTCTAGAGGAAGCAACACGTGGAGAATCCATTTCATCGACGGGGGAGGGTGGAAGAAAACAACTTGATCAAAAGGAAGGAGAAAACTCAGAGACAAAGGTCTGCGGTTTTCTTACGCTCCTCGATTTCTGAACATACTCCAGTTTGGTGTCTTTTCGTGGTCTTATCTCTGCGGCGGAAGAGAAACCGTCACATGCAAGAAACCGACATTTTTTTATTTTTGGAAAAAAAGACGCACTGTTGGGGAATGACTTGGACTGCTGAATCGATGCTGACTGGATGTCACATAGGCAATGCCTCAGACGTCCGCGTCGGTGTATAACAATCCGTTACAAAAAGGCACCCTACTTATTTAAATGAGGATTATGGCAGAAACAATAGTTCTTCTCCAACAACAAAAACCACCCCCTCTCTAACTATCTTCTTCCTTGTCCAAGGAGCACCAACACAAGACATCTGGTTTGTGAAAATCTATGTTTCTTCGTAAAACGATAATAAGCTCGACCGGTACGAAAAACGCTTGCATCGTGAACTACGCTTCATTTTCTTGTTCAGCTGCAAAAAAACATAAAAGTAGATTGCACGTAGATCTGATCTACATGTTTCTTGTTTTCGATTTCTAGTAGAAAACACTAAAAGATACATTTTTTTTGACAATTCAATCAATTTTTGTTATTCTAATGAAAACATTCGTATCTCTGAAACCCACATTACATCTCAGGTTCACAACAACTTATTACATAAGAATAAGATATAAGATGCACACAACAACACTTCTGCACCTCACATAGGCTAGGTATTTATTTATGATCATGTGAAACCTGTTGGAACTCCATATCATGATTAGAACTTGGAGAGGAATTTACGTATATGTTCTGTGATTTCCAAGGGCTTCTCTTGATTGATGAAGTGCCCAACACCTTCCATCACCACCACTTCCTGAAGGAATGGTACATCTTTCTTAAATCCACCCTTGTGAATGTAATCTTGAATGCCAGGAATGTGGTAAACGAGATCCAAATCCCCCACTATGAACTTAACAGGAACTTTTATCTGAGCTCCTGTCCAAGCTGCTGTTAGCTCCCAATTTCTGCAAAATTAAAAAAGTAAAGAAAATCAACATTTTATTATATTTACATCTTAAATTTATTTTAACTTTGAACTTACATCTTAAATAACAAATTGATTTGGAATGACTTCATATTTTAACTTTTTAAACTTCGTATTAAAATGAAAGAAGTACCAATTCTCGTATGAATAATCAACCAGCAAGTCATTTATAAATAACATATTTTCCAATGTCTTGTTGAAGTACAATTTCTACATAAATACCACAACAACACAGATAATTATTGCTCTCAATTAATACATTCCTAAATGTTCATTGACATATTAATCACAAAAATTTTAGAGCTATTTATCTTTAGTAGCTTGAACTGAAACAACGATATAAGTGGGTCTCTGTAGATTTTTACTAATAATTTTAACAAAATTGTATTTTAAGTCGAAACAACTTAATTACAAGTCAAGGCAGCGATAGTAATTGAATCCCCCAGTGAAACCAGTCTTCTCAAATTTGCTTGTGAAATAATTGATATCTTCTTGTGACAACCAAGAAGGTAAGACAATGGTTTTATCCTTATCAGATGGATCAAACTCCTTGGAGATGTACAACGGGCCCGGAGTGCGATATGTAAAGAATTTCTTCAACACATACTCAGTTCCCAATTCAGCAAACAATGTCTCCAAATCTCCAGGTTTCTGCACACAAAAAAATCATCTTGCTAAGAGCTCATACCTCACAAGTATGTTTCTCATCCTTTGTTCTTAATTTGAAAGGTTGATCCACACAATGTCTGTAGAATCAAAGAGTTCTACTTTATTCAAATTAAAAAACTATATGCATGACTGCATGAGTGTTGTTGTGTGTGTTGTATTGGGTTGAGGATCATTCAAATAGTTAGGCGTCTACCAATTGGTTTAGAAAAGTTATCTCTTCGAAGAGCAAACAAATTAAAGAAGAAAACCAAAAGTCATATGAGTGTCAATTGTGTCTTTTCGGCCATCCTTAAACATATCATTTTCTCATGTTACGCACCACATAATTTTTTTCCTTAACCATATCCTCAACCAATTGTTTCCACCAATCATATTTCTCAGGCTATTCTTTCTTTTCATAAATAAATAAAATGGAGAAATGAAAATGATTACCATCGGCCCACGATCAACAACTTACACGTACGTCATCAATGTAATATTTTACCTGAATTCTACATATGTAGTAGTCGTCCCCGTAGATGGCTCGAAACGTTTCAACAGGTTTGGCATCGGGATTGCGAGGATTAAAAGCAACGCTCATGTTCACCAATGCCTTCACCAAGTCCGGCCTAAACAAGCACAAGTGCCATGCCACTTGCGCGCCCCAGTCATGCCCAACGACGAACACCTTGTGCACAATCGATCGATGGAACAAATTTGATGTGTAATCATAAAAATAACCGTAAACATTCTAAACCTTTTGCCACAATCAAAACACCCCTTTTTGAGGTTTCAATAGAATAAATTAAAAGCTTTTACATAATATTTTTCGAGCCACACAGCACGTAAATTGTATCGACAATTGTTTGTTCAAACTTCAAAGGTTTAGTGGCACCGTTTAGTTTTTATTGTCTAAGCGTAGACTATGGTTGGATATATTCAACCGGCTATTAGGTTATTGGGATAATAAATAAAAAAATTCGTAAAAAAACTAATGGTTTTATTTTATAATTACATAGGAGCCGAACAATGGGGCATGTGAGAGCCGAAGCTCCAACTTAAGTTTCCCAAATTTTTAATGAACCAATAAAAGTAAACATAATCACATAAATTTTGCAAATTTCATATTAATAGATTTTGAAATTTCCAATTTCAAATGCAATTTTAAGGAAATGTTAGTTATTACGTACAAATGAGAATATAAATGTGCACCATTTTTTTATGGATTGAGCAAAAGAGTTGACATTGTAATAATGAAGAGTAGTTAAAGTACTATGAGAACAAAAATCCTATTACTCTCAAACTTTCTCCTTTTATATATTGTTCTTTCTTTTCTTTTTCTTATTTTTACCTAAATCAAAAGTGCAAATCAATTGGGAAGGGCACCAAAAATTGACCGCCCACAACACTGTGTTTTTAGCGACTTACAAACAAACAATATAATTTTGATTCTTTTATAAACTCCAAAACATTGTAAAACTCCTCAATTCTGTATATCTTAATATCTCACTATCTCAATGTTGATTATTTGATTCGTTTTTAGTTATAGTCTTACACCGTAGATTCTTAGTCACCAAAAATTGACCTCCCACAACACTGTGTGTTCACGACGTCCAACATATATACATCAACACAATCCGCCATAACTTACAATTTAATTAGATCGCGACTTCCAAACCAACAATATAATTTTGATTCTTTATAAACTCCAAAACATTGTAAAATCCTAAATTCTGTATCTCTTAAGTATGTCACCGTCTCAATGTTAATTATTTAATTCGTTTTTATTTATAGTCTTACATCGTAGATTCTTACCTCAGAGTTTCATACCAACTTGTCACTAGTGCAGAATTGGCTTTACTCGTCGCCCAATAGACGTCGGCCGTTACAACCACCGACGTCTAGTGTGGAGAGGACAGAATAGACGTCGGTTGTAATGGAAGACGACGTCTATGTGACACTATAGACGTCGGGTTTTGGAATAACACGTTTAGCCGATGTCTATACCCTATAGACGTCGACCTATACACGTCGGTGGTTTGTGTACCTTTTATATCCGACGTCTATAGGGTATAGACGTCTCCATATAGACGTCGGACGTAATGGACAACCGACGTCTATACGTCATCCACATAGACGTCGAGGTATAGACGTCGGCGTTATATAACATCCGACGTCTATAGGTCTTAAAGAAATCAGACAGACGGTTTTCTTTCATTCATTTCAGACGAAACCCACCCAAAAAACCCTAGCCGTCCCGCGACCGAACTCTCCTCCGCGACCAACCTCCGACCGATCTGCACCGTCTCCGGCACCGCAGCGAGCTCCCAAACTCTCCTCCACATCTCCGACCCTCTTCTCATTCTTCCCCCGTCTTCCTCCGTCTCTCTCCACATGTAAGTTTTCTTCCATCAACCATTTGTATTTTCTTCCAAAAGAATACCGTGTTTTGCAAGCTACACACAACTGATAGAAATGTTTTCATAGTTAGGTCATGCTAATCCTTTTTTCGGTGATAAGGCTTGCAGATAACAATGATTTGTAGTTTTAGTCGGTGTTCAATACTTAAAGATTTCGATGTGCTAAACTTTCTTCAGGCAATCAATCTACCAGTTGTACAAAAATGACAGCTCGAGAAAAATTTCTTGCTAACTAAACTTACTGTTATATCTTTTGCCATAAGCTGTGGACTGTGGTGTCTTGTAAGTTCTAACGTTTCTAGGTTCAAAGTACATGAAGCAATCTTACTAAAATATAAGATAACTTGAAAAAAAATGTGTATGAAATCAATGTGTGTAGCTTAAATGAAATAACAAATGAGTATTGGATCACTTAAAGTTCGTAGTCGCTATATAATTTCCTTGATCTGTTTTATTTTCTTATTTTATGTTGTTGCACCACCTTCTTAAGCATTTTGAAGATTATGAAGGTTGAATGTTTATTTATGTTTTGTCTAGTTAAATGTTTATTTATGTTTTGTCTAGTTAAATGTTTATTTACTTTGTTTAGTTAAATGTTTAGTTTATAATAACTCATTGCCCCCCTTAAACAACTTGGCCTTTAATAACCCAAAGCAAAAGATTAGACAATATTTGCTAAGTCATTCATCATATAGGATTTGCATGCATTGTATTTTTCGATTATTTACGATTTTTGTCGTAGATTGCTGGCGTAAGGTGTTGGCTTTTTGGCCTTAATCTATGTTTTGATGATTTAATTAACCTAATCTTAATTATGATGATGTAGAGTAGCACACATATTGCATTGCATATATATAGTATTGTGCTAACCTCTACAGGTGATCAAGACTCATGGAAGGAAGGAAATCAAGTCAAGATTTGTAATAAAGCTAAATGAAGACTTGTAATCTTGATTTTATTTTGAGTCTTAGGAACATGTGTAAATTGAGCATACAAGAGTTAAAAACATATCACATACACACTAGGTTCCTTAGAGAAGTCACACACAAAATTTCACCTTATTTGGACTTCATTAGATCACCCAAACCTTAGTCGGAAATCACTTATAAACTCAAACCCAGATTTCCTGTGTGAACCGGTCGACCGAACCAGTTCTCAGTTCGACCGGTTTATAACAAACTCTCCACAGTGATTTTACCGAACTCTACCGGTCGACCGGTTCTACCTTTTCGGTCGACCGATCCCGGATTTTAATATGGTCGTTTTCCTTGTCGTATTCCTATAACGGTCGTATTCGTATAAAACAAACTTAACCCCAAAATACATTCGGTAACCGGTCGAACGACGACCTTGATTCGGTCGACCGGTTGAACAGAAACAAAATTCCCCGCTATCGGTCGACACATCTTCGTTCGACCGTTTCACCTTTGTCTCAACCGAATCCCCTAAACGGTCGACCGCCCCATACTTTGGTTCGAACGTTTAACTTAAGTAGAGTTAAGTTCTAGCGTATTTGTCCGACCGAGTATTCTTTTGTTCGACCGTTCTCCTTGAAATCAAGTGAACGGTCGACCGGTTTAGTAGTTTCGGTCGACCGGTTCTGGACAGATTTGCAGCCCGATTTTCTGCTTTGTGTATCTTGCACAAAACCCAATCAAATCTATCCCCAACGGCCAGAATACCTTAGGAGCTTATAAAGAGAGGATCAAGACTTGTTGTTAACAACAACTCTCCAACTCCAATTGTCCCAACTCATTAGAGAGAAACCTCAATCCTCAAAGCTCCCATTTCTACACTCTATAAGCCTAAACTTCACACACTTGATCAATTACTCATCCTACTCAAAGTGTGCTCAATTAGAGAGTGAATCCCACTCAGTTACAAGTGTTGTCAAAAGAAGCAAGGACTTCGGTGAAAGCCCGGAGTGTCCCTCTCGGATTGTAGGAGAAAGAATTCAAGCAAGCGAGGGTTGTTCGCGTTGCTTGTGGTGTAAAGGCGTTCTCTCCCGGCCCGGAACGGGGAGTGGTTAGTGAAGACGTAGGCGGAGCTCGCGGAGTCGAGCGAAGCTTACAAGAGAGGACTAGGACCCGGGTGGGGTGCCGAACCTCTATAAAAACGCCGTGTCCTCTTGTGGTTTGCATGTTATTTCCCTACTAGTCTTTCAATTATTTCCGCTGCGTTTATTGTTTGGTTAATTAGGGATTAGATTAAAAGTGATTAGTGGACCCATAACCCACACGATCCTACATAAGGTGCGTACTATCTTTCACTCATCATTCATTAGAAAGCACGCATTAGTTAGTAGGACTTGCATTGGAACAAGAGTGAGGTGGGTGTTTGTTTGGTTTGTTGTTTGTTAGATTAAGGTATGAAAAACACTTAGGGGGCAGTCACCTATAGAAGATGAGGTGGGGGATTTCATCACCCTTTCCTTGGCCCAGAAACCACTTAATAAAAGAGCCTTAATAAAATCAATTAGACGTTGGCCCCTAGGAATTTCGGACGCATTAAGGAGAGGAAACCGTTTAAGACCGTTATGGCCTGAATGTCGTTGCCCATCTAGTCTCCCTGAGATTTTAGGAACCTCCGGGTTCTTGATTTCCTATAGATTAGTGGTCCTCGATGTTTAAGACCGTTTCGGCCTGAACGTCGTTGCCCATCTAGTCTCCCTGAGATATTAGGGACCTCCGGGTTCTTGATTTCCTACAGACTAGTGGTCCTCGGTGGGACCTCGAAGTTAGGCGTCGTCTATTACTAAGGACTTATAGTGGACTTTAGGTTTGTTTTGCCCTTGATTGTTTAGTTAGATTTCTAACCTTCCTTATTCCACGCTAGATTAAGGACTTCATCTCTTCTCCTCTGAGTCATTCTTTTCTCATCTTAATGTCTCCGAATCTTCTCATCTACGAACACATTCTTTTAAATTGAAATTTTATTTATTTTCTTCAATAATAACTATCATTTTTGCTTCTGTTTAGATTGAAATGGATCGAGAGTGGATAGTTTCAAACAGATTGAGTGATGAGTATGAGAATGGAGTGAATATGTTCTTAGAGGTTGCCAAAAAACATTCTAAGAAAATGAAAGACAGCGACATGGCGTATTGTCCGTGCAATAAGTGTCATAATATGTCAGTGTTGACTTTTCGGAAAATGAAAGATCATTTGTTTGAGAAAGGTTTCGACCCAAATTACAGACGGTGGATATGGCACGGCGAAAATGAATCATGTAGTCGTTCCAAGAATGATGGAGAAGATGTTAGTGTGGAAGATCACTTAGAGGAAATGGTTCAGGATATGGCTGAAAAGTTTTCGTCCAACCCCGATTTACTTGGTAATTTGTTGAGTGACAATGAGAAGCCGTTGTATAAGAATTGTACCAAATTCACTAGATTGTCAGCGGTGTTATTGCTCAAATGATAGTAAATATTGTTTTAAACTTAGGACTCTCTGAAGTTGAGAAAATCTCAAGGCGAATTTGCTTCCGATGGTCGGAATGATATTCTACGCGAGGCCTTGGGAAACGACGAACACCCCGGTCGTGTGCGAGGGGTAGGGAGTAGAGTTGGACTTCGACAATATTATGGGAAGACTCAACGCTCTACTTCGACGACTGGTCATACCAAATGCCAGCAAGAGATCGCAGATTTGAAGAAGTCTTTGCAACTTCTTACGGAGAGATTGGATCGTGATTTGCCTACTTCTCCTACCCGTCGTAAGACCAGTTCTTCCGCGGAGACTACTCCAGTTCCGCCAGTGTTCCACCCTCATCGACATGATGATTTCGTGTCTCATTCTCGAGAATTGGCCCTCGTCGACAGTCCCTCGTTTGTAAAGTTCGCGGATGGATCTAGATGTGCTTTATTTGTCGAAGACCCTGATCGAAGATTGGTGGGACACGGGAAAGTTTATAACATCTCCAGACACCACTTCACAGAGGTAGGAGAGGAAGAATTGAAGGTTGCAGTTGAGAGTTGCTTAGATCCTGGTGTTTTTGTGCCATTTCCGGAAGAAGAGATTGTTACTCTCGGCGATGCTATCGGTGGGTTCGTGCGTTGGCCTAATTATTTAGTAGAGCTAAACGACAAACATGAGGTATAGTTTAACTTTGAAAGACTTTAAACTTCAAATTTGTTAACAATTGTATTTTAACGGTTCTATACATCTTTGTAAGGTGTCAAGCCCCCGGAGCAAAGGGTCAAACAACCAATCTCCGATCAACATTAATTCGCTTCCAAGTAGGTGCAAAATGTTGTATCAATGTATGGTAGGTAGGGAAGCACAATCCCTAAGTACCTTGGACTTGGAGGGGGATAAAGGGTTGCCTCCCTCTTTGTACGTCACCAAAGAGGATATCATGCAGTTCATGGCGATGGATTCGTTGTGTATCATGATTATCGACGTGCAAGTGAAGTAAGTGTTTTTTTGTATACAATGAAAAGTATTGAATAATTTTATCAAAACTATAATAAATTATAATTTTTATACTTGTAGACATCTTTACGACGCCAGAATGTCAATATTTCCCGAGGATCAAGTATTTGGATTTATCAGTCCATCTACATATATATACGGGAATGATGATAAATCGGGTCAACTTGGGACATTCTTTAAAGAAGAAGACAAAAGATATTATCTGCTCCCTTATCATGAGAGGTAAACTTTGTAATTCAAAGTGAAATTTTATTTTGTAATAAGCTTCTAATTATATATAACAGGGCTCATTGGATGTTTGTCGTTGTATGCCCCACGACTAATTCGGCATATTGGTTTGATCCGTTGTGGTCGAATAAACCAAGGGACTCAATAAAGAAACTTCTAAATATGTAAGTTCGTTTAGTTGTCAAAAAAGTAATTCTTGGATTTTTATTAGTATTATTGAATGATATTTTCACTTGTGCTACTTAGGGCATTTAAGGTTTACAGAGCTTTAGGTGGTAGTAGAACAACCACAAAATCTGGAATAACATGGCATGGAATGAGAGTACGTTCTTTCCCATTTTTGTTAATTAAGTTAGGAACAAATATTTAGCGAATTCCTATGTTTGTAGTACCAGAAGCAGGTTGGAAATACGGAATGCGGTTACTACGTGATGAGATACATGGAGGAAATTCTCGATGTGGCAACTCAAGACGTATGTCTAACCGAGGTAATGTAGATCGTTATTCAATTGTATATTCAATTGTAGTTTCAATATTTAGTTATTAATATTCAACACACTTGTATTTTTTTGATAGGTTTTCCCAAAAAGTAGTGATCCATTCTCGCAACAGGAGCTCGATGAAACTCGCGACCGATGGGCTCGCTATTTCATCAGAAACATGCTGACGAACTAAGAGGTTCTACTGCCAATTGTATTTTTTGTAATTTAGTTAACAAGTGCACTTGTATTACAAACCTACACTTTATGCCTTAATATAATCGTCTTAATTTTAGAATGAATTAATTGCAAGTGTGTTGAATGTCAATTGTGTGGTTGTATTTTTGTGTTTGTGTTTGTGCATGTATGCTTGTGGATGTATGTGGATGTATGCTTGTGAATGTCAATTGTATGGATGTATGTGGGATGTATATGGATGTATGTGGATGAAATTTATAGGTGAACGAATTTGGTGCAGTTGTATGTACACGACGACGATGACTAAAAACAATTTCGTCGGATCCTATTTATTTTTTTTGTCCAGGTTTGGGAATAGACGTCGGCTGTCTCTATAAGCCGACGTCTATTCCTCTGAAGAAAGGAATAGACGTCGGCTTTCTATGTAATCCGACGTCTATCCCTAAAGTATAGGCGTCGTATGTTAGGTACCCAACGTCTATCCCTAAAGTATAGGCGTCGTATGTTAGTTAACCGACATGTATACCTAAAGTATAGGCGTCGTATGTTAATTAACCGACGTCTATACATTAAAGAATACACGTCGGAGTCTAATTAAGGCCGACGTCTATTTGTTAGGTATAGACGTCGACTATACGATGGCCGACGTCTATGTATAGACGACGCACACATATACGTCGGATAGGGGTGTGCTTATATCCGACGTGTATAAGCCCTTACATCCGACGAATATTCTCTTTTCTGTAGTAGTGTGTGTTGTGGCTGGCATCAATTATCAATCATTACAATTTCTAATTATTTTGTTTAACTTTTAATTCTATTAAATTATAAATTTTGTTTCTACAGTTTCAAGTACAATTGTCTGCATTCCCAAAAAAATATCTCTTTGGCTTATATTAAATGTGAGATCATTGAATAAACAACAACCTAATGGCTTATATTATATCAAGTATAAAGTTTTCAGTAATAAAATCATGTGATGTTTTCAAAATAGGAAAACTTGTCTCGATAATATGTAGCTTTTTTGTAGAGAAATCTAATCTTATGTGAGTGTAAATTGAAATGTTTTGAAGAATATATATGATGATTATTTTCTATTAATTTAAGCCCCACCTTATTGGAATTCCTGGTTCCGCCACTGTAGTTACATATACATAAATGGAAATATAATTTGTTCTTTAGGACATGATATATATATATACCTTTGATTTACGTCATATTTTTTTCTCCTTTTGGTGTGGATCTTCTTTAGATACCTACTTTTTATTTGGAATATAACTTTTAGCTTCTAGTCTAGTCTAGAATAAAAGAGACAAGGTGGTGGGCCAACAGGACTGAGGTAATCACGTATACACTTGTATTGCTGAACGAAATGAAGCTACAAAGTTTAGCTACTAGTTGAATTTTTGTATTTATTTTACTTACCTGTTCCACACCAAGTGTGCCAATTAAGGCGACGAGGTCACCGACGATGTGGAAGATGCTGTATGAGGGAATGGCATCTGGCACGTCTGTGTCTCCGTATCCGCGAAGATCCGGTGCGACCGCCCGGTAGCCACATGCCGCGAGGCCATCGATCTGATGACACCACGTGTACCAGAGCTCAGGGAAGCCGTGGAGGAAGAGAACGACGGGGCCGTTGGCGTCGCCTTTCTCGATGACGTGCATCTTTATGCCATTCACTTCCACCGTCTTGTGACTGACTCCGTCCATCACAGTAGTTATACTTTCTCTACACTATCTTGGAAAGATTTTTGTGGTTCATATATATATATATATTGATGGAGAAATTAGCATTAATCATGTGATGTGTATGTATAGCATCAAATGGTATTCTAAACAATGAATTCATGTTTTGTTTAATCATGTGATGTGTATGTATAGCATCAAATGGTATTCTAAACAATGAATTAATGTTTTGTTGTGTTGCACGTCGAGTCATTTGAACCATTATTGTGAGTGGGACGAGGACAAACGACAGTACTGCTAAAGCTAGTTTGGACATATGGATGGAAATAAATACAGTAAAAAAATGATTGTGCATGTACTTTTTAACATTCAAAAATGCAAATTTTAATTCTACTCCCACTGTGCCTTTTCTACCTAAATCAATCAACTATTAGTATCAACCAACATCCACTGTTTCAAGCAGAGGCACTACTCAATCGATCTTAACCAGACATAACTAGATAGATATTTGGTCTTATAAAAAGTTCAACTCAAATATGATTAGTTGTGTTCAAATGTGGTAAAACCTTAGACCAAAAATGACTAAAAAATTTGATTCTTTCCCGCAAACAATTTGTGAAGGTTTATACTAAGTATTTTATCATTTTTTAACAATTTAAATGTTGCCACTTAATTAATAAAATTTATTTATTTTATATTCTTAATCATTCAAACTTATTTGATTGGAGAACACAAATATAATTTGACATTAATTTACCATCACTAAAATGGAGAGATTGTTGGCTTCGTGGCATCATTACTCTTAATTTTGATGATTAACAAACTAATATTATGCACAACTCCAATTAACACATCACACACATCATATTGTCAAATTGCATATATATTGTATTTTCCTAACATTGTAGGTGTTCAAACCAAATAACTAATAAACTTCAAGATCAAGACTCGAGACTTATAATCAAAGCTCAAGGAGAATACATGTAAATTTCTATTTATTTCAGTAATAGGATCAAATGTACACTTAATGTACAAAAGGATTATCCGTCTCTATAGGTCAGTCGTGCTTCCTTCGGTTTACCGAATATGTCTCAAACGGACGACCGTGTACTCTTCGGTCAATTGTTTCCATCTACTCAGTATCATTCACCCTGGAATTCTTATTTCGGACTATCGAATGAGTATCGTTCAACTATTTCGATCTACTCAGTAGCATTCAGATATTTCCTGGAATTCTTGATTCGATCTATGGAATCTGGATCGGTCATCCGAAGTGTTTCTTTGTTTGTAAATCAAACGACCAGATCCTATTGTCCGACATGGCAACAAATCTGTTGAGAGTTTTCAACGGACTTATCTTTTGTTGTCTAACAACCCATTTTGAAATATCCCTCACCTGTATGTCTACCGAGGTTTCTTTGGTCGATCGTGGACTTTGTTGCTAATCAACGACTTTTTTTCACGTGGCATTTGACTGTTACCTTCAACCAACTTTTGAGTCATAACTGTTGACCGAATACTTCAGACCACCGAATACTTTGGTCCACCGAATAACATACAGTTGACCAAACCCTATCATCAGAACCCGACCATTCCTTACTGTCTATCTTGGTACGGTAAACCAAATTCAATTGGTCGAAATCAGGAAAAAAATTACCGGAAGTTCGTGAACGATTATCTGAATAACATTTGGTCAACCAAAGACTTCATTCTGACCACGTCATTCACATTGTTTCGGACGACCGTTTTCTTCCTGGTCGACTGAACTGGTTCAAAAAACTGCCCGAGCTTAACTCCTATCTTGCTTTTCATTGGTTTGAATTTCTCCAACTCAGCATAACAACTCTATTTGTTTTGAAGCCTATAAAAGCTTCATTTAAGATAGACAATTAACACTTTGCTTACCAAAAATCTTTTATACTCTTGTGCTCTGAAATTCCAAGTCTTTAAAGCTTCACCAACTCTCAAACATCAATCAATTCACTCCAAATTCAACTCTAATCTTTTGAGTGAATTCAAGTTAGAGTTCAAAAACTTCATTCAACTTCCATTGTGTTGTAAAGCTTCGATGAAGCTTCCTTTCGGGTTGTGAGAGGATATTCAAATAATGTTATGGTGTTCACAAAATTCTGATTGTAAAGGGGTTTATCTTCGACCTGGAACGAAGATATTAATGAATTCTAGAGAAAGAATCGAAGGAGCGATCGGTACTTGAGGAGAGTACTAGATCACGGTAGTGTAATGAAACCTCTATAAATCTCCAGAGTCGACTTTTGATTTGCAATATTATCATTATTATATTTAATTGTGTTTTGTTTAGTTAAATTGTCAAATAATATATTTACTCCCTCTAGAATAGTGATCAATTTAACTTATAGAATCGAGTTTGACAAGGTTGTTCACGATCTTGGATCTCGGCCCACAATGGAGATCAGTTTAGTGAAGTCGTGAGCGGAATTCATGATGATCGAGCGAGACTTGCAAGAGATGTTTTGACCCGATTTGGGTGTCGAACCTTAATAAAAAACTTCCGTTTTTTGTGATTTACTTGTTGTCTCCACTTTTACTTTTTTTTCCTGCTTAATCGATCATTATTAAAACGCTTTAGATTATATTAAAGAGGCGATCATCAATCCTACACATACATCGGTGAATTGCACATCAACATGAGCTGGACTGGCGTTGCCCGTACTTGGAAGAACAAGGCTACGAACCTTGGCTTGCATACATGCCACACAACTCCCTAGTAATTTCTTACTAAAAAAAGGAAGATGAACTTTACGAAGAACAGAGCGAATTAAGTTGTAGTTGGCATGTCCCAACCGAAAATGCCACGTATCCAAACTCGCAACACATGCCTCCGGTCTTCGAGCAGATTCATCTATAGCTGGTATTAGGGTTGTGCACGGACCGGTCGGTCCGGGTCTGGTCCGGACCGGTTGGTCCGGATTTCGGTCCGGAGGTTTTGAAAATTTCGAGTTTGGTTCGGTCCGGTCTGGTTTTTTATTTTTTTATTTAAAAAAATCGGTTTTTGACCGCACCGAATTAATACTCACCCCTAGCTGGTATCCTAGTAGGCATGTGATGGTGACCATGACTAGGTGCCTCTTGACCCAAAAGTTTCCTGGTGCCACGATCCTTTATAGCAAAGCAATTTGGATGAAACTGGAAAAAGACATCGTTAGACGATCGACTGTTGGTATAATACGACAAGTCTAATGGTCAAAAGACATGTGTAGATGGTCGTCCGAAATAGTCTAAACGGTCGACCAGATGGGTAGTAAAATTCACTATTTGCTAAAGAAAACAAACGGTCGACCAAAAGTCTGAACGGTCGACCGAAAAGGTTGTAGCAGTTTTAGTTAGTGAATTTCGGTCTAAGTTTGGGTGATCTATTGAAGTTCAATTGATGTGAGATTTTGTGTGTGACTTATATAGGGAACTTAATATGTGTTTGATTAGTTTTTAGCTCAAGTATGACCAATTACACATAGTTCATAAAACTCAAAATAAATCAAGATTACATGTCTTCAAATAAGCTTTATTACATGTCTTAACTTCATTTCCTTTCTTCCTTGAGTTTTGATCATCTGTAGAGGTTAACACAATACAACATATATGTTATGCAATATGTGTGCTACTTTACATTGATTACAATTAAAATTAGGATGTTTAAATCATCAAAACATAGATTAAGACCAAAAGACCAACACCAAGAACCGTACGCGTACGCGCTCAAACTATGAGCAATTCTTCTCAAACATGCATAGTTGTACAAATTTAAAAATTGATACCAAAGCAAACAAGTCGGAGGCCAATATAACACCCAACAACTTTCCTTGTGATTCGGTACAAAGCAAGCAGCCAGCAAGTACATTAAATTAGCAAATTTTCCCAAAACTACATACTTGTATTTAAATCGTCATCCCTCTACTCTTTGTTCTCAACATCATGAATTGTCAATGTCATTCTCATCACGTGGGTGATACCAACTATTAGTGAAGGTGATGGATGTTGGCCGGGAGTCCATGTCGTCCTCATTACTTTCGATGCTGCTGTATATTTTCCCCTAAATAAAGGTGGCGACCTGCAAAAATATATTCACCAACTCCAGTTTGTAAGCAATCACACCTATGGAAGACGAAAATCAGAGTCCTCCTTTAGGAATGTAGTCTTTGTGGGAAAGGAAGAACCAAACTCCCATGTTACTCATATCCAAACTCTTATTGATTAAGAAAAATGCGAGAATTAATCTGGTAATTGGAGAACTAGTAACAGAAGTAAATCAAACCACACGAAGTAAAGTACAACTGTTGCATTACATTTGTCAAGTAGATTTTGCATACATTAGAGAACATTTTAATATCTTAACCATTCAACATATCACAAACTAAAACCACAATGTGCAGTGGTTGAGCAACTACTGGGAACCCAATATTTACCCCAAAACTTGTCATACATCACCTAATTCTCGTGAAAAGCACCTACTTAATTTTTACTAATTACACTTCCATCTTAGTAGGCACATATGTTGGTTTTTTGGCATTAATCTATGTTTTGATGATTTAATCAACCTAATCTTAATTGTAATCAATGTAGAGTAGCACACATATTGCATTACATATATATTGCTATATGCTAACTTCTACAGGTGATCAAGACTCAAAGAAGAAAGAAAATCAAGTCAAGACATGTAATAAAGCTTATTTGAAGACATGTAATCTTGATTTATTTTGAGTCTTAGGAACTATGTGTAATTGATTATACTTGAGCTAAAATCAACTCAAACGCACACTAGGTTTCCTCTAGAAATCATATACAAATTTTCATATAATTTGGACTTCGATATATCACTCAAACTTAGACCGGATAACACCAAACCTTAACCTGAGCTGTCTGCCCACATTCGGTCGACCGAAACAGATTGTTCTGTTGACCGAGTGATCATATATTCTGTTAATATTTTACTGCCCCCAAGTTCGGTCGACCGAGTAACAACATATTTCCGACCGTTTATTTTGTCGTATTCGTATTATTTCCATATACTCAAAATACATTTAATGTATCGATCGACCGAACTTATGATCTCTCGACAAACCCATAGTGTCTGTTGGTTTTTGGTCGACCGTGGACCTTGTTTCGGTCGACCAAATATGATCTTGTTTGTCAACCCCGTAGAGTCTGCTATAAATCGGTCGACCAAACATATCTCGGTGTTCAACCGATAACTTAAGTGTACCTAAGTCATAGCCTTTGGCGGTCGACCGTTCCTTAACCGGTCGACCAAATCGTGTCCAGAATTGCCCAACGGTCGACCGAACTTACCGAACACTTACTTGTAGTATGACAACACACCCATCGATGTTACCGGACGATCTCATTTCCTGTAGATCCCGACTGACTTTCTCCAGACCCGTCACAAGGGCTTTGTGGACAACCTTTGCCCAAGCGTACTTGTGTAGCCGTTTGAGCACACAGTTGGGCGTTGTTAAGTTTCTCCCCTGCTCGGGTTGTGACGTCTTTTGGTTGCATGCGTACTATCTTGCCACGGAGTTTGAGGCCTAGCAGTAGGGCAACATCTACGGCTATAAAGTGTACTACCACATAGTTGATCCTCAACCCAACCTCCTTCGCATCATATTAATGTTCCACGAACCAGCCGACAATGTCATTATCGACCGGAACGTTAGCAAGGTCTAGGAAGTAACTGAAGGGGGTCTCTCGGAAAATGTCCTTCTTAGTGTCCTTCATTTTTCCCATCTTCTCTATTGGTGTCTAGGCACATTTGGACAGCTGGAAGTAGTTTGTAGACGCTTAAAAGGACACCAAAAATAACTTCAGCTTGTTATTAGTATCAAAATCAAGTGCAGTTGTTAAAACGACAAACCTGATGCACCACCACATTACTAGAGGAAGCAACACGTGGAAAATCCATTTCATCGACGGGGGAGGGTGGAAGAAAATAGCGTGATCAAAAGGAAGGAGAAAACTCGAAGAGAATGGTCTACGGTTTTCTTACGCTCCTCGGTTTCTGAACAGATGTCAGTTTGGTGTCTTTTCGCGGTCTTATCTCTGCGGCGGAAGAGAAACCGTCGCATGCAAGAAACTGACATTTTTTTGGAAAAAAAGACACACTGTTGGGGAATGACTTGGACTGCTGACTGGATGTCACATAGACAATGTCCCAGACCTCTATGGCAGAAACAATCCGTTACAAAAATCCGTTACAAAAAGGCACCCTACTTATTTAAATAAGGATTATGGCAGAAACAATAGTTCTTCTCCAACAACAAAAACCACCCCCTCTCTAACTATCTTCTTCCTTGTCCAAGGAGCACCAACACAAGACATCTAGTTTGTGAAAATCTATGTTTCTTCGTAAAACGATAATAAGCTCGACCGGTACGAAAAACGCTTGCATCGTGAACTACGCTTCATTTTCTTGTTCAGCTGCAAAAAAACATAAAAGTAGATTGCACGTAGATCTGATCTACATGTTTCTTGTTTTCGATTTCTAGTAGAAAACACTAAAAGATACATTTTTTTTGACAATTCAATCAATTTTTGTTATTCTAATGAAAACATTCGTATCTCTGAAACCCACATTACATCTCAGGTTCACAACAACTTATTACATAAGAATAAGATATAAGATGCACACAACAACACTTCTGCACCTCACATAGGCCAGGTATTTATTTATGATCATGTGAAACCTGTTGGAACTCCATATCATGATTAGAACTTGGAGATGAATTTACGTATATGTTCTGTGATTTCCAAGGGCTTCTCTTGATTGATGAAGTGCCCAACACCTTCCATCACCACCACTTCCTGAAGGAATGGTACATCTTTCTTAAATCCACCCTTGTGAATGTAATCTTGAATGCCAGGAATGTGGTAAACGAGATCCAAATCCCCCACTATGAACTTAACAGGAACTTTTATCTGAGCTCCTGTCCAAGCTGCTGTTAGCTCCCAATTTCTGCAAAATTTAAAAAGTAAAGAATATCAACATTTTATTATATTTACATCTTAAATTTATTTTAACTTTGAACTTACATCTTAACTAATAAATTGATTTGGAAATTCTTTACAAATGCGAAACTTCGTATTAAAATGAAAGAAGTACAAATTCTCGTATGAATAATAAACCAGCAAGTCATTTATAAATAACATATTTTCCAATGTCTTGTTGAAGTACAATTTCTACATAAATACCACAACAACACAGATAATTATTGCTCTCAATTAATACATTCCTAAATGTTCGTTGACATATTAATCACAATTTTTTTAGAGCTATTTATCTTTAGTAGCTTGAACTGAAACAACGATATAAGTGGGTCTCTGTAGATTTTTACTAATAATTTTAACAAAATTGTATTTTAAGTCGAAACAGCTTAATTACAAGTCAAGGCAGCGATAGTAATTGAATCCCCCAGTGAAACCAGTCTTCTCAAATTTGCTTGTGAAATAATTGATATCTTCTTGTGACAACCAAGAAGGTAAGACAATGGTTTTATCCTTATCAGATGGATCAAACTCCTTGGAGATGTACAACGGGCCCGGAGTGTGATATGTAAAGAATTTCTTCAACACATACTCAGTTCCCAATTCAGCAAACAATGTCTCCAAATCTCCAGGTTTCTGCACACAAAAAAACTTCATCTTGCTAAGAGCTCATACATCATAAGTACGTTTCTCATCCTTTGTTCTTTGAAAGGATGAACCACACAAGGTCTGTAGGATCAAAGAGTTCTACTTTATTCAAATTCAAATAACTTCATGTGTTGTGTGTGTGTGTTGTATTGGGTTGAGGATCATTCAAATAGTTAGGAGTCTACCAATTGATTTAGAAAAGTTATCTTGGAAGTGCCAACAAATTAAAGAACAAAACCACAAGTCATATGAGTGTCAATTGTGTCTTTTCGGCCATTCTTAGCCATATCATTTTCTCATGTTACGCACCACATAATTTTTTTCCTTAACCATATCCTCAACCAATTGTTTCCACCAATCATATTTCTCAGGCTATTCTTTCTTTTCATAAATAATAAAATGGAGAAATGAAAATGATTACCATCGGCCCACGATCAACAACTTACACGTACGTCATCAATGTAATATTTTACCTGAATTCTACATATGTAGTAGTCGTTCCCGTAGATGGCTCGAAACGTTTCAACAGGTTTGGCATCGGGATTGCGAGGATTAAAAGCAACGCTCATGTTCACCAATGCCTTCACTAAGTCTGGCCTAAACGAGCACAAGTGTCATTGTAACGTCTCGAAAACAACGGAAAATTTAAACAATAATAAAGACCGTCAACGGTCAACATCGGACACGTCACGGGAATACAAACCAACATATATAAAATATATAAGATATAGATTCACGTGGAAGTCAAACTATACATATGAGTCAACTGTGATTACAACAAAATGAATGTACAGGTAATCACTACCTCAACAAAAGAAAGATACACAAGGAAGACAGGATCAGATCCCGGGAGCACCCTCCTCGGTCACCACCTCGACTCTAAGACTCCTCGCTACCTGAAATGCAAACAATTGAAACATGCCTGAGTTCCCTGCAGGAACCCCGTATACCAAACCTCCTAAAATACAAAAAAGAAATTAAAGACAATGCAACGCAATGCACATGATCATCCACCTCGGGCCCACAATAATGCCCTCACCGCCTCCGCGACACTGAACCACTCCTGTCACTATGGTCAAGTCAGTCCACCGCTGCCTCACAAGGGTCAGTCGACACCACTGCTCCCCAAAAGTGCAGGAAGGAACCCCCGGCACACGCCGCCACCTCAGGAGCGAGTCAGCCCGCCGAATACACAACTCGGGTCAGACGACAGCCGCTGCTCCCCCAAGAGCCGCCGGACGCGCACCCTGCCGGAACATCCTCGCCCTACCGCTAAACCCTCGCAAACTGCCCAAGGTTTACGACACACATCCCTCACACCCCGCTCGGTAAGAGAGGCAATAGTAATACAATAATACGCCCTCGTCGAAGGTGAAATCCGTCGCTCTCAAAGCCGGTAATCAATCGTCGCCTCGGAGCCAGTAGTCGACCTATACTCAACGGATCGCGTGTGGATAAATCCACCAACCTGCGGCAGATCGGTCGACCGCTACAAGCACACCGGTCGACCGGTCTTCCACACAGTACTCGGTACTGTACAAACAAGAGCATCCGGTCGAACCACGCCAACCGAATTACCGACCAATCGGTCGAACAAAAGTCATCTAGCGGTCGACCGTTTGGATGGTCTACGCTATACCAAATTTATATAATATATATATCCGATCGGTCGAACCAAGGGGCCGTTCAACCGATAACAGGACTTTCAGCATTTTGCCTAAGTGGTATTCGGTCGACCGGAACTGAAATACATTTCGACCGAATCATCACAGGCACTCTACCGCTTAATTAAAATGCTCAGTCGGTCGACTGAAAGTTAAAGAGCGGTCGACCGTTTTGATGGTCAAAGCTCCCAACCGACTTAACATCGAATAGATTGGTCGAACAAGGTTAAGAGCGTTCGACCGTTTAATAAGTCAAAACCCCAAACCGACATATTCTCATTGTTTTTCGGTCGACCGGCTAAGTGGACCCGTTCGACCGATAACAGCATCAACCATTTTTCCCGCACAAATCTGGCATAACGGTCGACCGTCCATAGACATCGTTCGACCGTTTGCGGATGCAAATCAATATAATAATAGGATCGGTCGACTGCCCACAGGCACCGGTCGACCGATCGTCGTCTTCAACCTCTGAATAGGTTGCAATCTGACGGGGAATTCGACACCAACGTCGATCCCCAACACTCACAAGGCATAAGTGAGTTATAATGAAGATTTGGCATACCTTATTGACGCTCGAGGACGTCTCCCAAGCTTTGGCAACCTCCACCCAACTTCTTCTTCTTCTCCTTCACTTCTTCTCCTCTCCAAACTCCTCTCTCACTCTCTGTTGGATCAACTGAAGAAAACGTTTTAATTAAAAACTTATCTAACTATATATAATTACATTTTAACTTACCACCTCCACCTCCCCAAATCCTACACGAACACCTCATCTCCCCATTCTTATCCAATTCTTCCACCTTATCCTTCACTAATCATGGCTTAATTAGGTTAATTAGGTTTAGTTTAGTTTGATTAAGGTGTTTAGATTTAGGTTATTACAGCCATGCCACTTGCGCGCCCCAGTCATGCCCAACCACGAACACCTTGTGCACAAATGATGGAACAAATTTGATGTGTTTAAGCAATGTAATCATAAAAATAACCGTAAACATTCTAAACCTTTTTGAGGTTTCAATAGAATAAAGTAAAAACCTTTACATAATATTTTTCGAGCCACACCGCGTGTAAATTGTATCGATAATAAACTAATTGTTTGTTCAAATGTTTAGTGGCACCGTTAACTTTTTATTGTCTAAGCGTGGACTATGGTTGGATGTATTCAGCCGGCTATTAGGTTATTGGCCTAATAAATAAAAGAATTTCGTAACAAATAATGGTTTTATAATTACATAGGGGCCGCACAATGGGGCACGTGAAAGCTGAAGCTCCAACTTAATTTTCCCAAAGTTTTAATGAAGTAGTAAAAGTATACATAATCACATAAATTATGGAAGTTTCATTTTATTAGATTTTGAAATTTCCAATTTCAAATGCAATTTAAAGAAAATATTAGTTATTGCGTATTAAATGTGAGACCATTGAATGAACAATCTAATGGCTTATATCAAGTATTTATTTTACTTACCTGTTCCACACCAAGTGTGCCAATTAAGGCGACGAGGTCACCGACGATGGAAGATGCTGTATGAGGGAATGGCATCTGGCACGTCTGTGTCGCCGTATCCGCGAAGATCCGGTGCGACCGCCCGGTAGCCACATGCCGCGAGGCCATCGATCTGATGACACCACGTGTACCAGAGCTCAGGGAAGCCGTGGAGGAAGAGAACGACGGGGCCGTTGGCGTCGCCTTTCTCGACGACGTGCATCTTTATACCATTCACTTCCACCGTCTTGTGACTGACTCCGTCCATCACAGTAGTTATACTTTCTCTACACTATCTTGGAAAGATTTTTGTGGTTCATATATATATACATATATTGATGGAGAAATTAGCATTAATCATGTGATGTGTATGTATAGCATCAAATGGTATTCTAAACCATGAATTCATGTTTTGTTGTGTTGCACGTCGAGTCATTTGAACCATTATTGCGAGTGGGACGAGGACAAACGACTAAAGCTAGTTTGGACACATGGATGGACATAAATACAGTAAAAAAGTGATTGTGCATGTACTTTTTTACATTCAAAAAATGCAAATTTTAATTCTACTCCCACCGTGCCTCTTCTACCTAAATCTATCAACTATTAGTATCAACCAACATCCACTGTTTCAAGCAGAGGCACTACTCAATCGATCTTAACCAGACATAACTAGATAGATATTTGGTCTTATAAAAAGTTCAACTCAAATATGATTAGTTGTGTTCAAATGTGGTAAAACCTTAGACCAAAAAGGACTAAAAAATTTGATTCTTTCCCGCAAACAATTTGTTAAGGTTTATACTAAGTATTTTATCATTTTTTAACAATTTAAATGTTACCACTTAATTAATAAAACTTATTTATTTTATATTCTTAAACATTCAAACTTATTTGATAGGAGAACACAAACATAATTTGACATTAATTTATCATCACTAAAATGGAGAGATTGTTGGCTTCGTGGCATCATTACTCTTAATTTGATGACTAACAAACTAATATTATGCACAACTCCAATTTACACATCACACACATTATGTTGTCAAATTGCATATATATATTGTATTTTCCTAAAACATTGTAGGTGTTCAAACCAAATAACTAATAAACTTCAAGATCAAGACTCGAGACTTATAATCAAAGCTCAAGGAGAATACATGTAAATTTCTATTTATTTCAGTAATAGGATCAAATGTACACTTAATGTACAAAAGGATTATCCGTCTCTATTGGTCAGTCGTGCTTCCTTCGGTTTACCGTGTTGGGGTATGGGCCCCAGCAATTTCTTGGGCTCATGGGCTTAACATCCCAGCTCGTTGGCACAAATGTGCAGCCCCTCATGTCCACCCGACGCTTAGTTTGGGGCTCTGCGCTACCGGGGGAAGAATAGTTTAGTTGACCAGGACCTTCGCCCAGTTGACTTTTAGTGGAGTGGTAAAGTCAACTGGGCGAAGGTCCTGGTCAACTGGTATCAGAGCGAGGTCACGAGTTCGAGTCTTACCCCTGCACGGATGCAAAATTCTGGGGGGGGAATGTTGGGGTATGGGCCCCAGCAATTTCTTGGGCTCATGGGCTTAACATCCCAGCTCGTTGGCACAAACGTGCAGCCCCTCATGTCCACCCGACGCTTAGTTTGGGGCTCTACGCTACCGGGGGAAGAATAGTTTAGTTGACCCCCTCACTAACAGCAATTGCTTTTAGTGGAGTGGTAAAGTCAACTGGGCGAAGGTCCTGGTAAACATACCGAACATGTCTCGAACGGACGACCGTGTACTCTTCGGTCAACCGTTTCCATCTACTCAGTAGCATTCACCCTGGAATTCTTATTTCGGACTATCGAATGAGTATCGTTCAACTGTTTTGAACTACTCAGTAGCATTCAGATATTTCCTGGAATTCTTGATTCGATCTATTTAATCTGGATCGGTCATCCAAAGTGTTTCTTTGTTTGTAAACCAAACGACCAGATCCTATTTGCCCACATGACAACAAATCCGTTGAGAGTTTTCAACGGACTTATCTTTGTTGTCTAACAACCCATTTTGAAATATCCCTCAAATGTCTGTCTACCGAGGTTTCTTCGGTTGATCGTGGACTTTGTTGCTAATCAACGACTTTTTTTCACGTGGCATTTGACTGTTACCTTCAACCAACTTTTGAGTCATAACTGTTGACCGAATACTTCAGACCACTGAATACTTTGGTCCACCGAATAACATACAGTTGACCAAACCCGATCATCAGAGCCCGACCATTCCTTACTGTCTATCTTGGTACGGTAAACCAAATTCAATTGGTCGAAATCAGAAAAAAATTACTGGAAGTTCGTGAACGATTATGTGAATAACATTCGGTCAACCAAAGACTTCATTCTGACCACGTCATTCACATTGTTTCAGACGACCGTTTTCTTCCTCGTCGACTGAACTGGTTCAAAAAACTGCCCGAGCTTAACTCCTATCTTGCTTTTCGTTGGTTTGAATTTCTCCAACTCAGCATAACAACTCTATTTGCTTTGAAGCCTATAAAAGCTTCATTTAAGATAGACAATTAACACTTTGCTTACCAAAAATCTTTCATACTCTTGTGCTCCCAAATTCCAAGTCTTTAAAGCTTCACCAACCCTCAAACATCAATCAATTCACTCCAAATTCAACTCTAATCTTTTGAGTGAATTCAAGTTAGAGTTCAAAAACTTCATTCAACTTCTATTGTGTTGTAAAGCTTCGATGAAGCTTCCTTTCGGGTTGTGAGAGGATATTCAAACAATGTTATGGTGTTCACAAAATTCTGATTGTAAGGGGGTTTATCTTCGACCTGGAACGAAGATATTAATGAATTCTAGAGTAAGAATCGGAGGAGCGATCGGTACTTGAGGAGAGTACTAGATCACAGTAGTGTAATGGAACCTCTATAAATCTCCAGAGTCGAATCTTGGTTTGCAATATTATCATTATTATATTTAATTGTATTTTGTTTAGCTAAATTGTCAAATAATATATTCACTCCCTCTAGAATAGTGATCGATTTAACTTACTGAATCGAGTTTGACAAGGTTGTTCACGATCTTGGATCTCGGTCCACAATGGAGATCAGTTTAGTGAAGTCGTGAGCGGGATTCATTATGATCGAGCGAGACTTGCAAGAGATGACTTTGACCCGATTTGGGTGTCGAACCTTAATAAAAAACTTCCGTCTTTTTGTGATTTACTTGTTGTCTCCACTTTTATTTTTTTTCCTGCTTAATCAATCATTATTAAAACGCTTTAGATTATATTAAAGAGGCGATCATCAATCCTACACATACATTGGTGAAATGCACATCAACATGAGCTGGACTGGCGTTGCTCGTACTTGGAAGAACAAGGCTACGAGCCTTGGCTTGCATACATGCCACACAACTCCCTAGTAATTTCTTATTAAAAGAAGGAAGATGAACTTTACGAAGAACAGAGCGAATTAAGTTGTAGTTGGCATGTCCCAACCGAAAATGCAACGTATCCAAACTCGCAACACATGCCTCCGGTCTTCGAGCAGATTCATCTACAGCTGGTATTAAGGTTGTGCACGGACCGGTCCGGGTCTGGTCCGGACCGGTTGGAACCGGTCCGGATTTCGGTCCGGAGGTTTTGAAAATTTTGGGTTCGGTTCGGTCCGGTTTTTTATTTTTTTATTTAAAAAATTCAGTTTTTGACCGGACCGGATACTCACCCCTAGCTGGTATCCTAGTAGGCATGTGATGGTGACCATGACTAGGTGCCTCTTGACCCAAAAGTTTCCTGGTGCTACGATCCTTTATAGCAAAGCAATTTGGATGAAACTAGAAAAAGACATCGTTAGACGGTCGACCGTTGGTATAATACGACAAGTCTAATGGCCAAAAGACACGTGTAGATGGTCGTCCGAAATAGTCTAAACAGTAGACCAGATGGGTAGTAAAATTCACTATTTGCTAAAGAAAACAAACGGTCCACCAAAGGTCTGAACGGTGGACCGAAAAGGTTGTAGCTGTTCTAGTTAGTGAATTTCGATCTAAGTTTGAGTGATTTATTGAAGTCCAATTGATGTGAGATTTTGTGTGTGACTTATATAGGGAACCTAGTATGTGTTTAATTAATTTTTAGCTCAAGTATGATCAATTACACATAGTTCATAAGACTCAAAATAAATCAAGATTACATGTCTTCAAATAAGCTTTATTACATGTCTTAACTTCATTTCATTTCTTCCTTAAGTCTTGATCATCTGTAGATATTAACACAATACAATATATATGTTATGCAATATGTGTGTTACTTTACATTGATTATAATTAAAATTAGGTTGATTAAATCATCAAAACATAGATTAAAGCCAAAAAACCAACACCAAGAACCGTACGCGTACGCGCTCAAACTATCAGAAGTCTTCTCAAACATGCATAGTTGTACAAATATAAAAATTGATTCCAAAGCAAACAAGTCGGAGGCCAATATAACACCCAACAACTTTCCTTGTGATTCGGTACAAAGCAAGCAGCCAGCAAGTACATTAAATTAGCAAATTTTCCCAAAACTACATACTTGTATTTAAATCGTCATCCCTCTACTATTTGTTCTCAACATCATGAATTGTCAATGTCATTCTCATCACGTGGGTGATACCAAGTTACCAACTATTAGTGAAGGTGATGGATGTTGGCCGGGAGTCCATGTCGTCCTCATTACTTTCGATGCTGCTGTATATTTTCCCCTAAATAAAGGTGGCGACCTGCAAAAATATATTCACCAACTCCAGTTTGTAAGCAATCACACCTATGGAAGACGAAAATCAGAGTCCTCCTTTAGGAATGTAGTCTTTGTGGGAAAGGAAGAACCAAACTCCCATGTTACTCATATCCAAACTCTTATTGATTAAGAAAAATGCGAGAATTAATCTGGTAATTGGAGAACTAGTAACAGAAGTAAATCAAACCACACGAAGTAAAGTACAACTGTTGCATTACATTTGTCAAGTAGATTTTGCATACATTAGAGAACATTTTAATATCTTAACCATTCAACATATCACAAACTAAAACCACAATGTGCAGTGGTTGAGCAACTACTGGGAACCCAATATTTACCCCAAAACTTGTCATACATCACCTAATTCTCCTGAAAAAACACCTACTTAATTTTTACTAATTACACTTCCATCTTAGTGGGCACATATGTTGATTTTTTGGCATTAATCTATGTTTTGATGATTTAATCAACCTAATCTTAATTGTAATCAATGTAGAGTAGCACACATATTGCATTACATATATATTGCTATATGCTAACTTCTACAGGTGATCAAGACTCAAAGAAGAAAGAAAATCAAGTCAAGACATGTAATAAAGCTTATTTGAAGACATGTAATCTTGATTTATTTTGAGTCTTAGGAACTATGTGTAATTGATTATACTTGAGCTAAAATCAACTCAAACGCACACTAGGTTTCCTCTAGAAATCATATACAAATTTTCATATAATTTGGACTTCGATATATCACTCAAACTTAGACCGGATAACACCAAACCTTAACCTGAGCTGTCTGCCCACATTCGGTCGACCGAAACAGATTGTTCTGTTGACCGAGTGATCATATATTCTGTTAATATTTTACTGCCCCCAAGTTCGGTCGACCGAGTAACAACATATTTTCGACCGTTTATTTTGTCGTATTCGTATTATTTCCATATACTCAAAATACATTTAATGTATCGATCGACCGAACTTATGATCTCTCGACAAACCCATAGTGTCTGTTGTTTTTTGGTCGACCGTGGACCTTGTTTCGGTCAACCAAATATGATCTTGTTTGTCAACCCCGTAGAGTCTGCTATAAATCGGTTGACCAAACCTATCTCGGCGTTTAACCAATAACTTAAGTGTACCTAAGTCATAGCCTTTGGCGGTCGATCGTGTCCAGAATTGCCCAACGGTCGACCGAACTTACCGATCCGGTTGACCGAACTTATACAGAAATGCATCCCGCAAGTTTCTGTTTTGTGTATCTTCCACAATCTTTTATCAAACTTGTCTCAATGGCTATAACTCACTTGGAGCTTATAAATAGGTGTTCCCATGACACAATCACACAACTCTTACACTTCCTATTATCATATACACCTAAGAGAAACTCTCAGTCTCTCAATCCCCAAATCTACTCTCCAAGCCTAAACTTCCACACTTTAGAATCAAGTCCACATCCTAAGCTAAGTGTGCTTAAGTTAGAGAGTGTGTTCCACTCAACTTCGCAGTTGTAAAGAAGCAAGGACTTCAATGGAAGTCTGAAGTGTTCTTCTCGGACTGTGAGAGAAGAAAGTCAAGTTCACGAGGGTGTTCGTGGAGCTTGTTTTGTAAAATGCTTAACCTCGGCCCGGAACAAGGTTGAAAGTGGAGACGTGAGCGGAGTTCGAGGGAGGTCGAGCGGAGCTTGCAAGAGAAGAAGTAGACGGGAGACCGAACCTCTATAAAATCTAATGTCATCATTGTGGTTTGATTTACTTGCTTGTTTTTGTTTAAATTCCACTGCACATCTTTGATTGCTTAAACAAGTAGGTAATTAGCTTAAAAGTGATTAGAATTTGAGACCCTCACGATCCTACAACATATTCCCTGAATCCCCCTCACAAGGGACCTGGTGTGAGCTGACGGTTGTCCATACCAGTTATTGGTTCAATTGGGGCTGGTGGGTTGGGGGGATGACGACATGGGTTGGGGTCTCCTGCATCATCAGGCATTCACAATTACCACACCACAACTCCTCAAAATTGTTGTCCTTTTTCTGTGGGGGTATTCATCGGATCTGAAAACGTGAGCAAAAATATATTCGTTATCTCAAATATTCGTTGCAGATTGGGAAGGTAGATAAACACAAGACAACAATGATTTTAAGCAGAAAGGGAGGCATTTACAAATTGAAAAGAAAACTACTAACCAAATTTTGTAGACAAACATTTGTATACCATTGGACAACACTAGTTAGATGATTATAGTAGTAGAATGATTATAATCGTTGGTAAGAGGTAAATCATTCAATCATTACAACTCAATAAATTCACAACAACAATCCAAAGTATCTATTTTGCTTGTGTTTTAACAGCACCAAGTTAAGAATCGTGTAGAATAATGCAACAGTAAATGGATACAAACTAGTTGATGTAATACACATTCGATGGTGTGGTTGTTAAATATTGGGACCACGATTTTGGAGTCTGATTTAAATAAAATGAATCAAACGAAAGCCAAACATGTGCTAACCAAGCACTTTAAACAATCCTAAATTAGAGAGATATCGACACATACTAGCCGGGACAGTTTGGGAGCCGCAAGGTACAATTGGCGTTGGTTTTCAACTGCGTCCAGACGAAGTTGCATAAAGTGAAGGCCGACTTCCAAAACCTTCTCATTTTGAAGGATCGTTTTCATGCGTAGGAGATGCAAGATGATCGCCGTGGAGTCTTCCTCAATGACGAAACGACAACACACCCCAGGCTTAAGGGTATGACACAAAACACGGACAAAGTGGAAATATAAGTTTGCACATCAACATAAGATGCAAAAACAAAGGCTTTATTACTGAGTGAGAGGGTGCCCCACACATGAAGATGATCGCGTCATTGCCGCTGGAAATGCTTTTTTGCCCTTTAAGGATCACCATTTCGCGAGCAAGATGGGACATCAGGAAGATTTTTGGGTGAAAGGACGATTGAAGGAGGAATGAAATGAAGGTGTGGGTTTAGGAGGGAAGAAATAAATTCATTGGGGAGGGGTACAAGAGAGTATTTTCGTATTTCGTGTTGAAATGACCGTTTTGGTTTCTTAGAGCATCATTAACAGCGCTTGGGCAGTTTCCGGGCACATTGGTTTCTCTTTCAGCCATGTCAACTTCTCTCTCCGCCACGTCAGCACAAACCAACCCCCCTACAAAATCCTTAACCATTACCCAATCCACTCAGTCACGCTACAGTATTTGTTGCCACGTCATTATTTTTATTCTTCTCTCTAAAACTCTTTCAACAATCAACAAAATATATTAATAATCATTATCGTAATTATTTAATATCAACAATTCATTCGTTTTTAATTAACATTTAATTATTAAATACGAAAATATTATTAAAATTTAGGAAACCACGTTACATAGTACATTAACTGGAAATTTAAAACTAAAACTAAAAATACATCATTAAATACTAAACTTAAAATACATCAGGATGCATTTCCTCCAAAGCGTTGTCATATATTGTCGACCAAATCGGCTTGAAGGTTCAAATGTGTGGTGCGATCACGCACTTGATCTCTCCTTCTCAAGTACCTGGTAATATCCAATACATGGTCAGTGGAATACCGAACCACATCGTTCACGGAATTTCCAGGTTGATCATCAACAAATTCGTTCCAATGTCCAAAATTACCGAATGAATCACGTTCATCCTCCACTGTCATATTATGCATTACAATGCAAGCTGTCATTATTTTGTTAAGTACAGTCTTACTCCATGCAAGAGATGGCTTCTTCACTATAGCGAACCGCGCTTGCAAGACTCCAAATGCATGTTCTACATCTTTTCGTGCTGCTTCTTGTCGTTCAGCAAATAACATGTCCTTCGGTGTTTGTGGATGAACGATGGACGGAATGAATGCTGCCCATTTTGGATAAATACCATCAGTAAGATAATATCCTATATTATATCGAGAATCGTTTACCTCAAAATTCACATGTGGAGCTCGTCCTTCCATTACGTCGTCAAAAACCGGAGATCATTGCCGGACATTTAAGTCATTGCATGAACCTGGTGTGCCAAAAAATGAGTGACGTATCCACAAGAAAGCCGACGCCACTGCCTCGAGGACAAGAGTGGCATTGCCACTACGCCCTTGATATTGGCCCCTCCAAGCAATCAGACAATTTTCCACACCCAGTGCATGCAATCGATACTTCCCATCATGCCTGGGAACCCACGTTGCTCACCAACGTGAAGTAGTCGTGCTAGGTCATTTGCATTAGGTATTCGGAGGTACTCATCGCCGAAGTTGTTAATTACACCATCGCAGAATTTTTCAAGTGAGTTTCTTGCCGTGGATTCGCTTAGCCTCAAGTATTCGTCCATCTCATCAGCCGCAACATCGTACACTAGCATACGAATCGCCGCGGTACATTTCTGCCGGTGGCGTCTGGATTACGTTGGAAGAATGCATCAGACGCCTCAATGGCACTCACAATGCGAAGAAAGACATGCCTTCACATCCTAAATCTTCTCCTGAAAATGTTGTCAGGATAAACAAGGTCGTTAGAAAAATAATCGGCAATCAAACGGTTGTAACCAAGTTCCCTATCTTTATCTGGGTTCGAAGTTCGCCTTTTGCGCCTCTTAGGACGTTGGTCCACCACTTGGGAGACATACTTCGTTAAGCAGTTCAACACTTGGTCGTAAACTTCATCATTGGATGTTGAAGATGATGAAGACTTCGAACTGGAAGACTTATCGGGTGAAGACATTGTTCGTAGATAAATGAGAGAGAACAAACCAAGAGGAGTACATTTATAGTTGTGAGAAGTAACCTACAGTATGCGCGTGACTACGCAAAAGACAAGACGATTGCATCGAGGACCTACAGTATGCGCGTGACTCACAAAAGACGAGATGATTGGATCGAGGCATGGACTTCTCAGGCATCGAGGACCTACAGTATGCGCGTGACTCACAAAAGACGAGATGATTGGATCGAGGCTTGTACTTCTCAGGCATCCAGGACCTACAGTATGCACGTGACTCACAAAAGACGAAACGATTGGATCAAGGCTTGGACTTCTCAGGCATCGAGAACCTACAGTATGCGCGTGACTCACAAACGACGAGACAATTGGATCGAGGCTTGGACTTCTCAGGCATCGAGGACCTACAGTATGCGCGTGACTCACAAAAGACGAGATGATTGGATCGAGACTTGGACTTCTCAAGCATCGAGGACCTACAGTATGCGCGTGACTCACAAAAGACGAGACGATTGGATCGAGGCTTGGACTTCTCAAGCATCGAGAACCTACAATATGTGCGTGACTACTTGAATATATATACCCCAACCACATTAATTCTCTACTCACCTCTATTCCGATCTTACTTCTTCTACCATAATCTCACAATGTCCTCTTCAGAAGATAATGGTTCACCAGAGTACCGACGATCTCCACGTCGTCCACCCCCAACACAACACTTTTTCCCTACCAAAATGCTCCACAACCAGGATTCCACCCATTATACCAAAGCCAATTTAACCAACAACCAGGATTCCACCCGTCCCACCAGAACCAATTTTTCCCACACCAAGGGTTCTACCCGCACAATCAATACCAACCACCAACTCAGGAAGAATGGCAAACCCAATTCCCAATGAGTATGTATACTCGCCTCCTAAGTGGCGAATGTGAATGACGAAAATGTCATTCAACCTACAAGTCGTGAGGGAACATGCAAAACCACGACGATGAGGTCGCAAAAATCGTGGTCCACACAAGAGGATCAACGACTCGTCTCGGCTTACATGGTTGTAAGTGGCGATGCTGTGGTTGGGACAAACCAAAAAATGAAGTCCTTCTGGAGACGTGTGGAGCGCATCTTCAATGACTCAGGCGAGCCAGGTGCAGTAGAGCGTAACGATGAATCATTGAAGGGGCGATGGAGGCGTACATCGCCGTCTGTGAACTAAGGGGTCGGTTGCTTCGACCAGGCGGTGCGGAGGAAGAGAAGTGGTTACAACGAGGACGATGTCATCCATGATGCGCACACCATCTCTGAACGAACACACAACGCCAAATTTCAGTACATGCATGTGTGACTTTTGTTACGCAGATACCCTAAATGGGAGTCTGTTGCGTTTGGACTTCCCACAGGAAATGTCGTTGTAGAAAGTCCGGAGAGTTTTAGCAGCGGGAAAAGAAAAAGCACCGGCGACGATGGGAGTCACGCAACACCTTCAACAGATGAAATGGTGTTCGAAACATGTCCTCGTCCTGAAGGTGTTAAAAAAGCTAAAAAAAGAAGAAGGGGAACAACCATTTCAGGCACAACTTGATCCTGATATGTTAGAACTGGGGAAACTAATTGAATATAGCGCAAAAGTGAAAGAGGAAAAATATTTACGTTACGAAGAACGAGTGAAGAGGAAACACATCGAAGCTGAGGCGAATTTCCAAAGGGAACTCAACAGCAAGAAACTTGATGTCCTATTTTCTTTGATGAAGAAGGAAAACAAGGACGAATTCGATAAAGAAACACTTGCTGAACTCAAGGAGTGGGATAAAGCACAAGGATATCTGTAGGTGCTCATGTTTTCATTTGTAATATCAATATGTCTGTTGTAGTTTATCAGTATTCTGGTAGTTTAAATTTCGTATTCGTAGAATGACTGTCTTTCCTTTCCTTATTTATGTTGTATTTCGTATTCTGTATTTGTATTGTATTTTGTTTCCGAAGTGTATGAGTATTTTACTACTATTTCTTATTTTGTTTATGATTTTTTAATTTTAATTTTATCTAAATAAATCAAAAAAAAGATAATTAATCATAAAATATTTTTTCAATTGTTTTTCAATACCTAATTAATTTAATTTAATTTACCTAATTAATACATTATCCTTATATATAAATAATCTTTATCTTTAAAATAAAAAAATAAAAAATAAAAAATCGGAACTAATGGGAACTACGTGGCCCCCCGCCCGAGCGCCCCGCCCTGGGCACACCCTCCCGTTAAGGAGAGCTGCTCGGGCGCCCTTCCCGAGCGCCCGAGCAAAAAACACTCGTTAAGGGTGCTCTCAAGACACCAATGCACCCAAACAACACACAAGTTCGTTGCATTAAACACCAAAAAAACACGCATATCGTAGTACCCTTTCGTTTTTATGCAATTTTCGAAAAACCAAACCCGACGGTGCACACATCCAAAGGCACTCACTCATAAATGACAATCACATTGTAAAAAAGATATATCTAAATATTTGTAGATATACACAAATAGATTTTTAAAAAATATTAGTGATATTCAGATACGGGTTCTACACCACCGATATATGTACACACTACATCAAATAGTGACGTCCGGTAACGCACTCTGCAATTATTTAGTATTTTCCTAGTGCAGAGAACAAGAGAGAGTTGAAAAGAGATATGGACGGAATCAGTCACCGGACGGTGGAAGTGAACGGAATAAAGATGCACGTGGCCGAGAAAGGCGACGCCAACGCCCCCGTCGTTCTCTTCCTCCACGGCTTCCCTGAGCTCTGGTACACGTGGCGCCACCAAATCCACGCCCTCGCCTCACGTGGCTACCGGGCCGTTGCACCGGACCTTCGCGGGTTCGGTGACACCGAATCGCCCAACATTACGGCGTCCTTCACCGTCTTCCACATCGTCGGCGATCTCGTTGCTCTCATCCGTAATCTCGGCGTGGATAAGGTAACCAGAATTTCATTCACAAAACCCCAAATTATCGTGCGTCGTTGAAAACATTTTGTATGATTTCTTAATCAAATACAAACAAATGTAAAATTCTAGTTTGCTGAATCTTATTGTAATTGTTGTTATTTCACCGTCATATCGGTGGATTTCGGATATGTGAATTGTGGTTGTTAAATTTATGTTCATGTTTTGCGCTGAAGGTGTTTGTTGTTGGGCATGACTGGGGAGCGGCCGTGGCATGGCACCTCTGCCTGGTCAGGCCGGACTTAGTGAAGGCGTTGGTGAACATGAGCGTTGCTTTTAGTCCTCGCAATCCCACCGTCAAGCCACTTGACGCTATCAGAAAGATGTATGGGGATGACCACTATTTCTGCAGAATTCAGGTGAGGAAAAAAAATTACATTTACAATTATTTGATAGGTTGTGCAGCTTTTAGTTTATTAGATGATTGGAACTGATGTTTATGATTCTAGTTCTTGCTTCATCTATCTTGTTTTAAGTATGATTGAGATTCATTTTAAGATGCACTTACGAATTGGAGTTGCAATGGTGTACAAAATTGAGATTCATCTTTCTTAGTCACTGATGAAGGTTCCGGTGATGTAAGAATTCCCAATTTTGTATTAACATGGATTGAAATATAACTTCACATTCAGACTTATATAGTAAGATTTGGTAAGATGCTGCCTGTCACTAGTAGTTAAGAAATCTACATGGTTTTCATCTATTTAATCAGCTCGGTTTTTAACTTGGATTTCAGATTTTATACAACTGTTACAGCACATAAATTGCTTTGGTAATTTAGCCCATGTTCTTGTAATACTGGAAAATAACATGGACTTTGATCTTTCATTTTTACTTTAATTTGTCCAATGAAGTAGAAATTACCTTATTCAGCAGCCATTAATACAAAACCTGAAGAGAACCATCTCCATCAAAGTCTTACCATGTTTTTTTGGCATAATCTAATCCTGAGGAGCGTGCTTTTTTTCGAGGTATGCTCAAACCAATGTTAATGGATTTGAGTCAAATTAGCATGGTTATCATTCGTCCAGAATTTGCACTTACAGCTAAAATATCCAATACCCTCAGCCATAATATTTTCTTAGAACTATCGCATTAAATATGTGCTTGGTTTTAGGAACCAGGAGCTATGGAAGCATTGTGTGCTAAGTTAGGCACCGAGTATGTAATGAAGAAATTCTGGACGAATCGCAACCCTGGTCCATTTTATATTTCTAAGGAACTCGAAGGTTCTCCGCATTCGGACATTGCTTTACCTTCCTGGCTGTCACAAGAAGATATCAACTACTTCACAAGCAAATTTGAGAAGACTGGTTTTACCGGGGGATTCAACTACTACCGTTGCCTCAACTTGTAAGTTGGACTTCAAGATTAAATTACTTTGAAGTTGGGAAATGCATTCACTTCTGAGTTAGCCTTTTACATTCACTTTTTGTGCAATTATTTTTACATACACACTTCCTTAGAATCGAACACGTGTACCTTATGATAAATATATAATTATTAGCAAGAATTGTTATCTCACTAACATATAAAATAGAGCAGTGTTAGATGTACTCATATATTGGACTCAACTCCTTACCCCTTAGTGGATTTGCACTGGATGATAAAAAAAAGTATGTCAGTAGGTGAGGTCGGAACTGCAAATTACTCACACCTTGTCATGATAACTATGCAGCAATACTGTAGATATATCTACTACAATGCTGAAAAGCATTTATACTGAAATTATACAGACACTCCCAATGTTACAATGATCGTTACATATTTATGTCGTGAAATGTACAAGTGAAGACATATCGCTTTTTCGTGTCCAATCATGTGTATTATAATGTCCAATCGTTCGTCCTTCAAAGAATTGATGGACATATCCGAATACAAATTTTTGTATTAGAAGAGATATCTAGTTATTGTGGTACACTGATTGTTTTTATAGGTGTATAGATAAATCTGATGTGTTTAGATGTGAACAATTTATATATGAAATATCATAATGAGTCTTAGGGTTAATATTGATATACCCGTGAATATAACATGTGTGGTCACAAAGTTATCCGATGAAGAAGATGGTTTATTTGGTTTGTCAAGGCATCGTGATAGGTTTTTTGGGGATTCTGACATATATATTTAAGTATTTCATATCATACATGCGTCAAGTCTTAAAATAAAGGAAATCAAATATGGAGATATCTCACTTTTGTATGTGGACATCTATGCAAGTGAACAGGGTAGGTCGAAATTGCAAATTACCCATGTCTTTTGTTAGCAGGAATGCGTCACAGCAAGGTTTTAAAACCGATTATGCGATCGTATGCGGCTGGACTGCAAGGATCGCATAAACGGTTGTGCGGTCACATAAGCGGCCGCACAATTGTTAAATTAATGTTTTTTATTTTTTTAATTAATATTTTCCAAAATATAGTAAACAATTTGGGAAAATCGTAAAAAATCTGGGGAAATCGTAAAAATTCAGGAAAAATAAAAACTATGTGTACCATAAAACCTAGTTGGTTTGGCTTCGACAAAACAACCAGTTCATTGGCGTCATTGCCTCACTGAAAACTACTAGGTTTATTTTCATTAGTTAACATTAGGTATTACAAGTACAAGTACCATAAAACAACTATAGAATAAAACTTAGATCTCTTCTAGTGGTCTACATTTCTATTCTACAACGGATATGTTTGGTCATGAACCCACTAAGGAATGTCTTCCTCTACGTCGTCCGAGTCATCTGAGTCGTTGGGGTCATCATAATAATTCTCTTCTTCCTCGGTTACCTCATCGTCTGTACCAACAAATTGCTCGTCTATGTCTTGTTGTGGCACTGCCGATGAAGTTGATGCTTTGTGGTGATGTCTGAAGTTGAAATCTTCCTCCACAGCAGTTTGTAATATCCTGGAGGTTGATGTTGCGGCATGACGTGGTCGTCCTCGTGATGGACCAAAGGTAGCCTCCTCCACATCCGCCCATACCCGATCATCTCCTGCAAAGACGGCCTCCTCTGTTTCCACCAACCACAGATGATCTTCCATCAAGTCATAATCTATGCTAATAGGGTCGTAGAAGCCTGGTTTTTCCCTCATTTCTATGAATCGTTGCCTCAACCTCTGGTTGTAGTTCAAGTACACCAGGTAATTCAACGTCTGCGGCATTAACTAATTCCTCCTTTTTGTGTGTATTTGCTCAGACACACTCATGTTGCTCTCACATCCGGATGTTGAACAAACGAGTCTCAAAATTTTAAGTGTCAACTCCTTCAAAGATCGATTCCCGTTACTAACCTCACTTCCGTAATCAGACCACCAATAAGTTGGGAACCTCGTGTTTCTTTGCCTCCTAACAATTTCTCGACCGAACAATCCTTCGCTATTCTTGTAACGATCAAGTTGCCTTGTTATGTGGTCTTGTTCTTCCGGGTTCGGGACCGTCTTCTATAGCACATCCAATCAGTCTGTCAAGTGCGTGTTGATGGCTTCTGATCGGTTTTCAGCACCAAAGAAAGTGGTTGGGTTCAAGAGGAAGCCGGCAAAGTACGAATGACTTGACATTTGGTGTCCCCATCTTCGATCAATGACCACAATAACAGGCTGGTATAATTGCGATCTGAAGTTGTAGTTGTCCTTGATATGCGCCTTTGCCTCTTCCATTGCATCATATAGGTAACCCATTGCGGGTTTCTTGTCGCCATCCACCAACCTAAGAACAACCACCAACGGTTGGCTTGCCTTCAAAGCATTAGTGACGTTCCAGAAGATGGTCGATATGATGGCTTCATAAACCTGATCGGTCTCTATATTCACCTTGGCATTTTTTTGCCAAAAAACATTTGGATTGGCAAATTTGAAACGATGAATGTCTTCAAAGCTTGTCGTTTAACCCAAAGCCTTTGGAGTGTAAGGAATGCAGTTACAAAACGGGTGACGGGTTGACGAATTAGATTCCCTTGAATGGCTTGCGTCATCCGCTTGTTCAGTTGATTGTGCGCCTTGAAATAGGTGACAATCTTCCGACCTGTAATAACAGTCCTGATGTACAACTTGCCTATGTCCTCCTAGATTAGATCGATGCAATGAGCTGCGCACGGAGCCCAGAATATCGACCTTCTTTTTGACATCAACATCCTACAAGCGGATACATAGGCAGCGGCATTGTCGGTGACCACCTGGATAACATATTTCTCTCCCACTTCGTCCATCACCTTATCGATCAACTTAAACAAGTAGTCTGCAGTGTGCGAGTGGGCAGAGGCATCGATAGACTTAAAAAACATGGTGTCGGTGGGATAGTTAGCTAAAAAATTAATTATGCTACGACCACAACCATTAGTCCACCCATCAGTCATTATTGTACAACCATATATTTTCCAATCTTCCCTATAGGAATCGAATAAGGTTTTGGTTGATTCAAGTTCCCGTCTTAGACAGGGTTCGGCAATCTCGTGTGGAGTAACTTGTTTCAAACCCAACCCAAATCTAGTAGTTCTATCAATTGCATCTTTAAATTCTCTAGATTTGCATGCATTAAAAGACAAACAATTTCTATAAAAAAAATTTAGCCCAAAGTTGGTTTACTTCTTTTCTCTCTTCTTTTTTAAAATGGTTGTGTATTGTGGTTTGGACGAGACCTTCATTTCTGTCAACGACGTCGTTGGGACGTCCACGACAAATGGTGGTAAAATGATCCATTGGTCCATATTTCGATCGGTTCCTCTGCCACTTTCGAGGTTGAGGAACGAGACGTTGAGCGGAAGATGAGCTACCATCACCACGTCCTCGACCGGAACCGGACCTGACCCCGAACCCCTCTACATCATCTAAGTCTATGTTATCATCTAAAATTGCTTTCTCATTGTGATATGCTCTAGATTTTGATCTTAAGTTCAATTCAGTTTCTTCACGATAAATAGCAAATGCATATGCATATGGTTTAACATCTGAACTATCAAGATGAGCAATATGTTGTTTATGTCTATTTATTCCACCACTACTAACGTAACAACATAATTCACGTACAAGTTTGGATTTAAATTCAAGGCTAAGGTAATGTGCGGTTTTCCATCCCGGGTCAGTTACTTTTGTGGGACGAAGACGGTCAAATTTTTCATGGTTTCATGGGATATTCGCCACCAATAGGTCCGTTATATGTCATTTTACACTAAAATTAACTATTACACTAAAAGAGGGATGAAAAGAGTGCACTTGTTTTGTGGAAGACGGAAGGAAGTTACGGTGGAGTGAAGATTCGAAGAAATTTTGCTTCCCAAACCCGCACCACAATCACCAAATCCGTCTTCTTTTCAACCAAACTTGAGCACTTGAAACTTAGAAGATAAAGATTGTGTGAGAATGTGAGAGAGACTGGGAGAATGAGAGTTGTGGGAAGAGTAGTGGGGTTTGGGGAAATGCAATCCCCCCCCCCTCGTTTTTTATTCTCCAACGGACATATAGTCGTTGGAGTTGTGCGGTCGCACAGTGTATTGTGCGACGCACAACACTATTCTCCCAACGGCTAGTTGGCCAACTAGCCCTTGGGTCACACACTTCGCATATGCGGCCGTACAGGCCGCATATGTGACGCATAAGTCGCACCAGGGTTGGTGCGACTATGTGGGGTCGCATATGCGACCCCAGGGCCAAAACCGATTTGTGCGACCGCATAATCGCTTATGCAGTCGCATATTAAAACACTGCGTCAGACCATTTTTTTGGGTGGAGATGGTAGAAATCGCAAATTAGCCAACATTTGGGGTGAGTTGAGGAGCTTTGCATGTTTTGAGTCCAATTGGAGCCCAATTAACATTTTCCCGTAAAATAATATAAGTGAAAAAGTGTAGGTGGTGACTTCGCCTGTTTGACTTAGAATCTCTGCTTTTTTGTGTAGGGAGACACATATACTTCATTATAAATATGGAATTATTAGCAAGAGTTGTTATCTAACTTACATAAAAACTGAAACTCCTTATGTTTTATCTTATCCTAATTATTGAACGTAGATGCTAAATTGTTAGAAGCACCGTTTTGTTTGTGCACAAAAAAATCTACTGGTTGGTTTCAAGCCAAATAGTACTTCAAGAGTTGTGATGCTTAAAAGTTGTCACCTAAAAAACATATAATGGTTTGAAGTTTATGAGTTGGTTAGAAACTTTATAATGATCGATCAAAGAAAATGAGATCAAAGTAGCTTTCCTTTGTAACCAAACATCGATGGTTCAAAGCCATCTCTAATCCACACTTCCCAACTTGATCAATCAGAAATCCGAATTTAATTGTGTACCCATCTTTTTAACAGTGGCCTAAAAATTATATTGTGTGAAGTATTAGTTTATTTCCGCTAATACTTGTGAAGTTGTAGAACACTGAATGCTGGTAATATTTGTCAGAAACTGGGAGTTGTCAGCAGCTTGGACAGGAGTCCAGATCAAAGTTCCTGTAAAATTCATAGTGGGGGATTTGGATCTCACTTACCACTATCCTGGCATCCAAGATTACATTCACAAGGGTGGATTCAAGAAACATGTTCCATTTCTCCAAGAATTGGTCGTGATGGAAGGTGTTGGGCACTTCATCAATCAGGAAAGGCCCTCAGAGATCACAGAACACGTCTACAATTTCCTCCAGAAGTTCAGATAATCTCTGTTGTAAAGTTGGTTTGTTATGATTAATATAAATTTAGCGACTCGTCTGCATAGTAGTGTTTATCTTTTATGAAAAACATGATGTTAGGTTTAAGTTCTTCTAATCAAATGGTCTTGGACTTCAGATCGTGAAAAAACATGTTACACGTATGCATTCCTATTTTGTACATCTTTACGGGGGCAGGTCTTATGTCACAAGATGTCTAAATTCCACCTTCCATGCGAAAGTAACGTGTCTATCCTCTATCGTCTGCTATTTTCTATTATAAGGTCATCATCAGATTTCCACATCATTTTGGGTTTTTTATATATATTCATAGGAAGTTGATACACTACTGACGCAACACATCGTAACGTTTGTTATGTTAGTGGTCACGTCGGAGCAATTGTAATTGTGGGTACAATAAAGCAATGTTCGGGTAGGCGATCGCCCCTCGCGGTGGTCGCCTGGGCGACCACCGCCTTTCGCCCAGCAAAGCTGGGCGAAATAGGCGATCGTTTCGCCTAGGCGAGAGCCTCCAACGGCTCTCTACTTTTTATTTTATTTTTTATTTTTTTTCAAAAATAAGAATTAGTTAGTTAGCTTGTAATTAGAATGACGGCTCTCCAACGACTCTCCAATGCACAGAATGACGACTATGATGGTGGTGGAGGATATGATATGGTTCCCAGTTGGACATTAGATCAATGTGTCCAATGGAATTAGTTAGTTAGTTTGTAATTCTAATTTCTCTCTTATTTACTATTGTATGAACTCTGAGTTACCTTTGTAATTGTACTACTAAGCAATAAATTGTATACCTAAGTGTTTAGGTGGGTAGAAGGGGTGCCTAGTGAGGCATTGGTCGAGGAAGTAGGTGTCTTTTCGAAGCCTAAACATGTATGGTATTTTTAGATAATATTTGTGCATTTTTTCTATTTTTCCCGATTTTTCCTGATTTTTTATTTTTTTTATAAAATTAAATTAAATTAAAAAAAAGACCGCTCGGACTTGGGCGGTCGAACAACCGCCTAGGCGATCGCCCAGGCGACCGGACGCCCCCGGTCGCCTAGGCGGTCCCAGAACATGCATATTTGTTTCCAATCCTCGATGTAATTGTATTACCAAAAGAGATTGTTTCTCCTTCCCAAAAAGAACATAATCGTTAACATTCCAAAAAAGATATTCTGGACAAAATTTGGACCATTGTTGATATGATACGAGAGCAGGCCAGGCTGAGGGATGCATAGTTGTACTGCATGTGTGGTTGTGTGAGAACTTGACTATAAGGAATAATTTTCCTCAGACAGTCCCCATTGTAAATAGATGGATTTTGTGGACGGGTGGGTGGAGTTTTCTTAAATTACTGAAGAACGAGGGAATCACCCTAACAAAAATAGAGAGCAGGCAGGTTCAACTAGCCAATTTTGAAGAGCTGGAATTGCTTACCAATGTATAGATGACGACAGTTAACAATCAAGATGAAGTTGGGACAAGCAACCAAATAATAGATGCCCTACTCGAGTCACCACAACAACAACTAAGTGTCGACGATAGATGACTTGTTGACCAAAGAATAAATGTTGGTGCCCACTACATGATAAGAGACCCACTTTAAGATGAAGTCAGCTTCCAAGAAATGAAATTGCGGTGGGTGAAAGCAGAACAAACAATCGAGGAATTGAAGAAAGAATTATTTGAGAAATCTGCACGTGTTGCCAAGCAGGGTAATCAATTGACTAGGATAGACCAACAATTGGCCGAGAAGGATGACCAAGTGGACGAGAATGTAGACCCACAATTGGTCGAGAACGATGCCAATTGGACGAGAATGATGGTCATTTGGCCAACAAGGATGCCCAACTGGCCAAGAAGGATGATAAATAGGTCGCTAAGGAAGCCCAATTGACCGAGAAGGTTGGCCGCTAAGGATGGCCAACTGGCCGAGAAGGATGATAAATTGGCCGCTAAGGATGCCCAACTAGCCGAGAAGGATGATAAATTGACCGCAAAAGATGCCTAATTGACTAAGAATGATGATCAATTAGCCGTTAAGGATGCCCAGATGGCCGAGAATGAGGTCCAACTGAAAAAGAAATGAGGTCCAACTTGCTGTGAAGGATGCCCGGTTGGCTAAGAAGGATGCCTAGTTGGATGACATGTATAAAGAAATTGGTGGTAAGGATCACCTACTGGTTGTCAAGGATGAACAACTAGCCCAGAAGGACAAGGAATTGGCGGAGAAGGGCAAGTTATTTGCTGAGAATGACTTATTACTGGCTGAGAAGGATAAGGAATTGGAAGATTAATGTAGAGTAATTAAGTTCCACCAACATGTGGTCAAAGACGCCATTGAAGCAGGAAAAAGTTGCACATAGGTATGTCGTTCCTGATAATTCCTAATACACAATAAACTAAGGAGTAGATGTGGATGATGGATCAAATACTCTAGACTCTCTTGTACTAGGATCGGTCTATGGAGATGTAATGGTAATACTCAATTAACTTCTTTTAATTTTAGTTCTGCGTCCCTATCGTGTCCAGAGAATGTCCACATGCTGTCCAAAATGTGTCCACAAACAGTCCAGACTGAGTCCAAATAATGTCCAGGATAAGAGTGTCCATAATGTGTCTAGATAGTGTGCTGAATGAGTCCAAATTGTGTCAAGATGGTGTTCAGGAAATGTCCTCGATTTGTCCAGGCGTTGTCCAACAATAGTCTCCATAGTGTCCAGAACGAGTGTGAATAGGTGCAGATATTGCATCCCGATATTGTCCATTCAGACCATTTAAAGTAGAGAGTTTTGCATCTGGACTATTTGTACGGCGAGATAAATACATCGACATGTCTGTCATGGCTGGCCTGACCAAGGCTGAGCAAAATATACTTCTACAATGCACAGCCGGCACCACAGATCTTAGAACCATAATATGGCACAATGACGTTGCTAGTGTGAAGTTGATAGATGTAAAAGATCTAATCACCAAAGGTACGTGAATTATGGTTGATTTGACAGTTAGTAGATGCAATGCTTTGTGTGTTGGAGGAAAGACAAGAGAACCTAAAGGTGATCATCATGCCATCAATAGCTACGTTTGCTATCGAAAACAATTGTCATGATTTAATCAAGCAGACGGTAAATGAAAGACTAATAGGGTGGGACCAAAAAGAAAGTGCAAATGTACAGCCGTTGCAAGATGGACATTGGACACTACTAATTGTGAGCCAACAAACCACAACAATCAAACATTATAACAGCTTGGCCCATGATCTAGATGATAGAGAAGATGCATCAATATTACTAGGTATCCACGAAAAAACAGCCAAAATGATGGCAAATTTCTGGAGGGAACAACTAAATGTCCAATGTGAGATGTCCTTTGAAAGAAAAAGCTCCCAACGCCAGAAAAATGTAGACCTGGACCACGCCTGTACAATACTGGACCAGTTCTGGATAGACCTGGACCAATTCTGGACATACTCGTGAACTAATTTCTTCTGGAAATGAATCTGGAGTAATGCTAGATGAATTTCTGGACATAGTACGTAAATTCAATATCTAGACACATCCTTGTAGCACCAAACAGTTAGTGTAGACAAATCTGGACCATGACTTTACATTTTTGGACTAGTTCTGGATGAAGTCATGAACTAATTTCATCTGGACATGAATTTGGACTAATGTTGGACGAATCTCTAGACATAGTTGGTCACATTAGTGAAGAAAAATCCATATACGTCGGATATATAGTGGTATATGCGATGGATTTTGGTGGTCCAAGTATCCGACATACATTTCCCCGTCGCTTATGCCCTACTATATAGACGTCGGCTATATACGACCAATGTGTATACAGTGTATAGACGTTGGCTATATACGACCGACGTCTATTATACCTTTAAATAACGTAAAAAAAATACATATTGTACATTACAACCTATATACATGAAATTTTACATCCATAATTCAATAAAATAACAAAACCTTGGGGGTTTTCACTTCAATTGTTCTTCGTTGTTTGCACCATATGTGATGAAAAGGTCTATCTGAGTCTTCGATTGACTTGTTTCTAGACTTAATCACGTCTGTGTTAATTTATTTAGTATCTTTAGGATGCAAGAGTATGAAACTGCATCAGACTTTGTTAAACAAATAATTGCTAGATACTACACCTGTAGTTGTTAAAAGAAAACATTGCTAGATAATTGAATCACATTATGCCATGCAAGATTTCTACGATATTTTGATACATCACATTTGCAAGTATTATGAATATTCATCTCTTGAGCGCATACGATTTATTATTTGTCATAAATAGTTATATAATATGGTATATTGCAAAGAAATTTGAGTCACCATGTTACAATATTTATTTTGTGGTTGACATTATGCTTATTGGAAATTAATGTATAAGTAAAGTTAGATGTGATTTGTGTGTGTTTTTATTTAATTTGATGCATATATATCTCGTGATTCAGAAAAATATGCACTTTGACCGCGTTCGATCTTGGCTGAAATATTACTAAAGATATATTGGATGTACTTTTCCACCCAAAAGGTGAAATTTTACTATTGATTTGAGTATCACTTGTGCTCTAAAAGCATGAGTATTAGTTGTTGTATGACCACAATATTTGCTCTAGTCTCTTGCGCTTGTGCCTTAAGCACGTGCGTAAGTGTTATGGAAGAAGAAGAAAATCATCGTCGATGAAAATAAAATTGTGTAAATACGAACTACAAGATTCAAATGGCTCTAAAAAGGTCAACCAGACAAAGTAGGCCCAGAAGTGCCTCCGAGAAGTTACCACTATATATATGTATGTCATGTCATGTGAGAATGTTGATGTATTTTTCATACCTTGGACTATTTGATTGACTTCGACTGGTCAGACAAAAATCAATCAAATTCGTTGACACATTTGCACATCAAAATGAGGTTCATTCGATTTTCATAATTATTATCTTTAAGTTTTTGATTTAGTTGTTATTCAGTTGAAACTATATATTTTATATTGGTTAGTGCTCTCATTAATCCAATATATTTTCATATTTAGTAGTACTTCTAAAATTAAATTATATATTTCATGCAACTTTGTATTGATTCACTTGCTTTCTATAAGTTATATGAATTCTTAGTATCATGTTGATTAAAAAAGTATATATAAAGTGGTTCAAACATGTGATTATTACCTGTTAATTTTGATGCATCACATGCTCATTCACAACTATTACAAGCATTCATCTCGTGAGCACATAAAATTCATTTTCATAGATGTATATATATATATATATATATATATATATATATATATATATATATATATTAAAAAATGTGCTACATTATAGTGGAATTAGAATTACTATGCTACAAGTGATCATTGTTATTGAAAATGATATGCATTGGCCTAGAAGACGAATATCTTAATATTCATGCAATGCTACCACACAAAATTTAGATATTATTCATTTAAAGAGTGTAATGAAATTTTATGATAATCCTTGAAGGATTCGTATGACCGCCAAAACAACGTGCAAATAGCTAATTTAGTAAAAGTGCACATCAATCGCTAAATCAAACCCTATGGCCGGAAGACCATAGTTATATACAGTTTAGTAGTAAAACAAATATTTTATTAATCACTTTACGAATTAATGACTCAATGCTCCAGTAGTAGTATAGAATCAAAAACCCAAAAGTTTTGGGTTACCAATGATTGAAGGTCATGAGAGTTGTTGGGAAATCACGATACCTTTTGTTACATTTTTTGTGTGGCGGAAGCACTAACTACAAAGTATCGTGAAAACAAGAGGATTGTGCAAATAACAAGTATGAAATAAAGATGACTTCAATGAGACGAATTATGCTCAGAAGTGCCTAAATAAATCATCTCTTATCCTGTATGTTCAAAAATCCATTATAGTGTCTGATATAATTTAGACATGGTTTATCAACATGTATATTGCCAATATTGTTTATACCAATATCATAGTATAAATACTTACTTTACTTGTACAATAATGAATAGATTGTTTCCCTCCTGCAATTTAAAGTTCCTGAAGGACTAAGTTTTATTGTCCAATCCAATAATCATATATGTAATGTTCATTTTCTGACATTAGGGGGAGAAGCTAGAAGCTTAAAGAATGTTAAGAAAACGTACTATATTAAACCTGAAGTTCATAAGAGAATATACGTACAAGTATGGTTGAACCTGAGGTTCATAAAATTATTATCTTGCAATATTTAGCAAGTAATTGTCATACGTTTTTATTGATTACAAAAGAGTGACTAAGTCTTATATTACTTAACATAAACCACATAATATAAAGTGATCTCCACATGATAAAATATATTTGAGCTCAACCAACGTCAAAAGCGTGGACCATAATATTTGTTGAAATGAAATAAAAGTTAGTCACTCTCATTACACCTCCTGAAGACGTTATTCGTGAAGAATATAAACCCGTGACTTTAAAGATATCCCAACATCCATCGTGATGTTACTCATTCTCTCGTAATATTGAAAATACGTTCGGTCACATTATCAACATGATATGCATATAAGATATGTTGTGACTTTAAAGTTTTTTTAAGTTACTTAATATTGGTACTTATATGAGTCCCTGAAGGACAAAGACGACAAAGTATATTATAACAAGAATCAAAAGATTCACTGTACAAAGATCACTATATGAAGAAACAAGTAAGGGTGTGCATATAACATTTTCAATCAAAATCATCCAAAAGAATGATACGAAGTCGATCTTAGTCGTTCATATGTTTCACCCAATAACAAAATTTACTATTATTTATTATATGCATATGACTTGATGTCATATGACCAACCGAGTTTTTGAAAACCTTTGAAATATTTAAATGACAGTTTTTTAAATGAATGACTAGAGATAAACCAATTCTTTTTCGACCTGAAGTTCGAAGATTCTACTAAATATTTAAATGACAGTTTTTTAAATGAATGACTAGAGAATCAGTATAATAATTCAAATGTAGAAATGTAATATTGAAAGAAAGAAAAAATCTACTAAATATTCACCTTAAAAGCACATTAACAAAGGTTATCTATTGCACATTTATCATGTTCACGGTAAAAAAAAATTCTGAAAACATTTAGATGACGTTCAAACACCTACCAATTTCTAGTCATGCGAAAAATAATTATATTAGTGATGTTTCATACATGTCCAATACACATCAATTATTATCACAAACTATTTGGTGTCATTACAACTTTATGCAATTTGATTAATCAGTTATTTATTCTTATATTCTCATTTGCTATGACATTAATACAAATACGAGACATCTTTAAATTGTTCATAAGTAATATCTTTTAAGATAACATATTCATATTTTGTAAAAGTACCACAGTTTGTGTTACTCCCAGTATATCATTTGAAAAAAATTGCACAAACACATTTCACAATCTTATTATTTAAGTGAAATATATTAAATAGTCATTAAATTTGTTAAACTATGATATATTTTTTATTGAATCCTCATGTACTTTTGTGTTTAAGAATTTCATAAAATTTATTCGTAAGTTTGGTAAACTACAAATAAGTGGAAACAGATTTCTATTTATCATCTCTAAAAAACGGATATCCCTGAAGGATAAAACCTGTAAGGCTTGTAGTTGCACTATTTTTTTGTCTTAAAAATGTTTTATTGGTTAAAAGTTTTTAATGAGACAGTTTATGCAATTTTGTTATTATGTATTTTTTTCTTAATTACTTTTTACCACATAATTTTATAGCAAAGTTTTTAACGAGAGATAAACATAACGTATATTATCGAAGATAATGTTATAAATGTATGTTGAATAGAGGAAAAAAATTATACAATGCAATCTTTTTTCATTCACCAAGTTTTGTCTCACAATATTTTACTTGACCCACAACGTATTAAGTAACAACTGATCAAATCAAATCAACAGAGAATTTGACGAATTTATTTACAAAGTCATTGTCCACCAAAGTTTTTGAGAAACTTGTCTTCAAAATTTGTGTAAATGTATGTTGAAGTGGAAGGAGCATCATACTTATCGAATTTTATTTTACTTGTCTCACCTTTTTTTTCTTTTCACAAAGTTTTTATTTCATCGGATTTTTCTTTGTAAGATTTTTAACGAAATAACATTCCTAACGTATAAATGTGATTATCCAAGGAAGAGTATTATGAAACCCAAAAATCTTATAGAGGATTCACATTCCTTAACCCCCACCATTCAAGTAGATTTTTAATCTTATTAATATAGTGTAATTCTATTTATTTTTTATATTATATATATATATTTATTTGATTGCACAATCAAATAAATAAAATTACATTATATTAATAAAATTAAAAATCCACTTATTATTTTCCCCTCATCTCAGATTTTTTTTATGTCATTTGTTTTATAACAAAAACATGTTTTCTCGTGGATAAGTGTAATACCCATTTACTCACCAACCTTCTAGTGGTGCCAAGTAAGACAGTGCAGCTACTAGTTCCGTCCGGTTTTCGGACCAGCAAGTCCAGATACTGGTCCGGATCTTGGTGCCGGATAGGTCCGGTTCGCATTCAGGTTAAATTTTTTAATTTTAAAACAAAAAAAATCGGTTTTAAACCGATCTCTGGACCCAGAGGTGATCCAGGTCCAATTCAGACCCAATGCACACCCCTAGCTCCAGGCATTTAGTGAAGTGGGATTAGGATTTTTTAAAAATACTCCAAAAAATTACACTATGCGTGAACTTTGAATAAACATGTTCTAAAATCGTTGTAAAACATCATTTTCACTGCTGTTGAAAACACCTTTCCCAAAATGTGACTAAAGAGTTGGGTCAAAAGATTCAGTTTCCATCCAGTTACATAGGTCATTTTCTACCAAGTTTATAGGCGAAAATTCTTTTTCAACACTGTTGCAGCTGCAACTTGCAACTGGTAAAAGCAATGCCATGCTTGACTAGACGTTGTATTTCTCTTGAATAAGAACCTTGCATAATATCGTGGATGAAGATGCATCATATAGGAAGAGGTTAGATTTTTTTTCTTCCTTGCATTAATCTATTTAAGTAAAAATAATAATAAATCGAACAATTAATATATTTTAAATTTTAAATAGCAAAACCAGCATATCGAAAGCATTTAAGGCGCACAAAAAAGAATTTTTTTGATAAGTTCAATTATGAAATTTCAACATCTTAATTAGGACAGGATCAAACTCTACATTTGCCAGGTGTGAAAAACTGACTTTCACGACAAGCTACGAACGCAGATGATTCATCATTAGTAATAATTGTTAGAAATGGAACTGCAAATATGAGCTGGATTTAGTAGAAAATTAGCATAGGTAGCTATTTTCAGTGGATCCACCTCCACGGTTGTCTGGCCGCTGCTGACTTAACAGCTTTCTTTGTAGCATTGCTGGTAATAACTCCCACCAAAATTAAGGTGAAGACTCAAATAAACGAGCATATGCAGTAGTATACCATTTGGAAGTGCATTATCCGACTCCAGTGCACTAGTTTTGAAACATCCAACAAATAAAACAATTCCAAACATACGAGCATATGTAGTAGTATACCATAAGGAAGTGCATTATCCGATTCCAGTGCACTAGTTTTGAAACACCCAACAAATAAAACAATTCCAAACAAAACGGTCGAAGAAAGATTTAGAAGAGAATGGATGAAAGGGGAAATTCAAAAATACAATATTCTGAACAAAAGCAGGGAAAATATCTAATGTTACGCAATATTAATTGCCACCAAAGCAGTTGAATCATAACAAAGAAAACCTAAGGAGAAATGATCAATAATTAACAAGTACTGTTCAGGTCAAATTCATCCATAACAAGTTAAAAATCATTGCAAAACTCACATTGTTCTGAACTGAAATAAAATTGCTTACAAAAGATCGCACTTAACGACCTAATAAATTTCCTTCCAAAGAAATCAACCACAATGAATAAGAAAGTTAAACAAACTTTTACAAACTCGATAAATTTCAATCACTTTCTGTAGGTTGTAAACAGTAGGATATATATCATAATCAAACCACCATAACTCATGTAAACATATTAATTGAATGTACCAACCGACGACCCCAACAAACGTTAGAGATTCAAATTCAGCATTTTCCGTGCCACCAAAGTGCAAATAATTGTTGCAAACTCAGTCTTCACCCACAAAAACATTTTTGTTTAAAACCATAGTTCTTTACAGAAGTGATGCTCAGATAGTCAAACTAACTCAATTCATTGATCTTCCAACAAATGGAGGACCTCATAGAGCTGGGATTAGATTCTATCATCATTGTCATATAATTGAAAATCATGCTTCTCCTCAACTCATTAAAGATCACATCACCATTATTAACAAATAATTTTCTTCAAAACTAAGATCACATCAAAGGCATAACGAATACAGTTTGTTTGAAGCAAACCTAACAAATTAAAAAAAGGTTTTCTATAGACATGTCTCACAATTGCTTATGACAAAAATATAATTTGAAAAAAAGTGGACATTTTAGTTGCCAAAATAACAAAATTCAGAATTTGAATCGTGATCAGAAATACAAAGCTGGAATCAGTTTGGTGTTCCCTCAGAAGCATTGACAAGAAATCTATCACTGTGAAATCTCAGCATTAGCATGGTCAGATTGGTCATCACAGGGAACACACACAAACATGCAAAATAAAACAGAAATAAAACATCAGGAGGTTAGAGGTAGGTAAGGAAAAGGCAAAAAACAAGAAAGAATCTGTTTTGTTTTTTCTCTCGTGAAAACGGGATCAGAACGCCGCCAATTTCTGGAATGGGATTTGGGGTTTTAGGGTTTTCGGAACCCGAAGGGGAGACTTTAAAGCGAAAATCTGCGGTAATCGGATCAGGAATGTGGGATCCGTCGGTGCCTGGTTACCCACATATCTATATTCGACTTTTTTAAATATGTAGATTGTTGTAAAACAAACTAAAGATGAATGATTGGGAGATGGAGATGGAGAGATGTATGTATTTCTTTTTTTCTCTTGTACTCAAATATGTACAATTGCCCCCTATATATAGGGTGAGGATGTAGTAAAGGTTACAACAAAAATAAATAGAATCACACCATATTAATAAGAGTAAAACCTACTTAAAGTTTAGGGGTTAGGAAGGTGAATCATCCACAAGACTTTTGGAATTCTTAACACTCCCCTTGGATGACCGATCACCTTTATACGCTAGGTATGTTGCCTTGTTAAAAACCTTACCAAGAAAAACCCAGTGGGATAAAAACATGGTCAAGGGAAAAAGAGTGCAGCGCGTATGATGCTCCCCTGACTTTAGCAAACATTCTTCAAACGACGAACACCAATCTTGTGAACAAGCCCCTCAAAAACTTTAGTAAGCAACGCCTTTGTGAATAAATCTGCAAGATTCTCGCATGATCTGATTTGACAGACATCCTATCTCTCCATTCTTTTGTAAATCATGCGTCGAGAAAAACTTTGGTGAAATGTGCTTTGTCTTGTCTCCTTTGATATAATCTTCCTTTATTTGGGCAATGCATGCGTTATTATCTTCATATAGCAATGTTGGCTTGTCCTTTATTCCTTCAAGACCACATTCCTTTTGTATGTGTTGGATTACTGATCTCAACCATACACATTCTCGACTAGCTTCATATAATGCAATCAGTTCTGCTTGATTTGAAGATGTTGCCGTCAGAAAGAAAGAATCTGTTTTGTTTTTTCTCTCGTGAAAACGGTATCAGAACGCCGCCAATTTCTGGAATGGGATTTGGGGTTTTAGGGTTTTCGGAACCCTAAGGGGAGACTTTAAAGCGAAAATCTGTGGAAATCGGATCAGGATTGTGGGATCCGTGGGTGCCTGATTACCCGCATATCTATATTCGACTTTTTTAAATATGTAGATATCATTTTTCATTATCTGAGCCAATGCGGATACAAATATCGGATTTTAAATTTTATTTTGCAGATATGAATATCTATATTTTGGTCGGACATGGATGTAGATATGAATATCCGCATGGTTTATATAATGTTTTCCTTATAAATGTTTAAATTAGTGATTTATTCATGAGTCTTTCAACTTTTTCTTAAAATTTTACTAATACACATAAAATTTGTTACATTTATAAGCTAATACAATATAGATATAATTTTATCCAATTTAATATATCCAAATTTATGTGAAATACTAAAATATACACTCATTTTATATTGCATACATGTACATCGTGAATACCTTTTTATCAGTATCATTTATATAATATCATCTTTATATCTGTATCTGTTTTAAGGATGTAGATACACATTATTCATATCGGAGGCAATCTGAATCTGTATTTGTATTCATAACTCAAATACGGATATGGATATGTTAATAATCATATTCGATCAGTATTCAAACTGTTTACACCCCATTGTCGTTTATATTATGGGTCATAAACTTGATTTTCTGAAAATACATACAATATGGTAAAAAAAATCTTTTTAATGTTTTTTTTTCATTTGGGGGGATAAATAAGATAAGGACATTAAATAGATTTTGCATTTACTGTTTGGTTTACATTAGGGTTTTACTTAGTTTGTCGTAATTGGATTTCCTGGAATTCAATTACATAAAAATCGATTACATTACGAGCAAATGAATTACATGTAATTGAATCACACTATTTGGTAACATTGTAATTCTGGACTTGAATTGCAATGTTATTCAAAAAAATTAATTTGTAATTTAATAGATTCGATAAATGTTGGAAGAGGTTGTCTGAGTTATTGTATGCTTCTCGAAGTTGAGTTTAACGTTGTGACAATATGTTTGAATTATATGAAATTAATTAGTTGATTACATTACAGATTATATTGCAATGTAATTGGATTAGGACCTCCAATGTGGTAATCTAACGACCTTGAAAGGAACATAATGGGAATTACCTACGTAACTGAATTGCAGAGTGATTACAATATTCAATTTCCTCAAACAAGCAGTGAAATGTAATCTAACATGTAATTTGATTACATTATACCCTTAATTACAACGAACCAAGCATGACCTAGATGTAATTTTTTAATATTGTTCATTTGTTTAGTGTAGTATTAGTATTTTGTTATTCCAAGTTATTCCAAATCTAGCCTATGCAAATATTATATCCTAAAGTAGTGAATTTTATCATCGAAAATAGCTTTAATTATGGATTTTCTGAAATATAATAAATAGAAATAATAATAAAAATACTAGTTCTATCATGCCAGATCGGTCCAAATTACCAGTTCAGAAATGCACTACTTTTAAAATATGTTGACATCAATTTATCTTTTTTCTTAATAAGTTGGAATTTACACTCTTAATGGAAAATTCAAGACGTAGATATTGATATATGACTCAAATTATTTATACATGTCGCAAATCATAAAATATGACATATGTTTTGCGCAATATCAGGAGATGAAAAATAGACAAACAATCTTATTTTTTGTTATTTTGTAGAAATGTCCTTTTAGAATTTGCTATTGTTGATTTTAACTCCTTATATCAGGATTTTTATGAATTTGTTTTGTATAAAAGTATTTTGGTGTCACATCTTTTATTTATGACCTTTTGTACGAGATTGTCCTAAAGGTTCTTTTTTTCTTTTGATTTTAGTTTTAGTTTTTGCATTGAAGGCGTTGTCTTAAGTTTTTTTATACATTAAGTTTCTTTTGAAATATGCTTTAGGTTAAGACATCATAAAGAATTGATATTTGGAGTTGGATATAATGTTGGATTTTCAAAGAAGTCAGTAACGAATTGAAGTTCATTTATTATAGTTTTTCACCCATAATATGGGTTGTGCAGAGATCAAAAACCGGATTGGAACTGGTTGGACTGGTGGACCGGAATCTGCATTTTTTGTGGACCAAGGGCCGGACCGGATTTATTATTCAGGTCCGATCCGATTTTGGACCTATTCAGATCTGCTCGTGTTTTCCAGCATTTGCAAATTAAAAATTGCAAATGGGGTGACTAATATGGACGTGTTTGGCCTATAAAATATATCCAAATTGAATAGTTTAACAACAAAAACAAGTAAAAATATATGATTACGTAAACTGAACTGTTATTCGTCGCCGTAGAACTACTTAAATCGCCTGTAAGCTTACCATTTTGTCACTCTACCCTTTCTACTAATATAACTCTTCATTTCACTCTTTTAACACAACTTTCTTTTCATATCACTCTTCTATACACCACATAAAATGTCTCGGAGGCTATGAAAAGAACCAGTGGAGACCCCTGACTACTCACATCTGGTAAATTACCTTGTTTATTTCAATTAATTTAAAAAAAAAACATTTTTGGGTCGGGCGTCCGTGGGAGCCGCCCGACCCAACGATCGGGCAGTCGCGGGAACCGCCTCTCTCAAGGGGGGAGGCGGTTCCGGCGGTCGCCCTCTCGTTGGGTCGGGCATCTCCTGCGGACGCCCGACCCCAGGACCCGACGTCTGCGGGAGACGCCTCCCACGTAGGGTAGGCGTCTCCCGCAGACGCCCCGATTTTTTTTTTAATTTTTTTAAATTGATTCTAAATTGTGATAAAATTAAAATAAATTGAATATTATGTTAATAATGAGTTAAATTAGTTTAGTAAATCGTTTATTGATTATAAATTGTGATAATTAATAAATAAATCACTAAATAATTTGATTATTATGTTAGTAATTAGTTGTGTACGATTTAGTAAAAGATTATTGATTAATTGTGATAATTGCTAAATAAATCGATTACTAAGTTAATAATTAGTTTAATTATTTTAGTAAAACCATTAATAAATTTTATTTTTAAAATTAAATTAATAGTCATCGGGTTACCGTAGAGGAAAAGGGAAATCAATTCCTTTACGCGCGGTACGTAGTATAGCAGACGAGTCAGGTCCTCGTCATCCACGTACACGTGGTATTTCTGCTTCAGTTAGGAGAGTTGTTACGTCGTCGTCAGACACCTGGAGATTCTTTCGACGACAAGGATGATTCAGATGAGGTGAGGAGTCACGATGAGAGTGACGATGGGGGCCGATACGACTTGGGGCCACAGGAGGAGGCGGTACATCAGTCCGGTCGAGGACGGGGGCGACACGGTGGTCCTTCAGCTGAGTTGGTCATTAGGAAGGATCGAGGTGGCCGGTTTGTGACCGGTGATTCGAGTTCGTGCACCGCAGACGCCCGAGCTCAGAAGAAGAAGAGGGGTGATGACGAGTCTTGGATCGTCACGGATATTATACCCGGTGGTCTTGTAGATGGCCGCGTCATTCCGAGTTTCGGAGGCCACGTTGCGAGATGCATCTAGGATGGCGAGGAGCGGAAGGTTTTGAAGTGCCATAATCGGCACAGAGCCTGTACGACATTGCAAGCATGGCGTTCAGTGATGACTGAGGATATGACGACGACTGTTGTTGACAGTGGATTGGGTCACTTGTCGTACAACATGTTTTCCTGCACCGACATGCCGTTGATTTCGGCATTCGTGGAGCGGTGGCAGCCTGACACCAACACTTTCCACTTGCCGTTCGGAGAGATGACGATCATGTTGCATGACGTCTTTCAGATTCTGCACATTCATGTTGAGGGTCTCATGGTCAGTGCGCAGGCGCCGACATCTGAGCTGAAGTTATATGTATCTGAGTTGCTTGGTGTCAGCTTGGAGGGTCTTGGGCGGGATAGCTCATTTTGGAGTGGCGGTGATGTTAGTATCGATGTTGTGGACGAGTTTTGCAGACGGGGGCGACCATCACGGACTGAGGATACGCAGATGACTGCTTATCTCTTCTTACTGCTAGGCTGCGTATTGTTTGTCGACAAGAGAGGTTCCAGAGTGAGACCCCGCGACTTATTGGAGGCGAGAGACCCAGATACCATTGGTCATTACTCATGGGGGTCGGCGACGTTGGCATATCTGTATCGCCAGCTGGGCATATCTAGTCGTGCTGATTGTGGTCAGATTACGGGTTGTCTTACACTGCTGCAGGCTTGGATATATGAGTATTTTCCTGCTTTCTGCCCACATCGTGAGCGGAAGATTGTTGAGCGTGGCCATCCTCGTTCGCGTATGTGGGCTGTCCGGGCGGAGGATAAGAGCGAGAGTCGACTTCTTTCTATTCGTAGACGGCTAGATCAGATGACTGCATCGCAGGTATATAATGTATATATCATTCACGTTTATTTAAATTTAAATTTATTATTATTAACGTATAAACGTTTAGGTGGAGTGGTTACCGTATGGTCCCGAGCCTGCTGTAGCTGTGCCCAGGACTACATTTATGGGCGTTATTCGTTATAGGGATATCACATAGCCTTATTTACCTGATCGCGTGTTACGTCAGTTAGGTTACATTCAGGTGATCCCGGTTGACATCCTGACGCCCGAGCATGCAGTACGGTCTGCGACTGCGACGATGTACGACGTTAGGCACAACGTTTTGTCTGCGGAATCGGTTTGGAGGACATTTCCGAGAGTAGGACGACTACACCTGGCCGATCTGAGTCGTTACCGCGACCCCTCCACTTGTGCCCCAGATTATTTGCAGTGGTTCGGTAGGTGCTCACATCCACTACTCGTACGCGGTATTATTCCGAGACCGGAGAGATCACTGGATAGGACATGTGCCGTTGCGGTAAGTTTATCTAATTTTATTTTTAATTGTAAAGTATATTTTGTTATTGTACGCTATTTTTTATTTTACATACAGTGGATGAGTAGGGCGATACGGTGTACGCAGCCGTTCTTGCGACAGAGAGACATCATGCCGACTGAGGAGACGAGACTTGCATGTACAGATTGGGATCGCCTGATCGAGGATTGGAACAACCGGTTGGTCATTTCGGACCATGATTCAGATGCTGAGCTGTAGTTGTCTTGCTTTTACTTTCGTTTTGTTGCATTGTTACTACATTTGTGGTATTTGCTTATGCTTATTTGTGTACTCTTATTATTTATTTATGACGAACATATCTTCTACATATTTCTTTGACTATCGTATTTTTTAATATTTATTTTTCACGATAATATCTTCAACTTATTTCTTTAGATATCAAATAATATTTAAATTTAAAATACGGTAAAAGAACAACACGATATAAGTAGAAATACACGATATATTATACATTACAAAAACATTACAAATTACAATCAAAATGTACCACGTAATCGGTTCCAATACTCCATCCTACTTTGGTACTGATCCTCCCATCCAACAACACTCTCATCTCGCATTTGATACCATAAGGTCGCTATAGGAGGTACTGGGAAATCATCAACTAATTCCAAACGAATAAAATGTTTGTAACTCTCTAAATGAGCAATGACCAACTCTCTGACAGGCCTCGTCATGGTAGACGGACACTCCCAAGGTAGAACAGTAAGACACGGGAACAACGAACCGTCCGTTCCCATTGCGAAATACATGACCGCACACTTGTAAAAATTAGCAATAGGAAACAAGTCGGACCAAACCTCCATATAATGATCCTCGCCACAAACTCCCCTGCCCCAATCAATTCGTTGACGAGCCTCTCTCACATTGCCGAAATAGTCACTCTCATATATAGGATATGCACCTATCTCATTAGAAATCGCACGACGGGCGTACAACCAGTTCTCTTGACCACCATGAAAGATATCGGCAACACATCGAAATCCACAGTTGCCATCAGCACGTACGTCATTCCACTTTTCCAGAAATGGTAAAATGATTCCTGGCAGTCTATCATTATATGGGAAGTTGTCTGATGTGAATTAAATTTATACCGCAAGTGCACGACATCAATGAAGACGTGGCAAGTACGGGTCGAACACAAGGAGGAAGAGATTTGTTATTTGCGTGATTTTCGAGTAGGGGAAAGAAGGAGAGAAGAATAAGTTTGGTTTTGAGATTTTTGGTTTTTAATTTTCTAAAGCATGAAACATGAACAAATAAAACTAAAATAAGAACAAAGATGGTGAATTCCGTTGGGTGGATGTTTAGATATAGGGTTTAGATTAGAGAATTCAGAAACTTATAATAAATCATATTAGTTATAAAGCATTACATGATAAATGATTTAACTTAACTCAAGTAATCAAAATATGCTAACACGAAATTAAAATAATAACTTTTATTCTTCTTCTCTTCACCCTAAATCTGTCACCTCCACCCTTTGGAAAGAGTTAGAAACTCATAGATGGATGGAGGGAGAAGGAGTCCTAGAGAAACTACAAAAGAAAACTAAAAACAAGAAATAAAATAACAGAATTTTATTGCTAAAGAGAAGAACAAAAACTAAGACTAAAATTAAGAACATAAAACTCAGAACATCCTCTACACAACGTTTCAGGGCTATTTATAGCCGATACAAGGGACTTAGGTATAAAATAGGAAAGTACACGCGTCAACACGCAACCGGTAAAAATTTTAGAGCATGGATCTAATTTTGTGCGGCGGATTCGCCACCTTTTTAGCTCCGATTTAATCCGGATTTTTCCTGTGTGTTTATGGTATGATTTCAATATCATTTGCGCGTCTGGATTGATTCTTTCCTTTCTTTTGAGCTCCGACTTTATTTCTTTATATATTTGGAGATCCACATTGATTTTTCTTTAGATTTTCTCCATAATTAATAAAAGCTACTCGTAATTTGCAATTAGGTCCTTGGCTTTTTGCAATTAAGTCTTTGTCTACTTTTGTGCTTAAGTCCTTGTCCTTTTTGTAATTAGGTATTGAATGCTTTTATGCTTGGATGCATTTCCATTTGAAACCCGATAATCTTGAACTTGGTATTTATGACAGGAATGAGTCTCTTGCACGCATTTATGCTCGGGATATGGGTAATTTGCATTCAGGTCCCTGTATTCTGTAAATAAGACTAAACACATACCTTATTAGCATTTATTGATATAAAATTAATCTAAATGAAAGACATATGATGCAATGTATGCAATGCATCAAATACCCCAACACCTAGATTTTGCTAGTCCCTAGCAAAACAGAATATAAGAGAAACTGAAAACAGGGAAATCCTAACTCACTTTCGTAGGAATCACGGTTGCACTTAGCATGTGCAACAAGCCTTTAAACCCCCAAGTTTCCTTAGAGGACGAGTTTTGTCTCGTGAGGGTTTTCAGTTGACACACCCACAAAGTCTTAATTCAACATTTCATTAATAGCTCTTAATATCTCCACCTTAACCTTATACATCTTACTTAGAATTCTTGCATGCTTATTATATAAGTCTAACCCATAAACAAATCTGACTTGGTCTTCATTCCTCCAATATTCACACCACTAACCCTTCTACACATGTTATCACTTAAATTATTTTGCACGCCTCCTCTGGTGGTGAAGTATCATTCGGATCAACCATGACATGAATCATTCTTTTAGCTTTGGGCCTTGAAATCTTAAAGTATTTTTTTTTCTTTTTCCGTGATTCAACACATTTGCTTTTTCTGACACTTTTACCCTTTTTGCATTCGTGTAGCGAGTTTGGTCGATAATCCCGAGCTGGAAGACTCAAGTTACCGGGTTTTAAGATACCCCTACGGACCAGTGACTCAAAGGCTTGGGCTTTTGTAATCATTTTGCAAAATGTGCTTTCCTCACTTTATTCCTTTATTTTTACTTTTATTTTCCTCAAGGCTTAATTGCTATTAGAAGTCCACACTTCCGATATATTTTCCTCAACCTCTGCTTTTTATCAACCACTTCAAAGATTTGATTCATCCAATTTAAGTGTGACGCATTGCATACATTGCATCATATGTCTTTCATTTAGAGTGTTTTTATATACATAAATGCTACTAAGGTATTGTTTTGAGCAATTGTGCAGAATTCAGGAGTTACAATGCAATTTACCAATATTCGAGCTAAAACGCGTGCAATGGACTTAGATGGATCACAAAGACCAATTAGATAGAGATTCAAGCTCAAGTTGAAGTCCAATTGATTGCATAAGAAGTCAGGGACTTGATCACAAATTAGAAGGACTAAAAAGTTATTTTGGAGGAGTATTCAAGAAGAAATCAAATTCAGATCTCCAAAGATATGCAATAATTGATTTATACACGTGGAGGCCACCTACAACATACCAAAAACACACCCACAAAAGCACGAAGTCATGTGGACCATCCATGCGGCGGAATCGCCGCATCTAACGGTCAATATGCGGCGGAATCGCCGCATGGGTTGCGATCCGTGCCTCCTATTTTCGTCCAATTGTGTAGTAACACGTGTCCTTCCTGATGCATACTTAGGGTTTCTTGTATCGGCTATAAATAGCCCCGAAATATTGTGTAAGAGGATTTTTTTTGTATTACATTTTAAAGCAATAAAATTCTGCCCTTTTATTTCTCCATTATCTTTGTCTTTTGTAAGCTTAGTTTTAGATTAATGTTTCATGTTCTTAATTCCAGTAGAATAATCTAGTTGTTCTTTACTCTTCTCTTAGAATAATTTGTTGCATGCTTAGAATAATTGTATTTGTTTTCGTAGATCGTAGTTTAGTATAATATTTCTTTCTTTTTGTTTTCATAGGCTCTCGATGATCTCCATGAGCCCTTCTCCTCATCTTCTCCCCATGGGTTTCTAAAACCCTCCAAAGGGTGGGGGTGACGGATTTAGGGTTAGAGAAGAGAGATCGTTTTTATTTTAATTTCTTGTTAGTGTTTTGATCATATGAGTTTTTGTTAAATCAATTATCATATGATGCTTAATATCTCACTTGATTTATAATAATTTTCGTAATCTCTAATCTAACTCGAAGATTCATAACTCCCACCCACTGGACTCTCATGCATAGTTATTTCTTCTTACTTTTTGTTCTTGTTGTTCTTGCTTTAGAAAAATAAAAAAATAAATCCAAAAATCTCAAACCAACACTATTTCTCTTTTGCTTTCCTTAATCAAAGAAAATCACAAAAATATAAGAATCTCTCCCTCCTTGTGTTCGACCCGTACTTGCCACCGCTTCAACGCGGCCGTGCACTTGCGGTATAAATAAAAATCTCAACAAGTTTTTGGCGCCGTTGCCGGGGAGACGACGAGAATTTTAAGTTTTTTTTGTGATTTTGTTTTTTTGTTTTGTTTGGATTTTGGTTTTTCGCGATCTAACGTTTTCTCTGTGCTTTTCAGGAAGTCGTAGAGATGACACAAAAATCCGGAGACCATCCGAATTGAACAGGCGGCGAAAACGCCGCATCTCCAGTAGAGTTTGCGGCGGAAACGCCGCACGGGTTGAATATCTGAGCCTGAAAATTCTCCGGAACGCGACTCATCTCTGGTTGGACGCGTAGAGCATTGGGAATTATCGAGAGCGGGCGGCGAACCCGACTGAGCGTGCATAGGTAACATTTGTTGCATTTTCCTCGTAATTTCCATTTTCGGAAAATTTCTTGTTTGGTAGAATTGCATGTGTAGGGCAAACTTCCATAATTGACACTAATTCAACTTGTGACCTAAAATTTTGCAAAATTAGAAAGGCCTTAGTGCATGAATCATTTAAAGATTTTCTCGCATTATGTATGCTAAATTTTGCAAATCAATTCATTGTTGAAGAGTGCTGGAGGCAAGGTACGTGCGCGGTTTTTATTGATTGCATTTAAGCATATAATTTAGTTTGCATACAACTGTGCAATTGTCCCCCACTAAAGACCAATGTTTGACTATCTCTGCTAGATTTAGGTTAAATTATCTTAAGGGCAACTCCGTAGGAAAAGATACGGTGGGGATTTCATCACCCTTCCGTGACCCACAAATAACAATCCCAAAGTGTCACCCAAGCCTTAATTAAAATCAATTAGACAATGACCCCTAAGGATTCAGACTCAATTAAGGAGAAGATTGGTTTGACTTGCTATGACTTGATGCTGATCGAATTTAATTTGGTGTCTAGAAAGTGTTTTTGTGTTGACGTAAGTCTTCCAAGCGAAGTGGTTGTCTAATTGGCACCGACTCTGTCGGAAGCGCCCCCACTAGCTATACACGGCCTGACCAAGTTGGTTTGATTAGTGAGGGAGGTGAATCAAGCGAATCAATTCGACTCAACCAGTTAGGAGTCGTCTAGACTTAAGCTACACTAGGTCTAGGATTGTTTGAACCGTGCTTGTTTAGGAAACTTCTGACCAACCCTCTCATCTATCTTTTAGAGTGAAGTTTCCCTTCTCATCTGAGTCTTCTTTCTCTTCTCACCTCAATTCTCTAGATTAGGATTCCTTTCTCATCTTTCCCCCTTCTATTGTTTGTTTCCTTTCTTTTCTTTTTCTTTTTCTTTTTTTTTGAAAAAAAAATAAAAAAAAATCAAGAAGTAATTGATTCTTGAATTTGAATTTGGAATTTAAATTTCAAATTTGAATTCAAAAATTAATTCAAACCGGTGCACTCAGATTTGGGTTCGGGACTTGAGCAATCAACTCTCACGAGTTCATCTAGATTCCAGTCTAGAGCTTAGCCCCAATCCACCTGTTGCACCACCTCACCCGAATCCAATGGGTGAGAATGTAGTGGACCCACCTGTTGCACCACCTATGACTCTGAGGGATCGGTGCTACCCAACGATGGCTGCTCAGCCATCGTGCATCGTTATGCCCACCATACTGAGTCGCGACTTTGAACTCAAGGCACAATACCTGAGTATGTTGCCTAAGTTCACCTCTAAGGAAGATCCATATCTCTTCCTTAGAGAATTTGAGGAAATCTGCTCCCTTATGCATTACCAGCATATCCTTGAGGAGGCAGTGCGTCTTAAATTCGTGCCTCTAGCACTGAAGGACGACGCTAAAAAATGGCTATATAGTCTAGCCGAAAGATCTATTAGGAGTTGGGCTGAGTTTGTTCAAGTGTTTTTAAAGAAATATTTCCCCAACCATAAGACTATTAGGATTAGGAATGAAATTTGTGCATTCGTTCAATCTGAGAGCTAGCCGTTCTATTCATATTTGGAGAGATTTAAGCACCTTCTTACCCAATGCCCTCATCATGGAATTCCAAGATGGCAATTGTGCCAAATTATCTATGAGGGATTAACACCTACATCTAGAGTTATGCTAGAATCTGTAAGTCAAGGAAGCTTTATGTCCAAAAATGAGAATGATGCTTGGACTTTTCTTGAAGACTTGGCTGATAATAGTATGCAATGGGACACTGCTAGGGCACCAACCAACCCGAGTATTGGATCTAGAATAGCAAATCAATCCAGATCAGGTGTCTTAGCTGTAGATGCTTCTATAGCTGTTGAAGCGAAATTAGCCACCCTTATGCGTAGGATGGAAACTCTAGAGCTTCAAACCCGACCCCTAGTAAATCAAATCTCTTTTGTTTCTTGCTCTATGTGTGGTCAACCTGGTCATGTTTTGGAGGAGTGTGCACATATTTCTTCGGACATGGAACAAGTTAATGCTGCATTTAATCGTCCTAGGAATGACCCTTATTCGTCAACCTATAATCCAGGTTGGCGCAACCATCCCAATTTTTCATGGAGCCAAGGGAATCTAAATCCTGCACCCATGCCTCAGCAAGGCCAACCACCTAGACAACAAATGTATTCAAACAACAACAATAATAGTGATGGCCGATTAACTGATTTGGAAAAGTTAATGAAAACATTTGTTCAAATAACTACTCAATCTTTTCAAAAGCTAGAGACTCAAGTAAGTAAATTAGCACAAGTTGTAGGTGAAAGAGAAAGAGGAAGATTCCCAAGCCAACCCGAGGTGAACCCAAGAATTAACAATCCACTTAATCAACATATGGCATATCAACCACATCAACATATGCCATATCAACCACCTCAACCATTTAATCCTCAATCATTCAATCCTCAACACATTAGGCCTACACCTAATGTACCACATAATGCACCACCTCCTAATGTGAACAATAACAACAGACCAGTTCATATGGTTCAAGAAGAAGAGCAAAATCAACACATTAATGCTATACTTACATTAAGATGTGGAAAATCTGTTAATAACAATGTCACTCACCCCTTGGCTAATGAGCCTAATAATTCTGTCACACCTGAGCCATCCAATGAGCCACCAATTCAATCTGAGGAACCAATTGAAATTGAACCCACTGAACCTGAAAGAGTATTCATTCCTAAAGCATCATTCCCTAATAGACTTAATAAGAATCATACAAATCAAATGGAGAAAATGTTGGAAGTCTTTAAGCAAGTAAAAGTAAACATCCCTTTATTAGAAGCTATTCAACAAATTCCACCTTATGCAAGATTCTTAAAAGACTTATGTACCAAAAAAAGGAAAACACAAGTACCAAAAAGAGCCTTATTAACTGCAAATATAAGCTCTGTGTTAACCCAACCCACACAAATCAAATATAAAGACCCTGGTTGTCTGACTATTTCATGTGTAATTGGTAACACCTTAATCAATAGGGCATTGCTGGATTTGGGTGCTAGTGTTAATCTGCTTCCCTACTCTGTATATAAAGAATTGGATATAGGAGACCTTAAACAGACTAGGACCACACTCCAATTGGCTGATAGATATGTTAAGATTCCTAGAGGTGTGGTTGATGATGTTCTGATCAAAGTGGGTGAATTCATATTTCCTGTGGACTTTGTTGTCTTAGACACGGAGCATGTTGCTAACCCTAGCAATCAAATTCCTGTGATCTTAGGAAGACCTTTTTTAGCCACTTCCAATGCCCTAATCAATTGTAGGAATGGATTGATGAAATTGTCATTTGGGAATTTGACAGCTGAGCTAAATATTTTTAACTTAGGGAAGCAACCTGGAATTTTCTCTGATGAATCGAGTGAATTGAATTACATTCAGGATTGTAGTGAAGATGAGTTGATTTGGGATTACTTAAATTTCACCCAATTGGATGAAGTTGATTTTCAAAAGAACCTGAGTGGTGAGGCCACAATTTGTGACCAAATCAATTATATAGGTTCGAATCGATCTTCACCCAATTGGTCAGCCTTAGGTGGACTTTTAGCCGAACCAAGACCTCAATCCAAACCCTCACTACAAGAACCACCATCACTAGAGTTGAAGCCTCTCCCTACTACATTGAAGTATGCATTTTTAGGACCCTCATCCACCCTCCCAGTTATCATAGCATCGGATTTGACTCCCAATCAAGAGAATGAATTGTTGAGAGTCCTCAGTAGGAATAAAGAAGCTATTGGATGGACCATGGCCGATATCAAGGGGATTAGCCCATCTATAGTCCAACATAGGATCCATTTGGAAGATAATACTCAACCCCGTAGGGATCCGCAAAGGCGGCTTAACTCGATCCTAACTGAGGCGGTCAAAAGGAAATACTTAAGTGGTTGGACAATGGAATTATATACCCTATATCCGATAGTGCGTGGGTTAGTCCTGTTCAGGTTGTCCCTAAGAAATCTGGAGTTACTGTAGTTGAGAATGAGCTTAATGAGTTAGTCCCGACCCGTATCCAAACCGGTTGGAGGATTTGCATTGACTATAGAAAACTGAATTCTGCAACCCGTAAGGACCACTTCCCTCTTCCTTTCATAGATCAAATGTTAGAACGGTTGACCGGATATGAGTATTATTGTTTTCTAGATGGATATTCCGGCTATAACCAAATTCCTATCGCTCCTGAGGATCAGGAGAAAACTACCTTCACGTGCCCATTCGGCACGTTTGCTTTCCGTCGCATGCCCTTTGGCTTGTGCAATGCTCCTGCCACATTTCAAAGATGTATGGTTAGCATCTTCTCTGATATGGTGGATAACTTCATGGAAATTTTCATGGATGATTTCTCTGTCTTTGGTCCCACTTTTGCCAATTGTTTGAACCATTTGGAATTAGTACTAGTAAGGTGTAAGGAGAAGAACTTGACCCTAAATTGGGAAAAATGTCATTTCATGGTTAAGAATGGAATAGTACTTGGTCACATTGTGTCTAAGGATGGCATTCAAGTGGATAAAGCCAAGGTGGATTTGATTAAGCATCTCCCTCCACCAACAAATGTCAAAGAGATTCGTTCATTTTTAGGGCATGCCGGATTCTATCGAAGGTTTATCAAGGACTTTAGTAAGGTGGCTAGACCATTGACTGAATTATTAGCGAATGACTCTAAGTTTGAATTTTCTGATAAATGTTTGGAGTCATTTAACCACCTTACGAGGGAATTGACGTCGGCACCCATTATTCATTCACCCGATTGGACCCAACCCTTTGAGATAATGTGTGATGCATCGGATTACGCCATAGGAGCGGTGTTGGGTCAGAAAATTGAAAAGAAACCTCACGTGATATATTATGCTAGTAAAACATTGAATGATGCCCAATTGAACTACACGGTAACTGAGAAAGAATTTCTAGCAGTCATTTTTGCCTTGGAAAAATTTCGACAATATTTGATAGGCACACATGTGATTATTTACACGGATCATGCGGCAATAAGACATTTAGTGAACAAAAAGGATGCCAAGCCGCATTTATTGCGTTGGATCTTACTACTGCAAGAATTTGATGTCGAAATCCGTGATAAAAAAGGTTGTGAAAATGTAGTCGCCGATCACTTGTCTAGAATTCCTCTTATCCCAGTGAATAACACACCAGTGAATGAGAACTTTCCGGATGAACAGATTATGGCTGTGTCTGGCGAACCATGGTTCGCCGATATAGTCAATTTCTTAGTAACTGGTGTGACCCCGACTGAATGGTCTAAGAACGATCAAGCCAAATTTAGGTCCCTAGTAAAGAATTTTTATTGGGATGACCCATATCTTTTCAAGTATTGTTCGGATCAAATCATTAGAAGATGTGTTCCTGAGGAGGAATTTGCAAGTATTCTATCTTTTTGTCATGACCAAGCATGTGGAGGACATTTTGGAGCTAAGAAAACTGCGGCCAAAGTTTTACAGTGTGGATTTTATTGGCCCACCCTATTTAAGGATGCATTTGCATTTTGTAATTCTTGCTCTAGATGTCAAATGCTAGGAAAACTCTCTCGTAGAGACATGATGCCTCTGCACCCTATTCTCATAGTTGATATCTTCGATGTTTGGGGTATCGATTTTATGGGCCCGTTTCCAATGTCTTTTGGGAAGGAGTATATCTTGCTAGTTGTGGACTATGTGTCCAAGTGGGTTGAGGCTATCCCCACAAAATCCAATGACAACAAAGTTGTTGTCAAATTTCTGAAGGAGAATATTTTCTCCCGATTCGGTACTCCACGTACCATTATCAGTGACCGGGGTACTCATTTTTGTAATCGATCATTTGAAGCTTTGATGAGAAAATATTCCATAACTCATAAGTTAGCTACCCCGTATCACCCTCAAACAAGTGGACAAGTTGAGGTCTCCAATAGACAAATCAAGCAAATTCTGGAAAAAACGGTTAATGCCTCACGTAAGGATTGGTCTGTAAAAACTAATGATGCGTTGTGGGCCTATCGGACCGCTTTCAAGACCAATTTAGGAATGTCCCCTTACTGGTTAGTCTTTGGAAAAGCGTGCCACTTACCGGTCGAATTGGAGCATATAGCCCTTTGGGCTATTAAGCAACTGAATATGGATTTAGAGGCAGCTGGTAATGCTCGAAAATTGGATTTAGTTGAGCTTGAGGAAATAAGAAATGAGGCTTATGAGAATGCTAAAATTTATAAGGAAAAGACCAAGGTTTTTCATGATAAATCCATCGTTAGGAAATCTTTTTCTCCTGGACAGTTGGTCCTTCTCTATAACTCTCGCCTTCATCTCTTTTCCGGCAAACTCAAGAGTCGTTGGACCGGCCCTTTCATGATCAAAACTGTTTTCCCTCACGGAGCGGTCGAGATCAGTAATCCGGAGAACGGTGAAAACTTTAAAGTTAACGGGCATCGATTGAAGCCCTACTTAAATCGTCCCTCCAATGTTGCAGAGGAAGTTGTGTTTTTACACGCAATTCCGCATTCTGATAAAGTTTTAGTTTATTTCTAAAAAAAACGGAAAAAAGGAAGAAAAAAAAGGTGAAAATAATAATAATGGGTACTTGACTTATTTTGGAAAACGGTGGAAGTACATGTCTTTTTTCTAAATCTAACGTGTACCACTTTAGCAGTATTCTATCACCATGGTGTTTCCTGAGAAGAACTTCCACCCGTTGCTTGTTAGTGATCAAAATGGCACCCACTTTTACGACGAAATCATAGCACGGAGTTGGAGCTACTTGGTCCATAATAACAATGATGTGTACTGCCCTAGCTTAGTGGAGGAGTTCTATAGCAGTATCACTAACATAGACCTGGACAGTGGGTACATTTTACTGAATTAGAGAAACAAAGTCTGGGCGATTGACCTCAACATCATCTCCAACTTGACTGACATACCACAAGGGGCCTCCACTTTGCCATCCGAGGAACTCAGTTTCTATCGGTCACTCATGGGACCAGATTGTGTGCTTAGCCGTGATCGGGGTATCAAGGGCACATCCATGTACCGGAATGTCTTTACAGCATGTAGGTGGGCATGCCAAAATGTCACGAGTAATACCCACAACACCTCTTTTCGCACCGTTGAGATGGGCATCGTTCACTCCCTGATGACCCGTGATCGCACTTACTGTATGTGCCGACGGCTTCTGACCACCATTGCAGAAGGCCACCAACGCAACTCCCAATCTCTGCCATGCCTCGTCACCACTATCTGCAAGCACTTTATGGCCTATGAGTCTTTCTGGGTGTACGAAGCCGACATGCTCCCTTGTACGGTGGAACGAGAGACATCCTCCTACCGTGGCACTATAGCGGACCTGTGGACACCTCCAGAAATGGAGGATGTTATGCAATCAAGTGAGTCGTCTGAAAACTCCGCAACATTCTGGGCTCAGTCAACCCCAGAAAACTCTGACGAGCATAGGTCCCGAATGTGGGGCGGGATGAAGCGCCTCAATAGCAAACTGAACAAAGCACTCTCCGACCGTGGATAGTCGTCACCCCGAAGGCGGTAACTTTATTATTTCTTGCATTTCCTATATTATTCAATTTTGCATACATTGAGGACAATGCATGAAATAGGTGTAGGGGGGTGACTAGTTATCTACCTATCTGTTTTGTTTTTATTTCCCATTAAAAAAAATCAATGTTTCATGACATAACTTAAGAATTGAACCACCAAAACCCGAGTACAAATTGCAATGAGTCTTTGTTCCTTATTATATAGTTCTGCTTGTAGAAACTATGACATAAATCTAAGTTCCAAAGAAATAACACATTACCCTTAAGACATGTATGCACTTAAATTGGATGAATCAAATCTTTGAAGTGGTTGATAAAAAGCAGAGGTTGAGGAAAATATACCGGGAAGTGTGGACTTCTAATAGCAATTAAGCCTTGAGGAAAATAAAAGTAAAAATAAAGAAATAAAGTGAGGAAAGCACATTTTGCAAAATGATTACAAAAGCCCAAGCCTTTGAGTGACTGGTCCCTAGTGGTATCTTAAAACCCGGTAACTTGAGTCTGCCAGCTCGGGATTATCGACCAAACTCGCTACACGAATGCAAAAAGGGTAAAAGTGTCAGAAAAAGCAAATGTGTTGAATCACGGAAGAAAGGAAAAAAAATATACTCAAGGCCCAAAGCTAAAAGAATGATCCATGCCATGGTTGATCCGAATGATACTTCACCACCAGAGGAGGCGTACAAAATAATTTAAGTGATAACATGTGTAGAAGGGTTAGTGGTGTGATGTTGGAGGAACAAAGACCAAGTCAAACTTTTTATAAGTTAGATTTGTATAATGAGCATGCAAGAATTCTAAGTGTGATGTATAAGGTTGAGGTGGAGATATCGAGAGCTATTAATGGAATATTGAATTAAGACTTTGTGGGTGTGTCAACTGAAAACCCTCACGAGACAAAACTCGTCCTCTAAGGAAACTTGGAGGTTTAAAGGCTTGTTGCACATGCTAAGTGCAACCGTGATTCCTACGAAAATGAGTTAGGATTTCTGTGCTTTCATACTTATATTTCTCATGTTTTGTTTTGCTCGAGACTAGCAAAATCTAGGTATAGGGGTATTTGATGCATTGCATACATTGCATCATATGTCTTTCATTTAGAGTGTTTTTATATAAATAAATGCTACTAAGGTATTGTTTTGAGCAATTGTGCAGAATTCAGGAGTTACAATGCAATTTACCAATATTCGAGCTAAAACGCGTGCAATGGACTTAGATGGATCACAAAGACCAATTAGATAGAGATTCAAGCTCAAGTTGAAGTCCAATTGATTGCATAAGAAGTCAGGGACTTGATCGCAAATTAGAAGGACTAAAAAGTTATTTTGGAGGAGTATTCAAGAAGAAATCAAATTCGGATCTCCAAAGATATGCAATAATTGATTTATACACGTGGAGGCCACCTACAACATACCAAAAACACACCCACAAAAGCACGAAGTCATCTGGACCATCCATGCGGCGGAATCGCCGCATCTAACGGTCAATATGCGGCGGAATCGCCGCATGGGTTGCGATCCGTGCCTCCTATTTTCGTCCAATTGTGTAGTAACACGTGTCCTTCCTGATGCATACTTAGGGTTTCTTGTATCGGCTATAAATAGCCCCGAAATATTGTGTAAGAGGATTTTTTTTGTATTACATTTTAAAGCAATAAAATTCTGCCCTTTTATTTCTCCATTATCTTTGTCTTTTGTAAGCTTAGTTTTAGATTAATGTTTCATGTTCTTAATTCCAGTAGAATAATCTAGTTGTTCTTTACTCTTCTCTTAGAATAATTTGTTGCATGCTTAGAATAATTGTATTTGTTTTCGTAGATCGTAGTTTAGTATAATATTTCTTTCTTTTTGTTTTCATAGGCTCTCGATGATCTCCATGAACCCTTCTCCTCATCTTCTCCCCATGGGTTTCTAAAACCCTCCAAAGGGTGGGGGTGACGGATTTAGGGTTAGAGAAGAGAGATCGTTTTTATTTTAATTTCTTGTTAGTGTTTTGATCATATGAGTTTTTGTTAAATCAATTATCATATGATGCTTAATATCTCACTTGATTTATAATAATTTTCGTAATCTCTAATCTAACTCGAAGATTCATAACTCCCACCCACTGGACTCTCATCCATAGTTATTTCTTCTTAGTTTTTGTTCTTGTTGTTCTTGCTTTAGAAAAATAAAAAAATAAATCCAAAAATCTCAAACCAACACTATTTCTCTTTTGCTTTCCTTAATCAAAGAAAATCACAAAAATATAAGAATCTCTCCCTCCTTGTGTTCGACCCGTACTTGCCACCGCTTCAACGCGGCCGTGCACTTGCGGACCAGTGACTCAAAGGCTTGGCTTTTGTAATCATTTTGCAAAATGTGCTTTCCTCACTTTATTCCTTTATTTTTACTTTTATTTTCCTCAAGGCTTAATTGCTATTAGAAGTTCACACTTCCGATATATTTTCCTCAACCTCTGCTTTTTATCAACCACTTCAAAGATTTGATTCATCCAATTTAAGTGCATACATGTCTTAAAGGGTAATGTGTTATTTCTTTGGAACTTAGATTTATGTCATAGTTTTTACAAGCAGAACTATATAATAAGGAACAAAAACTCAATGCAATTTGTACTCGGGTTTTGGTGGTTCAATCTTAAGCTATGTCATGGAACATTGATTTTTTTTAAACAAAAATATATATAGATAGATAGATACATAAACACCCCCCACCTAAATCATGCATTGTCCTCAATGTATGCAAATATAAAGCAAATGCACTTATTACCTGGGTGAACTGCGGTGGAGGGATGAAATTTGTTCAGAGTCAATCATAATCAGAACTGGATTGAATGTCACCATGTTGGTGCATGTATCCTGTTGAATTGTTCCCCATGTTGCCCTGAGGTAAAGGTTCCACACCTCTCACATGTATTGATTCTCTTGTTTGTTCGAGTGATGGTGGTTGGGTAGATGACTTACTCCCTTTTTTCGCACTTTCTTTTTGATTTTGTGATGATTTATTTGATTCAGAAATCTTATAGATACGTGCTCTCATCACAACATCACTTTGATTGCATATTATTTCTGGCTCACTCTGAATATGGAAGATATTAAATTCAGCTTTTAAGTTCCCAAAAGATAATTGCATGAGCCCATTTCGACAGTTTATCAATGCTTCAGAAGTGGCTAAAAAGGTCTGCCTAGTATTACAGGGATTTGTCTATTAGGATTTACAACAGGTGCGGTATCTAGTACGATAAAATCCACTGGGTAAATGAAGTCACCCACCTTGATCAAAACGTCCTCGACTACACCTCTTGGTTTCTTAATAGAGCAGTCAGCAAATTGAAGAGTTGTCTTAGAGGGTTTTAGTGGACCAAGGTTGAGTTGCTCGTAGACAGAGAACGGGAGTAGGTTAACACTAGCGCCAAGGTCTAGAAGGGCTTTGTTGATAAAAGTATCTCCTATTGCACATGAAATACCAGGGTCCTTATATTTTATAGGAGATGAGTTGGACAGAATAGAGCTTATGTTTGCAGTTAAGAAAGCCTTCTTTGGTATGTTTGTTTTTCTCTTTTTAGTGCACAGATCTTTTAAGAATTTAGCATAAGCAGGTATTTGTTGAATCATATCCAGGAGTGGAATATTCACCTTAACTTGCTTAAATACTTCCAGGATTTTCTCCATTTGTGCACTTGAGTTCTTCTTAAGTCTATTGGGGAATGGAGCTTTAGGAACATAGACTCGCTCAGGTTGAGCTATGGGTTCAGGTTGAGTAGGTGGGTTGGGCGTTTCAGATTGGACGTCAGGTTCAATGGTTAGGTCATATGTGGTTGCTTGATGGCTAGATTGATTAGACGTTCTAGGATTTACCACATTGTTATCAACTTGTCTTCCGGACCGTAATGATACTACTGCATTTATTTGTTAGAACGGTCCTTCCTCATTAACCATTTGAACTGGTCTCGAGTTGTTACTTCCTAGAGGTGGTTGATAGGGCTGATATTGATTATTAGATCTAGGAATCACCTTAGGTTGGTTTGGAAACTGACCCTTTTCTCTTGCACCTACAATTTGTGCGAGTTGGCTGACTTGTGTCTCTAGCCTTTGGAAGGACTGGTTGGTTGTTTGTATAAAAGTCTTCATCAAATTTTCCAAGCTTGTCAACCTAACATCATAATCTCCATTGTTACTAAACCCAGATGATGTATTATTTTGGTTATACGGGTTTGGTTGTTGTTAGGAGGTTGACCTTGTTGTCTTGATGAGAAATTGGAATTATTACGCCAACCCGAGTTATAGGTTGATGCGTATGGGTCATTTCTAGCATGGTTAAACGTGGCATTAACTTGTTCCCAGTCCGCACAATCTTCCATTAAATGACCAGTCTGACCACATCTAGAGCAAGGGATAGACGAGGCTTGATTCACTCGGGGTTGGTTTTGTAACTCTAGACTTTCCATTCTGCGCATAAGGGGTAGCTAGTTTTGCTTCAGCCGCTACATTGACATCTACAGCTAAGATACCTGGTTTGGGTTGACTTGCTATTCTAGATCCAATAATCGGGTTAAGCGGTGCTCTAGCATTGTCCCATTGCATACTGTTTTCAGCTAAATCCTCAAGAAAAGTCCAGGCATCATTTTCATTTTTTGACATGAAGTTCCCTTGGCTTACGGATTCTACCATAACCCTACATGTGGGTGTCAATCCCTCATAAATAATTTGGCACAATTGCCATCTTGGAATTCCGTGATGAGGGCATTGGGTCAGCACACTTTTAAATCTTTCTAGATAGGAATAGAACGGCTCGCTCTCAGATTGAACGAATGCAACAATTTCATTCCTAATCCTCATAGTCTTATGGTTGGGGAAATATTTTTTTAGGAATACTTGAACAAACTCAGCCCAACTTTTAATGGATTTTTCGGCTAGACTATATAGCCATTTCTTAGCGTCGTCCTTCAGTGCTAGAGGCACGAATTTCAGACGCACTGCCTCCTAAAGGATATGCTGGTATTGCATAAGAGAGCAGATTTCCTCAAATTCTCTAAGGAAGAGATATGGGTCTTCCCTAGAGGTGAACTTAGGCAACATACTCATGTATTGTGCCTTAAGTTCGAAGTCGCGACCCTGTATGGTGGGCATAACGATGCATGATGACTGAGCAGCCATCGCTGGGTAGCATCGATCCCTCAGAGTTATAGGTTGTGTAACAGGTGGGTCCACTACATTCTCACCCATTGGATCCGAGTGAGGTGGTGCAGCAGATGGATTGGGGCTAAGTTCTAGACTGGAATCTAGATGAACTCGTGAGAGTCGATTACTCAAGTCCCGAATCCAAATCTGAGTGCACCGGGTTGAATCAATTTTTGAGTTCAAATTCGAAATTTAAATTCCAAATTTAATTTCAAGAATTAATTACAAATTATTATTATTATTATTATTTTTGAAATTGGAAACAAACAATAGAATGGGGAAAGATGAGAAAGGAATCCTAATCTAGAGAATTGATGTGAGAAGAGAAAGAAGACTCAGATGAGAAGGGAAACTTAACTCTAAAGATAGAAAAGAGGGTCGGTCAGAAATTTCCTGAACAAGCACGGTTCAAACAATCCTAGACCTAGTGTCGCTTAAATCTAGACGACTCCTAACTGGTTGAGTCGAGTTGATTTGCTTGATTCACCTCCCTCACTAATCAAACCAACTTGGTCAGGCCGTGTATAGCTAGTGGGGGCGCTTCCGACAGAGTCGGTGCCAATTAGACAACCACTTCGCTTGGAAGACTTACGTCAACACAAAAACACTTTCTAGACACCAAATTAAATTCGATCAGCTTCAGGTCATAGCAAGTCAAACCAATCTTCTCCTTAATTAAGTCTGAGTCCTTAGGGGTCAATGTCTAATTGATTTTAATTTTAAGGCTTGGGTGACACTTTAGGATTGTGATTTGTGGGCCACGGAAGGGTGATGAAATCCCCACCGTATCTTTTCCTACGGAGTTGCCCTTAAGATAGTTTAACTTAAATCTAGCAAAGATAGTCAAACAATGGTCTTTAGTGGGGGGCAATTGCAAGGTTGTATGCAAATTAGATTATATGCTTAAATGCAATCGATAAAAACCGCGATACGTATCTTGCCTCCAGCACTCTTCAACAAGAATTAATTTGCAAGAATTTAGCAAGAATAATGCAAACAAAACATTATATGATGCATGCACTAAGTTCTTCTAGTTTTGCCAATTTTTAGGTCAGAGTTGAATTATTGCCAATTATGGAATTTAAGCTTAACACGTGCAGTTCTACAAAAGGAAATTTTCCGAAACTAGAAATTACGAGGAAAGAGGCAACAAAGGTTACCTATGCAATGCTCAGTCGGGTTCGCCGCCCGCTCTCGAAAATTTCCAGTAGCTCTACGCGTCCACCAAGAGATGAGTCGCGTCCCAGAAAAATTTGAAGCTCAGATGCTTCAGATGTGCGGCGGATCCGCCGCAGGTTGTGCTTGATATGCGGCGTTTTCGCCGCTCGTTTTGCTCCAAATGTGCTCGGTTTGCGTCGCGCATTCTGTTGTCTCCTGAAACGCAAATCCAAATAGTTAGATCGCGCACACAATAAACAGAAAAAATCGAAATCACTAAATAAATAAAAATCTTCGTCGCCTCCTCGGCAACGACGCCAAAAACTTGATGTGAATTAAATTTATACCGCAAGTGCACGGCGTCAATGAAGACGTGGCAAGTACGGGTCGAACACAAGGAGGGAGAGATTTGTTATTTGCGTGATTTTCAAGTAGGGGAAAGAAGGAGAGAAGAATAAGTTTGATTTTGAGATTTTTTTGGTTTTTTAATTTTCTAGAGCATGAAACATGAACAAATAAAACTAAAATAAGAACAAAGATGGTGAATTCCGTTGGGTGGATGTTTAGATATAGGGTTTAGATTAGAGAATTCAGAAACTTATAATAAATCATATTAGTTATAAAGCATTACATGATAAATAATTTAACATAAACTCAAGTAATCAAAATATGCTAACACGAAATTAAAATAATAACTTTTATTCTTCTTCTCTTCACCCTAAATCCGTCACCTCCACCCTTTGAAAAGAGTTAGAAACTCATAGATGGAGGGAGGGAGAAGGGGTCCTAGAGAAACTACAAAAGAAAACTAAAAACAAGAAATAAAATAACATAATTTTATTGCTAAAGAGAAGAACAAAAACTAAGACTAAAATTAAGAACATAAAACTCAGAACATCCTCTACACAACGTTTCGGGGCTATTTATAGCCGATACAAGGGACTTAGGTATAAAATAGGAAAGTACACGCGTCAACACGCAACCGGTAAAAATTTTAGAGCATGGATCTAATTTTGTGCGGCGGATTCGCCACCTTTTTAGCTCCGATTTAATCCGGATTTTTCCTGTGTGTTTATGGTATGATTTCAATATCCTTTGCGCGTCTGGATTGATTCTTTCCTTTCTTTTGAGCTCCGACTTTATTTCTTTATATATTTGGAGATCCACATTTATTTTTCTTTAGATTTTCTCCATAATTAATAAAAGCTACTCGTAATTTGCAATTAGGTCCTTGGCCTTTTGCAATTAAGTCCTTGTCTACTTTTGTGCTTAAGTCCTTGTCCTTTTTGTAATTAAGTCTTAAATGCTTTTATGCTTGGATGCATTTCCATTTGATACCGGATAATCTTGAACTTGGTCTTTATGACAGGAATGAGTCTCTTGCACGCATTTATGCTCGGGATATGGGTAATTTGCATTCAGGTCCCTGTATTCTGTAAATAAGACTAAACACATACCTTACTAGCATTTATTGATATAAAATTAATCTAAATGAAAGACATATGATGCAATGTATGCAATGCATCATTGTCCACGTCAACCCGTCCGGGCACTGTAAGATAGGTAAATAACAATTCATTAAAACAACAAAATTAGGAGATAATATATTCAACCCCATCTAGATTACTGATATATATTAAATAACATAACAACAAAGATATCGACATACCAGAAGATCCTGTGCCCGTATTCACGGACGATCGAGACGAATTAGACCGACGACCCCTGCTCCCACTACTGCCAGACCGACCACGACCTCGCTCAGCATACTCGAAGGCACTCGGGTCCCGACGTGTCGACTTTCCCCTAGGTCAACCTCGTACCTTAGTATTTTCTTCAGGTTCTCCATAGTTCGACTGATCGGGGTGTAACTGTTCGTATAAAATACGAGAGGTCTTCGGGTTCTCCATAGTTCGACTAATCGGGGTGTAACTGTTCGTATAAAATACGAGAGGCACTACGAATTACTGCAGGGTCGCTCTCCGAGATCTCATCTACTAGCTTCCGAAAATGCTCGACGTCTTGTGCTGACTGATCAACAAACTCTGACATCTGGACTCCTTCTCCGATAACAAGTGTTTTCCAGAATGGATGAATCTGCTATAAATAAATTCCATCACCTGACGCCAAACACTCGTACATGGTACAGGCACAAGGAATCCCATGTGTTGTCAGGAAAGCACACCCACAACGATATTCAATTTCATCACTTAAGTCCTCCATTCTCTTCAACTCCTGAGTCATTAACGACAAGCAGTGATGCGAAACTCGGCCATTTATATGCTGAAACAGAGGACCTATGTAATGTGCCAAATTTCGACGTCTCGAATCTTCCAGAAAGTTCTGAATATTCGTCAGCTGCATTTCAATAGACGAGTTCACGCGGTCGAAAAGAGTGTCGAGAGCGGCAGTCGATGTAGTGATCCACTCTTTCAGAGCCGAATGTGCACTTTCCACCCTGCAGTTCGTAGTGTTGCTGAAGTGAAAAACTTGATTCGTCCAATTCAACACGAATTTTTCCTTATGCACCAACCACGTGTCTTCCACATACTTCGTCAGCACTGGCCAGGAGTTGTAAGAATCTTTCAGATTACGGACTGCTCTATCATAATCCGTCTGTGAATCAGAAAGCATGATTCTCCTCCACCTTCCACGCCTAAAACTCTCTGCAAGCTGCTTCTCCTTGCCGAATACGTGGTATGCGTAGTTGTACACGTCTTTGTTGATATGCCAGGTGCATAGTAAATGAGCAGACTCAGGAAAAACCTCTGCCACTGGTCGCATCAGACCCATCTCCCGGTCCGTAATTATCGCTGTCAGGCTAACAATATCCAATAACAGATCTCGCAACCTCTCCAACACCCACTGGTAACTAGACTCGGTCTCATCCTGCAAAATCGCATATCCGACGAGGAAATTTATGTTTGTCGGAGTAACCCCAACAATCTCAAACAAAGGCATCTTGTACTTGTTCGTCTTATACGTCGAATCCATACAGATTACGAATGGGTATGTACGCAACAACTGAAATGAAGTCGGATGTGCCAAAAATGCGTGAGTCAAGACATTAGTTTCTTCATCTGCCACAATCCAATGCAAATACTTATGCTGCACTGCCTCCCTGAGAAACTGCTGCGCGAGATTCCTGTCTTCAGATTTCATCCTCCTCATGTACTCTCTGAAGTTATAAATGTGTCTTTGATTCGGATTATCGTCCGGGAATTTCTTCTTTACCGCCAACAAAATGTTACGGGGTCTTGCTTGTGCCTCTGTCACATCACGAACAATTTGCTTTGCCCCAACACTAAATCCGCTGACCTGTCGGTGACCCTCTGAAATAAACTGCAAGTGAGTGGTTATGCTGCCCATAGATGCTACTAGAAACAATAACTCATCCATCACGATCTCGTCGCTCCACCACTTTTACCAAAAACCGACAACTGCAACCTTTTCTTTTCGTATTCTTTCGCAGTGCAATACTCGTATCACGAGAACTCATCTCATGTCTGCGATCACATCTGAGGTAACAATCCATCCGGTTATCTGCTTTTGGTTTGTATGATGATATAACCAAAAAAAATCCGGCTCCTAGTGCAACTTGTTTCGCCCATTTACAAGCTTCCTCGATTGTTGTAAATATTTCTTTACTGTCAAAAAGCTCACTGTAATCTACTCCATCACCACCGAAATCTTGCAATGGAACCTGAAAAAATTGAATTTAACAGAAAATTACAAAAAATTTAAAAAAAAATCGGGTGTCTGGCTAAGCCGCCTCCACCCAGGTGGAGGTGTCTGGCTAAATCGCCTCCACCTATGTGGAGGCGGCCTATCCAAACGCCTCCACCTGGGTGGAGGCGGCTTAGCCAGACGCCCGAGTCGGGAAAAAAATTCCGCCCCCGTTACCTCGCCGGATTCAGGTGCTTCGCCAGACATTTTCGTGGTGTTGGTACTAGGAATGTGAGTAAAACCGAGTCACACACCTTGTTTAAAGATACGGGACGAAATGAGTATTAATTGATTTGTTAAGGGCAAAAATGTCATTTTTGGGGTGATTTAAGTAGTTTTCCGGCGACGAATAGCTGTTCCCTTACATAAAACTTCACCAAATATAAGTTTTTAACATAAAATTTGATAATAAGAGTTTAATACGACGTTCTTTCTTGCTCCACCAAACATAAGAAATCATATCATGGAGTCCACATATACGACGTCGTCGCCATTCAAATTGTTATTTTGAAAATTTGTGAACAAATGAGAAAATAGATTATTAATGAAAAATAACAAATTTATGAGTTAAAAAATATAATAAAAATAAAGAAACTCATTATTACATTTCTCAATTTTCTCTAACTCTTGCAAAATTTCCTCCATATCGACCGACATTCCCTTTGCTCGAAGCCAATCTTGTGTACATATGTATTAGAGCTTGTACCATCTTTCATGAACATGAAATTGAAATCTAACACATTAAATTTCAATGCATAAATAAAATGAAATAAATAAATTGTATTTGTTATATAAATAAAAAAAGATGCATTACCTTAGGATGCCATATACATATACATCGAATAGGAAGATGTATGCCTTTTTAGGTATTTTCATCACAACCCCTATTAAATAGTCTATATAATAAGAACAATAATAATTCATCACTGATAGCTTTATTTTTCTAAATTTGTAAAATATAAATTGTTGAAGTGCTTTAATTTCTAATGTTTTTTTCAACCTTTCGTATCAAGATCCTTCTAAGATTTTGGTGTTGTCATTCTTGAAATTCATGTTTAAATCATTTTATATTTCTTATGTGATAATTTGTATGAACACACATATATTATGCTATATTGGAGTCCACAATTATATTAGTAGAACATGTTGTACTTAAGTTTCCACCCTACTTATTATTAGCTTTTTGCAAAAATAAAAATAAAATTCCTTGAACGAACTATGTTGATATGTTTGTAACGTCAATTATGAAGAATTAGGTCTGCGTTATCCCCCCCCCCCCCCCCCCCCCCCCCCCCCTTCATTTTAATTGATTATACTTACGGAGTTACGATACTTCCCATGCCAGGAAAATGACCAACCACTATTAATTATTATCATATATGCTCATAAAATAGGGAAAATGTGGCTATGAGAAGCCATAAAGCCAACATGGTTCATGGTTGGCACTCAAATTAAACCACCGTCACGTTCCTATTCATCAAATTAAATTTCATGCATTCATATCCCTTAAGAAGGAATATATTATAATTTTAGGCCAAACCAAGTTAATTTTTTAACATTGATCTAAAATATTATATTTGAACATAATGTTTAGATCCAAGTTTACGATGATCTATTTGATTGAAACTTTTGTCACAGGCTTCTTACATAATATATACATGCCTCTTGCCATGGTTGATCATCTCTCTCCTCGGGCTTGTTATGTCAATGGTAATCATATCCACGCCTTCCTCTCACCAATAAGTTGGGTCTTTTTGGGTATAGATTTTGGGTAGAATCAATTCTATACACTTTTCGATAAAATCAGATTTTGAAACACAATCAATTATGTAATTTTCATGTTTGAACAAAAGTTGATTTTGATCAAGTTCAATTACCATTTTCACCTCATCAAAAACCATTCTAACCATAATACATTCTGCAACATAAAACTAAACATAAATTCAATCACATACATTCTACAAATTAGACCAAAAGAGTTTATTCAAAATAATATGCAAGATTCAATCCAACGAGACAACAAAAAAAAACCTCTTAAACTCCGCCACCACCCCTTAAATTTTTTAACTGATGGGAATGATAGTAATTTTTCTGAATGTGGGCCGAAGTATGCTTCCAGCAACATAATATCCATGTCTTTTACCCCATATCGTGTGAAGGTTCTCAGATTTCTCACTCTTTAAAAAAGGTATAAGAATTTGGCAGCATACAAGAGTTTTAAATTAACTTTTGTCGAATTTTTGTTATTTGTGTTTTTATGAGGATTTTTTTCTTCAAAATAATAAAAATAAAAATTGGCAAAAAGTAAAATTTCTAAAAAATGTGACAAAATATGATAAATAAAAATGATAAATAAAAACGAAGTAAAATTGCAAATCATATTGTGGGAGATTAGCTGTTCGAAATATATGTTAAGACTTGGCTAAAATACAAAAAAGAGATGACCGTTAAAAGTTAAATTTATTAACCAGTTCAAGGAAATTCGGTTTCTGATATAAAATTGGAAGTCTGAGTTCACGAGTTTTCATATATCGTGCTTGAAGACAAAAGATAGATCTTATAAGAATTTCAAAAGATCTTTGCCAGGTGGGCCAATGAGAGCAAGATATGATTTCGTTAATCATATGTCCTCAGAGTTGATATTTTAAAAAAAATTAACATATCTACCTCAAGTTGTTTCAATGATTGGTTTTCTCTTCTCAGTTATGTCGAACTACCTAATTTCATTGAAATATAGCAACTTAGTGCTATGTCATACTTATTATTTTTTAGCATGTTTCCATAACTTTAGCTTTCAAGTTTAATGTTAATAATTTGACACTTGATATGGTGTTCATCTTTGTCCAAAAAAATCTCAATCCATGTGTCCCAATCTGTGTATTTTGACTTGAAGTTCCGTCTCATTCCTTTTGAGGTAGAAGAGTCACGGGAAAAGCACAAAGGGAGATCTTCTTGTTCTTTTGGTGTGCGATCAATTCTTCTTTGGTGGGTGTGTGATTGTGCATTGATTTCTTGTGTTGTGGTGATTGGAACAAGTTCGAAGACACCGGATCCCTAACAAATGCAATTGCCCTTTCAAACTACTGGGAATACAAGGTTGCATGAGCGCAATGAATATACACCAAAATGCGTGCAAAGTTAATTATAACCTTAATACACATTTTCTTATTTTGGTAATTGAACTGTTATTCATCGTCGGAAAACAACTTAAATCGCTTGTGTCAATTACCATTTTGTCATTTCTACTTATATAACTCTTCATTTCACTCTCCTAGCACCACTCTCTCTTCATATTACTCTCATATTCATCAGAAAGAATGTCTCGGACGTCAGGAAAAGAACCAGCGGACCCTCCAGACTACTCGAATCTGGTCAAATGTCTTATTTAGATTTTAAACTTTAAAAAAAAAAACTGGCAAAAAAATTTTAATTTTTTTTGTAGAGCCCGGGGGGGGGGCAGCTCCCACAGGCGCCCATCCGTTGGGTCGGGCGTCTCCCTCGGACGCTCGACCCTAGGGGGCGTCTGAAGGAGCCCCCCCAAGGGGGAGGCGGGTCCGTTAGACGCCTCCTCCTACGTAGGGGCGTCTTCGGCAGACGCCCTTTTTTAATTTTTTTAAATTATTTAAATTGATTATAATTTTTGATAGTTGCTAAATAAATTTCTAAAATTAAATTAATAGTCATCCGGTTACCGTGGAGGAAAAGGGAAATCAATTCCTTTACGGATTGTGCATAGTTTAGCAGATGAGTCTGGTCCCTGTCATCCACGTAGACGGGGTATTTTTGCTTCAGTTAGGAGAGAGATATTTTACGTCGTCAGAAACGTGAGGATTCTTTCGACGACGAGGATGATTCAGATGAGATGGGGAGTCATGACGAGAGTGACGATGGGGGTCGGTATTGATTGGAGCTGCAGGAGGAGGCGATACAACAACATAGGCGAGGACGAGGGTGACATTCTAGTCCTTCAGCTGAGTGGGTCATTAGGAAGGGGCGAGGTGACCGATGATTCAAGTTCGTGCACTGCAGACGCCCGAACTCAGAAGAAGAAGAGGGTTGAGGACGATTCTTGGATTGTGACAGATATGATGTCCGATGGTCCTCTAGATGGCAACGTCATTCGAGTTTTGGAGGCCATATCGCCAGACGCATCTGGGAGGGCGAGGATCGGAAGGTTCTGAAGTGCCATAATCGTCACAGAGCATGTACTACATTGCAGGCTTGGCGATTAGTGATGACTGTTGATATGACGACGATCATTACTGATAACGGATTGGGTCACTTGTTGTACAACATATTCTCTTGCCTTGTCATGCCCTTAATTTTGGCCTTCGTGGAGCGATGCCAACCTGACACTAACACTTTCCACTTGCCTTTCAGAGAGATGATCATGTTGCATGACGTCTTTAAAATTCTGCACATTCCTGTTGAGGGTCGTATGCTCAGTGCGCAGGTGTCGACGTCTGAGCTGAAGATTTTTGTATCAGAGTTGCTTGGGGTCAGCCTTGATGGTCTTGGGCGGGATAACTCATTTTGAATTGGTGGTGGTGTTAGCATCGACGTTGTGGAGGACAGTTGCAGACGGGGACGACCACCACAGACTGAGGATACACAGATGACTGCCTATCTCTTCTTACTGCTAGGTTGCGTCTTGTTTGTTGACAAGAGCGATTGCAGAGTTAGACCACACGACCTATTGGAGGCGAGGAAGTCAGATACCATTGGTCAGTACTCATGGGGGTCGGCGATGTTGACATATATGTATCGTCAGTCGTGTTGATTGTTCTGACATTACAGGTTGTCTTACACTGCTGCAGGCTTGGATATATGAGTATTTTCCCGCTTTCCGCTCGCATCGGGAGTGGAAGAACATTGAGCGTGGTCATCCTCGTTCGCGTATGTAGGCTGTCCGGACCAAGGATAAGAGCGAGGGACGACTCATTTCCATTCGTAGACGGCTAGATCAGATGACTGCATCGCATGTGTATAATGTATATATCATTCATGTTTATTTCAATTTCAACTTTATTATTATTAACGTATAAACGTTTAGGTGAAGTGGTTTTCCTATGGTCCTGAGCCTGTTGTAGTTGTGTCGATGACTACATTTATGGGCGTTCGTTATCGGAATATCACAGAGCCTTATTTACTTGATCGCGTGTTACGTCAGTTAGGATACGTTCAGGTGATTCCGGTTGACATCCTGACGCTAGAGCATGCAGTACGGTCTGCGATTGCGATGACGTAAGACGTCAAACACAACACTTCGAGCGCGGAATCGGTTTGGAGGACATTTCCGAGAGTAGGACGACTTCACCTGGACGATCTGAGTCGTAGTCGCGACCCCTCCACTTTTGATGTTGGTTATTTGTAGTGGTTCGGTAGGTGCTCACATCCAGTTATTGTTCGCGGTACCATTCCGAGACCGGAGAGACTACTGGACCGGACATGTGGTGATGCGGTAAGTTTATCTAATTTAATTTTTAATTGTAATGTATATTTTGTTTTTATTGTTAATGTACGCTAATTTTTATGTTACATACAGTGGATGAGTAGGGAGATACAGTATACGCAGTCGTTCTTGCGACAGAGAGACCGGATGCCGACTGAGGATACAAGAGTTGCATGCACAGATTGGGATCGCCTCATTGAGGAGTGAAACAGTCAGTTGGACATTTCAGACCATGATTCGGATGATGAGTTCTAGTTGACTTGCTCCTACTTTCGTTTTATTATATGTTGAACTGTTACTACATTTGTTGGTATTTGCTTGTCTGTATACTCTTAATATTTATTTCTGACGAACGTAACTTCTACATATTTGTACCGTTATCGTATTTGTAATACCAACTTCTCACGAGCATATCATAGTAACTTACATTAAATTTAAAAATCTGGTAAAAGAACAACACGATATAAGTACAAATACACCATATATTATACATTACAAATGCATTACAAATTACAATCAAAATGTAACATAACCGGTCCCAATATGCTCTCCTACTTTCGTACTTAACCTCCCATCCAACAACACTCTCATCTCGCAATTGATACCACAAGGTCACTATAGGAGGTACTGGGAAATCCTCAGCTAATTCCAAACGAATAAAATGTTTGTAACTCCCTAAATGAGCAATGACAAACTTTCTGACTGACCTCGTCATGGCAGACTGACTCTCCCAAGGTAGCACAGTAAGACACGGGAACAACGAACCATCTATTCCCACTGAGTAGTACATGACCGCACACTTGTAAAAATTGGCAATCGGGAACAAGTCGACCCAAACCTCCATATAGTGATCATCGTCACAAGGTCCCCGCCCCAATCAATTCGTTGACGAGTCTGTACCACATTGCCGTAATAAACGTTCTCATAAATAGGATGTGCATCTATCTCATTAGAAATCGCACGACGGACATACAACCAGTTGTCTTGACCACCATGGAAGACATCGGCAACACATCGAAATCCACAGTTGTCATCAGCACGTACGTCATTCCACCTCTCTAGAAATGGTAAAATGATTCCTGACAATCTATCAACATATGAGAAGTTATCCACGTCAATCCGTCTGGACACTGTAACATGGAGAAATAACAACTCAGTATATATATTAAAAAACAACAAAATGTAAAGGACTTGATCCACAAAAGGCTAAACCCGTCTCGGACGGTCGACCATTTGCTTCTCGGTCTACCAAAAATGTTCCATTCGGATGACCGAGTTTCCATCGGTGAATCGTGATCGTAGAGACAGTAAGTTCTTGATCTTCCTGGAATCCTTGGGTCGGTTTACCAACGTCTACCCGGTCATCTGAATATTTATCCTCAGTAACTTCGACATTTCTCTTAAAATCTCTATTCGGTGTATCGAAGGGGTATCCGCCATCTGAATATAATTAGTGGTGACTACTATATTCGGATGACTGATACATCGTCGGTACACCGAATAGAGATTTCCAGAGAACTGTCGAAGCTACTGATGATAAATATTCGGATGACCGGGTAGAGGTCGGTAAACCGACCCAAGGATTCCAAGAAGATCAAGAACTTACTATCTCTACGATCACGATTCACCATTGGAAACTCGGTCATCCGAATGGAACATGTTCGGTAGACCGAGAAGCAAACGGTCGACCGTCCGAGACCACACTAACTCACCTGATCCTGCGCCCGTGGTTACAGATGATCAAGACGAATTGGAAGACCGACCATGACCCCTGCTCCCACTACTGGAATAACGAACACGACCTCGCTCAGCATACTCAAAGGCACTTGGGTCCCGACGTGTCGACTTTCCCCTTGGTCGGCCTCGTACCTTAGTATTTTCTGCCGGTTCTTGATAGTTTGGTTGTTCCGGGTGTAACTGTGCGTATAAAATACAAGAGGCACAACGAATTGCTGCAGGGTCGCTCCCCGAAATCTCATCAACGAGCTTCCGAAAATGCTCAACGTCTTGTGCTGACTGATCCACAAACTCTGACATCTGGACTCCTTCTCCAATGACAAGTGTTTTCCAGACTCAATACACTCATGCATGGTACAAGCACAAGGAATCCCATGTGATGTCAGAAAAGCACACCCGCAGCGATATTCAACTTGATTGCTTAAGTCCTACATTCTCTTCAACTCCTGAGTCAATAATGACAAGCAGTGATGCGAAACTCGACCATTTATATGCTGAAACAAAGGACTTATATTGTTTGTCAAATTTCGACGTCTCGAACCTTCAAGAAAGTTCCGAATATTTGTCAGCTGCATTTCAATGACCAAATTCACATGGTCGAAAAGAGTGTCCATAGCTGCAGTTGATGTAGTAATTCACTCTTTCAGAGCCGATCATGTGCACTTTCCACGCTACAGTTCGTAGTGTTGCCGAAATGAAGGACTTTATTTGTCCAATTCAACACAAACTTTTCTTTATGCACTAACCACGTGTCTTCCACGCCTGAAAATCTCTGCAGACTGCTTGTCCTTGCCGAAAACGTGGTATGCGTAGTTGTACACGTCTTTGTTGATATGTCCGGTGTATAGTAAATGAGCAGACTTAGGAAAAACTTCTGCCACTGTTCGCATCAGACCCAACTCCCAGTCCGTTATTATTGTAGTCGGGCTAACAATATCCAATAACATATCTCGTAACCTCTCCAACACCAACCGGTAACTAGACTCGGTCTCATCCTTCAAAATCGCATAGCCGACGAGGAAATTCATGTTTGTTGGAGTAACCCCAACCATTTCAAACAAAGGCATCTTGTACTTGTTCGTCTTATACATCAAATCCATGCAGATTACGAAAGAGTATGTGCGCAACAACTGAACTGACGTCGGATGTGCCAAAAATATGTGAGTGAGGACATTAGTTTCTTCATCTGCCACAATCCAATGCAAATACTTATACTGCACTGCCTGACTGAGAAATTGCCGAGTGGGATTCCTGTCTTCAGATTTCGTCCTCCTCATGTATTCTCTGAAGTTATAAATGTGTCTCTAATTGGGGCGTCTGTCTTATAGATAGGTGCCTCATCCATGGATGGGGTGTCTGGCTAAGCCGCCCGCACCAAGGCGGAGGATTCCGGACGCCTCCGCCTTAGTGCGGGCGTCTTAGCCAGACCCCCAAGACAAAAAAACCCGTCTCGCTTACCTCACCATATTCAGGCACTTCACCAGACATTTTTTTTGGTGTTGATACTGGGAATGTGAGGAAAACTAAGACGAAAACCTTGTTTTAGGATTCGGGACGAAATGAGTATTAAATGAATTGTGAATGACAAAATGATAATTGTTGGGGCGATTTAAGTAGTTTTCCGGCGATGAACAGTAGTTCCCTTTGGTAAACATGATTTTCATAAGTTAATTTATTAGATATGCATGATGTTTCTTTCACGGGTATAGTTAGAATACAAGTCAATGATACTATGATAGCATAACCAAATGGATATAGAATTATTTGGACAAGATGCAAAAAAAGTATTACAGGCATCTCAATGTAAATTTTCCTCCAAATCTTTGCCAAGGTAAGTCAGTGAATTTTAAGATTAAATTAGATAAAATTGTTGCGTTGGTAAAATTTAGAAATTAATTTTGAATTATTAAGTTACTATTTTTGTAAAACACATATTTCACTAGAAATGCCAAAACGTTTAACATTTTGGCCGACGTTAATATTTTGCACCACGACAAATATTGTTATTTTTTACTCATCTTTTTTTCTTTTTTCGAGTACCATATTTTCCCACCACTAGAAATCAACAAAAAAAAATCACTATATCCCATTATTAAGTTAACTTATTCAAATCCATTTGAATGTAGGACAAAGACAATGGTGAACTCAACAAAATCAATAAAGCAAGCATGTAAAAGATGTAATCTTTCACTACTAGAATTTCACAGTTAAAAACATATAGGTCTCGCATTACATTTCACTGCTGCTAGTGTACATGAAGTGGAAGAGAGGAATTTTTTTTTCTCAACTGCAGACTAATAGTTCTAATTGCGTTCATTTGATTACGTTAGACTTCATGTTCGAAATAATTTGTTACTTCATGTCAGAATCCCATTTAGTCACATTTTGTAGTGGTCAACATCGGAGTCAAATTGTTTTTGTGCTTACTCGAAAAGATGATCGAGGATTTTGTATAGATTGTAAGGTAATACCTGGAGAGTGTGTGGTGACTTGATTGATCGTTTTATATTTAACCGCAAGTGCACGGCCGCGTTGAAGCGGTGGCAAATACGGGTCGTTCACTGGGAGGTGTGTCGACACTTGGTTTATGCGAATGCGAGAGGTAAAGAAAGGGAGAAAGATGTCTTACACTAATCTAAACTACAAAGCTGAAATGAAATGGAGAAGAAACGATAAAACTAAACCCCAAAGGGGGTAGAGAAATGATGTGAACATAAAGATGTGTGTGTAATTAAGCTCCTCACAACATGTAGTGCATGAAATCATAAAACTACATCCAACTTTCCCTCCACATGAATTAAGATTTCACTACATCATTAAAACATACAAGACAATAGTTGGAATGAAGCTACATGAACTCAAGTATAAAGACTAGACCCTACTATGCCTCCACATGAATTAAGATAAGACTACATCATTAAAACATACAAGACATTAGCTAAGGTAAAGGCAACAAGAGCTCATACACTACAACTTGTGTTTCCAATATTAACTTCATCCATATCCTAACCTTATCATTCCCCATAAAATAGGTCCACTAATCAAAGCATAAGTTAAGCTTCATTCAAGAGCATTAGCATATCAAAGATAAGAGTGGAGACCCATTAGATGGTTATGGAAATCATATAAAGCTCAAGGGATAAAAATAACACACACTTAATACACTACATGATTATATCACATATTTCTCCACCCCCCAAATGGGGATGAAACTACTCACTACTCATTACACTAACTATATTAACAAAAGAAAGCATAATACTGAAATGAAAGTTATACTAATCAAGCAAGAAATATTAAAGAAGCATAAAACAAAACAAACAAGCAAACATGCATATGGAAGGAAATTAAACTAAGAGAGAAACAACACAATTAAAGGAAAACTTCTATTATTAACTCACTCAATTACAAGTAGCTCTTCCTCCACCAGAGTTTTGCTTCAAGGCTTCACTCTTAGTAGGAAAGGTGGCCACCAAAGAGAGAGATGAATACAATGAGAGGTGAAGAGTTCTATTTATAAGCATGGAAAAAGCTAATCCGGGACAATCCCCCGATGTGGGACTAACCCAATACCAAAAATAGCCTAAACACATGATAATACAAGTCCAGGAAGAAGCTTGGCTGATCTGGGCTTAACCAGACCGCCAATTGGCGGCCTATAAGCTTCAGATCGGTCTGGATCTTCTGGTGGGCTTTCCTTGGATTGTTTCTTGGTCTTAGATGCATCTAACTTGTGTAGTGGAGCTCCGACCCGAATCGAATTGACAAAATACTCCCCATGATGGTGTGGAGTTTCCTGTTTTGCTCTTAGGTCCTTCTGTCTTACGATCAGGTCCTTCTGTCTTGCATCTTGGTCCCCAGGTCTCACAATTAAGTCCTTTTTCCTGCTTTTGGGTCCTTTCATGGCTCTTCTCTTCAAACCTCTTTATTTCTGAAAACTAAACATAAAACTCGTCACGTAGCATTGCTTAGGTGTAAGATAATGGATATAAGATACAAATATAAGCATGAAATGATGTCAATCATGACTCAAGCTAAGTTGGTAGTAGTGAACTTTCACTTTCGTATTGGTGTTGTACGAAATAAGTGTAATAAATATGTGAAAATTAAGTAGTGAAATCTTAAAGGAGAAAAATGTATTAGATTTAGGGATAGACTTATGGCAGAGGGACCTTGGGATGTTGTAGGAGACGCTAATAGTATGTGGGAGGGTATGCCATCTTACATTCGACGAGTGGCTAAAGAAGTTTGTGGGGGAGAGTAGAGGAGGTAGATTAGATTCGAGAGACACATTGTGGTGGAATGATGATGTACAATAGGCAATTAAAACTAAGAAAGAATGTTATAAGATGTGGTTTGAAGATAAAAATGAAACTAACTTAGAAGAGTATATGTTGGCTAATAAAAAAGTTAAGAAAACAATATGAGAGACTAAAAGGGTTGTTTATGAGAATTTATATCAAAAGTTTGGATCAAAGGAGGGAGATGTTGGAATATATAAGTTGGCTAAAATAAGAGAGAAGAAAACTAGAGACCTTAATCAAGTTAAATGCATTAAAATGATAATAATAACATATTAGTTAAGGTGGAGGATATCAAGGAAAGGTGGAGAGGGAATGTTGATAAGTTGTTCAATGAAGAAAATGATAGCGATACTTTTGAAGTGGAGGATACAATTGAGGAATCTAATAGACGATTTGTATGAAGGATAAGAGAAGTTGAGGTTAAGGAAACCTTAAAAAGTATGAAAGTTGGTAAGGCTTTAGGACCAGACGAGATCCCAATTGAGGTGTGTAAATGTCTTGGGGATAAATCAGTAACGTGGTTAATTAAATTGTTTAGTAGTATCTTTGAGAAAAATAAAATACCAAATGAGTGGAGAATGAATACTTTGGTGCCAATTTACAAGAATAAATGAGATATTCAAAGTTGCACTAACTATAGAGGTATCAAACTCATGTGTCATACGATGAAATTGTGGGAAGAGTAATTGAGCACCGTCTAAGGAAAAAGACATGTGTTAGAGATAATCAATTTGGTTTCATGGGTGGAAGGTCAACGATAGAGGTCATATTTCTTATTAGACAACTTATGGAGAGGTATAGAGAACAAAAGAAAGATCTACACATGATTTTTATTGATTTAGAAAAGGCATATGATAGAGTTCCAAGAAATGTTATGTGGTGGACCTAGAGACGAAGAATGTATCAACAAAATATGTGAACTTAATTAAAGATATGTATGAATGAGTTGAAACTAGCATTAGAATTTGTGATGGTGTGACTAAAACTTTTCCGATTAAGATTGGACTTCATCAGGATTCAGCTTTAAGTGCATATCTTTTGCTTTAGTAATGGACGAGGTGACAAAATACATACAATGTGAGGTTCCATGGTGTATGCCTTTTGCGGATGATGTAGTATTAATTGACGAGTGTAGGGTAGGTGTGGAGAGAAAACTAGAGCTGTGGAGAAATACTCTAGAAACAAAATGTTTTAAACTAAGTAGATCTAAAACTGAATATATGAAGTGTTGTTTCAGTACCGTTAATACCGGGGAAGAAAAGATTATATTAGATGGACAAGTGGTGTGTAGAAAAGATATTTTTAGATATCTTGGATCAATACTTCAAAAAGATGGGGAGATCGATGAAGATGTTAACCACAGGATTAGAGCAGGATGGATGAAATGACGACAAACCTCATGTGTCTTATGTGACAAGAAAATTTCACTTATGTTAAATGTAATTTTTTATAGAACCGCAACAAGACCTGCAATGTTATATGGTGCAGAATGTTGGGCTACTAAAAGACAACATATACAAAAGATGAGTGTATCTGAAATGAGGATGTTGAGGTGGATGTGTGACCATACGGGAATATATCGGATTAGAAATGAAGACATTCGTGAGAGAGTTGGAGTTGCTCCAATGGAAGAGAAAGTTATACAACACAGATTGAGATGATTTGGACATGTACAAAGAAGACTTATGGAGACACCTATAAGAAGAGGAGTATTGAATCAGATCGAAGACACAAAAAGAGGAAGAGATAAACCATGATTGACTTGGGAGGAAGCAGTCAAAATAGATCTAAAATATTGGAATGTTCCTCGGGAATTTGCACTGGATAGAAATGCGTGGAAGAAGACGATTCACGTGTCTGAACCGTGACTCCTTAGAGTTTCATTTCTAACCTATCCCAACTAGTTTGAGTTTAAAGACTTCGTTGTTGTAAAAATAGAAAAATCGAAATACATGCAATAGCACCATTTCAGGATCAGGCTGGAACCGTTTTCTCCAAATTCGAGAACCAGTAACCGAACCGGACCATGTTGGTTCCGATTTAGTTTGGACCGATTTATCTTTGTGTTTTACCTGATTTGTATACAAAATGGATAGGAAATTATTCGTTAGCTTTGACGTACTAACGATTATTAATGGAGTTCTCGCTACTGTCAATATGTTCCGTGAGATTAAAAGAGTACAAGAATCAGACTTTACAAAGAAAAATTGACCCAAGAGTTAATCCAAAAGGTTGAGAGTTGAGTCCCTGAGAAACAACAAGCTTACCAAAACCACAATCACACGCAATGATTCCAAAAAAATCTTTAGAAAATTATCTTTGCATTCACAACGACTAAAAAAACTCAAAATCAATGTAAGAAGGATCCGTGATTTCGTTCTTGTTTTCACATCCTCTTCCATATCCGATTTCATTGTTGATAGGATTCTTCGATACACTAGATGATCCCTTGATAGCATACTGTGATAAGTCCACCGGTTCAGGAATATGCGGTGGGACGGCACTTCTCACTAATGCCCAATTGACACCCTCAAAAAAAGGATGTTGCTTGATCTCCGTTGCGCCCCTCCGATAAGCGATCCTCCTTTGAGGATCTTTCACCAAAAGTCCGCGAATGAGGTCACGAGCCACAATACTTATTGATGGAGTGTCTGGAAACCTAAGCAGTTGTCCTACAACATTAAAGAGTGTTTCACGATTTTCTGAGCCTTTAAAAGGCGTAGTACCGGTCAAGAGTTCATATAAGAAGATACCAAGAGTCCACCAATCCACTGCACTGCCGTGCCCTTCACCCTTAATTATCTCGGGAGCAAGGTACTCATGTGTTCCGACAAAGGACATGGAGCGTGCGCTCGTGGGCTCGGCCATGAGCTCCGGAAGAGCTCCATTGTTAGAACCGGACTCTGATTTTGACTTGCGGCCCTTCTTTGGTAGAATGCGAGGAAAGAATGCATACGGTTGCATGCACCCTTGCACATTGTGATCATTGTCGAGGATGGCTAGATTATTGTTTCCATGAACGGACGATGACTTCACAAGTGTCGGGTTGACAGAGCAGCGTAGAGACAGATCAAAATCGGATAGCATTATGTGGCCCTCCTCTCTAACGAGTACATTCTCAGGTTTGAGGTCTCTATAGACGACGCCAAGCATGTGTAGGTATTCCATTGCCAGCAAAATTTCAGACGCATAAAACCTATCATTTGAAACCCCAGATTTAGTATAGCATGACATAGTAACTAAGACAAAGATATATGGATTTGGTTCGAGGTAAAAGTCAGAATAATACCTAAATAATCACACAAGGTGATCATAATTACTTGATACAAGACTTAAAATGTTTAAAGTTTACGATTTTTGTATGCATTGTTTTGGGTGAACATCCATGTGACCATCAACTTTTAAAAGCCAAACTAGAGCCCTAAAATCGTTATATTGAAGAATCATACGTAGCTAGAAATTTTCCTTTTGCTCAGTTTGCAGCCTTTTAGTGGCAAAACTAACAAACATGCACTTATCAGATAACATGCACTGATTTTAATTTTATCGATCAAAAAAATTAACATGCGCGTATCAGACTGGAGTCATTTGACAGATTTATTCGATTTGACAATGGACCTTTGCAATGATACTTTGCAAACAAAAACCTTTATAATAGTGTTTGAAATGACAGAAATGAAGTTTATAGCCCTACAAGTAGATATTAGAAACTATTGGTGTAGAAACCAGTATTTTATGTAGATCAATATTAATAAGCCTGTAAAATGGAAGAAAAACTACATTAAATAGCTCAAGGTAATTAAGCATGAAATAAACTTACAAGAAAGAGTAAATGAGTGATTTTTCATTTTCAAAAATACCTATCATATAGTATATTCTTACTTCCAAGTTTGCAGCTCATTAAATAATGTGATGTACAATGAATACACAATTCTAATACAAAATCGCATCAATTGATAGATACCAAGTAGGTATGACTACAAAAAAGAAAGAGTATGCTAAGAAGAAACTAACCTTGCAGCTTGCTCGCTAAAATACTTGTTCGGCTGCTTCTGCCGAAGAGAATGGAGGTTCCCACCACAACAGTACTCCATGACCAGACAATAAAATTTATCTGTTTCAAAATGGGCATACAGGTTGGGCAAAAATGGATGGTCAAGAAGGCCAAGGATCTCCCTTTCAGTCTGTGCTCGTAGAAGTTTGTTCCGACTAGCAAGAGATGCCTTGTCCATGACCTTCATTGCAAAAAACGCGTTAGTTCCTGCAAGCTCCACAAGGTAGACACTGCCAATGTCTCCGTAACCAAGACGCTTGAGTATCCTGAAATGGTTTAGCCCAAGTGGCGTGTTTTTAAAATTTGCAATTTGAATTGCCTCCCAGTGACCGTTTCCCCCAGTATGCCTTTTAATTGGCACACTTGCGGAGCTATCCAAGCTGTTACTACGTGTGCTGCTACAGCTTCCCTGAACACTCACGTAAGGGTTTGTGATCTTTGCATCACTAGACCTACGGAATGAATCGGCTGTTACTGTCGTTGAAATCCAGCCTGAAGTACTGGCAAAGTCAAGACTTGGGGAAGGACTGAGGTTGTAACTGGGGTTGATGAAAGTTTCCCAGTCTCTTGCCGGGCTGCTTATGTCAATGGTAATCATATCCACGTCTTTCTTGGTTTTTGATTTCCTTATCATTTCAGTTTCAAAATCTAACACAACACCAAGGCCTGGACAGGGTGGTTCTTGGGGCCGATCAATGTCTTCAATGCTCATGACCAGGATTTTGTCCCTAGGTTACGATTAAAGCCGTCCAAGATTTGGAAATTTGATCAAACTTCAAGAAACTCCTTGAAATCTTTCCCTGATATTCAATGAAGAATCATATGACAACATGGCTGTAAGGGCTTTCGGGATGAAATTCAAAAATTCTCATCTCATAAGAAACAACAACAACAACAAAATCTTTTATCCCAAACTAGTTGGGGTAGGCCATCTCATAAGAAAATAAAGCAAAAATGAGACAGAATGAATAAAAACCTCAGCATATTATAAAGCAGTAGGAAAGGAAATATTTGCTAATTCTGTTGACTAGCTGAAGTAAGACCAAAAGAATTACCTACCTTCATTCAATATATGGACCAGACGCATGTTCTGCTTCAGTGCAGCCTCTGACATAGATTCCACCATGAAAACCTATTGGGTAACTCGTTAGACACTCTTGATTGGACGAATCAAAGAAAACTTCATTGGAAGAAATCAGTAAGCAGAAAACACAAGGGAACAGCAAAACACCAAATTGACAATTTTCATAAAACAAACATGCAACGAGCTACAACTTCAGAAAATAAAAAGAAGCTCATAAATTTCCAGCACCATGAAAATTCTATGACAACTATCGGCATCCCCATAGGAAGATATCCATAGTATCTACAAAACTGAACATAAATGGGAAAGAACGCGGAATAAATTCCATTTGAGCCTCAAAAAGGGTCTGCATGTTGTGGAACCCCAGCATGAATTCCATTTAGAACAAGAAGAACTACGCCTTTAATCCCAAAAGCATGATTTCGATTTTAGAGAAGAATTTGGGGAAGTTATTAGATGTGAACATGCTTTGTGGCCTTGTAGGTCTCCAACCAACAATCTTCAACTAACAAAAAACATCTAAAATAAGACTAGATATTATATCTAGGCAGATATAAGTGAACCATTGGAGACCAGAAATTATATCTTAACATATAGTCAAATAAATACCCAACAAAAGCAAGACAAAATTCCAAAAGAACTCCTGGAACTGAAAGCAATTTTATTTTGAATATTCTCAAATGTCAAACTTGAGCAATTTGAAATTCCACATAACACAATTCAATCCAGAACATGCATGTGAATCTTTACAGAATAATTTCCAATAGAACAAAATCATATGAAGAGACCACAACAAACACACAAAAACTTCAGGGCAGACCAGCAATTTAACCAAAAATAGAAGTTTAGAGAAATGAAATTCGATTCTATGATTCTATTCAAGAAGCCCTATGAAGAAGCAAGATCAACCTGGCATGGATCCTGTGAAGGTCTAATCTTTCTCAAGGAAGTAATTAAGGCATCATTATATGTTAAAATGATAAAATCGCATTTGGGTCTTCAATAAAACATAATGTGTTTCTTGAACCAACACATCCAAGTAAATCACACAATTAAAAGTAAGCCATTGTAAGGAGTAAAAAGCTAGATTGGTTATCGTTAGGGGTGCAAACGGATACGGACCATCCGCGGATAATCCGTATCCTACTTTTAAGGATATGGATATAATTTTTTCATATCCAGGCGGATACGGATACAGATACGGATATCAGTTTTAAACATTTTAAGGATACAGATATGAAAATTTTAATTTTGGTGGATACAAATACAGATACAAATATTCATATTTTGGTCGGATATCGGTCATATCCACAGATTTTTATTTTTATTTTTTTGCTATATATGTTTAAATTAGTCATTTTTTTCATGATTTCTTTAACTTTTACTTACAATTTTACTTAAAATTTACTACTACACATAAAAATTGTTACATTTCTAAACTAATATAGTGAAGATTTTTTTTCTTCAATTTAAGAGATAATTTTTTTATGTAAATTACCATATTATATACTCATTTTATATTGTATATATACACCACATATATCCGTTATTTTATCTGTATCCATTTATAAAAATATCCGTTCATATCCGTATCCATTTTTTCAGGATATGGATACACATTTTTCATATCCAAGGCGATCCATATCCGTATCTACAAATCAAATATGGATATGGTAATACCCATATCCGATCCGTTTGCACCCCTACTTATCATCCATCACAATCAACAAACCCAAGTGGGAATATCACATATGAAACTCTTAAGAATCTTTGACACATAGAACTCATAAGAAAGAACTTAATTCTGAAAATTGATATGGGTCTTTGAAAGAATTTATCATATGCAAATTGTGCAACATAAGAAGCCATAAAAAGGAGTTAAATACTAGATTGTATATCACCCATCACAACCAACAAACCCAAATGACAAATCTCAATATGAACTTCTTGAAAATCAAATCTTCGTAACAAAGAAATTCAATTTGAAAATCGGTAAGTGTATCTAGCACATAGATGTCTGATCTACAAACCACATCATAAAGTAGAAGTCAAAGCCCTGAAGTGGATATTAGTCATCACTTACTACAGACCCAATTTCATTTTCAATGGACTCAAAGTTTGATTTTTTTTGGCTTTCCAATTATATTGGATTCGATTAAATTGTCTGCACTTCTTATTTATCGTAAAATAGGAGACTGTCTTCGCCTTTTTTTATCACAAGTAAATCAAAAATAACTTCTCTGCGATGATAGTCCCATGATAGGGACCTGACCGGAGCCTCTTTAGAGGTTTTGGGGTAACATTGACGTTGACAAACTACAAACCCAAATACGAAACCGCATTAGGTATCTCTTCAACATCGATCTTCCCTAAAAACAACAGCTAAAAGATTACTTCAATCCGAACATTGTTATCGGGGTCAACGAACCAACTTATCATAAGCAAATCCAATCAAATGCTAAGCCACGAACACCCCCAAAAACCCAAACAAACAATAAAAATAAAAATACCAATCCCTTAAAAACCCAATCTTCCGCACAATCAAATCAACACATCAAAACAAACATCCATCCGAAAAATTCCGATGTGGGTCAACCAACCCAGCATCGAAACGCAGGAAAAACAAAACCCCGACAAGAATCTCTTACGAACAGAGTAGAGTCTCTTCTAACGATCCGACGATGGAGGCCATCCGCAGCGGACCCGCGAGGGGAGTCGACCTGCTCTCCTCGCGACGTGGGGTGGGGAGTGCAAATCGTGGATGGCAACAGCTCCAATAAGAAAAGGCATCACGTAGAGAACAAACTAAACTAATATAAAGTAGAAACCGAAGTGGTGGAAGAGCAGAATGAGGTCTCCATAGATGAATCAACAAACAAACAAACAAACCAACCCACAAAGGGGAGTTGTTGTTGGCAATTCTTCTGACCGTTTTACCCTTGTCACCTGCATTTTGTACCTCCTTTGTCCCTACCTTGGTTTTCCATTTTTTACCTCCTTTGTGGTGGATGACGGAGTACCGGTAGAAACGAGAATGAGGTACATAGTCATTTTCCCAAAGTAATTCAGGAAAGATATCATTTTGGTCCCTTTAGAATTGAACTTGGGTAGCATTGCACACTCGTTGTAGACCATTTTGTCAACTTTTGTGACCTCCATGCCTTTGTCACACCTATTTTTAACCTTATTTGCCTCAAAAAAAATGTTTGCATTGAAAACTCTACGATGCATTGAAAACTCCACGATGCCTCAAAAAAAAAAAATAAGCCGCAGATTGAGAGATTTAGGTCATCCACAACAAAAACATTTTCAAAAAATGTTGTTCCAATTTTCTCTTTTTGTTACATCGTCTTTTCACTGTACAACATTTAACCACAATTTTATTCTATTTCATTTTCTCTAACCATCATATTTTATAAAAAACATGATGTCAAATCAATTTTTCTATTTCGTACAACTTATTTCTTATTATTTACAAATAAATATATAATCATTTTGTCTTTTATATATTAATAAAATTATCTATTAATGTTTTCATTTTCATTTTTATTTCTAGAATTATTGTTGATGTTCATGAAATAATTAATTTACCAACTGAAAAGTTTATAATAGTAATTTGATAAACAAATGGTAATACGGGTTTGTACCCATGTTACTTCGCATTGACATTTAAAACTTGGGTAGAAATGAAAACTAGGATTATGTTGAGAATATGATCGTTTGGGCTCAAGATACATCATCACTCAATCACATCTCTAACTTTGACAACATATTGTTGCCTTTTTGGCCTCGTTACTCTTAATTTTGATGATTAACAAACTAATATTACGCACAACTCCAATTAGCATATCACACACATCATATTGTCAAATTGCATATATATTGTATATTCCTAACATTGTAGGTGCTCAAACTAAATGATTAATCAACTTCAAAATCAATGCTCAAGACTTGTAATCAAAGCTCAATGAATTCACATGTAATTTTCTATTTATTTGAGTCATATGATCAAATGTACACTTGATGCACAAAAGGATAAATCCGTTTCTGTCGGTCGACCGTTTACCTTTCAGTCTACCGAACATGTCCCAAACGGACGACCGAGTCACCCTCGTTGCACCGTCTCATTAAAATCAGTAGCTACTTGATCTTCCCTGGAATCCTTGGTTCGGGCTACCAAAGGCATACCGGTCAACCGTTACATTCCTCTCAGTAGCATTCAGACCATCTCTGGATATCTCTATTTGGTCTACCGGAGAGGTATCGGTCATCCGAACTTGACCTGCGATTATTATCCTAACGACTAGATCCTATTGGTCTATGTGGCAAAAAGTTCTTCAACAGACTTATATTTTGTCGTTTAGCAACACATTTTTAAATGTCTCTAAACAGTTTACCAAGTTGTCTTCGGTTCACTGAATCCTTGTTGCTAATCAAAACGTAATGACTTTTTTCACGTAACTTTTTGACTGTTATTTGTAAACCAACTTTTGAGTTGTGTCAGTTGAAAATTTGCGCTTACATCGGTCTATCGACGATCCCGCGGTCGATCGAACTTGATCACCAGAGCCTAATAATTCTTTACTGTCCATCTTTGAACAGTGAACCGAATTGTATTCGGTAAACCAAACTTAATTGGTCAATATTAGAAAAAAAATTACTGGAAGTTCGTGAACAGTTATTCGACCACTAGTTGGTCAACCAAGTTGTGCTTTCTGACCAATGCACCTACATCTTGTCGGACGACCATTTGTTTCCCGGTCGACCGATTATGTTCTGGATTCTGCCTGAGCTTAAGTCATTACATCCTCCTTATTGGTCCAAACTCATCAACTCACCATAATGGCTCTATTTGTTTTGAAGGCTATATAAGCTTCATTTAAGAGACACAATCCACACTTTACTTGCCAAAAATCCTTCATACTCTTGTGCTCTCAACCTCCAAGCCTTCAAAACTCCACCAACTCTCAAACTTTAATCAAATTCACTCCAATCTCAAATTCTAATCCTTTAGTGCATTCAAGTTAGAGTTCAACCACTTCTTTCATTTCCATTGTGTTGTAAACCTTTGAGGAAGCACTCTCTCGGGTTGTGAGAGGAGATCCGAGCAAGGCGAGGGTGTTTTCAAGGCTCCGATTATAAGAGGGTTTATCTTCAACCCGGAACGAAGAAAATAGTGAATTCTCAAGTAGGGATCGGATGAGCGATCAGAACTTGAGGAGAGGACTAGATCACGGTGGTGTAATCGAACCTCTATAATTCTCCAGAGTCATCTTTTGGTTTGCAATCATTCTTTCACTATTTTTAATTGTGCATTATTTAGCTAAATTGGGAAATAATCTATTCACTCCCTCTAGATTAGTGTTCGATCTACTTACATATACAACAATCACGAACTCATCCAAGGAGAGAAATCAAGCATCATCATCGTTATTTTTTGGCATGCACGACGACTATGTAATCCATAGCTCATATATAAACAAATTCATACATCATGTAAATATACAATAACATAATCATAATACAAAGCTTTTGTTTACAATCTCTCGTGCCAAATTTGGCATGGTATCAGAGCATTGATCCGAAAAACCCACAACCTCAGACTCCCTCGGAGTTCCTCATCGGCTTCACCTCATCCAAGGGGGTTGAAGGCAAAGGGAGCCAACATCCAAACCCAAAACTACCCAAAAATCTCTCACAAACATGTCGGACTGCACCAGAGGAAGACACCCAGAGATGAACAACCCCAACGCCTCATCACAACGTCCCTCAACGTGACAAACCACCTTTCTTGGGCCAGGGTGGTGACTGTTTCCATCAGTGGCAGTGGGAGAGTAGGCCACGTCACCGGAAAATCTCAAAAACCCAAGGGAGTAGGGACTGAGAACAAGCAAGAGGAATGGCAGACGATGGACTACCATCGTGGATCATTGCCTCCATGCAACCACACATCGGGGAAATTTTTATATACAAAGAAAGCGCAAATGAGCTATGGGACGCAATTCAGGAGCACTATGGAAAGCCAGAAAACTTTGTGCATGTCTTCAAGATCAAGCAAGAAATTTCCCAGACGCGACAAGACTCAACACCCATCATCGAGTACCTCGGTACTCTCAAGAAAAAGTGGGACGAACTGCGGGTGTATGAACCCCCACAACCGACGCCAAAATCATCCAAATCCGACACGAGTAGAACAAGATCTACCAGTTCTTGGTAGGGCTGGATCCCAGCTATGAAGCAATAATGTCACAAATCCTAATGGTGTCGGAGCTGCCAAGCCTCGCCACCATCATAAGCCATATTCAACATGAGGAAACCCGAAGAAAAACCACGACATACAACACCAACAACATGGACTCTGACAACCAAGCCTTCATCCCTTGTCGCAACCAAGCTCAGGGGAACAACAACAAAAGGCAATTTGGAAACAAAACAAATGAGCATTGTGAAAATTGTATGAAACAAGGCCATAATAAAAACTCATGTTGGTTTCTTTTCCCACATCTCAGACCACCAAAAAATGGAGAAAGAAATACAAGAGAAAACATGGTGGATGGAGTCGCTGACGGTAGCACCAGCCAACCCAGAGGTGGCGGCAACCGCTCAGACGAACCAAAACCTAACCCTAACACAAATGGTGTTTATGGACACAGAGAGGGCTTTATATGAACGAGCACACAACCTGGTATTCTCTACCGATCAACCCGACTAGAGGATGTAGCGGACCTTAGAGTGGACCACACACTTATGGGCCTGGAGGCGGGTTCCCGAGTGCTGCAAACGGGCACTTGGGTGGAGCTCTGGATCCACATCAAATAAGTGCACTGGTGGGCCACCTCAATGACTATTTGCATAATCACACCCCTATGTAATATCTAAGGTATGGAAAATAGTATTGATATTCATATCCATGCCCTTTCAACAACTAAATCAAACATTAAACGTTGGATTATCGATTTCGGGGCTACCAACCATATGATTAGGGATCCCACCATGCCAAATAACGTAAAAAATAATCTAAGACTATTAGATAAATTTATTACCTTTGCAAATGGAAATTAAGTTGAAATTAAAGGTACAAGAGATGCAAATTTAATTGACAATACTCATGATAATGTCTTGTATGTACCTAACTTTGATGCAAATTTACTTTCTATCGCCAAAATCACTAGTAAACTTAATTGCAATGTAATATTCACTCATCATGATGTATTATTTTAGGATCGTACCACAGGAAGGATGATTGGTACGGGCATCCTCACAAACGACTTATATGTTCTTGAGTCGACTGAAAGGGCCTTACATGCAAGATCTTTAAATTATCAAGAACTTTGGCACAAAAGGATGAGTCACCCATACTTGAGTGTGCTAAGACGTTTATTTCCTTCTATTAATTCTGAACTTTTATGTGATATTTGTCGTTACTCCAAACAAACTCGATTATCGTTTCCTATTTCTACTATTAAAACTCATCTACCATTTGAATTAGTTCATTCAGATATTTGAATTACTCCAAACAATCAAGAACTCATCCAAGGAGTCAAGCATCATCATCATTATTTTTTGGCATGCACAATGACTATGTAATCCATAGCTCATATATAAACAAATTCATGTAAATATACAATATACAATAACATAAGCACAATACAAAGTTTTCATTTACAATCTCTCGTGCCAATTTTGACAGATTATATGATTTCTTTTTGGAAAAAAGAAGCGAGAGATTGGAAAAGTGAAAGTTAGGAATATGTTCACTTGAAACCGTGTAATTGTCTCGTTTAAGTTGAACACCAAAATTTTGGAATTTCGAAATTATAAAATTTATATAACAATATGAGTGTCTACCTGTAGATCTAGAAAAGATAAATTTTTTTTAATTTCATATTTTTTATTTTACAAGATAAATAAATTACAAAACTTCTACTTCTTTTATTTATCAGTAGGTCCCACCACGAAAAAGAAAAAAAAAACATTGACGTGGTGGTGTCTTTCTCTTACATGCCACACGTCAAAACGATATTTTTTCTCACCCATGCGTGGCAAAGATACTTTGTGCGATCGTTTGTCTCACAACTATTCCAAATTTGTCATTGCCTGGTTTTTGAAAAAAAGCCTTAACGTGTGATTAGTACTTAAAAAGTGGGGGAAGTCCAAAACTTAACTTCCTAGAACATAAGTTCCCAGAATTCCACTTAACTGTGATTGGTACACATTTGCATGTATGCAAAACTTGACTCTTTTTATTTATTTATAAGCTCTCTAATTGTTGAAATCAAACAACTAATAATAAAGTTTCATAATTAAACATACAAATATTACATTTTTTTCTCGAAATTAGGTAAATGCATTAGATTAAGGAGGAAATATTACACGTTTTAGGCGATAAAAAATATTAGACAACATTCATGAACAGAAAAAACACGCCTCCAAACTCTATAAAAAGTCAAAAGGTTATTATCTCTCAAGTGGTGTGGCAAACTACCAAATTTGATTTATAACTTTAATTTCTTAAAATATGTCCGGTGCATAACAACAAAACACGTCTTTTCAATTATAAAACTTTTCCATTTTATGTAAAAAAAATTACAAAAACAATTAACACCACTTCTCATTCTTAAAACATATTCCCTTTTACATCACAAGAATTACAAAGGCAATAGCTCCACTTTCCATTCTTAAAACATAAAAAATTAGGATTTTTTTGAAATAATCACTAAAAAACAAAATTGGAAGAATATAAAACTGAAAAGCTCATTTGGCAAAATACGAGGCAAAAAAGACATATGTGTTACTGTTTTCATTAACAAAAAACGACATCACAAATGTTTTTATTCATTAAGTGAAAACGACATCACCAGTGTCATTTTTATTTTTCTGCAAAACGACACTGTTGGTGCCGTTTTTGCAGAAGATAAATCCAATCAGATGTGTTTTTCCTCCCATTCTCTTGGATTTTAAACCCAAGTCTTCTACACATGTGGGAAACAAACCTCATACCATTTCAACAATCATGCAACAACACACAATATAATTGGTTCGAAAATAGGTATTTAGCATTAAATTAGTCCACGTTTACTATGAAAAATCAAATTGTTCTTAATATTAGAATTTCACTACAACTAAGGTGGAGAAAATACTTTAGTTGGTCTTTTGGTTCGCCCACCATGTCGTGGAACCTTTAAAGGCCGACAATGTGTTTGCTCTTGCGTAATCCCACCATCTTCGTCGTCATCAATTCCACCGTCATCACTTCTTTGGACTTCACTGACTTGAAATGAGGAACCTTCACCTTGGAAGAACATTATCCCGTGCGCCTCTTGCGTCACAATTCCTCCATCGGAAGCAGACACACCCGTGAAAATGAAATTGTCTTCTTCATCTAGTGGTACTCCTATTTATGGTAGATTTTCCTCAGAATCTTGACGATCATGTTGGAAGCTTACACTTCTAACACCTTCAACGATGGATCCACATTCTTGAAACAGTCCATCATTTCCTTAATTTTTTCTTCAATTTTTGAGTTATTGACAGTGTGGGGTTATGTGCAAAATGCATCCCTTCAAGGTAGTGAATATCTTCATGTAACCCGTGTAAGTTGTGAAGTTGCAAACAAATACGGAAATTGTGATTAGAATGAGCAAATATTTTTTTTAATTAAAGCATAAAAACTAAATTTATTACCAAGTAACGATCTCTAGCACCTCGAGGCCTATAAATTGGTAGTTCTTCAACTTCAACTCTTCTCGTCAGCCATCGAACGATAATCTGCCAGTACCACTCCATATAAATATGTCTACAAGTAACTGGGTCATCCGATAGTAGAGGTGCCTCAATCTTAACAAACTCTCACCGTCGTGACCAAACTTGAATGTATGACTGTTGTTCCTGTAACCAGTTTAGTTTAGGCTTCCCTTGAGCCTTCTTCAGCTTGTAAATCTCCATTAAGAATGAAATATGTTGCTGCAAGCCAAACTAATGCATGACCCCATACACACATGCATAAAAGCAAATCCAAAACAAACCAGTCATGTTCTCGTCATTCATATATCATGTCCTTCTCTACAAGCAACTGGTAACGCCGACAGATCTATATTTTGGTAAAGGGTCCAACAAACTTGGTTTTCTTTTTGATTGTCCAACTCATTTCTGTAAAAATCCACCTGAGACATCTTCACATTATTCGGCCATGATCTATGAGTCCTCCAACATGAACCAAAAGGATACAAAATATCTGGAAGTTGCAAACCCGAACATTCTGATGATCACCCAACGTGAAGATGTTCCCAACAACAAATCTGTAATGAGGTTAGGAAACCAGCTACTTGTTTCTCATTTTTCAAACAGACTTGATCCAAATGGTTGTACAGAATAACCAAAGACGTAAGTTTCCAACTGTAGTTTCGACATTCGACGAGATCCTCTAGCAAAAGTAGGTATCTAAGGTGGACTTTGTTTCCACTTTGTTATCTCAGAACCTAACTGAAACAAAATGAAGCTCTAGTGTGCTTCAACACTTCCTCATTTATTGCATCTGCCGCCACGACACGGTAATTTGCTGCTACCACTATGATGACATGTATCCCCCTTTCACTATAGTTGTGGCCTCCTCTTCGTCAGCACCCAACAAGTTCATGCAAACCTCAGACCAATCATGATCTAAGGTCGCACACACAGCTAGGCCGTCAATACGAAGACCATTAAAAATAGCTATGTTTTGTAGCGTGATCGTCATCTCCCCATGTCTAGAATGGAAGGTGTGAGTCTCCGACCTCCACCTCTCAATAACACTACAGATCAAATTCCAATCCAGTTGCGGTCGGGGCAAACGAGAAACTATATCAAATCCAGTAAGCTCCAGCAACCCCCATACCCTATCATCCTCCACAGTCCACATGTTGAACTGAATACCATGCTCAATACACTTAATATCAGGCAATTGCTCCTGATAAAAATTAATTAGTTAGAGTCTAATAAAAAATAATACACATAATTTTTAATTTGCTTATAAAAAACTTATATTTTTGAGAATCGAAGATGACATATGATTCTTCTGTAATACTATCACTGAAGGGTCCACATGATCGTGAGAGTAATGTGAAGCAGACATTTTGTAACTATTTAATAAGAACAAACAAAAATTACCACAAACACAAACATAGATGTACAATAATCACATTTTATTATGGTTAATAATAAAAAATATAACGGTTGGGATAAAAGTTGATTTCGACACAAATCAGAACGAAAAGTGATTCCACTTGTGATGGATTTGATTTTTCAAATTTGGCCTACAAAATGTAATCTCTTTAGTCCTTGATACCATTGATCTGTTATGATCGATGACCCCAAAACTATCACAAATCTAAGTAAAATGTTGTGGAAAAACAAAAAAAAGAAAAGAATCGATAATCAAACCACAAGAAGATCAAATGTTTTTATAAAGGTTGGGCACCCAACTGACTCCTAATTCTCTCTTGCAGGCCCATCTCGATCATCACGAGCCCCGCTCACGACTTCACTAATCCAATCTCCATTCATGGCCGAGAACAAGCATTTTACATGTAGGATTTCATGTTTAATTATACATATATATTTTCGAAATTTTTATGTATAATAAGGATCAATTACAATTTTCTTTGATTTATTTCATGCATGCATCGGTTTGTTTTAACAACTTGTTTGAAAAACCTTATTAAAACAAACACAAGGGACTCCGAAATTCATACCTAGAAGTTCTCTAAAACTTCTTGAAGATTCGGAGACGTTGAGGAAGACGATCGTCGCTTCCCGTTGCGCCGGATGCCTTTGAGTGTTCACCGAAACCCTAAACAAGGTTGAAGAGAAAGGAGCTAGCCAATCAATATCCAAACAAGCTTAGAATCTAGCTACAAACCCCTTCCTTAGCCTCTGAGATTTCTCCTTCCAAAGACTTAGAAAACTAAGAGAATTTTCGTGGGTTTTAGTAGTGAATTAGGAGAGAAAATAATTTCTGAATTGTGTGTCCCAATTAGGGAGAATAAGGACCTATTTATAGGTTCCAATCTTACTCTTAATCATAGTTATTCTTAAGCCACGGTTTTATGACAATTTCTCTCACAAACTAATTCCATAATGCATTATATGCACCCACAAAACGTTTGACCAAATTTGGAGTTAATCCAACCATCGATCAAATTAATCTCTTAATAATCAAAGGCAGAAAATCGACCGCTGTTCGGTTTACCGAGTCCCACTCGGTTAACCGAATTTGTCACGATCGTTTAACCGAGTACGTGACGGATGACCGAATCTTAAGGAGAAAAATTCTCCTTAACCGATCGGACCCATTCACGTCTAAAACCGAGTGCTATTCGGTTAACCGAAAATATCGGAACTTGACATTGTTCGGTCGACCGTTTCTGGTTCGGTACACCGTACCAAAGATCCAGGCACTTTGGTCAAGTTCGGTCAATCAATCACGACTATCCGTTCCACGTTCGGTTGACCGATCCACAGATCCTTCGGTCGACCGAACCATAACGAATTACCGAACTTCTACCTGATTTTGCCTTTTCAAATTTTGGATTTATTTCCAACAAAATTTGAACTTAAGGGGGTTTTAGCAAATTCACAACTTATGCAATATATTATCCTATGCAACAATAAATTATTGCACCCCATAATATATGCATCTCATATGAATTTATCATGATTCTAATTATGTTTATATACAACATAATTGATTTTACTTGTTCAATATTTTCTATAAGAAACCCGACACATCATATGGACCAAAAATCAAGCTTCTTGTTTCACGGTTTTTTGCGGTGTGACCTATGGGAGGATCTAAACTATGTTGGCAGTGATATTAAGAGCTTAATATCACAAGCTATAAGCGGTATCTAGCTACACATTATAGCTCCCAATTAGTTAGATGTCTTAATTCCACTCGAACCAAAACCCGATCCATTTAGTGATGGAGTGCACCACTTGTGTCCGTCCCTTGCCTCATGATATTAAGAATACACACAAAGTAGTATTGTGTCATCTTTGTCTTAGTATTCATTTCTTGATCTCTTTAAGCTAGTTACAAATATGTGATTTAACTCAAATCACATTGTGCACATTATAATTTTGCTTTATCAAGGGGCCCACTAATATCATCACTCAATTAAGAGGGGCAATGATAATCTTTTGACTAACTATCTTCTCCAACAAAAGATGTACTTAACCAACCAATGCCTTTACACTACTCTTATCGATAGTTCAAGAAACTGATCTAATTAAGTATTCCTTAAGTGATTAGATATAAGTGTCATATCAAAGGACCAAAGACATAGTAAAATATTAATGACACCGAAACACATTTCTATAATATTTTACTTATTAGGTCTATTCAGTATACAAAAGTAATATTTTCCTCTTTTGCATACCCGTGTTGTCACTCACTTGTAGAGCTACAATGATCTATGACCAACACGACAATCTTAACCCGGTAATTAATGTCCCATGTTAATTACCATGATTGCGAATATCTTTTGTTTTATGTAAACCAATATCTTTTAGAGCTCTACGGTTAAAGACCAAGAGCCTCTTCCTTAACACTTCTAAAAGACGAATAACATAAACAAGGAACAAAATGATTTCTCATTCAATTCATAATAATTGGCATTTAAAAGTAAAACTTTTAGAACACATTCCCTTCAATCTCCCACTTGTTATTAAAGTTTTCTTTCTCATACATACTCAATGCATAAAACAATAATAACTAGGGTAAACCCCATTACATATCAATCATCAAGCCAATCTACATGGTTCCTCAATCCCATGGACTTGAAATGCATTTCGCCCTTGGCTTGGGATAAGGGTTTTGTGAATGGATCAGCTGTGTTGCTGTTGGTGTCCACCCATAAAAGATTTATTTTGCCTTCGTCGATGAGGTCACGCGTCACGAAGTACTTACGATCCATGTACTTCACTTTGTGGTGTGATCTAGGATCCTTGATTTGCGAGATAGATGCACTATTATCGCAAAATAGCTCGATGGGTCCCTCGCCATTGGGAACTACTCCAAGCTCTTCAAGGAACTTCTTGATCCACACTCCTTCCTTGCTCGCTTCAGCGACAGGCATTACTTCTGAAGCAGTGGTTGAATCGGCCGTAGTGGTTTGCTTCCAGCTATGCCAACTCACAGCTCCACCATTCAAAAGGAAGACGTATCCTGATTGCGACCTTCTATCGTCTGGATCACTCATGAAACTCGCATCCGAGTACCCTTCAGCTATCAATTCCCTTTGTCCTCCATAAACAAGAATCTTATCCTTAGTCCGGTTAAGGTACTTCAGGATATTCTTGACCGCAGTCCAATGCTCAGGACCTGCGTTGGATTGGTGACGACTTGTCACGCTTAGAGCATACGAGACATCGGGTCTTGTGCAAGTCATCGCGTACATGATTGACCCAATTGCCGAAGCATAAGGGACATCCTTCATGTACTCTAAGTCCTTACGTGATTGAGCACGTTGAGACTTCTTGAGTTGCACACCCATACTCATTAGCACACTGCCCTTTTTGGAGTTGTTCATCTTGAACCTTTCCAAGACCTTGTCAATGTAAGCACGTTGACTGAGGCCAATGAGTCTACGGGATCTATCTCGATATATCTTGATTCCCAAGATGTATTGAGCCTCACCCATATCTTTCATTGAAAATGCAGATTTCAATGAACTTCTCGTTTGCTCAAGCAAAGGAATATGATTGCCCATAAGCAATATGTAATCGACATATAAAATTAGGAATACTACATGGCTCCCACTAACCTTCTTGTATACACAAGGTTCTTCCTTACTTTGAACGAAGTGAAGTTTTTTCACTTCCTCGTCAAAGCGTTTGTTCCAACTCCTTGATGCTTGCTTTAATCCATAAATGGATCTTTGAAGCTTGCATACTTTCTCGCTATTCTTTGGATCTTCAAAACCTTGAGGTTGTACCATGTACACATCCTCCTCCAAGTTCCCATTCAGGAACGCCGTTTTGACATCCATTTGCCATATTTCATAATCGTGAAATGCGGCAATAGCGAGCATGATCCGAATAGACTTGAACATGGAAACCGGTGAAAAGTTTCATCATAGTCAATTCCTTGAACTTGAGTGAAACCCTTCGCTACAAGTCTCGCTTTGTAGGTTGTCAAGTTTCCATCCATGTCCATCTTCCTCTTAAAAACCCATTTATTGTGAATGACATTTTTCCCTTGAGGAAGGTCAACCAAGTCCCATACTTGATTATCATACATGGATTCTATTTCGGATTCCATGACCTTAAGCCATAGTTTGGAGTCTTCCCTTTCCATTGCTTCTTGGAAGGTCAAGGGATCATTGGTATCTAGTACCATGATTTCATGAAGTCCCAGATACAAATCGGGTTTCTTCCTTTCCCTTGTTGACCTTCTAAGTTCTTTTGGTTCTTCTCGTGTCTCTCGAACTTCTTCCACAATTTCTTGAGGAGTGGGTTCTCGTTCAACTCTTGAACGTACACTAGGTGGGGATGATTGAGATTCTCTCACAATTTCTTGCGAGGGTCTCTCACTCACGCTCCCACTAACCAAAGGAATCTCGGTTGGGCCTTCATGATCTCGAATGTCATCATTCATGTCATGATCTTGTAGAGTATCTTGAGTTTCCTCAAGCACAACCCTACTCCCACTACTTTTTATCCTTTCCAGAAATTCCTTCTCCAGAAATGTGGCATCCCTCTCTAGAATCACTCGATTGGAGGTGATATGCCAAAAGTAGTATCCTCTTGTCTCACGAGGATAACCAATAAAGAAGCACTTATCCGCTTTTGGTTGAAGTTTGGTCGACATCAATTTCTTGACGTAAGCCTCACAACCCCAAATCTTGAGAAAACTGAGTCTGGGTGTTTTACCACTCCATAGCTCATAAGGAGTTTTCTCCACGGATTTGGATGGAACATTATTTAGTGTGTAAGCCGCAATTTGTAGTGCATAACTCCAAAAGTAAAGAGGTAATTCCGCATGACTCATCATTGACCGAACCATATCGAGCAATGTCCTATTCCTCCTTTCGGATACCTCATTCCACTGAGGTGTACCGGGAGGGGTGAGTTGAGGTACAATACTAAACTCCTTTAGGTATGAGTCAAATTCGGCACTTAAGTACTCACCTCCACGATCCGTTCGTAGAGACTTGATTTTCTTGTCGAGTTGGTTCTCTACTTCATTCTTGAATTCTTTGAACTTGTCAAAGGATTCACTTTTGTTTCTCATTAGATAAACATAGCCATAACGACTATAATCATCCGTGAACGTAATGAAGTACCTGAAACCATCTCGTGCACTAGTACTCATTGGACCACATACATCGGAATGTATCAAATCCAACAAGCCACTCGCCCTTGGGCCTTTCTTCTTGAAAAGGTTTTTGGTCATTTTTCCCATTATACATGGTTGGCACGTCTCCAATGATTTAAAATCAAGTAGACCAAGAAGGTTAGCTTCTTGCAATTTCTTGATGCGCTTTTCATTTATGTGACCAAGACGATAGTGCCACAAGAGAGTATCGTTCTCGTGAGTGGTCTTAAGTCTTTTGTTATTGATATTAAAGATTTGTTTATCATTCAATTCAAGCAAACAGAGACCATTCCTTATGAATGCATTTGCATAGAAAACACCATTCTTCGATATAGACAAGCAAGAATTTGAAATATTTATATTAAAATTATCCATATCTAAACATGATACAGAAATAATGTTCTTGCTAATCGAAGACACATAATAAACATTCTTTAGACATAAATTTAAACCACTATATAATTGAAGCACCACAGAACCTTGTGCAACCGCAGACACGTTCGCACCATTTCCGACCTTCAATTCTACCTCGTTCCTTACGAGTTCCTTCCTATCCATGAGTAGCTGCACATTAGAAACTATGTGAGCACAAGATCCGGTATCAATTACCCAATCCTGGACAGAGGTGGCTAAATTTATTTCAATAACAAATATACCTTTGGCCTTTTTGGGGCGCCTTCGTTCAATCACTCCATTGTCAAGGTCTTCCTTGTACTTGGGGCAATTTGGCCGGATGTGTCCTTTTTCACCGCAGTGAAAGCACTCCGTGTTGGGAGTTGGAGATTTCTGAGATTTCCCCCTCGAGGCACTCGCACGAGCACCTCTTACTCCCTTGCTCTTGATTGAACCACTTTTGGTAGATTTGACCTTTCCTTTATCAATCTTTTGGCTCCTCCCATGGATGGCAAGGACTTGCTTGTCCCTACCCTTACCCATGTCAACTTCAGAAGTTTTGAGAGCGTTGTGCAGCTCCTCAAGACTCACCCCTTTTTCACGCACGTGATAGTGCATCACAAAGTCCTTGAAGGACGGGGCTAGAGAGCCAAGAATCATATCTTCAGCAATGTCCTCGGGCATTGGTGAAGAGAGCTTTGCCAACTTCTCAAGGTACCCTTGCATCGTGAGAAAATGCATGGATACCGATGTTCCCTCCGCCATATGGCACCTTGTGAGTGCGATGGTGGTCTTATAGCGCTCCTTTCGGGTACTATCCATGAACATCTTAGATAAAGCCTCCATGGTCTTCTTGGGGTTTGAATCCAAGTATTTCGCTTGGAGCGAGTCACCCATGGATGCTAGCATAACACCGTGAACTTGGTTCTCTTGGTCTTCCCACTTGGCCTTTGTCTCTTTCTCTTCATCGGTTAATCTCTCATTCCATTTTGGGATTGAACCTTCCAAAATGTGAGATAATTTCTCAAACTTTAACACGATGTTGAGTTTGAGTTGCCAACTAATGAAGTTTGAGCCGTCATTTGCTAAAGGGTGTTTTTCTATCATGGATCGTACGATAGGTTGGATGTTCGACATTTTTCTACAAAATAAATCATACAGATTTTAATGCCAATTTTTATGTTTTAATACACATGCATACATATATCAAATATAAATGTAAATGTTGCAAATAAAATTTTGCCCATAAATGCAAAAATCCAAGATCCCATCAATTGTAATATAGACTAGCTAAGGGCTATCGAATACATTACAATATCAAGGTAAGAAAACATTTTCTAATCACAACCTTTTTGAATTTTAGCAACATTTAGCATCTTCAAACTCTTGTGACTCTTGTCGTTGTAATTATGAGGGAATACGACCTATCCTCGTAAGAAAAACTTTTTCCCAAAATCGAGCGAGAGCTCTAGGTAATGTTAAGAAAACTTATTTTGATTTGATACGAGATACGTTTATCCATTGTATTCACAACTAAACATACTTGGGGTTCACTAGGGTGAAACACACCTCATATATTTAATTATGGCACAACAACAGACAACCTTTATATCTCCCACTATTCCCAAAGATGGAGGGAGCTATCTCCCACTAAGGGCGAACATAGTATCCCTCGATCAATGGCTGCTAGTGGATGAAATAAGAAGAAAATTTATTCTTAATTTTTGTTTGGACAATTTAACATGTGATTTAGAATTTTAGGTTATCATGCATATTATTAATCATACACATCCTAACATTCAACACATTCATCACATGCATAGCAAGATAAAAACAGAAATTAAACATTCACACAATCCACATCGTGTGAGTTTATATGTTCCCTTCGATCCTCGATCCACGATCCCTGATCTTCGATCCTCGACCGATGCGATACAGCGGCGACTTCCTCTTGCACCGGAGATGAAGATTTTACAGAAAATAAACATGCTCCTCACATTCGATAAAAAACTGACTAGTGCAAGTCCTATGTAAAAACCTCTCATATGCAAATGCAACTATCTAAAAGACGGAAAGAGAGAAAATTTTGGCTTTTACATACATAAGCCCCTGTATAATAATAATTATAAACATTCATAGATGCTGATTTGGAACATACAAACTCACAATTCCTGCAAAACAACTCGAGCATCCATGCACGCAATATTGCTATAAACTATGCTATCTAGTTATCAATCATCTAGAATCTCAAACAATTCTTTGAAAAACATTTGAAATCCACTAAAAACGTTTTTCATCATTCCATAGTTCAAAAATAATTTTGAACCGCTGTCCATCCAATTTCCAATGAAAAGATGAACCGCAGTTTTTCGGTTTTGTTGATTCTCTTACAAAATAATCGTTTATACTTAAAACGAAATTATTGCAAGTTAGAGTTATGTCTAAATCATAATTCTAATAATTACATGACATGTTTTAAACATTCAAAACATTTAAAACGAATTATTATAAAGAATTATTTCAACAAACATTTAAAGACCGAAAAACCGGTAAAACGAATTGTTTAAATCCTAGATGGTAAACTAAATTTGTTTACAGCCATAAATCATGAGAAAATTGAACCCTAAGCTCTGATACCACTGTAGGATTTCATGTTTAATTATACATATATATTTTCGAAATTTTTATGTATAATAAGGATCAATTACAATTTTCTTTGATTTATTTCATGCATGCATCGGTTTGTTTTAACAACTTGTTTGAAAAACCTTATTAAAACAAACACAAGGGACTCCGAAATTCATACCTAGAAGTTCTCTAAAACTTCTTGAAGATTCGGAGACGTTGAGGAAGACGATCGTCGCTTCCCGTTGCGCCGGATGCCTCTGAGTGTTCACCGAAACCCTAAACAAGGTTGGAGAGAAAGGAGCTAGCCAATCAATCTCCAAACAAGCTTAGAATCTAGCTACAAACCCCTTCCTTAGCCTCTGAGATTTCTCCTTCCAAAGACTTAGAAAACTAAGAGAATTTTCATGGGTTTTAGTAGTGAATTAGGAGAGAAAATAATTTCTGAATTGTGTGTCCCAATTAGGGAGAATAAGGACCTATTTATAGGTTCCAATCTTACTCTTAATCATGGCTATTCTTAAGCCACGGTTTTATGACAATTTCTCTCACAAACTAATTCCATAATGCATTATATGCACCCATAAAACGTTTGACCAAATTTGGAGCTAATCCAACCATCGATCAAATTAATCTCTTAATAATCAAAGGCAGAAAATCGATCGCTGTTCGGTTTACCGAGTCCCACTCGGTTAACCGAATTTGTCACGATCGTTTAACCGAGTACGTGACGGATGACCGAATCTTAAGGAGAAAAATTCTCCTTAACGGATCGGACCCATTCACGTCTAAAACCGAGTGCTATTCAGTTAACCAAAAATATCGGAACTTGACATTGTTCGGTCGACCGTTTCTGGTTCGGTACACCGTACCAAAGATCCAGGCACTTTGGTCAAGTTCGGTCAATCAATCACGACTATCCGTTCCACGTTCGGTTGACCGATCCACAGATCCTTCGGTCGACCGAACCATAACGGATTACCGAACTTCTACCCGATTTTGCCTTTTCAAATTTTGGATTTATTTCCAACAAAATTTGAACTTAAGGGGGTTTTAACAAATTCACAACTTATGCAATATATTATCCTATGCAACAATAAATTATTGCACCCCATAATATATGCATCTCATATGAATTTATCATGATTCTAATTATGTTTATATACAACATAATTGATTTTACTTGTTCAATATTTTCTATAAGAAACCCGACACATCATATGGACCAAAAATCAAGCTTCTTGTTTCACGGTTTTTTGCGGTGTGACCTATGGGAGGATCTAAACTATGTTGGCAGTGATATTAAGAGCTTAATATCACAAGCTATAAGCGGTATCTAGCTACACATTATAGCTCCCAATTAGTTAGATGTCTTAATTCCACTCGAACCAAAACCCGATCCATTTAGTGATGGAGTGCACCACTTGTGTCCGTCCCTTGCCTCATGATATTAAGAATACACACAAAGTAGTATTGTGTCATCTTTGTCTTAGTATTCATTTCTTGATCTCTTTAAGCTAGTTACAAATATGTGATTTAACTCAAATCACATTGTGCACATTATAATTTTGCTTTATCAAGGGGCCCACTAATATCATCACTCAATTAAGAGGGGCAATGATAATCTTTTGACTAACTATCTTCTCCAACAAAAGATGTACTTAACCAACCAATGCCTTTACACTACTCTTATCGATAGTTCAAGAAACTGATCTAATTAAGTATTCCTTAAGTGATTAGATATAAGTCTCATATCAAAGGACCAAAGACACAGTAAAATATTAATGACACCGAAACACATTTCTATAATATTTTACTTATTAGGTCTATTCAGTATACAAAAGTAATATTTTCCTCTTTTGCATACCCGTGTTGTCACTCACTTGTAGAGCTACAATGATCTATGACCAACACGACAATCTTAACCCGGTAATTAATGTCCCATGTTAATTACCATGATTGCGAATATCTTTTGTTTTATGTAAACCAATATCTTCTAGAGCTCTACGGTTAAGGACCAAGAGCCTCTTCCTTAACACTTCTAAAAGACGAATAACATAAACAAGGAACAAAATGACTTCTCATTCAATTCATAATAATTGACATTTATAAGTAAAACTTTTAGAACACATTCCCTTCATTACAATCCAAGCGAACAAACTCATTGAATTTGATTCCTCCTCTTACAATCCTAGAGGAAGACTTTCTTCTGATGCTTGTACAACCTTTGTGATTCAACAAAATAGGAGTGAGTATCACTGATCTACACTCTAGACTTGAGCACACTTGAGTAGGATAGGATTTGAGAATACAAGTAGTGAAGTTTAGGCTTGGGTATGTGTAATGAAGTGTTGAAGTGGGGAAGGTTTTCTCTCAAAGCGTGCAATAGGGCAATAAGGAGTGTACGGGATGTGTAAAACTATGGTTTCAACATCTTTTTGTAGGCCCTAAGATCTATATATCCGTTGGGGCAAAAGACAAAAGAAGTGAAAGGCAACCGATCGAAAGTGAGAAAGAGATGTACCAGTCAGGTGCCATATGGTTGAACGTTTGTGCATTTAGTTCGACCGTTTGCTTAAGTTGTAAGTTAACCATCTATCTAATGTACATACCGGTCGAACAACACAATAGAAATTGGGAGTTTGCAAGAGAAATTGGTCGGATGGTCGATCGTTAGGTCAAGTTCGATCGATAAAAATAATTCAAAAACTTATTGTCCAAATTGGTGACACATTCAGTTGACCGTTAAGGTGATACCGGTCGAACGAAAGCTTGAATGGTCTAATTTGGTAAAGGTGCAACTTTCAAAATACTCATTAGAGAATAACGACAAGAAAACAGCTCGAAAGAAAATTCAAAAAACCAAGAAATGGTTGTACAAAACTGGAAGAACAGTCTACAGTTCCACTAAAGAATTTGCTATTACAAACGATCAGACGAAAGGCAAGTAGCGGTCGACCATTGTGTACATACTGATTGGGGGTGAGTTTGGTGGTTTTCCAACTTAGGCTTGGGTGATCTACCAAATAATGTTAGAATATGTGCGTGACTTTTAGATGGAAACCTAGAGTAAATGTAGATGGATAAAACAACTTGTATGCTCAAGTTTACAAGGGTTCCTAAAGGTTCTAATAAACATAAAATTATTTGTCTTCAAATAACTTGATTACATGTCTTGACTTGAATCCATTTCTCGTTGAGTCTTGATCACCTAATCATATAAGAATATGAACAATACAAGTATATGTGCAATGCATGTAATGTGTTTGACCCAATTTGGATGTTATTATGATTAGATTGATTAAATCATCAAAATAAACTTAATTAAGGCCTAAAAGCCAACATATATGTTTCAAAATGATCCGTCATTATTCCGTGAAAGTGAAACAACTAAACACAACCTTGATAGTGTTCGTTGACATCGGAACTAACTGGGATACCGCTTGTTTGAGAAAATGTGTGAAAGTGTAGTAGAAGGATGTCTAGAGATAAGGACTAAAAATGGGGTGGCCGTTATAGGGTGGGTTAGCCCATACCACACATGTTTCGCTTAGGTGGGTAACCGTGTGGGTATATATCCGTTCACCTGTAACTCTACCTATACCCATATTCATCCCACTAAATTTAACAGATAATAAAATGAATAAATGAACTGGGTAAATGAATAAGTAAACAATTTTTTATCAATGAGTTAGACAAATGGATAACAAGATTAAACTTGTCCATTTACTTATAACTCTACCCATACCCATACTCATCCCACTAAATTTAACTGATAATAAAATGAATAAATGAACTGAATAAATGAATGGCAAAAAATGTTCACTTATTCATTTAGACAAATGGATAACAAGATAAAACTTGTAATAAGTAAAACATGTCTTTTACATCAAGTATTAAAATAACATGTTATATCCATCATTTCTATCCAAACACCGCCAAAGAGTTACTGCCCACACCATAGTAGGCATAAGGTGTAAATAGGCTAGATAGGAGTTAATTTTTCAGGGTAAAGGAACGAGTTAGCTACCCCATCTAATTGTACTCAATTTGTTTCCATATATGAAACAAGTAATGAAGCGTTCATCAGTAAAAATGCTAAATACTTGTCAGCTTGTTTTATGGACCTTAGAGTCAAAATCGGCACTACATGTCATTTCCAATTTTTGCAGGATTAGTAATCCAAAGGAAAAATTAAGTATACTAATAAAGTGCTTTATATGAAGAAATTGTTGGCTTTTAGGCCTTAATTCATGTTAATTTGGATGATTAAGCAAACGAATCTTAATCAATCAACATAGTCAATCAAAGTGGGCAACATGATTATATGCATTGCATATACACTTGTATATTTGTCAATCATCTTAATAGGTTGATAAAAATATGCAAGAGAATGAGCATTGAGATAAAGACTCAAGATTGTAACAAAATTTTAACCCAAGACTTGTAATTTTCTATTTATTAAGTCCACAAGATTAAATGTAAACTTGAGCACTAGAATTCTGTCCCCGCCAAGTTCGGTCAACCAAACACCTAACGGATAACCAAACTTTTCTAATCAGTAGCAGTTAGGATGATCTCTGGTCGGACGACCGAATGGCATTCATTCGTCCGAATCGTCTTGGACCGGTTTTGGATTTTACTCCAACGACCGCATTTGAATTTTACCTTAGAACCTAATTCACTTGTCTATGTTTGGACGACCGATCTCCTATCGATCAACTGATTCCTTCTTGGCCTTTGGCACGCAATGCCTATTTACACGTGGCATATGACTGTTGCCTACAACAGACATTTGAACCATAATTGTCATTGCAAAACCCACGCTTACTTTAGTCATCCGAATAGCCGACGGTCTACCGAACTTGTTTAATGAGAACCCGACCATTCCTTATTGTCCACCTTAGAATGGTGAACCGAACCTCACTCAGTGAACCAAACTTAAAAGTTACTGGAAGTTGATGATCAGTTATCCGAATCCTTTTCCGTCAACTGAATGCTTAATTCTAACCAAGTGAACCATTTTGTTTTGGACAACCATTCGTCTAACGGTCGATCAAACAACTTAGAAATCTGTCCAAGCTTAAATCAAACTCTTGTTTCTCATTGACTCATAAGTCCACCAACTCCCCAACAACTTTATTAGCTTTAAAGTCTAGCCTCATTCAAGAGACACAAACAATAACTCTATACTCTCAATTCATCTATACTCTTTGTGCTCTCATTTCCCAAATGTTCAAAGTTCAAACCACTCAAAGCTTTGTCTTCACCACTTGCATATCAACTCTATATCCACATCTAAGTGTGCTCAAGTTAGAGTGTCTAGATTGTGATTCTATTTCCATATTCAAGAATCACTAAAGAAGTAAAGCTTTAAGGAAGCTCCCTCTCAGGTTGTGAGAGGAGACATGAGCGAGGTGAGGATTGTTCACAAGGCTCGGTGTTTGAAACAACGTTAATTTTGGGCCGGAACGGAGATTGGATAGTGAAACCATAAGAGGGGCTCAGAGGATCGATCAGGGCTTGCGAGGAGGACTAGGACCGATACGATGTCAAACCTCTTTAAATTCCGGCATCAATTGTGGTTTGCATGTTCTATACTTTAATCTCTTAATTATAGTTTAATTCTGCATTTAGATCATAATTAGATGGTCATCGATCCTGATAGAAATATTTTGACGTTCAAAGAAAATTACATGTTTGAACAACAACTGGGAATCGTTCCAATGAAAGAGTAGGTTAAGAACATCACACATAACTATGCATAATGGTTATTTGCTAGAATCCACCACCACCAACCTTTCCATTCTCCTTATTGGGTGTCTTGTCTTCTTTTGCTTGTCTTTGTGCTTCAATTTTTTCATTTCTTTCTAAAACTTAATTTGTTTACGAAGAATTTTTTGTGTGGGTTTTGCGTGGTAACATCTGCAAAACCGTTTTAAGGCATGTAAAAAAAGAAGCTCCGGGATCTGACTTGAACATGATGCATTCAGATATCTAGTATAGTTGCTTTATGTCATGTCATGAGTTATGAGGATGCACCCTGGTTTCCCTCGAGGGTTGAGGCATATAGGATTTTAGCACCCCAAACGGACAAGAAGTCCACACCAAACATTATGGCTCTCCCATTTTCAAGGGTTCGTGTTTGTTAGTATAAGTAAATTCGTGTTTATGCTAATGGAATATCTATATTTCTGGACCCTTAACATTGTAAGTGTTGAGCTAAGGGTAGATAAACCAATTTTGTGTTAATGGAGTACATCTAAAGGGGAGTCTATCCATTAGGTGGTGTGTGCTTCGTTAGAAACACCAAAAGAGGGCAAAGTAATGCATGTAAGGAATAAGTGATTGAGATTTTATTAGTCCAATACTGCAAGTGCACGATGTCGGTGAAGATGTGACAAGTACGGGTCGTACCACGAGGACTTGTGTGTGTCGATGTTCCCACCACACTCAAGTGGGGGAAGAAAAAATGAGATTTTGAGTATTTAACTACATGACGAATGTGACGTAGATAAAAAAATCAACTAATAAAAAATGAGTCCTGTAGGAGGTGGAGAATGAATGCGAAAGTGTACATATGTAAGTTGTGTGTGTATACAAGTTAGGGCTCATGACATGCATAACATATACTCCATAATGACCAAAACCCAACTATGTCTCCACATGAATTAAGATTTGACATTATCATTAAAACATACAAGACATTAATTAAGATTATGCCAACAAGAACACATGCTCCCACATGCCATCCTTATCTCTTTACCCACTCCAACCTTCTCCTCACCACATCATTCCCTATAAAGTGGGCCTACTAGCAAAAGTATGTGTTAAGCATCAATTAAGACTATTAACACATAAAAGGCAAGAGTGATGAACCCAACAAAATGATTATGAAAATCATGTGAAGCTCCAAGATTAATATTAAAACACACATCAATCTCACAATATTCACATTTCACATCATTCTCCACCCCCAATGGGGATGTATTACTCACTAATCAACATATTAACCAAAGAAACAACCACATAAAAACAACTCATAACAAGTAAAGAAAACTAGATTAAGACAAGAAATAAACAACAACAACAACTTTGATTAATGAAGAAGAAAAGATTACAATGTTTCTTACCTCTTCTCCTCCACTACACTAATCCACAAGAAAATAAAACCTAACCTAATGAGCAGAAGAAGGAAGGAAGGAGAGAAGTAGGAGAAACATTGTTATTTATAGAAGAAAGAGTGGTGTAGATGAATCTGGAGCAATCCGACGATTGTAATTGAATTCTTTATGGTTTGGTGCACCTTAAACAAGTTTGAGCCAGGGACAATTTGAGGATTTGGACCAACAAGATCCGCCACTGGCGGATTTTCATCCACCATTGGCGGATCAGGTTGGTCTAATCCGCCTCGAATTCTTCCACCAGCTTAAGTTTGTCATTTAGCATATAGGGTGCACTCCAAATCTACTGGTTCGAGCATATTTGACCTTAATTCCCCAAGTACTCCTCAAATCATGGGATTGAGGGATTCTTACACCAAAAATGTCTTCCTTTCGTTCAGGTCCGTCTGGGTTTCATCTTGGTCCTTCCTAAATTCCAGATGGGTCATTGAGCATGACAAACATGTCAAGAATGCTTCAATAAGGTAATTTCTTTTTGCATTTCAGTCGTTTTCTCTTCATTTCTCTTCTTTATTACCTAAAACCTGAAACACATCAAACAAACACTCGAGTAGCAAAAATTAGGGTAAAATAAAGGATATATAGTATGAATGCAATGTATGATATGCTACCAATCAATAAGTCAGATCAAAGGGACAAAAGAAAAACAAAGAGAAAAAGAAAAGAAAAAAGCAAAATGAATAAGTTTATGAAGCCAAGTGTTTGGACTAAGCCCTATCCTGAGGTGTATCATTATCTACCACCACACATACCTACCTTTACCTTGGGAACTAGTCAAGTAAGATATGTCAAAGAAGGTTAGGTCACTCGTAACCCTCTTTCACTTTCGTTCTTAACTACCTCGCACGAATGGATCACTATTAGCTAGGTGTGTGGACGAGAAAGAATGATTAGTGTTAGCTTAAAGGATTACTCATGTTTTATGATCGACAAAAGCATGTCACTTGTGTTGCCAGGTTGACTCAATGCATCTATGTTTGATTTTGTAGGTATAACCACTAAAATCTCTTAGGAGACAAAACTCCTCCCTTTGATGACAATGAGGTTTAACGGTTTGTTGCATGTGCTAAGTGCAACTATGGTTCCCATGAAAGTAAGTTAGTATTCCATAATTTAGTATGTTTTCTCTTTCTTTGGTTTTACTTGGGATTAACAGTAATCCTACTGAAAATGCAAAACCTCGTCTTTGTTTCTCTAGGCAATTAACATAGATGCCCCACTATAAAATCGAAAATCTAGGATCCAAAAATGTGTGTTCATTTGTAGTATAGCCCAAATAACAAAGGTGATTCGAAAAAAATCACAAGTCTTATAATTGGGAAATTTTCAGTCATTTGTATTGTAACCCAAATGTACGAGCGACCCTCCTAAAATTGTTAACCTAACAAACCTTAAAAAGTAATGTGTGACAAAGACAAAAAATATTTAATGGTTGTAGTATTTATAAGTGTTTATAGGCGGACATTGGATATAGGTAAGTCATTGGCAACAAACATAGGATATATGAAAGTGGTATGCCAAATGCTAGATATATGTAAGTTGATGATGCAAGCAACAATAATAAACACTACAACAAATTAGCCATTTACTGACATGTTGACCATTTATCAACCGTTGGGATTTAAAAAACGGTTGGCGTTTCAACCGTCAGCGTAGTTGTCGGTAATTCCTCCCATCTTGTCCATCTGATGTTGAATGTATGAACCTGTTTAATATATCAAATGTGAAACGTATGAAACAATGTACCTATCACAGGCCATTGGATGTATCTACCACAGGAATGTGTTATAAAAGTTTACTTTTATATGTCAATTATTATGAATTGGATGTCCAAACATTTTGTTCCTTGATTAATGCATATGTGTTTTAGAAGTCTTAAGGAAGAGACTCTTGGTCCTTAACTATAAAGATCTAAAAGATAATGGTTTACATAAATCAAAAGTTTTCACAATCATGGTAATTGACATGGAACATTAATTACCGAGATAAGATTGTTGTGTTGGTTAAAGAGTATTGTAACTCTACAAATATTTAACGGTACGAGTATATAAAAGAGGAAAATGGTTACTTTTATATATTGAATAAACCAAGCAAGTGAAACATTATGGAATTGTGTTAAGTTTCATTAATGTTTTATTGTGTCTTGAATCCTAAGATATGAGACTTATATCTTTTCACATAAGAAGTGTTTAATTTGATTAGTGTCAAAAACTATAATTGAGTATAGTGGTAAAGACAATAGTTGGTTGAACATGACTTACTGGAAAAGATAGTTAGTCAAAAGATCATCATTGCCCCTCTTAGTTTGAGTGATGATATTAGTGGGTCCATTGATAAAGCAAAATTATAATGTGCACAATGTGACTTGTGCTAAGTTGCATATTTATAATTAGCGTAAAAGATCAAGAAATGAGTATATAATACAAATCTGACACATTTCTACTTTGTATAATACTCTTAATATCATGAGGCAAGAGATAGACACAAGTGATGTTCTTACATCACTAAATGAATCGTGTTTAGTTCGAGTGAACAAGACATCTATGCTAATTGGTTAACTATAATGTGTAGCTACATACCGCTTATATTTTGTGATATTAAGTGTTTAATATCATTGGCCATATAGCTTAGATCCTCCTATAGGTCACACCACAAAACTGGGAAACAAGAAGCTTGATTTTATGTTCATATGTTGTATCGGGTTTCTATTGGCCTTTTAGCCTTTATCTATGTTTTGGTGATTTATTCAACCTAATCTTAATTATAATCAATGTAGAGTAACACACACTTTGCATTGCATATATATTGTATTGTGCTGACTTCTAGAGAAAAACGATTCAAGTCAAGACATGTAATCAAGCTCATTTGAAGACATGTAATTTGTATTTCTTTTGAGTCTTCAGAACTATGTGTACTTGAGCATACGAGAGTAAATAACCACGCACATACACAATAGGTTCCTTAGAGAAGTCACACACAAAGTTTCACATCAATTGAACTTCAATAGATCACCCAAACTAGGTCCGGAAAATACTTAAAACAAACCTGATCTGCCAGTGCCAAATCGGTCGATCGGAACGAGTTCTTCGTTCGACCGATTGGGTCTGTTAATACTGTTAGCCTAAGTGTTGAACCGGTCGACCGTTTAAACCATTTCGTCCAACCGTTTACACATTTCATGTGACCGTTAGATTTGTCATTTTCTACAACAGTCGGATATATACCTAGCGGTCGACCGCTTAAAAAAACCTTGGTCACCCTAAACACTGTGGAACTTTCTGGTGGAACGTCTCCTAGATCGCGGTCGACCGAAACTCATTTTCTCCTTGAACCCAGAAGTACTTGGAAATTTCCGGTCGAACTAACTGATTGAATTAGTTAAAATACCGCAAGTGCACGACCACGTTGAAGCAGTGGCAAATATGAGTCGGTCCACAGGGAGCACGTATGAGTCCGATTCATGATACCCGAGTGGGGGAGAAGAAGAGATACGATCGAAACTACACTACAATGCAAAAGAAATCGGAAAAGAAGCAATAAACTAAACCCCTCGGGGGGTAGAGAAAGAATGCGTATACGAATATGTGTGTTGTGTGCGTGTGTTAAAACGTGCTCATCAAAACATGTCATACATGAAATCCATAAAACTCAATTCCAACTTTGCCTCCACATGAAATAAGATAAGACATTATCATTAAAATATACAAGACAATAATTGAAATGAAGTTAAAATGTTCACATGCATCATGACTCAAATCCAACTATGTCTCCACATGAAATAAGATTTATCACAATTATTAAAACATACAAGATATTAATTAGGATAAAGCCAACATGAACACATGCATGCACATGTCTTGTTCCCTTCTTCTACTCCATCCTTATCTTAACATCATCATTCCCCATAAAATATGTTCACTAATCTAAGCACGTGCTAAGCTTTATTCAAGAGTATTAACACATCAAAGATAATAGTGAAATCCTATTAGATGATTATGGAAATCATGTAAGGCTTAAAGGATAAAGATTAACACACACTAATCCATCACATGATCAAATCACCTTCTTCTCCACCCCCAATGGGGATGGACTAATCTCTACTCATCTCTACACTAAAGAAAGCATGAAAAGAACGTAAACCCATGAAAAAATGTAGAAGAATAGATTAAACAAGCATCAAACACAAAGGAAATTGCATAAAATGGAAAATGTCAACATAAAGAACAAGAACTAAAGTAGATTAAGAAATAAAAATACAAAGTTTGCTCTTTTCCAACCCCCTTATTACACTACTAAAATAGGAAACTAAAACCCACTCTAATGGTGGAAGGAGGAAAAAGAGGTGGAGAGGAGGGTTTACAATGATATTTATAGAAGAGATATCTGACGGTTGTAAATCACATCTAATAGTCCCGGAATGCTCTAACCCGACAACCCGAACCACAACCAACATTTCAGTCCATTTGGACCATTTTGATCCGCCAGTGGCGGATCAAATGAATCCGATCGGTCTAAAATTTTGTGTCCCACTTGATTTCTTCATTTGGCACGTACGATGAAGCCCTGGTATGTTGTCTCGAACCACTTTGAGTTTAATTGGCGAAATACTGACCTGATTCAAGTAATGTGTCACCATCTTTTTCACTTCACAATTAGGTCCCTTCGGGTTTGCATTTCGGTCCTTCCTGATTTGCGATCCAATCCTTGTGCATTACAAATAGGTCAAGAACTTTCCAAATCAATCCATACTTGTTACATTTAGGTCATTTTTGCTCCCTTCCTCTTCTTTATTACATAACTCCTGAAACACTACAAACAACTCGAGTAACACAATATTGGGGTAAAATAAAGAATATATAGCATGAATACAATGCATGATATACTACTAGTCATCGACCATTCGCTTAGCTCGACCGATCCATCTTTTACCAGACAAAAACCCCTAGAATGGTCGACCAATCCCCAATTTAGTTCGACCGTTCACATAAGTGAACTTAAGTGATAGCCAGATTTGATCGACCGGTCGACCGAATTTGTCTTGAAATGTGTGCTGTTGTTCAACATTTTGTGTTTCTTACACAACCACTTACCACACTTATCCCCAACGGTCGATCGATATGCCTGATTCGGTCGACCGAATTTGTTCTAAAATGTGTGCTGTAGTTCACTGTTTTGTGTTTCTTACACAACCACTTACCACACTTATCCCCAACGGCTATAATACCTTAGGAGCTTATAAATAGAGGATTGAACACTTTCTTTAGACAACTCTCCCATACACAATTTTTCCATACATTAGAGAGAAGTCTCCAAATCCCAAAAACTCCAAATCACACTCTCTAAGCCTTAAACTTCCACACCTTTTATCATAGCCAAATCATACTCAAAGTGTGCTCAAGCTAGAAGTGTTGTTCCACTCCAAGTGTTTGTCAAAGTAGCAAGGGTCTTGGTGAAAGTCCAAAACAAGAGTATAGACTTCGGTGAGAGCCCGAAGTGATCTTCTCGGATTGTGAGAGAAGAAGTCAAACTTGGCGAGGGTTGTTCGCGAGTTTGAAGACTTGTAAATGCGTTGTCTCCCGGCCCAGAACGTGGAGCGGATAGTGAAGACGTGAGCAGAGCTCGAAGTGTCGAGCAGAGCTTGCAAGAGAGGACGTAGGTGGGTGGCCGAACCTTTATAAAAATCCCCGAGTCTTCCTTTGTGGTTTGCTCAACCTTTTGTCTTTACTTGCTTATTTGTTTTAATTTTCACTGCATCTTTGTTTGAGCAAGTAGAGGTTAATTAAACCTAAAAGTGATTAGAAAATACGACTTTACACGATCCTACAGTTTCATGTGAAATGTGATACATGTGATGAATCGATAAAATCAATGTCATGAAAATTTACATAATTAGAATCATAAATAAATTTATATGAGATGTATGTATTATGAGGTGTAATAGTTAGACATTTCATTATATAATATATTACATGATATATGAATTTTCTAAAAAATCCCAAGGATCAAATTTTGTTGGATGTAATCCAAAATTTAACAAAGTCAAAATCGGGACAAAACGGTAGATTGTTTTGGGATCGGTCGACCGGATAGAGATCAGATGCACGTGGGTCGACCAAAAATTTGTGGGGATCGTATGGGGCCCTCTAGTGATCGTAATTAACTAAAGATGCGGAATTAAAAACTAATTACGAACTAACAACTAATCATGCAAGGGTTATTCTAAGAGATAGAGAACTTGCAAACCAACGTTGAAGTCGACGCCCGATGTAACGAGGTTCGGCACCCTCCCCGGGTCCTAGTCCTCTCTCACAAGCCCCGCTCGTCCCTCGAGCCTCGCTTGTGGTTTCCACTATCCGATCTCCGTTACCGGGCCGAGATCAATGCCTTTACAAACCCGAGCCTCGCGAACAACCTCGCCTCGCCCGTGTCTCCTCTCACAACCCGAGAGGGAGCTTCCTTGAAGCTATTACAACTCTTGTGATTTGGATGAAAGAATGAATGACACTCTAACTTTGAGGACACTTGGATTATGATATGGATCTAGGAATACAAGTGGTGAAGTTTTGGCTTGAGTGTATAGGATTTGAGCTTTGAAGGTTTGGGAAAGATAGCACAAGGATACTTGATGTTTGGAGAGTGTAGTTCTTGTTGTTGTGCTTCTAATGAGGTCCTTATATAGGCTTCAAATCTCTTAGAGCCGTTGGGGAGTGGGTGAGAAAGTTGACCCATGAAATGTGATGATGTGACAAAAATTCGGGCAGAATTTGCACGCTCTTCAGTAGACCGTTAACCCAACGGATTACCGAAGATGGTCTTTTCGGTTTACCGAATTCTATTCGGTGAACCGCTCACTCAACTCCAGTAGCTCTCTAACTAGCAACCCTAATGTTTTTCGGTGTACCGAATATGATTCGGTTAACCGTTCCAAAATGGACAGTAAGTTTGGTAGGGTTCTGTTTATGCTAGGTTCGGTTGACCGTCTATACTTCGGTATACCGAAGTTAGCGCGGGTTTTGTGCTGACAATGCGTGGGAAATAGTTTTACCAATAACGGTCAAGTTAAATAGCCGTTGGTCTCCTAAAGCAATATGATTCGGTTGACCGAATGAAGTTCGGTGTACCGAATATGGATAAGTCAATTTGGCTTTAGGTCAGGATTTAAATACGACCGTTGGAGCAAAGTCCAAAACCGGTCCATGCTAATTCGGTCTACTGAAGGTGGTTCGGTATACCGAGGTGGTTATTCCAGGGAACACCTAAAGGATTCTACACGGTTGACCGCAAGGTGTTCGGTGGACCGAACGCTACATGATTCGGTTTACCGAGAGGGGTTCGGTTAACCGTGGGGATAAGGGACAGAATCCTAATGTGCTCAAGTTTACATTAATCCTTAGGACTCAAATTATACTAAATTACATATTGGTCCAAAGCTTGATTACATGTCTTGAGTCTTTATCTTCTTATCCCCAAGCTCCTTAGCTTGATTCTTCATCAACCTATTAAGAATATCGCAAGTACACGAATATATATGCAATGCATGTATTCATGTTTGCTTACTTTGATTGTCTAGGTTGATTGATTAAATATAGATTAAGATTAGATTACTTAATCATCAAAACTAAATAAAGATTAAGGCTAAAAAGCCAACAATCTCCCCCTTTTTGATGATGACAAATCTATATCTTAGTATTTTGAGTTCAATTGTATTTCTCCCCTTTCTATATGTTTTGTTTCTTAACATATATGTAATCTATGCATTTACAAGATTTCTCCCCCTAACAACATGCATAGTTTATTTAAAATTGAGGCTCATCCTAATTCTTCTCCCCTTTTGACATCAATCAAAAAGCAAACATTAAGCATTTGATGCAAAGGTAAGAGATATCTAATTCTCCCCCTTAATTATATGATTTTGCAATTTTAGGCTCCCCCTATCAATTAGGCTAAATAGCAACAATGAGTATTAACAATTAAGTGCATTTCTATTCTCCCTCTTAGCCTATTTAACATCCATTTTACAATTTCACATTTATGATTATGGATGTGGTATATGATATGCAATGAATAGGGTATAAGATATGCAATGAATTATATCATAAGATATGTCTATTAAGCTCTAAAATTTAGATTAGAATCAATCAAAATTTATACTGTTGTGGTGCTTTGAATTGACTCAACCCGTATTCGGTGATGCAACTGGCTTTAAATTTTTCTTTGAAGCTCATCCGGTCACCACCGATTTCCTCCTTCAAGTACCTATAGTTAAAGATTTTGGTACTCATTTTTGCTTGGGTCCAATCATGTTAGTTTTTGGAACCCAAACCATTTTGGTTTTAGGTGCCCAAATACTTGAGGAAGTTTTATTCACTACAAAATGCTTTCCATTCAAAGTAGTGTGAATAACATGGTTCTTAAAGTTATTAGCATAAAAACCTATACCATGTTTATCTAGTGATTGTCTTTGACTACCAATAAGCATATCAAGCATTTTCTTTCCACTTGTGAATTTTTCAAGATCTTTTTGTAATTGAACATTCTTAGCAATTAGATCTTGAATATCAACACTACACCAAGGTTTTGCATTTAGAGTTGCAATTTCATCAATTAATTGAATGTTCTCTAATGCAATTTTATCATGACTAGCAAGTAATTCATTCTTATCATTCATGATAGATTCAATTTGAGATTGTAGCTCATTGATTTTCTTTCTTGCTAGTTTATTCTTTTGACAAATCTTCTCAAAATTTTCAAACAATTCATTGAATTCACATTGAAGTTCATTATATGCATTTGAATCATTTGAATCAATTGAATCATGACTAGAGCAAGAAGATACCTCACTATCATCGTCTTTTATTGCCATGAAGCACATTGAGGCGAATTCGCCTTCAATTGATGAAGATGATGAAGTGTCCCAAGTAGCTTGAAGAGCTTTCTTCTTCTCTTTTCTCTTGCTCTTCTTCTTCTTCTTCTCTTTTCTCCTTTCTTTCTCTTCTTTGAGAAATTCCTTGAATTGATGTGTCACCAATTGTTCATCGATATCACTATCTTCTTTGATCGAATTGGCGACGACGTGTAGTCCTAAGGATTTCTTGACTCTCTTCTCATTTCGGTCTTTCATTTGTATCTCATATGTCATGAGACTTCCCATGAGTTCTTCAACCGACAATTTCGTTAGATCTTGCGCTTCTTCTATTGCGGTTGTCTTTTCTTCCCAATCGTCGTTGAGAGACCGGAGAATATTCCTTGTCATTTCTCCCTTGCTAAAAATCTTTCCAAGAGCACCAAGGGAGTTAATAATTTTGGTGAAGCGAATGTGCATCTCGCTTATGTTTTCACCGGGTAGCATATGAAACAATTCATATTTATGCATGAGTAGATTAATCTTAGTTTCTTTTAATCTAGTGGATCCCTCATGATGCATTTCTAATGTGTGCCAAATTTCATATGCACTTTCACACCCTCTCACTCGATTATATTCATTTTCATTTAAACCACAATATAACATATTCATAATGCGGGCATTAATTTCCGCCTCCTTAATTTTGGGTTTAGGTAATGAAATAATCTCATCATCATTTGGTGGGGTGTATGATTTTAAAATAAAAGTCCAAAATTTTAAATCATGAGATTGCAAATATATTTTCATCCTCTTTTTCCAATAATCATAATTTAGGCCATTAAAAAGAGGTGGTTTATTAGTTGATAAACCCTCACTATGATTAGATTGAGCCATGCTAATATTTCGATTAAGAAAATAAATTTAGCTAACAAAGCTCTGATACCAAATGTGGGGATCGTATGGGGCCCTCTAGTGATCGTAATTAACTAAAGATGCGGAATTAAAAACTAATTACGAACTAACAACTAATCATGCAAGGGTTATTCTAAGAGATAGAGAACTTGCAAACCAACGTTGAAGTCGACGCCCGATGTAACGAGGTTCGGCACCCTCCCCGGGTCCTAGTCCTCACTGACAAGCCCCGCTCGTCCCTCGAGCCTCGCTTGTGGTTTCCACTATCCGATCTCCGTTACCGGGCCAAGATCAACGCCTTTACAAACCCGAGTCTCGCAAACAACCTCGCCTCGCCCGTGTCTCCTCTCACAACCCGAGAGAGAGCTTCCTTGAAGCTATTACAACTCTTGTGATTTGGATGAAAGAATGAATCACACTTCTTGTTAATGACACTCTAACTTTGAGCACACTTGGATTATGATATGGATCTAGGAATACAAGTGGTGAAGTTTTGGCTTGAGTGTATAGGATTTGAGCTTTGAAGGTTTGGGAAAGATAGCACAAGGATACTTGATGTTTGGAGAGTGTAGTTCTTGTTGTTGTGCTTCTAATGAGGTTTATAGGCTTCAAAGCTCTTAGAGCCGTTGGGGAGTGGGTGAGAAAGTTGACCCATGAAATGTGATGATGTGACAAAAATTCGGGCAGAATTTGCACGCTCTTCGGTAGACCGTTAACCCAACGGATTACCGAAGATGGTCTTTTCGGTTTACCGAATTCTATTCGGTGAACCGCTCACTCAACTCCAGTAGCTCTCTAACTAGCAACCCTAATGTTTTTCGGTGTACCGAATATGATTCGGTTAACCGTTCCAAAATGGACAGTAAGTTTGGTAGGGTTCTGTTTATGCTAGGTTCGGTTGACCGTCTATACTTCGGTATACCGAAGTTAGCGCGGGTTTTGTGCTGACAATGCGTGGGAAATAGTTTTACCAATAACGGTCAAGTTAAATAGCCGTTGGTCTCCTAAAGCAATATGATTCGGTTGACCGAATGAAGTTCGGTGTACCGAATATGGATAAGTCAATTTGGCTTTAGGTCAGGATTTAAATACGACCGTTGGAGCAAAGTCCAAAACTGGTCCAGGCTAATTCGGTCTACCGAAGGTGGTTCGGTATACCGAGGTGGTTATTCCAGGGAACACCTAAACGATTCTACACGGTTGACCGCAAGGTGTTCGGTGGACCGAACGCTACATGATTCGGTTTACCGAGAGGGGTTCGGTTATCCGTGGGGATACGGGACAAAATCCTAATGTGCTCAAGTTTACATTAATCCTTAGGACTCAAATTATACTAAATTACATATTGGTCCAAAGCTTGATTACATGTCTTGAGTCTTTATCTTCTTATCCCCAAGCTCCTTAGCTTGATTCTTCATCAACCTATTAAGAATATCGCAAGTACACGAATATATATGCAATGCATGTATTCATGTTTGCTTACTTTGATTGTCTAGGTTGATTGATTAAATATATATTAAGATTAGATTACTTAATCATCAAAACTAAATAAAGATTAAGGATAAAAAGCCAACAAAATTATCGGGACGTGTCTTGATAATAGGATCAGTCGACCGGGCGTAATACACGGTCGACCAAAAAACTCCAGAAGATATCTTGGTGATATAACGGTCGACCAGTATAGGGACACGGTTGACCGAAATTTACCAGGAGAAAATTTGGTAAGTAAACGGTCGACCGGAGTGAGACGTGGTTCAATCGAAATTTTCCAGGAACGATTTTACTTATAAATATTCGGTTGACTGTCTAGCTCATGGTTCAACTGGACTTGTCAAAGTCACAACTGTTCGGTCGACCGTTCAGCATGATTCTGCCATGAATTATTAAGAGATTAATGTTGATCATGGGTTGGATTTATTCCAATTATGGTCATTCGGTTTGAGGATGATTATGTGTTAATTTGTGATTGGTTTAAGGGAGAGAAAACAAGAGATCATGGGTTAGTGTGGATCCCATGATGTCGGTGTTGGGAGAATCTATAAATAGGTCTCCTCTCCCTACTTGTTTAAGGTTAATGCAAAAATTCTCTCTTCCTAACCTCTCCACTAATCCATTTAAATTTTTCTTAAATATTTTGAGCTTTTGGAGACCAATTCTTGGGGATCTCTAGAGGGATTATTAGCAAGATTCTAAGCTTGATTTAGAGATTGAATAGGCGAACTCCTTTCTTTGTAATCTTTTTTAGAATTTGGTGAACACTTGGAGGCGATTCGACAGGCGATTCGACGAGCGACGTAACTGTTGGCTTTTTGGCCTTAATCTATGTTTTGATGATTTAATTAACCTAATCTTAATTATGATGATGTAGAGTAGCACACATATTGCATTGCATATATATTGCATGTGCTAACCTCTACAGGTGATCAAGACTCATGGAAGGAAGGAAATCAAGTCAAGATTTGTAATAAAGCTAAATGAAGACTTGTAATCTTGATTTTATTTTGAGTCTTAGGAACATGTGTAAATTGAGCATACAAGAGTTAAAAACCAATCACATACACAATAGGTTCCCTATAGAAGTCACACACGAAATTTCACATTATTTGGACTTCATTAGATCACCCAAACCTTAGTCGGAAATCACTTATAAACTTAAACCCAGATTTCCTGTGTGAACCGGTCGACCGAACCAGTTCTCAGTTCGACCGGTTTATAACAGACTCTCCACAGTGATTTTACCGAACTCTACCGGTCGACCGGTTCTACATTTTCGGTCGACCGATCCCGGATTTTAATATGACCGTTTTTCTTGTCGTATTCCTATAACGGTCGTATTCGTATAAAACAAACTTAACCCCAAAATACATTCGGTAACCGGTCGAACGACGACCTTGTTTCGGTCGACCGGTTGAACATTTCTTCAAGAAACAAAATTCCCTGCTATCGGTCGACACATTTCTCGTTCGACCGATTGACCTTTGTCTCAACCGAATCCCCTTTTCGGTCGACCGCTCCATACTTTGGTTCGACCGATTCACTTAAGTAGAGTTAAGTTCTAGCTCGTTTGTCCGACCGAATATTCTTTTGTTCGACCGTTCTCCTTGAAATCAAGTGAACGGTCGACCGGTTTAGTAGTTTCGGTCGACCGGTTCTGGACAGATTTGCAGCCCGATTTTCTGCTTTGTGTATCTTGCACAAAACCCAATCAAATCTATCCCCAACGGCTAGAAAACCTTAGGAGCTTATAAATAGAGGATCAAGACTTGTTGTTAACACAACTCTCCAACTCCAATTGTCCAAATACATTAGAGAGAAACCTCAATCCTCAAAGCTCCCAATTCTACACTCTTTAAGCCTAAACTTCACACACTTGATCATATACTCATCCTACTCAAAGTGTGCTCAATTAGAGAGTGAATCCCACTCAGTTACAAGTGTTGTCAAAAGAAGCAAGGACTTCGGTGAAAGCCCGAAGTGTCCCTCTCGGATTGTGAGAGGAAGAATTCAAGCAAGCGAGGGTTGTTCGCGTTGCTTGTGGTGTAAAGGCGTTCTCTCCCGGCCCGGAACGGGGAGTGGTTAGTGAAGACGTAGGCGGAGCTCGCGGAGTCGAGCGGAGTCTACAAGAGAGGACTAGGACCCGGGTGGGGTGCCGAACCTCTATAAAAACGCCGAGTCTCTTTGTGGTTTGCATTTCCTGTTAATTTCCCTACTTGTTTTTAAATTTGTTTCCGCTGCGTTTATTGTTTGATTAGTTAGGGATTAGATTAAAAGTGATTAGTGGACCCATAACCCACACGATCCTTCATTTGGTATCAGAGCCTTGTTAGCTAAATTCTATACTTAATCGTATTTTTAGCATGGCTAGCACATCTAATCATGTAGAGGGATTATGCACCACTAGACCTCCTTTGCTTAATGGGTCAAATTATGATTATTGGAAGAATAGGATGAAGATTTTCCTAATTTCTAATGACCTTAAGTATTGGATGTTTCTCCAAAATCCATACACACCACCAAATGAAGATGAATTAGATTCACTCACTAGGCCCAAAATGAAAGAAATTGAGATGAACTCAAAAATCATGAACATTCTATATTGTGGGCTAAATGAGGGTGAATATAATAGGATTAGAGGGTGTGTTAGTGCACATGAAATATGGCATAGACTACAAATGCATCATGAGGGGGATAGTAAAACTAAGGAAACCCGCATTAGTCTCCTCATGCATAAATATGAGATTTTTTCTATGCAAATCGGTGAAAACATAAGCGAAATGAACACTCGCTTCACCGATATCACTAACTCTCTTTTGGTTCTTGGAAGAAAAATCAATGAAGGAGAGATGACAAGGAAGTTCCTCCGGTCACTTAGCATCGATTGGGAAGATAAAGTCGTCGCAATTGAAGAGGCACATGATCTTTCAAAATTGAAGATGGAGGAACTCATTGGAAATCTCATGGCCTATGAGCTCCAATTGAGTCATCGAAGAGAGAAGGAAGCTTCAAAGAAAAACTCCATGGTGGCATTGCATGCAAATTTTGATGAGCCAAGGAGGGTGGAAGAAGAGGACATTGAGGTCCTTGCCCAAGACTTCTTCAAATATCTCAAGAGGGATAAGGGAGAAAAGAATGAAAGAAGAGGTAGAAGAAGTGAGAAAAGAGAAAAAGAAAAAGAGAGGGAGGAGAGCGAAAATGAGAGAAAAGAGAGGGAGAAGAAAAATGAGAGAAGAGAGAGGAGAAGAGAAAAGGAGAAGAGTAAGAGGAAAGAAAGGAAGGAGGAAGCTCACAAAGCCACTTGGGATGACTCTTCATCTCCATCATCATCATCCTCTTCCTTACAAAGTAGAAGAGAGGTTGCACATTCATGCTTCATGGCCATTGAAGATGAACAAAGTGAGGTAGCTTCTAACTCCTCTAAATCTTATTCCACTAGAAGTAATTCATGGTCAAGTAAATCATATTCTAGTGCTAGCTCTAACTCTAATGCTAATGATGAATCATATACACATGATGAGCTACAAAATGCATTTCATGATTTAGTTAAACAATATGAGATCATTTGTGAAAAGAACAAAAATGCTAGAAAAACTATAAATGATCTCAAATGTCAAATTGAATTAATCATGAATGAAAAGAATGAGGTGATTGCTAGACTTGAATCAAATGAATCATCACTTGCTAGTCTAAGTAAAACACCCATTATTGATGAACATGTAGATCTTAAAGCCTCAAATATGCAATTAAGAAAAGATCTTGAAATGTTCACTAAAGGAACAAAAATGCTTGATATGCTTTTAGGTAGTCAAAGACAATCCTTAGCTAAACATGGTTTAGGTTACAATTTTAAATTGAAAAACCATGTATCTCACACTACTCTAAATGGTAAGCATATGTTCATTAACCATAGTTCCTCAAGTGTGTGGGCTCCCAAAACCAAAATGGTTTGGATCCCAAAAGCTAATGTTCAAGGACCCAAAGTTGTTTGGGTACCTAAGTCTACACTTGTAGGAGCTTGAGGAGGAAATTGGTGGTGACCGGGTGAGCTCAAGAGTCAAATTCAAATCCGGTTGCATCACCAAATGAGATTGGAGCTAAATTCGAATTCAACATTGGTATAAATTCCTATCTATACAATTCATGTTAAATTAGCTCTAATCTAGCTTCATATGCTTAATTGACATATCATATAGTTCAATTCATTGAAAATCATTATCCCTATTCATTGCAAATCATTTATCACATCCATTGATTCTAAATGTCAAATTTTAAATGGATGTTAGAATAAGGCTTAAGTTGAAACTTAAATGAACTTAACTTGAATCATACTCATTGTTTCCATTTAGCCTTATTGATAGGGGGAGCTTAAATGTTATATCTTTTATTAGAGTAATGAAGTGCAAAATTTAGGGGGAGCAACTTCATTACAAGACATCCAAATTCTAAGCTTAAAGTCTTAAATAATTATTAATTTTGATGGATGTCAAAGGGGGAGAGATAATTAAGGGGGTAACTTGGAATTTGGCATAAAATTGAACAAAAACTATGCACATCCATAGGGGGAGCATTAATATGCATAGTTTACATATACAAATTCCATGTATTTAGATAGAATTAAGATATAGGTTGCCATCATCAAAAAGGGGGAGATTGTTGGCTTTTTGGCCTTAATCTATGTTTTGATGATTTAATTAACCTAATCTTAATTATGATGATGTAGAGTAGCACACATATTGCATTGCATATATATTGCATGTGCTAACCTCTACAGGTGATCAAGACTCATGGAAGGAAGGAAATCAAGTCAAGATTTGTAATAAAGCTAAATGAAGACTTGTAATCTTGATTTTATTTTGAGTCTTAGGAACATGTGTAAATTGAGCATACAAGAGTTAAAAACCAATCACATACACAATAGGTTCCCTATAGAAGTCACACACGAAATTTCACATTATTTGGACTTCATTAGATCACCCAAACCTTAGTCGGAAATCACTTATAAACTTAAACCCAGATTTCCTGTGTGAACCGGTCGACCGAACCAGTTCTCAGTTCGACCGGTTTATAACAGACTCTCCACAGTGATTTTACCGAACTCTACCGGTCGACCGGTTCTACATTTTCGGTCGACCGATCCCGGATTTTAATATGACCGTTTTTCTTGTCGTATTCCTATAACGGTCGTATTCGTATAAAACAAACTTAACCCCAAAATACATTCGGTAACCGGTCGAACGACGACCTTGTTTCGGTCGACCGGTTGAACATTTCTTCAAGAAACAAAATTCCCTGCTATCGGTCGACACATTTCTCGTTCGACCGATTGACCTTTGTCTCAACCGAATCCCTTTTTCGGTCGACCGCTCCATACTTTGGTTCGACCGATTCACTTAAGTAGAGTTAAGTTCTAGCTCGTTTGTCCGACCGAATATTCTTTTGTTCGACCGTTCTCCTTGAAATCAAGTGAACGGTCGACCGGTTTAGTAGTTTCGGTCGACCGGTTCTGGACAGATTTGCAGCCCGATTTTCTGCTTTGTGTATCTTGCACAAAACCCAATCAAATCTATCCCCAACGGCTAGAAAACCTTAGGAGCTTATAAATAGAGGATCAAGACTTGTTGTTAACACAACTCTCCAACTCCAATTGTCCAAATACATTAGAGAGAAACCTCAATCCTCAAAGCTCCCAATTCTACACTCTTTAAGCCTAAACTTCACACACTTGATCATATACTCATCCTACTCAAAGTGTGCTCAATTAGAGAGTGAATCCCACTCAGTTACAAGTGTTGTCAAAAGAAGCAAGGACTTCGGTGAAAGCCCGAAGTGTCCCTCTCGGATTGTGAGAGGAAGAATTCAAGCAAGCGAGGGTTGTTCGCGTTGCTTGTGGTGTAAAGGCGTTCTCTCCCGGCCCGGAACGGGGAGTGGTTAGTGAAGACGTAGGCGGAGCTCGCGGAGTCGAGCGGAGTCTACAAGAGAGGACTAGGACCCGGGTGGGGTGCCGAACCTCTATAAAAACGCCGAGTCTCTTTGTGGTTTGCATTTCCTGTTAATTTCCCTACTTGTTTTTAAATTTGTTTCCGCTGCGTTTATTGTTTGATTAGTTAGGGATTAGATTAAAAGTGATTAGTGGACCCATAACCCATAATCTCTAGAGGGATTATTAGCTAGATTCTAAGCTTGATTTAGAGATTGAATAGGCGAACTCCTTTCTTTGTAATCTTTTTTAGAATTTGGTGAACACTTGGAGGCGATTCGACAGGCGATTCGACGAGCGACGTAACTCTGGATCTTCATAAAGGTTTTAGAGAACCTTTGGGTATGATCCTCTTATATTTGTTTTAATATATATGTAGTTTATATGATATTAGAATAAATATAAAACAATGTACATGAAATCATCGAAAATATGAAAATTGATCATGTATGCATGTATATATATTTTTAAAATATATACATATATAGGGGTACGAAATCCTATAGTAACTTGGGTGAATCTAATATTTGTAGTCATGGCGTGCTGACCAAGACAAGGTAGTGAAAGTTCCAATCAAAGAACAATATACGAGGTGTATTTATCCAACATGAGGATGCCTAAATCGTGACCGAAACTCCAAACTCTAAACGCGAAACTAGACCCCAAACCCTAAAACCATAAACCCAAAACTCGAAAACCCAAAACTAGTCAACCCAGATCAGTGACAAAAGATGGATATATCTAAGTTGTCGTTGACGTTCGGTCGATATGTCAAACTAAAGTTATAAAGTGGGCATTATCGCAAGGTAGTGGAAGTTTGAATTGACATATTTTTCTGCCATCAAATGTATGAAACCCTAAGAGTGGGGCTAGCAATTTCTGACATAACATAATTTCACGAAACGACACGACATGATTGTGCGACACGACCAAAACAAAACAAAACTCAATAATTTTTATTGTCCATTAGCTTAATTATGAAGATTCATGAAAAATTAGCATATAAATATCAAGACACAATTAGACACGTTATAGACACGATTATAAGCAACATGTTCAATTTTAACATGAGAAGTACACGTTTAACATTTTTATTGGATAATCATTTATAATTTACTTGGGAATGGTAGAGGAAGATTTATTTGGTACGAAAACATCGTCTTAACATGTTATCTAGAGGGGTAAATAAATAAAATGTGATTAACCCTAAACAATGAGAAATTAATGTGAACCAGAAGATAACATTGGCGATTTATAGAGGTTCTATGACCACCGTAATCTAATCCTCTCCTCGAGTTCCGATCGATCCTCCGATCCCTACTCGGGTATTCACTATTCTCCTCATTCTGGGTAAAAAAGAAACCCCTTTACAATGCAAGCCTTAGTGAACACCCTGACCTTGCTGGATCCGCCTCTGACAATCCAGGAGAAGCTTCCTCTAAGCTTTACAACACTTGCATTGAATGAGGTTGAAACTCTAACTTGAATGCATTCAAAAGATTTATAATTTTGCTTTGGACTGAATTAAATGAAGTATAATTTGGTGGAGCTTTTAACACTTGAGGATTGAGAGAACAAATAATAGGATTGCTTAGAGTGTAAAAAGTGTGTGTTTGTGTCTCATGAATGATGTATTTAAAGCCTTCAAAGCAAATAAAGCCGTAAGGAGAGTTTGTGAGATTTGAACCGAGAGAGGATAAGAAGTGACTTAAGGTCGGTTCATAAAACTATTAGAATTCGGTTGTCCGTTTGAAAAATTGTTGTCCAAATTCGTGGTGTTGACCTGGTTAAAATTTAGAATTTGGTTGTCCAAAATCAAGTCCGATAACCGACCACCAACTTTCAGTAAGATTTGGGATTTCAACCTACAAGAATTTTGGTTGACTGAATGGATTCGGTAAATTTATCCAAAATATCAGTAAGGTTTTGGTCGGGCTCTGTAAACAATGCAAGTTTAGTCGTCTGAATTTGAATTTTTTAAGCTTAAGTATTTGTCTTTTCCACAAATAGTAAGAAATCAAATATTCTTTGAGAGTCCAATGGCTATATTTGTTGCCTTTTTGGCCTTAATCTATGTTTTGTTGATTTAATCAACCTAACCGTAATTATGATCATGTAGAGTAGCACACAGGTTGCATTGCATATATATTGCTTTGTGCTAACTTCAACAAGTGATCAAGACTGAAGGAAGAAAGAAAATCAAGTCAAGACATATAATCAAGCTCATTTGAAGACATGTATTTTGTATTTCTTTGAGTCTTAGGAACTTTGTGTAATTGAGCATACTTGAGCTAAGAACTACTCAAACACACACTAAGTTCCCTATAGAAGTCACACACAAAATTTCATATAATTTGGACTTCAATAGATCGCCCAAACATAGACCGGAAAACACTAAACAAAAACATGAACAGTCTGCCCACATTCGGTCAACCGAGTGATCATATATCCTTTTAGTGTTTAACTGCCCAAGTTCGATTGACCGTCTAGACCTTTTGGGTTGACCGAGTTTCAACAAATTTCTGACCATTTGTTTTGTCGTATATACCCAACGGTCATATTCGTATTATCTCAAACTACCCAAAATTCATTTTATGTATCAGTCGACCGAGGACCTTGTTCGGTCAACCGAACTTAGAAGACTTGAGAAACCCATAAGTGTCTGTCGGTTTTCGGTAGACCGTGGACCATGTTTCGGTCGACCGAACTTAATCTTGTTTGTCAACCCCAAAGTGCTTGGTGTGAATTAGTCGACCGAACCTACCTCGGTGTTTGACCGATCACTTAACTGTACCTAGATTATAGGCTTTGGCGGTCGACCGCTCTTTTACCGGTCGACCAACCCGAGTTCTAAATTGCCAAACAGTCGACCGAACTGCCGGATCCGGTCGACCGAACTTACTCAGAATTGGGTCATGTCAGTTTCTGTTTTGTGTATCTTACACAATCTTTACCCAATTCATCCCCAACGGCTATAACTCTTTTGGAGCTTATAAATAGAGTTGTAAAACACATTTTGACACAACTTTCCCACTACTATTTGTCCCCAACATTAGAGAGAAGCTCCACACACTAAAAAACTCAAAACCTTCCACACTTAGTAATCAATTTCATATTCTATTCAAGTGTGCTCAAGTTTAGAGAGTGTTGTTCCACTCAAACATTGTTCAAGAAGCAAGGATCTTGGTGAAAGCCCAAGACACGAGTATAGAGTTCGGTGAGAGCCCGGAGTGATCCCTCTCGGATTGTGAGAGGAGGAGCCAAGCTCGGCGAGGGTTGTTCGCGAACTTGAAGATTGTAAAGGCGTTCCCTCCCGGCCCAGAACGGGGAGTGTTTAGTGAAGTCGTGAGCGGAGCTTGCAAGAGAGGACGTAGGCGGGTGACCTAACCTCTGTAAAATCCCCCGTGTTCCTTGTGGTTTGCATTATCCTCTACCTTACTTGCTTGTTTTGTTTAAATTTCGCTGTGCGTATCTTGATTGATTAATCAAGTAGGTAATTAGCTTAAAAGTGATTAGAATTAGAGACCCTCACGATCCTACAATATTGTCATTTGGATTGAGAGTCGTTGCATGCCAGAAGACTAATAGAGAAACAGTCAACCAGTAGGAGATCAGTTGTCTGAAATATATGTTCGGACTTGGCTAAAAGACAAAAGAGAGAAGATTGTTAAGCGTAAAATCTATCAATCGGTTCAAGGAAATTTGGTTGTCTAATATAAAATTGGAAGTCTGAGTTCATGAGTTTTCATATATCGTGCTTGAAGACAAAAGATAGTTTTGTTAAGAATTTACAACAGCTCTTTGCCACATGGGCCAGTGAGACCAAGATACGTTGGATTTGAACAATTGAAAACTCAGATGTCCAAATATGAGTGGGTCATCCGATAGAAAACTTTCAGTGAAGGTTTGAGAGTTTACTGACCCATAGGTTTCGGTTGATTGAACAATGATCGATCATTTGATATGAAATTTCCAGTAATGTTTGAAAGCTTACTAAGGAAAGGAAATCGATTGACCGAATATGGTTTGGTTGTTTGATGCAGTCATACTTCCGTTGGCGCATCAAGTGTACATTTGATCCTAAGACTCAAGTGAAAGGAAAATTACATGTGTTCTCTTTGAGCTTTGATTACAAGTCTTGAACCTTCATCTTTAGTCGATTAGTCATCAATTTGAACACCTACAATGAAAAAAGAGCAATGCTAGGTGGGCTCTTTTTTTGGGTTCTTTTGCAAAACCCGGGATATATCTGGAGATATAATGATTTTTTCACTTCGTGTGTCCCAAGATATATCTCGTTACCCCAGATATATCTGGTTACCCTAGATATATTTAGTTACCCTAAATATGCATTAAACCATAGATTTTAATATTTAGTTGCTTTTCAACTTGGTCCGAAGTCCTCAGTTTCTTGGTTAGGTCAGTATAGATATCATCAAGATGTTCTGTCCTACGCCTCTTCCTCGATGGGGTGTACAGATCTACTTCAAGTAGGTAAGCATCGAGTAGTACGTCTTCCTCGCCGAATGACTAATTCTCATCAGACGGTGGTCTCCAACGTGCCTCTATCAATGACACGATCTTAGTCAACTTGTTCTCGCCAATTGGAGGTCTCAGAGGTGCTTCTACAAAAGCCACCACCTTCGACATCTGGTCTATGATGGAACACTGATTTTGTATGAGGCTTTTCAGTTGACCTTCCATCGATAGTTGCTTTGCTTCCATCATGGCCAACTGATTATCGTTGATTGGTGGTCTCGGAGGGGCTTCTAACAAAGCCATCATCTTAGTCATCTGCTCCAGTGCGACACGTTGATTCTCCATGACGTTGTTCAGTTGTCCTTCTATCGATAATTGCTTTGCTTCCATCGACAGCTGGGTCACTTCTATTGACAATTGCTTTGTTTCCATTGACAACTGCATTGATTACATCCTCTCCAACCTTTCCACAAGAAGATGGTAAGCATGGGATGCGACCTTAGTCGGGATTGGGGCGGCTGGCTGGGATGAGGTCGTGGCTGCAGTAGAGGTGGGAATATTTGTTTCCTCCTCTAAGGCATCATTTGCAAAAAATATTTGCCTCATTGGCGGCCTTGGCCAATCTCTCAGCAACCGCATCAACATCCTCCTCGAGCCCTGGTGGTAGGGGGTCATCACCCTCTGTAAGACTATTGTAATATTCAGCCTCGCATGCATAGGGCGGCAAAAAAGTGTACATGGTAAACTGCGAGGAATATAAAACATGATGTTAGGTTTACTAACTAAGAATAAATATAAACTATCAACGTCTATCGTGCTCCTATCGAGCACACTAAATAATCAGGTAACTTACAACCTATCTAATCTATCAAGGTCTGTCGACCGAATATCAAGCGACCAAAGTACTCATATAAACAAAACAATTACTATTGAGTTGATATCGAGTTCCTATTGATGATCCCATCGAACCAATCAAAAACAAACTAAGCAAACAATAAAATAAAAAAAACAATGACCATCGAGTTCATATCGAACCCATCGAAAAACGTAATGGTCCGGTAACTGACAAGAAATCATTACTACCGAGGTCTATAGAACTCCTATCGAGAAGGTTAAGCAAAATAAGTACTCCAGTAGCTAAAAAACATGAATTAACAATAATGAGGACGAACTTACGTTTCTTTTGGAAGTAAACTACTTTGCATCCTTAGTCATATGCATGACGATTTTCTCATGCTCATCCAGCTGAGCATCCTGGGGAACCGGTTTCCACGATTCACAACATACTGGGAGGCAAACTGTTGAATGGTCTCGTACGCCCAATACTGTAATGCCGGGGCATAACCGTATATACTGTATTTGACCTCTTTTTGTTGCCCCCTCACTTCCTTCTTCTTCTCATACAATTCTTTGTGCTTAATCATGTCTTTTTGACATGATGTTAGCAGCTTCTGGTAAGACGACTTCCCCCGTGGATACTCGAAGAAGTAGTCCAGGTTGTCGACCATCTTGACAATATCCGTTCATATGAATAGCTTGCCCTCTCGGGCAAATAGAACACCTTCAATCAGGAGGCATAACCCAACTTGAAGATGCCATTGGCATTTGTACAAATTTTGAATGTCGTTTCCACCGTGCCTATCTGAATTTTGGGTTCTCCATTGAAATATTCCTTAATAAGTCGGTCAATCATGCAGTGCTCCTGCAACTCAGTCTCGGACGATACAATATTGAAGTTCAAACCGGTGATCAGTGCAAACTCATATTTACTGAATCTGTAGGGCTTAGTGCCAAACAAGAAATTAACCTCGTCATCTCTACTACTGTGGATATTGTGCAACATTAACTGATGGGCAAGAACATCGGAGAACTGTAATTCATCCGCCTCAAAAAATTATTTGAACTGTGATTCCTCTGCCTTTTCCAGCAAGTCGTGCTTCTGAAACTTCTCTTTTATGTCATTTATAGGCTTATTGCCCCTGTACGTCACACGACCAGGGAAATGATTCTTGGTTGGAACTATTAACTACACAATCTGAAAAAAAACAAAACAGGAACAAATAACAACCACTTAAAAAACCAGGGAGAAAATGAAATTGAGCTGCCGGTTCTTCACAGTCAAACCGATCCCGTCAGCAGTTCTATAGATGCTCATCGACCTCGTGTCGACATATCGAGCTCACAATCATCTATGGAACCAATCGAGGAGAAATGAACTGCTATCCACCGACACCAACCTATCGAGCTAATATCAAACTACCATCGAATCTATCGAGCATCGTCGGAAACACGAAATGGTTTCACTTCCCACCTAGGGGAGAAAACTCAAAGCGACAAATGAACTACATTTTTGATAGAAACCATAACAAAAACCATATAAAACTATATCAAGAAGAAAAAAGAAAAGGACTACAAATCGTGCCCTAAAACAAACATTCGTTATCGTATTCAAAGTAGGAGTTGTTCGGCACAATACACCGCTGGGCTGGTCGAGTGCGAGAGAGAATGGATGTGCGAACGAGAAAGAAAAAAGAATAGGAAAACAAATGCATGATAGCAGCCTGCAACTGTAGAAAGAAAGAGACAAAAACACGATTTGCTTATTTTAAAGGAAAGGAAAAGGGAGGAGAATGATCACGATTTAGACATGTGTAATTTGAAGAGAAGTGACAAGATAGTCATATTTTTTGGGAAGATGTCAAAGTGTTGATTTTTTTTAAAGATTAGAGAATTTTGAACTAAAAAGTCAAAATTTCCTTTTATATACACATGCCAATAAGTATGGTCTATTTTGGATATTCATACATGATACATCCACTTCGTCGGTACCCAAAAGTTGAAGGTACTTGGTTATATACTCAGAAAAAAAAGAAGGCCAGAGAGAGACGAAGCAAAATGAGGGTTTTGTTCCGTTCTCTCCTGCGATCACGAGCGAACGGCAAACTCTTCCAAACCCGCCGCGCCCTGTGCGATCGAACGTGAGCACGATTCCTTCCTTCTCTTCCCGTATCAGTACACTTCGCTACTGACACTCCTTTGCTCCCGCAGCCCCTCGCCGTCCTTCGGTGTCGCTTTCGACATCGATGGGGTGCTGTTGCGCGGAAACGCGCCCATCGGTGGCGCTCCGAAGGCCCTCGGGAGGCTCTTCGACCGTCACGGTTCGTGTGTTTTCCTCATTTGTTGGTCTAATCTGTTCTTTCTGATTCTAATGATGTTTCATTACAAAAATTGTTGCTATTTAATAATTACGTAAAGGTAATAGTTTGCTTTAATAAAATATTTGTTTGCTTTTGCTAATATATTGGATATAAATTGAGGTTATTTTGTCATTTCACAATAATATAAGCCCAGCTCCGAGTCGCTGAAACAAACAAACAAAATGAAAAGTCGTCAGGCCAGACGCAGTGGCGGATCCAGAGAAAATCTATGGGTTGACACAATAAATAAACATTATTCATAAAAGCAAGCATATAAATATTTGGAATATAATATTATCCAAAACAAAAAATAACTTTTTACTTTTTTGTTACAATTTTCCTTGGTTACAATTTTGTAACCAGAGCATCATTGATTCAATTATCTCCCATTCGATTGTGCAATTTGTTCTTTACAATATTCATAGCTGAAAAAACTCTCTCAACACTTGCCATTCCAACCGGTAACACCAAAACTAATGTAATAAGCAAGAAAATCAATGAGAAATTGATTTTTTTCTTCCTTTGAACCATCTTTTCTTCAAGTTTTGTTAAGCTCTTTAAATTCTCAAAGTCTCGATCGGATCTGACATCATGGACATAAGTCTCCAATTGATTGCCAAGAACAATAACATGCTAAAAAATTTGTAGGATAAAATTTAACCAGCTTAAGTAGCATTTGCTTGTCAAACGTAAAGAATGATTTTTCCGAACTAAAACATGCTAACCAACAAAGTAACTCTGTGCTCCCTTCGGTGAAGTGATTGTTCAATTCTTGAAGCTGCATATCAATTACCGTGTTGAAGACTTCGACAAGGTAATGATGTAGATTTGAGATCTCTTGAAGCCATCGTCGGGAATGCTCTTGAGGTCGATACACTCCATTCATAATAGGAACCACAATATCATGCTTAATACAAAACATTGTAGTTTGCTCTAGTAGAGAATTCCATCCATTTTCTCTCAATTTTTGGAGTGTTTGTTTTGCCACTTTAACTAAGCTAATTGCATTTATAATGTCGTGATCTTTCCTTTGTAGTGCTAGTGAGAGGTCTTGTATCAATCCTAAGATTTTTGTCATCAGATGTAGACAAAATACAAACTCAATATCTCGTAAATTTGCCATTAGATTAAGTGCTTCTCCCTTTTTCCCAGAACATGAAGTTTTTTCAATAATTTCAAGTACATCTATAACAAAGGCGAACATGAGACTCAAATTCAGCAATGCATTATAATGAGAACCCCAACGTGTTTCACCTGGTATTTTGAGAGTAGTCTCTTGTTGTAATCCTCATCCGGTTTCAATCTCCCTTGATTCCAAGTGCTTCTGCAATTTTCTCTGAGTGTTTTTCTCTAAGTTTATTAAGTCGTTTGCATGAAACTCCAATGATATTTGACGAGCTTGCAACTGAATGGAAGAACAAATCAATTTGTGAATGATTGCGAGAAACACTTACCAACGCCAACTGAAGCTGATGTGCAAAACAATAGATATAATAAGCTTCTTCATTGTCTTGAAGGATAAGTGTCTTGAGTCCATTGAACTCTTCTCGCATGTTACTTGCTCCATCATAACCCTGGCCACGTAATTTTGCTATACTCAGTCCATGCCTACAAAGTGTTTCTTCTATTGCTTTTTTAAGAGATGCGGCATTGGTCTCACAAACATGTACGAGAGCAAGGAAACACTCAACCACTATACCATTTTTATCCACAAACCGTAGCACAATGACCATCAGCTCCTTTATGGACACATCCCGAGATTCATCAATTAATATAGAAAAAAATGAATTCCCCAATTCAGCAATTATAGCATTAGTTGTTTCACTTGCGGTGGCGTTAACAATGTCCTTCTGGATCGAAGGTGCGGTTAAGACGTATAAAAGCTCCAGAAAAATTCCTTTGTTGCATGAATTATCTGACTCATCGTAACCACAAAAAATCAATCCTTGCCTTAGAAGGAAACGTATAGCCGTGATTGCCGCATTAAGACGAACTCGATAGTCATTATGACTCTGCTCTGACTGTTTCTCTATCATTGGTTGAATGTGTCTATTTTCATTCATCAAACTCTCACACAAGATTCAGGCATCGTTATGTGGACTGCCAGGACGTCCGACATGAAGATTAAAGCGGTTTGTCTTTCCAATTTCTGAAACCTACAACCGTAAAGGCCTTTTCATAACGACTAGAGCTGAACAAGTACCAAAACAAACAAAAAGTTGCATCTGGTTCGACACTGTACTCCAACCAATCTTTATATTCTTCAAACCATTGACTGTTAAATCGGCACACTTTTCCACCAATTTGGTCTGTGGGAATTGAAATTTAGGATCTATAGGCCGACTTGGCCTTCTTAAATAATACTCTACGAACTTGATCTTGCAAACTCATATGAAAATCAGATATTCGTTTTCTTCATCCAGAATCTGATACTAATTCTAAATTCAGTTCAACCGTACTTCGCTTTTGAGAGGATTCCACTTCTCTGGACTTGGTGTTTGATTTTTTTAATTAGAAACTTATCCATGACCTACATTTGGATATTATTATAACTTTGTAAATCGAACTTGAACTAACACAAAAAAAGCAAACCATAAGTTCCATGAAATATTTATCTGAAATTTACTAATGCAATATTGGTTACTTATTTATGTTATATACTAAACTCTTAAGTAAAAAAACCCTATAAAAATGATCACCTAGTGGCTAGTGGCCAGTGCTGTGGTTGGCTGATCCTCGTTTTACACGTTTTCTGCTAGGCTGCTACTTTGGTAATCGTCCAACAATCCAAATAGGAGATTTGTATGTGTTGTGCGGTTGTCCCTTTGGAGTTGTGAAGGTGGATCATGGATGTGAAGGTTTTGCGGAACGGGAGAGATAGGTGTTTGGTTTTTTTCCAATTTAATATCTTCTTTTGTTGAATTTGGAAGTTGTAAGAGAAGATTAAGGTATAACATCTTCTGTTGTTGGGAATAGGAAATGACAAATAAGAATATTTTAGGAATAGGAAAGGTAAACAAAAGTGGACTTAGAATTAGAGAATGAAAATTGAACTTCAATTTTGGGCTTTGTTTTATTATTGGGTTTGTGTTTGTGTTTATTTAATTTTTTAAAATGATTTTTAAATGAATGTAGTGTCCTAGTAAATATTATGGTGACCTTTTCGTTTTAAAAAATTGACTTAATAAATACCGGAATTAATAATATATGAGTATATTTTTTCTCCAATGGGCATAGGACACCAAGTATACTATTTAAAGGAAAAATAGAATCCATGTGTGAGCACGTTCCTACGCGTGCTCACCCTTGGAAAACCCACTAGCCAGAAGTCGTTTATCCAAACAAATCCTTGCAGCTGGTAGCAATGAGTTGCTGTTCCAATTGCTACTTAAGAATAAAGTATCATTTATAGGATGGTAGTAACTAAGGGTGGAATTTGTTTTACCCATTTTCCCATCTATTAATATAAAAGGGGGCGTAAAAATTTTGTAGCAAAACCTTATTTTTAGTAAAAAAATTCACTCCCTTAATTTTTACCCTCCTAAACCAAGCGATACCTAAATGGTGGGTTTATAATGTAGAAAATGATGCTCTCGGATCAAACCATACTCTACTGGTTGTACCTTGAATGAGAGTCACGTAAGTTCATGTTTTTCATTGATCCCTATTTTGAGAATAAATAGTTGCTAAATGTGAGAAGTGTGTCACCTAGTGAATGAACTACTAGTCAAGTATGATCTTACCTCATAAATGATAGGTTGCTTAAGGTCTGGTGTTGGTTAGTGGAGTGGTAATACAAGCTGACGTGTTCACTAATTGCAATAGTTGGGTCACTTTGCTCTTTTGGTTGCTTGTTTTGTTTCTTGTTTTGATATGGTTCAAGATGATTGCATCGTAACAAGTGGCCATGAGAAGGCTTTTTGATTGGAATGGTTTGCACACTTTCCTTCTTTGGTAGTTTCTCGTTTTGAACTTTTGATGTAGTTCCAGGTGCTTATGTCACAACTGAAATTTAATCAATAAGTTTTAATCTGATTGGTGAAAAGATTGTACTTTTGAGGGTTTGAATGTTTATTGTTAGCTGGTCGAGTGATTTTACAAGGTTAACAACATTCCAATTGCAATGTGTGGCTTGTGTTACTGTGTGGGCGGTTTGTTGTGTTTAATGTGAATTGATAGGGATCAATTAAAATGGATGTTTAACTGCTACTTAAGTATATGTGGAGAGAAAATGTGAAATTTATAAATTTATAATTTGGTGTAAGTTGGTGGAGGGATATTACTAGGAAACATGCTGTCCAATAGCAACGGTTGGGGAACTTTACTCTTTTGGTGGTTTGTTTCTTTTCTTGTTTTGATATGGTTCGAGATGATGTTAACAGAAGTTTAAATGCTAGTTATTTTAGTGTAGTTAGAGAAAAAAGTTGGACCTTTTATGGTTTCACATTGATTGATGAAGTGATGTAACAACATGCTCTGTACTTGCAATAGAGGACTAACTTTACTCTTGAAGACTGATTCTGTTACTGTAACTGGGGAGAAAATTCCCGCTAACTTTGCTCATGTGGTAGTTCCTTTTGTTTCTAACTTTCTTTCACGAGACTACAAACTTGGAGGGTCACTTCAAAAGGTTATGAAAATTTTATCTCAAACTGATCAATTAATTGACGAAAGATGAGAAGATCTTAGTAAGCCACATTTTTATCGAATGTGGTTTGCATAAATCTATTGATACATTATCTCCAGTGGATTCTCCATTTTGTTGCATTTTCATTGTTGCTGGTTTGCAAGGTCCCTTCGTTACAAATGCTTCTTTTCTTTAATGTGTCTTGTCACATATTTATTATGGAAAAATGTCCAACACAATTGATAATTTCTTATTACTTTTTGTTTGTTCACTCTGTTTTAGAGGTAAATGACCGTATACTTGTTTTATGATGTTTGCTTATATACTGATCTTTTTGTCATTCTTGCAACAGGAAATATAGGAATTCCATTTGTATTCCTCACAAATGGTGAGTTTTATTTTAATCGTGGAAATATTTTGCATTAGCATCCCGCGACGTTTTTATTTTCCATCTATATGCATCAATGCATACCATTTATTATTCCTGTGTGTATGTCATTTTACGTGAATGTTATAATCGTGCATAGTAACATCCTATCAATAAATACAAATAGTAATATCAGAATTTTCTATGAAAGTGAAGTTTACTAATTTGTTTTCTAATAACTGAGCTACTTAGATACACATTTTGGAATCAAATGCTCTAATAGAGGTTTCATTTAGAAAATTAATGCCTTACAGAATGTATAACATCAATTTGAATCTTTTTATGTTTTTTATTCGGTGTGCTTGGTATGCAATTTTTACTAATTATGTGATAGTATTGGGGTTGTTAAGCTAGGGGTATGTAAAAGTAGCCTAATCTAACTGCTGTATGTGATAATAAAAAAATGCTATTTTATTCAAAATACCAATCAACTTCATTTGATGTGAACTCATGTGTGAGGTGTCCTAAGGTTAGTTTTTGGGTTAAAGATAATTGGGTATAGCATGGGGGTATGGGGATCACAATATTTTTGTACTTAAGCACTTGGGTTGAGAGTTCTATCATATATAGGATAAATCATCTTTTTGGTGAGATTATATTCAGAGGTCCATTTGTAGTTGACTAGATTATGTATGTTTTTATTCACTTATTATGTTATGTGAGTTCATTGCTAGACAGGTTTCTGGTGTAATACTGGTCCAAAATATATTGGTTATAAATGTTAAGAGTCTGGCAAGAAATGCTATATGTATTTATGATATGCAATCACTCCTTGGTCCTGTCAATAAAATCTAGTTTTGATTGTCATTTGTCATGTTGCTGTAACTTTTGTAGTTTGTAATGTTTTCAAAATGCTTTAATTTTTGGATTTATTTTTGAACTTTTATGGCTGTGATTAACTGATTATCCCTTGGACCTTCTAATTCTCTTTTTTTTCCTTTTCAAGGGCAAGAAATCTTTATGTAGTATATGATGCCTATGTCCTTTTCTGTGAATTTAATTATGTATTTTACCAATTGACTAGGAGGTGGTGTCCCTGAATCAAAGCGGGCTTCTGAATTGAGTAGACTTCTACAAGTCCCGATTTCACCCTTTCAGGTATGACAGCCATGATAGACTTCCATCTCCATGCCTATGTCAGTCAAATACTTGTGCACTATTCCCTTAAGCTAAAAGATGTTCATGTTCTCTTATGTGCTGTTAATACTGTTAGCATAAAGTTTGATAAATTTAATTGTAGTTGAGCATGATATGAGGTGTCATTGTTCTTTATTTTTGATTGTTCCTTGTGGTTTCTTCATTATATGTCATTGTGACTCCTTCACAGGTTGTCCAAGGGCATTCACCTTTCAGAGATCTCATGAGGAGGTATTCCTTTTTAAAATAACGTTTTGTCTTTTTTACCTTAGTTGTCTTTTATTTTTAGGTGACTTTGGCAGTGCGTGAGATTGTTTATATTATTTTCTTTTTTTCTTCTTTATTAGATTATATTTTCGCATCATTATAGGTATGTCCTACTGAACCTAGATTACCATCACATTCATCCTTTTAATTAAGCTTTCTATGCCAGGTTCGAGAATAAACTTGTTGTTGCTGTTGGAAAAGGTGAACCTGCTTCTGTAATGTCAGAGTATGGATTCAAGTAAGATTACGACACCCTTGTAATTTACTATCTGCCAGTAGCTGTGGTGTATATATAATCATGTTTCTTTTTCTATTATGTTAGTTCTTTGTTTGCAGAAATGTTTTGTCCATGGATGACTACTCTTCTTGTTTTGAAAGCATCGATCCCTTAGCTCAGTTCAAGACGTGGGAAATTAAGCAAATGAATAACAATTGCAACACCAAAGATCTTCTTGCCAAGTATGATGTTCTATCTGAAAGAGTCCAGGGCGTGTTCATTGTGAGTGATCCAGTTGACTGGGGAAGAGATATTCAGGTAATACGCTTTTAATGATATGGGCCCTCAGGAGTCAGGAGTATGGAGAACAGGACCTCCCATATTTGGTGCGATGCATATTAAATCAGACAATAATCTGTGTTTTTTTATCCTTATAGGCCTTTACTTTATCACATGTTATCAGTAATGAGGCAGCAAAGATGTTCATTATCAAGCTAATGCTGCGAAATGGATGTGTCCATTAACTATTAAGTGGCATTAACTATTGAGTGGAAAATACTGGTAGCTGTTTGACTATTGAAGTTAAGCTAATTATATCCATCAATTATGAAAGTTAGTAGTTCGGTGTCGCCAGGAACAAGTTGAATGTGTCAACTTCATATTTTAACTGTATTTTTTTGGGATGTTTTATAGGTGCTTTGTGACATATTAACCACTGGGGGTCTACCTGGAAGTGGGAAAGGACACCAGCCTCCTATATATTTTGCTAATGATGATCTTGAATACCAGGTAAATAAATTTCATCTTGAATATGCTTATTGTGGTTATGGAAGTGATTACTACGGACAATTTTTGGTTTCACCGTTTCAGACAAAAAGAGATTCTCATTTGATCATTCCATGACAGAGTACTTTCCCGTCTGAACGTCTTGGAATGGGTGCTTTCCGACTTGCTTTAGAATCAATATTTAACCGGTAAAATGATGATCCTTTGCAGGAAGTAATTTTCAAATTGGTAAGAAATTATATTATGGCCTCATTATTGTTGTCTAGTACAGGGTCCACAATATTCCTCTTGACTTTGCATCTTTTGGGAAACCAAACCAATTGGCATTCAGCACGGCGGAAAATGTCCTGAAGCAGCTTAAATTGGATACGACTTCTAATTCACCAAATAACGGTGATATGGAAAAAGGTTGTCATCCTTTTACTACACTATACATGATTGGCGACAATCCTGCTGTAGATATACAAGGTGCCAGAAAGGTCAGTTGTGTATCCCCTTTACCGGAGAATTCAGCTGAATGTGCTATAGGTATGATGTCCGTGCGAATTTTCTTTGTTTTGTTGCAGGCTGGGTATCCATGGTTTTCAATTTTAACTAGAACTGGAGTTTTCAAAGGAAAGCAAAATCATGCACAATATCCTGCGGATTTGGTATTCTACTAGTTTGTTATCACTTGTTTGTTATTGATTTAATTTTTGCTCAACAATCTTTTGTTGGGTATTGGAAAAAATAATTGGTTTCTATCTACATATATCACTGCTCTGCTGCTTGGCAATCATTCTAAGAATATGCTCCTTGAAAACCATTCTAATCCATACCCATGTCCATGGACCTTATGCATATCTTAAATCAGAATAACTCGTCTTTCCAAAATTTGAACGTAATCAATTCGTATTTTTACGGTAGACTATTAGACAAGATCCTGCCTCGAATTTCCTTTCTTCTAGTTACTTATTTTCCAATTTCATTCATCCTTAATAACAATTTTAAGCTTGCAGGTAGTCGACACTGTCGAGGAGGCCGTTGACTTTATTTTGGAAAAGGAGCAGGTTTAGTTCAGGTCATTTAAGATCACTTTCCAAAATGGCCAAGCCAAGTTAATTGATCTTTGCAATTCATATTATGTTTGTCGTTTTCTTATACAAGGAAAAATAATCCATTTGATGATGGGATTCATCAAGGGGAAAAAAAAATCGATTTTTGTATTGCTTGCTACACAGCAGGAAAACGATATGAAGACTATACATTTGACACTACTCAAGTATCAATTCCTGACGAAAGTCTAAATTGAATTAGTTATATTTTTTGTTTTCTTTTCTTGAAATTAAGATCCGTATCTATTAACGTTTCATCTCCCAATCTGATATAGCTAATAATTAAAAGTCAAATGCTCAGAAGTTCAACATGGTCAACTTCTGACTGAATATTTACTAGGTGTTGGCCTACTACGAGGGCTATTTGCCATCGCAATAGCTTTCCTTAATAGCACCGGCCTACCCAGGTCTATTGCATAGGCCGGCTGAACAAACGTTTGCGACGGATTCAATTTCAATCAGGTCGTATGGAAATTTGACAGAAGAAAACATATACAAGCATAACATTGTACTTAAATCCGTTTTTGTCCACGCGATTCAAACTATAATCACACCATCTAAAGTGTATCTAAAGCATATCAAAATTTAAAACACATTAATGTCTAAGTATAGTACTTCTGATCACACACATCATTGGGTCGGCGAGTTGTCATGTTGTATCTGACAAATCGAAACTAACAAATTAGAGAAACATCAAAATTAAATTTCATTCATTTACTCTAAATATACAGTGTGTGTACTATAACAGTAGTGGTCTCCGGGTATGTGTTTCCAACCACATGATATTGGGGGGGGGGGGGGGGGGTGGTGGTGTGACGAGCCATTCGCTTCTCTTTCAAAAACGAACTTAACATATTAAATCTCTTGTGAAAATTACAAAATGTTCTTTTAAAGTAAGAAACTATGAGGTTCTTTACCATCTCCTTCCCAAGTCTTCCATTGCTTTTGCTCCCACTAGTGTGAATGAATACATTTCCATAGGATTCTTTCTATTCTTCTTAGGAACGACCTCCAAGTAAAAACATAATTTCAAAGTTAGTAATTTCATAACAAAAATATGAAACTTACAGAAATACCTTAAACTTTGGATGATCGATATAATCGAAAAACGAAGTTAAGGAAAAGAAGTTAAATGTTCTAATCTTTATAATTTCTTAACTTCATTGAAAAAGATGAAGTGCTCACACGGACTCTATACATCTCTAGAAATAGCACATAAATTTCAAAATCATTAGACTTAAATTGACCACCCAAATCTAACCCTACACTTGCTACTTAACTATTTTGTCAAGATAAGCTCTTGACCGATCGACTAGAGGAAGTATGATTCGGTCGATACCTAACATGGACTCTTCTTGGACAGGGTTGACATGTGGTTGTTTGGTTTGACTGGTCCTTATTTTTTAATTCTTTAAATGTGGATGTTTTTTTTTTAATTTTCCCGCAACAGCTATATAAATCAGAAGTGTATTAGAGAATTTAGAGGTGTTTACAAATCAATTACTCAAGCTTTTCACTCTCTCACTCCCTTATCCAAAGGTCAAATCACTCACTTGCTCTCACTTTCAAGCTACCACTTCATCTCCAACGTGCAGAATCTTCTAAAGTTAAAGAGTTATATGATACGTGGATAAGCAGAATCTCCCAACCATCCTCTCATTGCATAGAGTTGTTTTTCTAATTTTATTTATATTAATTGCTTTTGTTAAGGGATACTAGGATAATGATATATCCTTAATTGATAGTTACCTTTTATTTAGATTTCCTAATTGCTTTGCTTGAGTTTTCTATATAAAGGTGTAAGGTATTGTTAAGAGCAATAAGAAAAATTTCAATTTTCACAAAACAATTCTTGTTCGCATCTTCCCATCTTGTTCACATCCCGGAGCTACTCTCGCTCGAAGAGAGAACTATCCTAACATTGGTGTTTTCATTACATTCTCCCTCAATGGCAGAAGACATAAGATTCCCCACTTTCGCCAACACCTATACCGCCATGACAACCAATTCTCCATCGCCAATGCCAACCTTGATTTCCTTCTCAATACTTGTGCCAGAATTGAAACCCTACTAACCCAACAACTCAAAAACAACATTGTTCCACCATTAATCAACCCACCTCCATCTCCCGTTCCGCCACCAATAACTCCACCTAGTCCTGAAACACCTTCAAGTCCACCACCACCACCACCTCAATTGCTTATGTAATATATTATCATATATAATGTCAAAACATTATACCCCATAATATATACATTTTATACGAATTTATTTGTTATTCTAACCATGTCTTTATCACAACATATTAATTTTGTTATTTTACCATATTTTTTGCATTCCATATCATATGAAATTTAATACATCACATAAAACACAAAATTATATATTTCTTGTTTCCCAGTTTTCTGGTGACTTATAAGAGGATCTAAGTTATATTGACAATGATATAAAACACTTCATATCATAATCTATTAGTGATATTTAGCTACACGTTATAATTACCCAAATAACATAGATGTCTCGTTCAGTTGAACTAAACACGATCCATTTAGTGATATAAAATAATATCATTTGTGTCTCTCATTTGGCTCATGATATTAAGAATATTATACAAAGTAGGTATGTGTCATCTTTGTATTATATTTTTTTTCTTGATCTCTCAAGATAATTATAAATATGTAACTATACATAAGTTACATTATGCACATTATAATTGTCTTTTATCAAGGGGCCCAATAATATCATCACTCAAGTGAAGAGGGACAATGATAATCTTTTGACATATGCCTTTTGTCCCGCACAAGTTGTATATAAGCAATTAGTACATTTATCACTATACGTAATGATAGCTTTTGATAATAATAAAATTGTATACTTCTCATGTGAAAAAGACATAAATCTCATATCTTATGTTGTTAAAATATTTGTAGAGCCACAATATCTTTTAACTAACACGATAATCTAATCTCGGTAATTAATGTTCCATGTTAATCACCATGATTGTGAGTTACTTATGATTTATGTAAAGCATTATCCTATAGAGCTCTACAATTAAGGACCAAGAGCATCTTCCTCAACACTTCCAAAAGACGAATACATTAATCAAGGAACAAAATGCTTATACATTCAATTCATAATAAAAGAATACTTTTAGAACACACATTCTTTCTTAATGGCTTCAATTCTCCACGTGGGGTGCACCCTGATCGGTTATTTGAGTGGGCCCGAATATAATTTCCAAAATACTCCTCGTGATGGTGTGGAGTTTCTCAGTTTGCTATTTTGTTCTTCCAACTTACATCCAGATCCTTCACTCTTGCAGGTAGGTCCATAAGTCCCACAGATCATTCTTTTTTCTTGCATTTTAGTCCTTTTTGTGTCTTCTTCTCCTCAAACATGTTTATTCCTGAATTTTAAACATAAAACTCATTATATAGCATTGGTTAGACTCAAAATAGAGGATATATGTTATATTTTGTGTTGTTGGGTGATATTGGATATTTACCCAACCTAATCCCATCCCCTTACATCCCTCAACAACCTTGCTACCGACTTTTTTCTTTCTTCTCCAAACCCCTCTTCTTCCCTTCCAAGCCTTCCTTGCTTCCTTCAACCTCGTTGGTCCGACGATTGGCGGTAGGTCGTGCGGGTTGAGCCGTTAGTGTAGTGGAGAAGCTCGCCAGAGGCATATCTCGGTTAGGTACGCCACCATCGTCGGTTTTCCCTATCTAGTATCCTAGATGGTGTGGTTGTGGGAGTGGGGTACATGTCGGATCAATGATGGCATCGTCTGTGCCAGAGTGGTCAGGGTTGCCGTGTTGGGCTTCACAGGCATTAGAGTTGCCTGGTTTGCCGTGCTGGACCATGGGTCTCGCCGGCGTTGTTGGGTGAATCTTGTGGTAGGCTTATTTTGGTGTTAGCTTGATCTCTTGCCAATGCAACCCCTTGTTAAGCATGAATGTCATGTTGTCCTGGTCTTGCATTAGTTAATATCTTGCTGATTTTGACCTTGCTTGCTTGAATGTCACGTTGATATCTTTTCCTTTAGTTTGATGTGTCATGTTGTTGAAGACCTTGTAAGTTCAATTAGGTGACGTCAATAGGCTTTTGCACGAGTGATTGATATTAGTGATTTATTAGTTTTGGATTGAAAGTCATAGTCTGATTTTGGGCCACTTTCATTCCTGGTTGGAGAATCTCACTAATTATTAAGAAAAGAAGACAAAACAAAATTAAACTAAACATGCAAGAATTGAAAGAGGCAATATAAAACAAACTAAGAAAATTATTTTATTGACATGACTCACATTACAAGTAGCATTCTTATCCACTTGAGTTTTGCTCCAAGGCTTACTTTAAGTAGAGAGAATGCCACTAAGGAATGGGTAAATACAAAGGAGGAGGAAAAGTTCTATTTATAGTCATAGAAAAGGCAAACGGGGACAATCTGCCGGTATGAGACTAAACGCAAACCAAAAATGGACTAAATACATACTAATATACCATCCGGCTGAGGCTTATCGGGTTTGGATCCAAATGGACAGCCAATTGGCGGGTTGGGACAGCCAATTGGCGGTCTATTTTGGGCTGATTGGATTGTGCTTTGGTGGAGACTTTAGTGGATCAATGTCTTTATGTTTGGTGCACACGAAGTGGTTTATGGAGCTTTGGCCCAGATCTAATTGCCAAAATACTCCTCATGATGGTGTGAAGCTTATTTATTTTCTTATTAGTCCTTTTGGTTTACATCTGGGTCCTTCTCTCTTGCATCTCAGTCCACAAGTCTTCCAATTCAGTCATTTCTCTTGCTCTTAGGTCCTTTTGTGCCTCTTCTTCTCACTTGTTTTATTCCTGAAACTTAAACATAAAACTCGTTACGTAACATTGTTTAGGTTCAAGATAATGGATATAAGACACAAATGAATGCATGAAATGATGTCAATCAAATACCCCCACACTTAACTTTTGCTAGTCCCGAGCAAAACAAAGAAAGGGAAAAATTAAAAAGGAAAAGGTATACGCAAAACAAGGATATCCTAACTCGCTTTCGTAGGAATCAGGGTTGCACTTAGCATGTGCAATAAGTCGTTAAACCTCATTGTCACCAAGGATGAGGAGTGTTGTCTCCTGAGGGGTTTCAGCGGATACACCCGCAAAATCCGAAGATAGATGCATATTCAACCTAGCAACATGACTCGATGAGCTTATATTTGTCAATGATAGGATGCGGTAATACTTCGGGCTGACTCTATATATGTATTCAGTCCACACACCTAGTCTAATGAATCATTGGTGAAAGTTAATTAAGGACTTAAGTGAAAGACATGGACAACCTTAACTTCTGAAAGTGATACATTGTGTAAAGTCCATTAAGGTTCTTATTTGACTTTTTTCTTTTCTTCATTCATCATTTTTTTCCTTTTCTTTGGAGCATTACATTGGTTGGTGTTTGATTCTCCTAGGGTCGGGTTTCGTGCATAATTTCCTGTGAGGACTTACACTATCACGTACACCTTCCCCCAAATCTCTATATAGGGCGATCCCTACTGCCCGTGTAACGGGAGTTCGGTCGGCGCATCTCAAGTCAAATGATTCGAAAGCACCAGCCACTAAGTCCCCTCGGACCTACTGTCCCCAGTGGTACGAGCTGTGAGAGAAGAGAGAACACCCTACCCACTTATTTATTATCTACACATGAACCAAAATCCCTACACTTAAGGTTTCACAACAAGATTTTAAGGGTCCTTGACTACGACAAACTTCCTTATACTAACAGACACGAATTATTTGACTCACTAGGTTCAGGGTGGACTTCTTTATTTGTTTGAGTACTAAAACCTTATGATTACTCGCCCCCAAAGGAAGACCGGGGTGCATCCTTACGAGTCGATAAGACATAAAGCCGATATACTAGATATCTTAATGCATCATGTTCAAGACAGTTTTGGGAGCTTTCTTTTTTAGTTTGCCTTTCAATGGTTTTGCACATGCTAAACACACACAAAACCCTCAAAATATTTTCTTTCACAAACACATGAAGATTTTGAAAGAAATATGAAAAGTCTAAAGCACCATGCAAGCAAAAGAAGATAGGTCACCCAAGGATCACGACAGACAGATATATCAATATTAAATGCAACACACTATCATGACCCTAACAATACAAACAAAAGAAAACAAAAAACAAAATGAAAAAGACTTGACTCCACATATATACAAACATAAAACACCCCCACACACTAACTTCATGCACTGTCCTCAATATATGTGAGTACGATACTACATGAATTTATGCATGAAAAAGAAAAGATCTCACCAACGTGAAACATAAAGGGAAGTTCATGGTTATGTTGATGGACACAAATCCGAATTCTCCTCAAAACCTATGAAATACTAAAAAAAGGATACAAATACGTGAAAGAAGTGGAGCCCAAATACACAAAGATTGGAGTCCACAACAATCTGTGCTCATTGGTGGAGTCTTTTATTGTTTTTTTCATTCTTTTTTTTCTTTATTTTGTTATAAACAAGATATATACACCAACAAAGATATTCTCAAAATCATTTGGTCAAGGAACATCAAATGAGAACATCGAGTCAGGCAGAACATAGATTTGCCAAGATGGGCCCACTTCACTGGTACTCTGAGGTATCATTGTAGGATTTCTAGTTTAATTGCACATATATATTTTCGAATTTTTTATGCACAATAAGGATCAATTACAATTTTCTATGATTTGTTTCATGCATGCATCGGTTTATTTCAATAACTAGTTTCAAAACTTTATTAAAACAAACATGAGCTCCGAATTTCATACCTAGAAGTTCTCTAAAACTTCTTGATGATCCGAAGACGTTGAGGATGCTTGTCGCTGCGCCGGATGCCCCCGAATATTCACCAAAGTCTAAACAAGATCGGAGAGAGAATAGCTAGCCTCTCAATCTCCAATAGGGTTTAGAATCTAACTACTAACACTAGTGCAGAAAAGTCCATATACGTCGGATATATAGTGGTATAGACGTCGGATTTCGACGGTCCAAGTACCCGACGTCTATTTCCCCGTCATCTATTCATTGTTGTATAGACGTCGGCTATATACGACCGACGTCTATACAGTGTATACACGTCGGCTATATACGACCGACGTCTATTATATATATGTATCTCACTTGTATTTTGTTGTGTGGTACCAAACTTTTGACCTTTAAATATATATATGTATCTCACTTGCATTTTGTTGTGTGGTACCAAACTACCATTTGGAAGTAAAGGAGTGGTGGGGTACTTCAACTCCACCAATAAAAAACTTTCTCCAATGTGGGACTAAACAAGTCACCATATACACACATGTGTACAACACAACACACATGTGATTGTAATTATTTTTAAATCCACATTATTCTTATACAAAATAATCCACATAAATTCTTACATGAAATAAATCCTAAAAATTACGTTATTTCTTATACAAAATAAATTCCAAAAAAATGAGTTAAGTTTTACACGAAATAAATCCCAAAAAAATGCGTTATTTCTGATACAAAAGAAATCCACATAAATTCTTATACCAAATAAATCCAAAACAATAAACAAAAAATATTTTCTTCTTTCAGGAGGTATAGACGTCGGTTATACTAAACAACCGACGTTTCTACAAACCTATAGACGTCGGATGTCCAAATATCCGACGTCTATACCTATAGATGTTGGATGTTTGTATATCCGACGTCTATTTGGTGACGTCTATCGAGCATTCTGCACTAGTGTAACCCCTCTTTAGTTCCCTTGAGAAGAAGATCTCTGAAAACTATGACTAAACTCAAAAATTAGGGAAATTCGTGGAGAATTATGGAGAGAGATTTTTGCACAAGAAGATAATGAATTAATTAATAAGGTAATGAGATAAACTTGTATTTATAAGTTCTCTCCAAATTACCTATTCATGTGCAACCTCTTGCCCATGATTTCATGCAAACTTCCATCTAACCATCCATTATTTGCTAACAAATAATCTCAGCCACGAATTAAATCAGTTATGGACCAATTCCATGCATGATCTAATTCATTCTTAAATTAATTTTGCAGAAAACCGTCTGGACCGGTCGACCGTTTAGACCAAGTTTTGGTCGACCGTTAATAACTCGGTCGACCGTTCGTAACAGAAAAATTTATTATCGCAATGTTCGGTCGACCGACCGATATACTCGGTCGACCGAAAACGAACAGACGAAATTCCCTGTTACAATCGAGACAAATCCGGTCGACCGTGCAACATTCGGTCGACCGTTTACCGCTTAACGGTCGACCGGTTTTGCACAGTACTGCAGACTAGTCAAATTTCGGTTTAACCCCTACAAAATTTAACATTTCGGGATTAGTAGTAAGTTCATAACTTATGTAACGTATTATCCTATGTAATGATAAATCATTACACCCCATAATATTTACATCACATATGAATTTAATTTAGATTCTAATTATGTTATTAATCACAACATAATTTTGATTTTGCTTGTTCACCACATGTGTCATATTTTCTACATGAAACCCGACACACCTTATGAACTCAGAGTCCCCATTTCTTGTTTCCCAGTTTTGTGGTGTGACCTATGGGAGGATCTAAACTAAGTTGGCAGTGATATTAAGAGCTTAATATCACAAGCTATAAGCGGTATCTAGCTACACATTATAGCTCCCAATTAGTTAGATGTCTTAATTTCACTCGAACCAAAACCTGATCCATTTAGTGATGGAGTGGACCACTTGTGTCCGTCCCTTGCCTCATGATATTAAGAATACACACAAAAGTAGTATTGTGTCATCTTTGTATTAGTATTCATTTCTTGATCTCTTTAAGCTAGTTATAAATATGTGACTTAACTCAAATTACATTGTGCACATTATAACTTTGCTTTATCAAGGGGCCCACTAATATCATCACTCAATCAAGAGGGGCAATGATAATCTTTTGACTAACTATCTTCTCCAACAAAAGTCATAATTAACCAACCAATGCCTTCACACTACACTTATCGATAGCTCAGGACACTAGTCTAATCAAGCATTTCTTAAGTGATCGGATATAAGTCTCATATCAAAGGACCAATGACACAGTAAAACATTAATGACACAGAAAACACAATTCTATAATGTTTTACTTATTAGGTCTATTCAGTATACAAAAGTAGTATTTTCCTCTTTTGTGTACCCGTGTTGTCACTCACTTGTAGAGCTACAATGATCTATGACCAACACGACAATCTTAACTCGGTAATTAATGTCCCATGTTAATTACCATGATTGCGAATATCTTTTGTTTTATGTAAACCATTATCTTTAGAGCTCTACGGTTAAGTACCAAGAGCCTCTTCCTTAACACTTCTAAAAGACGAATAACATAAATCAGGAACAAAATCATTTCTCATTCAATTCATAATAATTGACATTTAAAAGTAAAACTTTTAGAACACATTCCCTTCAATCTCCCACTTGTTATTAAAGTTTTCTTTCACATACATACTCAATGTATAAAACAATAATAACTAGGGTAAACCCCATTACATATCAATCATCAAGCCAATCTACATGGTTCCTTGATTGACATCATTTCATGCTTATATTTGTATCTTATATCCATTATCTTACACCTAAGCAATGCTACGTGACGAGTTTTATGTTTAGTTTTCAGAAATAAAGAGGTTTGAAGAGAAGAGCCATGAAAGGACCCAAAACCAGGAAAAAGGACTTAATTGTGAAGACCTGGGGACTAAGATGCAAGGGAGAAGGACCTGATCGTAAGACCAAAGGACCTAAGAGCAAACCAAGAAACTCCACACCATCATGGGGAGTATTTTGGCAATTCGATTCGGGTCGGAGCTCCAATAAACAAAGTATATGCATCAAAGACCAACAAAGACCACCAGAAAAGCCCACAACCAAAACCAACCCGATCTGGATCATATAGACCGCCAATTGGCGGTCCATATGTCTCCAGATCCGCTAAGATTTGTGCTGGGCTTGTATTAGTGTATTCTTAGTCTATTTTTGGTATTGGTTTAGTCCCACATCGGGGGATTGTCCCGGATTACCTTTTTCCATGCCTATAAATAGAACTCTTCACCTTCCATTGTAATCACCCATTGTTTGGTGGCATTCTCTCTACTAAGGAGTGAGCCTTGAAGCAATAACTCAAGGTGGAGAAGAGTGCTACCTTCAATGTGAGTCATTGTTAATAAAAGTTTATTTGTTTCTTTTAATCTTGTCTTGTTACGTTGCTTGTTTTGTGTGGGTTGCTTTACTTTGTTTAATTTCTTGTTTAGTAATTTCAGTATCTTAGTTAAATGTTTTCTTTGCTTAGTATAATCAGTAGTGTAATGAGTAGTGAGTAGTTCCATCCCCATTTGGGGGGTGGAGAAATATGTGATATAATCATGTAGTGTATTAAGTGTGTGTTATCTTTATCCCTTGAGCTTTATATGATTTCCATAACCATCTAATGGGTTTTCACTCTTATCTTTGATATGCTAATGCTCTTGAATGAAGCTTAGCTTATGCTTTGATTAGTGGACCTATTTTATGGGGAATGATAAGGTTAGGATATGGATGAAGTTAATATTGGAAACACAATTTGTAGTGTATGTGCTCTTGTTGCCTTTACCTTAGCTAATGTCTTGTATGTTTTAATGATGTAGTGAAATCTTAATTCATGTGGAGGCATAGTAGGGTATAGTCTTTATACTTGAGTTCATGTAGCTTCATTCCAATTATTGTCTTGTATGTTTTAATGATGTAGTCTTATCTTAATTCATGTAGAGGCAAAGTTGGATGTAGTTTTATGATTTCATGCACTACATGTTGTGAGGAGCTTAATGAACACACACACACTTCTTTATGTTCACATTATTTCTCTACCCCCTTTGGGGTTTAGTTTTCTTGCTTCTTTTCCATTTCCATTTGCATCTTAGTGTAGTTTAGTGTAATCAATACATCCTTTCTCTCCTTCTTTTACCTCTCGCCTTCGAACAAACCAAGTGTCAACACACCTCCCAGTGGACGACCCGTATTTGCCACCGCTCCAACGCGGCCGTGCACTTGCGGTTAAATATAAAACGAGATCAATCAAGTTTTTAGCGCCGTTGCCGGGGAGGTGCTCTGTCCAGACGTTGGTTTGGACGATTCAAGGGGTTTTTAATTTTTTGTTCTCAGTTTTTCTTAGTTTCAGGGAACCACAAGATCCAGGGGAGGCTACTGGAGAAGTTTGAGGAAGAGAAGACCTAAAGAGACCGTCAATCAGCGGTTGAAGACCGCCAATTGGCGGCCTGGTGAGAGTTTCTTTCCTTGAAATTTTTTCTGGTAGTTAGTCTTGAAATTTTTGTTATCTCGGAGCCCTATTTTGCATCCTGTGACTTCTGGTTTGCTCCCAGATCATTAATCACTCCCCCTTTAATCAACTTGGACCATAAAACTCAAAGCAAAAGATTAGACTCTTTGCCATCTAGGTCATGCATCATATGTAGACCTTGCATGCATCTTTCTTTTCTTTGCTTTACATTTTGTCGTTGATTGCTGGAGCGAGGTACGCATTCCTTATCACTCATTCACGCATTAGGACATTCATTAGTGAGTAAGGTTTTCATCGAAACAAGAGTGAGGTGAGTGCTTGTTTGGTGAGTTGCTTGCTAGCCTAAGATTTCAAAACATCTTTAAGGGGCATCACCTATAGTCTTCAAAGATAAGGTGGGGGATTTCATAACCCCTCCCTTAGCCCCAAAAAGCACACTCAAGTAAAGCCTTAACTAAAAGCAAGTAGACATTGGCCCTAGGATTTTGGACGCACTAGGAGAGTAATCTAGTTGAGACCGCCATGACCTGATCGGCGTTGCCTACCTTGTCGATAGTAGGAGGTACTGGATCTCCGGATCTGGTATCACTTGCTGGGCATTGTGGTCCTCGTTGTAGGGAGGTGAGGCGTGTCGAGGCTAGTGACCTCGAAGTTAGGCGTCGTCTAGCCTAAGGACCCATTGCCTTACATTGTTTGAGCCATGCTTGCTAGTTAGGCTTCTACCTTCACCCTGTACCCTCTCTAGCTCTAGGGATTCTTCCCTTCTCCTCTGAGTCATCTTCTTCTCACCTTCTTCTACGTTATAGTCTCCTCCCCTTTACACTCTCTGGTAGCGTTTTAGGGTCGAGTCGAGCACTTTTTGTGAGCTTAGTTTCGTGGTGGTGAGAGTGGTCGACTCGAGAGTTGTTTGTTGAGATGGATGGTTACATGGGCGACCATTCATATCATTGTTGGGACCAGGATGATTCTCCCTGGTATTCCGGACCCATGCAACATGGGGTGGCTCAGACGAACACCCCGTACGGTTGGGATGATCTTCATTATGTGACTGAGCAATCTTCATATAGGGGTGATATGAGAGAGGCACCGACGGCTAGATCTCCATCTAGTTATGTTGGATCATACTCTGGGCAACAAACTTTGGCCTCTTTCGTGCATGCGGTAGACGACATGTTTGTACCGGTGGCTCCAGTAGCCGTACCATGCGACTGTTGTGGGTTGAGTGGTCATGTCACTGGGGAATGTCCTTATGTTCCCCCAGAGCCTGAGTATGAGCACACATTTTCCCAAAATGCTCATTATGACCATTACGCATCCGCGTACAACCCGAGAGGGATGGATTCGTGGGGAGACAATTCATATCCAAATTCTTATACTTCATGTTCACCCCAGTATCCTCCTCCCGAATACCCAGAATTCTACCAACACCCCACTCCAAATCATTGGACTCATTCTCAGCCAATCAACACCCAACCTCAAAATTTCCCAAGCTCTGACTTGGACCTCATCGTTGACCGCATACCTGATTCCTTGAAACAAACTTTCCTTACGTTCATGGAAACCACTCAATAGTCCATACAAAATATGGCACTGCAAGTGAGTCAAATGTCACAGCAATCACGTGAACGTGAGGAGAGTGACATTTCATGTCAACATGAGGATTCTTCTTTTGATATCGAACCACCACCACATCCACAAATTCAAAGCACAACCTTTCAAAGTCAAACTCCTAGTCAGTCTGAGGGACTTGGGGTTTCAATTCACGATCACTTAGTGGAGGATTCGATTCAAATTGAGAATAACTTGGACCAGCTTCACTATGAGTCGGCACAGGATTGTGCCTTATCTTTTTGTCCCGTGGCCCTTGAGCCACATGATCTTCATGTTGTGCCTCTTAAGGACTCACCTCTGGTGGAGCAAGAGCTCCCTAGTACCCTCAATTTCAAACAACCTGATGAGAGTTTGCCTCTCACTATTGTTCCTGATCATCTTGGAAATGATGGAACATCAAACAACTACATTGCTCATGAGGGTATTAGGAGTTCCTTGGAGGATACTTTGGGTATGAGACCCACTTCCTGTTCTCCTGGTGAGTTGAACATGCATAACGAGGTGCTTGACCTCGTTCCGACCCACCAGCCTGTTGGTTGGAGAGTTTGGATTGACGATCATAACTTCAGCAGCGCAACGGGAGAAACTCTTCTTCCGTTGCCCCTCATTTCCCAAACTCTCGAGAGGTTCAAGCTCTTTCAGTTTGATCCTTTGAATGAGACGCCTTTGCGTCCAATTCATGAACCTCTCATTTCATCCGGTGCTCTTGGTGAAGGGGGGCCACACATGCGTATTCTGGCCCCGCGTGGTGTCAAGTTCCCTTTCCAAGTGCATTGACCCACTCTTGAGGTTCCCATTTGATGTCTTTTGACAAATGAAGATGGGAACTTATGTTTGTACATAGTTATAAAAAAAAAGAAAAAAAAACAAAACAAAAAGAAAAAAAAGTACAATAAAAGACTCCTTCAGTGAGCATCGATTGTTGTGAGCCCCAACCCTTGTGTATTTGGGCTCCATTTCTTTCACGTATTTGTATCCCTTCTTTAGCATCTCACAGGTTTTGAGGGAATTCGGGTTATGTCCATCAACATGACCTTGCACTTCCCTTTGTACTTCACGTTGGTGAGATCTATTCTTTTTCATGCATAACTCCATGTAGTATCTTGCTCGCATTCATTGAGGACAATGCATGAAGTAGGTGTGGGGGGGTGTTTTACGTGTGTACATAGTCGAGTCTTTTCTTTTGATTTTGTGTTCTTTTGTTTGCATTTTTAGGGTCATGTTAGTGTGCTGCGTTTAATATCGATATATCTGCTTGCCATGATCCTTGGGTGACTTGTCTTCTTTTGCTTGCCTAGTGCTTCAAAATTTTCACATTTCTTTCAAAATCTTCATGTGTTTTCGAAAGAAAATGTTTTGTGGGTTTTGCGTGTGTTTAGCATGTGCAAAACCGTTGAGAGGCAAAGTAAAAAGAAAACCCCAAAATTGTCTTGAACTTGATGCATTAGGATATCTAGTACAGTGACTTTAGGATTTATCGAGTCGTTAGGATGCACCCCAGTTTTCCTTTGGGGGTGAGTAATCATAGGGTTTCAGTGCTCAAACATTCAAAGAAGTCCACCCTGAACCTAGTGAGTCAATAATTCGTGTTTGTTAATTTAGGAAGTTTGTTGTAGTCAAGGACCCTCTTAATCTTGTTGTGAGACAGTAGTGTAGGGGTTTTGGTTCATGTGTAGATAAGAAATAAGTGAGTAGGTGTTCTCTCTTCTCGCACGGCTCCTATCACTCGGGAAAGTAGGTCTGAGGGGACTTTGTGCCTGGTGCTTTCGAGTCATTTGACTTGGGATGCGCCGACCGAACTCCCGTTACACGGGTGGTAGGGATTGCCCTATGTGGAGATTTGGGGAAAGGTGTACGTGATAGTGTAAGTGCTCATGGGCAATGATGCACGAAACCTGACCCTGGGAGAATGAAGCTCCAACTAACAAAAAGAAAAAGAAAAAAAAATGTGAAAAGAAAGAAAAAGAAAAAAAATGGTAATGCAAATAAGAACCTTAATGGACCTTACACTTTGTATCACTTGAGGATGTTGAGGTTGTCCATGTCTTTCACCTAATTCCTTATTTAACTTGCACGAATGGTTCATTAGGCTAGGTGTGGACTGATCACTTATATAGAGTCAGCCCGTAGCATTATAGCGTCCATTGATCGACAAAATATGTCCAACGAGTCGAGTGTCTAGATTGATTAATGCATCTTGTTCGGATTTTGTGGGTATATCCGCTGAAAACCCTCAGGAGACAACACTCCTCCTCCTTGGCGACAAGGAGGTTTAACGGCTTGTTGCACGTGCTAAGTGCAACCGTGATTCCTACGAAAGTGAGTTAGGATTTCTTGTTTTTCGTTTGCTTTTCTCTTTCTTTGTTTTGCTCGGGACTAGCAAAAACTTAGGTGTGGGGGTATTTGATTGACATCATTTCATGTTTATATTTGTATCTTATATCCATTATCTTACACCTAAGCAATGCTACGTGACGAGTTTTATGTTTAGTTTTCAGAAATAAAGAGGTTTGAAGAGAAGAGTCATGAAAGGACCCAAAAGCAGGAAAAAGGACTTAATTGTGAAGACCTGGGGACTAAGATGCAAGGGAGAAGGACCTGATCGTAAGACCAAAGGACCTAAGAGCAAACCAAGAAACTCCACACCATCATGGGGAGTATTTTGGCAATTCGATTCGGGTCGGAGCTCCAATAAACAAAGTATATGCATCAAAGACCAACAAAGACCACCAGAAAAGCCCACAACCAAAACCAACCCGATCTGGATCATATAGACCGCCAATTGGCGGTCTTGGACCGCTAATTGGCGGTCCATATGTCTCCAGATCCGCTAAGATTTGTGCTGGGCTTGTATTAGTGTATTCTTAGTCTATTTTTGGTATTGGTTTTGTCCCACATCGGGGGATTGTCCCGGATTAGCTTTTTCCATGCCTATAAATAGAACTCTTCACCTTCCATTGTAATCACCCATTGTTTGGTGGCATTCTCTCTACTAAGGAGTGAGCCTTGAAGCAATAACTCAAGGTGGAGAAGAGTGCTACCTTCAATGTGAGTCATTGTTAATAAAAGTTTATTTGTTTCTTTTAATCTTGTCTTGTTACGTTGCTTGTTTTGTGTGGGTTGCTTTACTTTGTTTAATTTCTTGTTTAGTAATTTCAGTATCTTAGTTAAATGTTTTCTTTGCTTAGTATAATCAGTAGTGTAATGAGTAGTGAGTAGTTCCATCCCCATTTGGGGGGTGGAGAAATATGTGATATAATCATGTAGTGTATTAAGTGTGTGTTATCTTTATCCCTTGAGCTTTATATGATTTCCATAACCATCTAATGAGTTTTCACTCTTATCTTTGATATGCTAATGCTCTTGAATGAAGCTTAGCTTATGCTTTGATTAGTGGACCTATTTTATGGGGAATGATAAGGTTAGGATATGGATGAAGTTAATATTGGAAACACAATTTGTAGTGTATGTGCTCTTGTTGCCTTTACTTTAGCTAATGTCTTGTATGTTTTAATGATGTAGTGAAATCTTAATTCATGTGGAGGCATAGTAGGGTATAGTCTTTATACTTGAGTTCATGTAGCTTCATTCCAATTATTGTCTTGTATGTTTTAATGATGTAGTCTTATCTTAATTCATGTAGAGGCAAAGTTGGATGTAGTTTTATGATTTCATGCACTACATGTTGTGAGGAGCTTAATGAACACACACACACTTCTTTATGTTCACATTATTTCTCTACCCCCTTTGGGGTTTAGTTTTCTTGCTTCTTTTCCATTTCCATTTGCATCTTAGTGTAGTTTAGTGTAATTAAAACATCCTTTCTCTCCTTCTTTTACCTCTCGTCTTCGAACAAACCAAGTGTCAACACACCTCCCAGTGGACGACCCGTATTTGCCACCGCTCCAACGCGGCCGTGCACTTGCGGTTAAATATAAAACGAGATCAATCATTCCTCAATCCCATGGACTCGAAATGCATTTCGCCCTTGGCTTGGGATAAGGGTTTTGTGAATGGATCAGCTGTGTTGCTGTTGGTGTCCACCCATATTAGATTTATTTTGCCTTCATCGATGAAGTCACGTGTGACAAAATACTTTCGATCCATGTACTTCACTTTGTGGTGTGATCTAGGATCCTTGATTTGCGAGATAGATGCACTATTATCGCAAAATAGCTCAATGGGTCCCTCGCTCGTGGGAACTACTCCAAGCTCTTCAAGGAACTTCTTGATCCACACTCCTTCCTTGCTCGCTTCAGTGACAACCATTACTTCTGAAGCGGTGGTTGTATCGGCCGTAGTGGTTTTCTTCTAGCTACGCCAACTCACAGCTCCACCATTCAGAAGAAAGACATATTCTGATTGCGACCTTCTATCGTCTGGATCACTCATGAAACTCACATCCGAGTATCCCTCGGCTATCAACTGCCTTTGTCCTCCATAAACAAGAATCTTATCCTTAGTCCGATTAAGGTACTTCAGGATATTCTTGACCGCAGTCCAATGCTCAGGACCTGCGTTAGATTAGTGACGACTTGTCACGCTTAGAGCATACGAGACATCGGGTCTTGTGCAAGTCATCGTGTACATGATCGACCCAATTGCCAAAGCATAAGGGACATCCTTCATGTACTCTAAGTCCTTACGTGATTGTGCACGTTGAGACTTCTTGAGTTGCACACCCATACTCATTGGCACACTGCCTTTTTGGAGTTGTTCATCTTGAACCTTTCCAAGGTCTTGTCAATGCATGCACATTGACTGAGGCCAATGAGTCTACGAGATCTATCTCGATATATCTTGATTCCCAAGATGTATTGAGCCTGACCCATATCTTTCATTGGAAATGCAGATTTCAATGAACTTCTCGTTTGCTCAAGCAAAGGAATATGATTTCCCATGAGCAATATGTCATCGACATATAAGATTAGGAATACTACATGACTCCCACTAACCTTCTTGTATATACAAGGTTCTTCCTTACTTTGAATGAAGTGAAGCTTCTTCACTTCCTCGTCAAAGCGTTTGTTTCAACTCCTTGATGCTTGCTTCAATCCATAAATGGATATTTGAAGCTTGCATACCTTCTCGCTATTCTTTGGATCTTCAAAATCTTGAGGCTGTATCATGTACACATCCTCTTCCAAGTTCCCATTAAGGAACGTCGTTTTGACATCCATTTGCCATATTTCATAATCATGAAATGCATCAATAGCAAGCATTATCCGAATAGACTTGAACATGGCAACTGGTGAAAAAGTTTCATCACAGTCAATTCCTTGAACTTGAGTGAAACCCTTCGCTACAAGCCTCACTTTGTAGGTTGTCAGGTTCCCATCCATGTCCATCTTCCACTTGAAAACCCATTTGTTTTGAATGGCCTCTTTCCCTTGAGGAAGGTCAACCAAGTTCCACACTTGATTATCATAAATGGATTCTATTTCGGATTCCATGGCTTTAAACCATAGTTTGGAGCCTTTTCTTTCCATTGCTTCTTGGAAGGTCAAGGGATCATTGGTATCAAGTACCATGATTTCATGAAGTCCCAGATACATATCGGGTTTCTTCCTTTCCCTCGTTGACCTTCTAAGTTCTTTTGGTTCTACGTGTACTTCTCGAACTTCTTCCTCAATTTCTTGCGGAATTGGTTCGTGTTCGATTCTCGAACGTACACTTCGTGGGGAAGATTGAGTTTCTCTCACAATTTCTTGCGAGGGTCTCTCACTCATGCTCCCACTAACCAAAGGAACCTCGGTTGGGCCTTCATGATCTTGAATGTCATCATTCATGTCATGATCTTGTAGAGTATCTTGAGTTTCCTCAAGCACAACCGTACTCCCACTACCTTTTACTCTTTCCAGAAATTCCTTTTCCAGAAATGTGGCATCCCTCTCTACAATCACTCGATTGGAGGTGATATGCCAAAAGTAGTATCCTCTTGTCTCACGAGGATAACCAATAAAGAAGCACTTATCCGTTTTTGGTTGAAGTTTGGTCGACATCAATTTCTTGACATAAGCCTCACAACCCCAAATCTAGAGAAAATTGAGCTTGGGTGTTTTACCACTCCATAGCTCGTAAGGAGTTTTCTCCACGGATTTGGATGGAACATTATTTAGTGTGTAAGCCGCAGTTTGTAGTGCATAACTCCAAAAGTAAAGAGGTAATTCCGCATGACTCATCATTGACCGAACCATGTCGAACAATGTCCTATTCCTCCTTTCGGATACCCCATTCCACTGAGGTGTACCGGGAGGGGTGAGTTGAGGTACAATACCAAACTCCTTTAGGTATGAGTCAAATTCGGCACTTAAGTACTCACCTCCACGATCCGTTCGTAGAGACTTGATTTTCTTGTCGAGTTGGTTCTCTACTTCATTCTTGAATTCTTTGAACTTGTCAAAGGATTCACTTTTGTTTCTCATTAGATATACATAGCCATAACGACTATAATCATCCGTGAACGTAATGAAGTACCTGAAACCATCTCGTGCACTAGTACTCATTGGACCACATACATCGGAATGTATCAAATCCAACAAGCCACTCGCCCTTGGACCTTTCTTCTTGAAAGGCCTTTTTGTCATTTTTCCCATTAAACATGGTTGGCACGTCTCCAATGATTCAAAATCAAGTAGACCAAGAAGGTTAGCTTCTTGCAATTTCTTGATGCGCTTTTCATTTATGTGACCAAGTCGATAGTGCCACAAGAGAGTATCATTCTCGTGAGTGGTCTTAAGTCTTTTGTTATTGATATTAAAGATTTGTTTATTATTCAATTCAAGCAAACAGAGACCATACCTTATGAATGCATTTGCATAGAAAACACCATTATTCGATATAGTCAATCAAGAATTTGAAATATTTATAATAAAATTATCCATATCTAAACATGATACAGAAATAATGTTCTTGCTAATCGAAGGCACATAATAAACATTCTTTAGACATAAATTTAAACCACTACATAATTGAAGCACCACAGAACCTTGTGCAACCGCAGAAACGTTCGCACCATTTCCGACCTTCAATTCTACCTCGTTCCTTACGAGTTCCTTCCTATCCATGAGTAGTTGCACATTAGAAACTATGTGAGCACAAGATCCGGTATCCATTACCCAATACTAGACAGAGGTGGCTAAATTTATTTCAATAACAAATATACCTTTGGCCTCTTTGGGGCGCCAACGTTCAATCACTCCGTTGTCAAGGTCTTCCTTGTACTTGGGACAATTTGGCCGGATGTGTCCTTTTTCACCGCAGTGAAATACTCCGTATTGGCAGTTGGAGATTTCTGAGACTTCCCTCTTAAGGTACTCACACGAGCACCTCCTACTCCCTTGCTCTTGATTGAACCACTTTTGGTAGATTTGTCATTTCCTTTACCAATCTTTTGGCTCCTCCCATGGACGGCAAGGACATGCTTGTCCCTACCCATGCCCATGTCAACTTCAGCAGTTTTGAAAGCGTTGTGCAGCTCCTCAAGACTCACCCCTTTTTCACGCACGTGATAGTGCATCACAAAGTCCTTAAAGGACGAGGATAGAGAGCCAAGAATCATATCTTCAGCAATGTCCTCGGGCATTGGTGAAGACAGCTTTGCCAACTTCTCAAGGTACCCTTGCATCGTGAGAAAATGCATGGATACCGATGTTCCCTCCGCCATATGGCACCTTGTGAGTGCGATGGTGGTCTTATAGCGCTCCTTTCGGGCACTATCCATGAACATCTTAGACAAAGCCTCCATGGTATTCTTGGGTTTTGAATCCAAGTATTTCGCTTGAAGCGAGTCACCCATGGATTCTTGCATGAGACCGTGAACTTGGTTCTCTTGGTTTTCCCACTTGGCTTTAGCCTCTTTCTCTTCATCTATTAATCTCTCATTCCATTTTGGGATTGGACCTTCCAAAATGTGAGACAGTTTCTCAAACTTTAACACGATGTTGAGTTTGAGTTGCCAACTTATGAAGTTTGAGCCATCATTTGCTAAAGGGTGTTTTTCTATCATGGACCGTACGATAGGTTGGATGTTCGACATTTTCTACAAAATAAATCATACAGGATTTTAATGCCAATTTTATGTTTATCATATATACATACAAATGTAAATGCTGCAAATAAAAATTTTGCCCATAAATGCAACAATCCAAGATCCCATCAATTGTAATATAGACTAGCTAAGGGCTATCAAATACATTACAATATCAAGGTAAGAAAAACATTTTCTAATCACAACCTTTTTGAATTTTAGCAACATTAGCATCTTCAAACTCTTGTGATTCTTGTCGTTTTAATTATGAGGGAATGCGACCTATCCTCGTTAAGAAAAACGTTTTCCCAAAACCGAGCGAGGGCTCTAGGTAATGTTAAGAAAACTTATTTTCATTTGATACGAGATACGTTTATCCATTGTATTCACAACTAAGCATACTTGGGGTTCACTAGGGTGAAACGTACCTCATATATCTAATCGTGGCACAACAATAGACAACCATTATACCTCCCACTATTCCCAAAGATGGAGGGAGCTATCTCCCGCTAAGGGCGAGCAGAGTATCCCCCGATCGATGACTGCTAGTGGATGAAATAAGAAGGAAAATTACTCTTAATTTTGTTGGACAATTTAATATATTAACATGTGATTCAGAATTTTAGGTTATCATGCATATTATCATTCATACACATCCTAACATTCAATCACATTCATCACATGCATAGCAGAAATTAAACCATTCACACAATCCATATCGTGTGAGTTTATATGTTCCCTTTGATCCTTGATCCTCGATCCCTGATCCTAGATCCTCGATCGATGCACTACAGCGGCGACTTCCTCTTGCACCGGAGATGTAGATTTTATAGAAAATAAACATGCTCTTCACATTCGATAAAAACTGACTAGTGCAAGTCCTATGTAAAACCTCTCAAATGCAATGCAATTATCTAAAGATAGAAATAGAGAATTTGGCTTTTACATATAAATAAGCCCCTATATAATAATAATTACAAACATTCATAGGCGCTGATTTGGAACAATAAACTCACAATTCCTGCAAAGACAACTCGAGCATCCATGCACGCAATATTGCTATAAACTATACAACCTAGTTTATCAATCATCTAGAATTCCAAACAATTCAAAACATTTTGAAATCCATTAAAAAACGTTTTTCATCCATCCACAAGTTCAAAAAAAAATTTGAACCGCTGTCCATCCAATTTCCTAAAAGGAAAGACGAACCGCAGTTTTTCGGTTTTGTTGATTCTCTTACAAAACAATCGTTTATGCTTAAAACGAAATTATTGCAAGTTAGACTTATGTCTAAATAATAATTCTAATAATTACATGGCATGTTTTAAACCACTTAAAACATTCAAAACGAATTATTACAAAGAATTATTCCAACAAAACATTTAAAGACCGAAAAACTGGAAAATTGAATTGTTCGAACCCTAGATGGTAAACTAAATTTGTTTATAGTTTCAAATCATTAGAAAATTGAACCCTAAGCTATGATACCACTGTAGGATTTCTAGTTTAATTTCACATATATATTTTCGAAATTTTTACGCACAATAAGGATCAATTACAATTTTCTATGATTTGTTTCATGCATGCATCGGTTTATTTCAATACCTAGTTTCAAAACTTTATTAAAACAAACATGGGCTCCAAATTTTATACCTAGAAGTTCTCTAAAACTTCTTGATGATCCGAAGACGTTGAGGATGCTTGTCGCTGTGCCGGATGCCCCCGAGTATTCACCAAACTCTAAACAAGATCGGAGAGAGAAGAGCTAGCCTCTCAATCTCCAATAGGGTTTAGAATCTAACTACTAACCCCTCTTTAGTTCCCTTGAGAAGAAGATCTCTGAAAACTAAAACTAAACTCAAGAATTATGGAAATTCGTGGAGAATTATGGAGAGAGATTTTTGCACAAGAAGATAATGAATTAATTAATAAGGTAATGAGATAAACTTGTATTTATAAGTTCTCTCCAAATTACCTATTCATGTGCAACCTCTTGCCCATGATTTCATGCGAACTTCCATCTAACCATCCATTATTTGCTAACAAATAATCTTAGCTAGGAATTAAATCAGTTATGGACCAATTCCATGCATGATCTAATTAATTCTTAAATTAATTTTGCAGAAAACCGTCTGGACCGGTCGACCGTTTGGAGGTTCGGTCGACCGTTAATAACTCGGTCGACCGTTCGTAATAGAAAAATATTTCATCGCAATGTTCGATCGACCGACCGATATACTCGGTCGACCGAAAACGAACAGACGAAATTCCCTGTTACGATCGAGACACATCCAGTCGACCGTGCAATATTCGGTCGTCCGTGCAACATTCGGTCGACCGTTTACCGCTTAGCGGTCGACCGTTTTTGCACAGTACTGCAGACTAGTCAAATTTCGGTTTAACCCCTACAAAATTTGACATTTCGGGATTAGTAGTAAGTTCATAACTTATGTAACATATTATCCTATGTAATGATAAATCATTACACCCCATAATATTTACATCACATATGAATTTAATTTAGATTCTAATTATGTTATTAATCACAACATAATTTTGATTTTGCTTGTTCACCACATGTGTCATATTTTCTACATGAAACCCGACACACCTTATGAACTCAAAATCCCCATTTCTTGTTTCCCAGTTTTGTGGTGTGACCTATGGGAGGATCTAAACTAAGTTGGCAGTGATATTAAGAGCTTAATATCACAAGCTATAAGCGGTATCTAGCTACACATTATAGCTCCCAATTAGTTAGATGTCTTAATTTCACTCGAACCAAAACCTGATCCATTTAGTGATGGAGTGGACCACTTGTGTCCGTCCCTTGCCTCATGATATTTAGAATACACAAAAGTAGTATTGTGTCATCTTTGTATTAGTATTCATTTCTTGATCTCTTTAAGCTAGTTATAAATATGTGACTTAACTCAAATCACATTGTGCACATTATAACTTTGCTTTATCAAGGGGTCCACTAATATCATCACTCAATCAAGAGGGGCAATGATAATCTTTTGACTAACTATCTTCTCCAACAAAAGTCATAATTAACCAACCAATGCCTTCACACTACACTTATCAATAGCTCAAGACACTAGTCTAATCAAGCATTTCTTAAGTGATCGGATATAAGTCTCATATGAAAGGACCAATGACACAGTAAAACATTAATGACACAGAAAACACAATTCTATAATATTTTACTTATTAGGTCTATTCAGTATACAAAAGTAGTATTTTCCTCTTTTGTGTACCCGTGTTGTCACTCACTTGTAGAGCTACAATGATCTATGACCAACACGACAATCTTAACTCGGTAATTAATGTCCTATGTTAATTACCATGATTGCGAATATCTTTTGTTTTATGTAAACCATTATCTTTTAGAGCTCTACGGTTAAGGACCAAGAGCCTCTTCCTTAACACTTCTAAAAGACGAATAACATAGACAAGGAACAAAATCATTTCTCATTCAATTCATAATAATTGACATTTAAAATAAAACTTTTAGAACACATTCCCTTCAATCATGAGGGGTGAAAGGTAAAAATTGAAAGGCTCGAACCCCTCATGATATTGGTTGGGTGTAGGCAACATGAATGAGTGGAGTTGTGTTGCCTTACTAGGGTTTAATTGCTCATCGAACAAAACCCTCATCCCAATAGGTGGGTGCATCGACTGAGTTCCTTTGGCTCATTTGAGAGGTGTGACACACCTGCTTCACTAAGAATGTACTTCTCCCCAAGTCATCCAACTAGGACAACCCCACCTCCTTTGTATTATCAAGCATAAACTCGATCACAGGTGGGTCCTTGTTGGAGTCAAGATGAAGCTCAAAAGGCTTAACGACCGTGGGGCATGGAGTAAAGACACCTTCTGTGTTGGGCATATGCTGAGGTGTGTCCCCCTCACTAACAGTCTCAACTGAATCATCAAACAAACACTCCCTTTGTGCATTCATGTTTGATGCCAGCACACTCTATTACATTGCCATGACAAGCAATGAGTTTTTGCTTGGCCCACAAATATTCTCAACGGGTTGCATTGGTGTTAGGGTTGTTTGTTGATTTTGTGGTGCTTTCTCTAATTGACGGATGAGGTTAAGATTTAAAGGTTGCTCGAAGGATTCTTGTTGCCTACCAGAGTTGAACACATGAAACTCGACCCTCATGTTACCGAATGAGAGCTTCATGAGACCATTTCTACAATTAATTAAGGTGTTGGAGGTTGCTAGAAATGGTCTACCCAAAATCAAAGGTATTTGAGAGTGGGTGTTCGCAAAAGGGTTTGTATTGAGGACGACAAAATCTACTAGAAATATAAAATCTCCAACTTTGATGAGCACATCTTCAATATCCCATTTGGGACACGAATGGATCTATCCGCTAATTGGAGGGTGAGCTTAGTTGGTTTCAGTTCTCTCAAGTTCAACTAATTATAAACAGAAAATGGGAGGAGGTTGACCGTTGATCCTAAATCAAGCAATACATTACTCATGCTAGTGTCCCATATCGTACACTGAATAGTACGACACCCAAGGTCCTTGTACTTTGTGTATGTGGGATTGGACAAAAGGGAGCTTACACTCACAACTAAGAATGTTTTTTTAGGAATATTGGTCTTCTCCTTTGTTGTGCAGAGATCCTTCAACGCTTTGGCATATTGAGGTATTTATTGGATGACATCCAACAAGGGGATGTTAACCTTCACTTGCTTAAAGACCTCTAATATCTTATCCATTGTGTCACTGCTTTTTGGTTAACCTACTAGGATAGGGAGCTTTTGGCAGATAGTATTCTGCGGTGCCTGAGAAGGAGGCGTTGGTGTATTACCCTCACCTTCAGCTTCCTCCTCACCATCATTCCCACTGAGGGGCTGCACAGATGGTGGTAGTGGCAATGAAATGTGATTGTCAACCTGCTATCCATTCCGTAAGGTTACAATGGTATTGACATGGTGAACAGGTTCCTCCATATGGTTCACTTGCCGCCCGAGTTACCAAACTCTCATTTTGCTTGTGTTGTTGCTGGTACACGCAGGGGTTAGCCTCAAGCTGGCTTGGCAGAGTCCCTCTCTCTCTCTCTCTCAAGTACAGACTGAGCCAATTGGCCCATCTGAAGCTCTAGAGATTTGATGGTCTGCTGATTTGAAGTGAGAACTTGACTTGTGGATGACATAAAGTTTTTCATTGAGTTTTCAAGTCTACGAGTCAAGGTCTCAAGCGAATTGAATCGGGTTTCCATATTATAAGAATTTGGGAAACCCGATTGATTGGTGATTTGAGCTTGGGGTGGGTGATAAGATTGTGCATGCATGGGAGGTTGGTGTGGTTGGTTAGGTGGCCGAGAGAAGTTTGAAGGACCACCCGGGGTGTTGTTTTGGTTCCATGAAAAGTTAGGGTGGTTCCTCCATGCAGGGTTATATGATGATGAATATGGGTCATTGATGGATCTATCATAGATGACATTAACCTGTTCCATCTCAGGAGGAATGGATGCACACTCGCCTCCTACATGGCCTATCCTACAACATAGATGACTGGGAACTGGACCAGATGCAGACATATGTGACACACCTTGCTGGTTTTGGAGCTCAATTGAATCCATACGGCGCATTAAGGCCACCATGCGTGCCTCGGTGGCCGTAGTGGTATTGACAGCAAATGTGGCACCCGATCTAGTCGAGTTTGCGTTTGCGATCCTCGCTCCTATACTAGAAGATGGCGGTTATTCCCTTACACTTTCCCATTGCGTGGTTTTCGCAGCGAGATTTTCTAGGAAAGCCCATGCCTCTCTTTCATCCTTTCCTAAGAACTCTCACTGACACATGAACTCCCTTGATCTTTAGAGCCTCCTGAAACAAATAATAACTACAAAATAGAAATTAAATCCACTTGAATCATCCAAACCAGAGTTTGGACTGACACCTCCCCGGCAACGGCGCCAAAAATTTGTTTAAACGTTTTATTAATGGTAGTAAGTGCACGACCGTGATGAAGCGGTGTCAAGTACGAGTCAATCCACAGGGAGGCGAGTAGCCTCCGGTTTGTCAGAAATCAAGTGGCAGAAAGGAGAAATAGATTTTGTTATGCTAAGCTAAACTACGCTAAACTAGTAAGTAAGAAATGCGAAAGAAAGCAACGAAAGATTGGAAATCAAGAGGAGAAACCCCTAAGGGGTGGAGTGTGTGCACATATGAAGCGAATGAACTGATGAATGACACATGTAAGCATGTATGTATTTGTGTCGTGTGTGTCTTCATGCATAGGAAGTGTCTAAAGATGTGGCAAAACCGTGGGGCATGGTGGAAGATGTCCTGATCAAAGTTAGTGAGTTCATTTTTCCAGTCGATTTCTTTGTTTTGGATATTGAACCTGTGCCAAACCCACGTGGACAAATTCCTATTATTTTGGGGTGACCGATTTTAACGACTTCCAATGCCTTGATCAATTGTCGTAATGGTCTTATGCGCTTGACTCGTGTTAGTCAATGTGCTGATTTTCTCATCTCCATCATCGGGAAAAAGCCAGGTCCCTTCGATAACCCTGTTGAGGTCAATCTTATCCAGGACATGGATGAGAACGAAGTTGAAGGACCTTCAAGTATTTCAGAGAATTGTTCGATGGAGATCCTGATGGTGGTGAAGATGTTTCGCTTGGGCTGGCACAGGAAGGTGCCTTATCTTGTGATCATGTAGCCTTAGAGCCACATCCTTTCCATCATGTGGCTCTTGAGCCACAAGAAACCATTTTTGTGGCCTCTGGGCCACCTACTCTTGACTCTGTATCTGTTGAGGACCCCATGTGGGTTAAGAATCAACTGCCTGATACCCTTCATTTCAAACAACTAGACAAAGATTTACCTCTCATTCATGCCTCCTATAGTTCTCATTCTCAAGAGGCATCAAATGACCACAATGCTTATAAGAGTGTCAGGTGGTCAAGCAATTCTATTTTTGGACTTCTCCATTTGGGTAATAAGTCCACGATTTCACATTGTGTGGATTTAATGATCCCGGTGCACCCAAACATCAGTTGGAGGGTATACATTGATGACCCTCAACTATGTCGCAGAGTGGAAACATCTTTGTTTCCATTTCCTTCCACTGACCTTGGTTTTGAGATGCATGAACCACCATCCTTGGTTCATAAACCTCTTAACAATCCTCCTATTTCTTATGTTGCGAGCCCATGTAGTTGCATTTCTAGCTCGTGAGATGACAATTTCCCATTTGATGTTCCTTGACAAATGAAAATGGGAGCCCATTTTTGTACATAGTTATAAAACAAAAAAAAGAAAAAAAAGAAAAAGAAGAAAAAGAGAAGAAGAGAAAAGCGAGAAAGACTCCATGTGTGAGCATTGATTGTTGTGGGCCCCAACCCTTGTGTATTTGGCCCACATTTTTTTCACGTATTTGTATCCATTCTTTAGTATTTCACAGGTTTTGAGGGAAATTCGGGTTTGTGTCCATAAACATAACCATGAACTTCTCTTTGCGTTTCATGTAAGTGAGATTTTTTCTTTTTCATGCATAAATCCATGTAGTATCATGCTCACATTCATTGAGGACAATTCATGAAGTAAGTGTGTGTGTGTGTGTGTGCGGGGGTATTTTACGTATGTACATAGTCAAGTCTTTCTCTTTTGTTTTGTTTTCTTTTGTTTGTATTGTTAGGATCATGTTAGTGGGCTGCATTTAATATCAATATATCTGCTTTTCATGATCCTTGGGTGACATGTCTTCTTTTTCTTGACTTGTGCTTTAAATTTTCATTTCTTTCAAAAATCTCCAGGTGTTTGCGAAAGAAAATGTTTTGTGGGTTTTGCGTCTGTTTGGCATGTGCAAAACCGTTGAGTGGCAAAGTAAATGGAAGCTGCCAAAATTGTCTTGAACATGATGCATTAGGATATCTATTATATCAGCTTTAGGTCTTATCAAGTCGTAAGGATGCACCCCGATCTTCCCTCGGGGGGTGAGTAATCATAGGATTTCAATACTCAAACAATTAAATAAGTCCACCCTGAGCCTAGTGAGTCAAATAATTCGTGTCTGTTAGTATAAGAGCATCAACTATCATGACCTAGGTAATGCACACTCTCTCTTCCTTTCTCTCTCTGCCACGTCATCATGACCAACCTCTTTTTCCTTCACTATTCACCAATTTGCCGTGACCTAGGTCATCAGACTCTCTTTCCTCCACATTATTAATTTCCTTATAAAAAACATTAATAATCTACTTGGAAAAATCAAAATACCAATAAATCTCGTATTTACAAATTGCATTTTTTTTATTTAACCCCCTAATTATTATAACAAATATCAAAACAAAACCAAAAACAAAAAAACAAAACCAAAATACCAATAAATCTTGTATTGTTATTTTTTATCAATTTTTTAAATCTTATTTTTGAAAATTTTATTTTCTAATTCTTTTTATTTTTTAAAATTATTTAATTTTGTCTTTAATTTTTTCCAGAATCGACCTCCACAAATGAGTGTAGTAGTGCGCACACCCTACAGTCTTGACAACCTCACCTATTTTTTGTTTTAATTAGTCTTAATTTTGGTTTAATATTCAGTTGTAAATAATTCATTATGGTGGATAAGAGAATATGTTTTTTATTGAAAAAAATAACCCAATTTTTCAATACGTTCTCTCTTATACAACATTTGGAGGTAGATTTGAAAAATATAAGAAAATTATTATTTTTTAAATTAAAAACAATTATACACTTTTAAAAAAAAATATATTTAAAAAAGATTATAAATCATTTATAAAAACACAAAAATATCAAAAATATAAAAAATATCCAACTTGGTCATGAGGAGGTGGACGGACGACCGTGTCGTCCTCCCGTGACCAGGTCGGTCGCCTATGTGGCGACTTCCACTGGGTCGGTCATTGCCGGACGACCGCCCATAGTGGATGGTCTAAGGAAGTTTGTTGTTGTCAGGGACCCTTAAAATCTTGTTGTGAAGCTTTAAGTGTAGGGGTTTTGGTTCGCATGCAGATCACGACTCCTATCACTCGGGATATTAGGTTCGAGGGGACTTAGTGCCTGGTTCTTTCGAGTCATCTGACTTGGGATCCACCGACCGAACTCCCGTTACACGGGTGATAGGGATCGCCCTATGTGGAGATGTGGGGGAAATGTGTACGTGATAGTGTACGTCTTCATAGGCAATGATGCACGAAACCTGACCATGAGAGAATTACACACCAACTAGTAAAAAAAAAAAGAAGAAGCAAAGAAAAAAAGCAAAAAGAAATGACAATGCAAATAAGAATCTTAATCGACTTTACACTTTGTATCACTTTAGGATGTTAAGGTTGTCAATGTTTTTCACTTAAGTCCTTAACTAACTTGCACGAATGGTTCATTAGGCTAGGTGTGTGGACTAAATACCTATATGGAGTCAGCCCGTAGAATTACCGTGTCCAATGATCGACAAAAATAGGTCCAACGAGTCGTGTTGCTAGATTGAATAATGCATCAATGTTCGGATTTTGTGGGTCTATCATTTGAAAACCCTCAGGAGACAACACTCCTCCTCCTTGGCGACAAGGTGGTTTAACGACTTGTTGCACGTGCTACTTGCAACCGTGATTCCTACGAATGTGAGTTAGGATTTCTTGTTTTTCGTAGACTTTCATTTCTTTCATTTTTCTTTCTTTGTTTTGCTTGGGACTATCAAAAACTAGGTGTATGGGTATTTGATTGACATCATATCATGGATATATTTGTCTTATATCCTCTATTTTGAACCTAAACAATGCTAGGTAACGAGTTTTATATTTAAGTATCAGGAATAAACAGGAAAGAAGAAGAAAAGACACAAAAAAGCCTTGAACGTGAGAAAAAGGATTGAATTGTGAGACTTATGGACTGATATGCAAGAGGGAAGGACCCAGATGTAAATTAAAAGGACCAATGGGCAAATCAAGAAGTTCCACACCATCATGAGGAGTATTTTGGCAATTAGATCTGGGTCTAAGCTCCAACAACCACTTCGGGTGCACCAAACATGAAGAAATCGATCCACAAAAGTCTCCACTAAAGCACAACCCGATCAGCCAAACCCAGACCGCCAATTGGCTGTCCTAAACCGCCAATCGGTGGTCCATTTGGATCCAAACCCGACAATCTTCAGTCGGGTGGTATATTAGCGTCTATTTAGTCCATCTATGGTATACGTTTAGTTCCATACTGGGGGATTGTCCCGGATTACATTTTTTCATGGTATAAATAGAACTCTTCCTCCTCCTTTCTAATCCATCTCCTCTCTTGGTGGCCAGCATCTCTACTAGGAGTAAAGCCTTGGAGAAAAATTATGATGGAGAGAGGCTACTTGTAATGTGAGTGAGCAATAAAAACATGTTTTGTTAGTTTCTTTGTCTTCTCTTTTAATTCTTGCATGCTTAGTTTAATTTCGTTTTATCTTCTTTTCCTAATGAGTAGTGAGTAGTTCCATCCCCCTTTGGGGGTGAAGATGATGTACATATATGTCGTGAAGGTTGGATGTTTGATGATTTTTTGATTGTGTAAACTTGCATGTTTATATGTTCATCGGGGGTATTTTAATCATCTACATGTTGGGGATTTTTGATGGGTTTTGTCATAAGATTTAGACACTTCCCATGCTTAGTTTCCTCATGTTTATTGACTGAAATTTCTTGTTGAATGTGCTACATGTTAGTTAGGTTTTGTATTTGTGTTTGCTTGCTTGATTGATTGAAGAAACTTTTCTTTGATGAGTTTTACCATAACATTTAGACACTTCCCATGCTTAGCTTTGTTCTTCACATAAGTTCCTGGCTTTTGATGAGTCTTGTCATAACATTTAGACACCTCCCCTGGATTGATAGGTTTTGCCACATCTTTAGACGACATGCTTACATGTGTCAACCATCACACATTTCACTTCATATGTGCACACACTCCACCCCTTAGGGGGTTTCTTTTCCTGAAGTTTATCTTGCTTTCGATTTCTCTCCCTTTCATTTTCCTTATTTGATGCTTGCTAGTTTAGTGTAGTTTAGCTAGTGTAATCTTAACTCTTCTCTCCTATTTTCCCACTTACCTTCGATCGAACCGGAGTCGACACACCTCCCTGTGGATCGACCCGTATTTTCCACGTCTTCATCGACACCGTGCACTTGCGGTATTAAAATGAACACATCAATTAACCCAATCTGAAGATGCCTCAACCACACAATTCAAATTGTCCCAACCATGCTGGGTGTTAGTTTGAGGTACCCTGAATACATGGGTTGGGTATACCAGGGAGAGTGGTCCTGGTCCCAATAATGAAATGAATGATCGCCCATATAACCATCCATCTCAAAATTAACACTTTCAAATAGACTACTCTCACCATCACCACCACGAGACCAAACTCACAAAAAAACGCACAACTCGACCCTACTCTAAGAGAAAGTGTAAAGGGGAGGAGCCTAAATGATAGAAGTAGAGGAGAAGATGGCTCCGGTAAGAATAGAAGAATCCTTAAGAGCTAGCGTGGGTACTTACAGCTAGAGGACACCTCACTTCTACGGGTGAGGGTAGAAGCCCAATCTAGCAAACATGACTCAAACAACCTACGATCACGATAGGTACTTACAGCTAGAGGACGCCTAACTGCGAGGTCACGTGGCCTCAACACACCTCACCTCCCTACGACAAAGACCATAAAGCCCATCAAGTGAGTGAAGATTGATTGACATCATTTGATGCTTATATTTGTATCTTATATCCATTATCTTACACCTAAGCAATGCTACGTGACAAGTTTTATGTTTGAATTTCAGAAATAAAGAGGTTTGAAGAGAAGAGCCATGAAAGGACCCAAAAGCAGGAAAAATGACTTAATTGTGAGACCTGGGGACTGAGATGCAAGGGAGAAGGACCTGAACGTAAGACCGAAGGACCTAAGAGCAAAACAGAAAACTCCACACCATCATGGGGAGTATTTTGACAATTCTATTCGGGTCGGAACTCCAATAAACAAAGTAGATGCATCAAAGACCAACAAACACATCAAGCAAAGCCCAACATCAAAACCAGACGGATCTGGATCTTGTAGACCGCCAATTGGTGGTCCCGAACTTCCCGGATCCGATGAAACTTCTGGAGAGCGTGTATTAGATGATGTTTAGGCTATTTTTGATATTTGTTTAGTCCCACATCGGGGGATTGTCCCAGATTACCTTTTTCTATGGCTATAAATAGAACTCTCCCTCCTCTCATGTAATCTATGTCCCTCTGTGGTGGCCATCTTCCCTACTAAGAGTGAAGCCTTGAAGCAAAACTCTGGTGGAGGAAGGGCTGCTTGTATTGAGTGAGTTAATAATAGATGTTTTTCCTTTAATTGTGTTGTTTCTCTCTTAGTTTAATTTCCTTTCATATGCATGTTTGCTTGTTTGTTTTGTTTTATGCTTCTTTAATATTTCTTGCTTGATTAGTGTACATTTCAGTATAATGCTTCATTTTGTTAGAGTAGTTAGTTTAAATATGTGTGAGTTGTTCCATCCCCATTTGGGGGATGGAGTAATATGTGATATGATCATGTAGTGTATTAAGTGTGTGTTATCTTTATCCCTTGAGCTTTATATGATTTCCATATCCATCTTATGGGGTTTCACTCTTATCTTTGATATGCTAATGCTCTTGAATGAAGCTTAGCTTATGCTTTGACTAGTGGACCTATTTTATGGGGAATGATAAGGTTAGGATATGGATGACGTTAATATTGGAAACACAAGTTGCATCAACAGAGGCCCCGTAACGACCCGTACAGTCACTCCTACAACCCGTGATGGCGTAACCATCCTAACTTCTCTTGGGGGCCTAGTGGGGGTAACGGTCAGAGCTCGCACGCTCAACCTCAACCTTATCAACCTCCACGCCCATCGGTGACCTACTAACATCCACATCAAAGGTCTCAGAACCATAATTACCAACCTCCTCATGCCTCATCGTCGGGTTATTCCAACCAGACTCCACCACCCCAGCGGGTTGACCCCAAGGACCCTTCTTGTGATCTGACCCTTCAAGCGTTGCAAAGTACAGTCAAGGCTTTGGAAATGCAAGTTAGCCAGTTGGCTCATCAATTCCATTAATGCGAGAAGGGTCAATTCCCGAGTCAACCTGAGGTGAATCCTTGGGGTACCCATTATCAAGGAAGGCCACCTGTACCTCGTGCTACCTCTGAACCAACCCATTACATTAATGTGATTCATACTTTGATGTCTGGTAAGGAGGTGGATAACCACATTGGGGTGCCTTCCTTGTCATCACCATCTCTTGGTGTCACCAGACCTGCGGTGAGACCTACATCTCTGAGGGAGCCGGATCCTGAGGTTCCCTCCACCAATACTTCCACAAAGGAGCCTGATCCTGAGGTTCCTTCTACATTTCCTTCGACAATGGGGCCGAATCCTGAGGTCCCCTTGTCTCCTTTTGTGTCAAAGGAATCAGATTCTGAGGTCCCCACTCATGCTTCTTTGGACCAGAATTCTGATGTTCCTTTGCACCCTTATGCCCCGAAGGCGCCATTCCATGAGCGCCTTTAAAAGAAAACCTCTGATCAGCATCACAAGATGCTTGCGATGTTTCGGCAAGTTAAGGTGAACATCCCTCTATTGGAGGTGATTCAGCAAATGCCAACTTATGCCAAGGTTCTCAAGGACTTATGCACCAAGAAGAGAAAAACTCATGTTCCAAAGAAAGCGTTTCTTGCGGCTAACGTGAGTTCTTTGTTGGCACAACCCATGCAAGTCAAGTACAAGGACCCTGACTGTCCTACTATCTCTTGTGTGATTGGTGATGTGTCCATACATCAAGCCTTATTGGACCTTGGTGCGTTTATTAATCTTCTTCCATATTCTGTCTACGTCCACCTCAGTCTTGGAGACCTCAAACAAACAAAAACCACTCTTCAATTGGCTGATAGGTTTATGAAGAAACCGAGGTGTGTGGTGGAAGATGTGCTGATCAAAGTGGGAGAGTTCATTTATCCAGTCGACTTCTTTGTCTTAGATACTGAACCTGTGCCAAACCCACTTGGACAAATTCCTGTCATTCTAGGGCGACCATTCCTTGCGACTTCCAATGCATTGATCAATTGTCGCAATGGTCTGATGCGCTTGACTTATGGTAGTCAATGCGCTGATTTCAACATCTTCACCATCGGCAAGAAGCCAGGTGCCTTCAATGACCCTGTTGGGGTCAACCTTATCCAGGGTTTGGATGAAATTGAAGTTGAGGGCACCTTCAAGTACTTCAGAGAATTGTTCGATAAAGATCCTGAAGGTGGTGAAGATGTTTCACCTGGGCTGGCACAAGAAGGTGCCTTATGTTCTGATCACGTGGCCTCAGTGCCACCTCCTTTTGATCTTGTGGCCCTTGAGCCACATTCTTCTGATCATGTGGCCCTTGAGCCACTTCTTTTTGATGATGTGGCCCTTGAGCCACATCTTTTTGATCACGTGGCTTTTGAGCCACAAGATACTATTTTTATGGCCTCTGGGCCACATGCTCTTCATTCTGTATCTGCTGAGGACCCCATGTGGGTTAAGAATCAACACCCTGATACCCTTCACCCTGATAGAGGTTCACCTCTCATTTATGCCTCCTCTTTTGCTAACTCTCAAGAGGCATCGAACGACCACAATGCGTATAAGGGTGTCAGGTGGTTAAACAATTCTGTTTTGTATGTTGCGAGCCCATGCATGTGCATTTCTGGCTCGAGAGATGGTGGATTCCCATTTGATGTCCCTTGACATATGAAGATGGGAGGCCATTTTTGTACATAGTTATAAAAAAAAGAAAAAAAGTACAATAAAAGACTCCTTCAGTGAGCATCGATTGTTGTGGGCTCCAACCCTTGAGTATTTGGGCCCCCTTTCTTTCACGTATTTGGTCTCCCTTTTTAAGTATCTCACAAGTTTTGAGGGGAGTTTGGGTTGTGTCCATCAACATGACCTTGAACTTCTCTTTGTACTTCATGTTGGTGAGATCTCTCCTTTTTAATGCATACATCCATGTAGTATCTTGCTCGCATTCATTGAGGACAATGCATGAAGTAGGTGTGTGGGGGGGGGGGTGTTTTACGTGTGTACATAGTCAACTCTTTTATTTGGATTTTGTTTTCTTTTGTGTGTATTTATAGGGTCATGTTAGTGTGCTGCATTTAATATCGATATATCTGCTTGCCATGATCCTTGGGTGACTTGTCTTCTTTTGCCTGCCTAGTGCTTTAAAAGTTTCACATTTCTTTCAAAATCTTTATGTGTTTGCGAAAAAAAATGTTTTGTGGGTTTTGCGTGTGTTTAGCATGTGCAAAACAGTTGAGAGGCAAAGTAAAAAGAAAGCTCCCAAAATTGTCTTGAACTTGATGTATTAGGATATCTAGTACAGTGGCTTTAGGATTTATCGAGTCGTTAGGATGCACCCCAGTTTCCCTTGGGGATGAGTAATCACAGGGGTTTAATGCGAATTGGCGGTCTATGGAGTCTGGATCCGGTTTGGATTTTGTGTGTTGTTATCTGGCTTGATCTCTTACTGTGTGATGCACCCAAGTTGGTTGTTATAGTTAAGGCCGAATTGAATTGCCAAAATACTCCTCATGATGGTATGGAGTTTTTTGATTTGCTCATTGGTCGTTTGGGCTTACATCTGGGTCCTTCTCTCTTGCATCTCAGTCCTCAAGTCTTACAACTCAGTCCTCTTTCTTGCATTTAGGTCCTTTTATGCATCTTCTCCTCAAACCTGTTTATTCCTGAAACTCAAACATAAAAGTCATTACGTAGCATTGTTTAGGTTCAAGATAATGGATATAAGACACAAATGAATGCATGAAATAATGTCAATCACATGTTCATGGTTTGCCATGTAATGCTGTGTGTCATATACTTATATTCTACCTTAGCTTCTACTTGTATGCCACACACACACTACACTTGTGCCTAATTGCATTGCACAACCACTCTCACACACACACACTGCTACACACCTCCACTCCAAGGGAGTTTAGTTATTTTGCTGATTCATCCTTAGTCTAGTTTAATTAGTTTAGCATAATCCTCTCCATCTGCTTTTCTCTTCCATTCGAGTATGATGGGAACGACGACACACACAAACTCCTCGTGGTATGACCTGTACTTGCCACGTCTTCACCGACATCGTGCACTTGCAGTTTTGAACTTTTAAAAATACTTAAAGTTTTTGAGATCATTGTTGGGAAGTCGGTCGTCATCGTTGTTGTTTCCACAATTTTGGTGGGTTTTTCTCACAATTTCCTTTTAGTTTTGTTATTGGACAGAGGATTAAGTGAACAGGGGACTGCACTGAGGAATAGGAGCACACAAAAGGTGTTTGGGGACCAAAATCCCCAAACCATCCGCTAGTGGTAGATTTGGTGAGGTCTTTTGGTTTTTTGTTTCACTAGTAGCTCTCTCCTATTCATAGTTGATATCTGCCATTTTCCACTTCATAAATGCTCTGTTTTGATGCCAGAAATTAATTTGATGTCTATATTACCCTTTTAAGACAACTTGGACATTAAAATGCAAAGCAAAAGAGTAGATGAGTGCCATCTAGGTCATGAACCATACACAACCCTTGCACAGATATTGTCTTTCCTTTTCTTCTCGATTGCTGGAGAGAGGTACGACATCTTCTTCACTCATTCATGCAGTAGCTTGCATGCATTAGTTAGTAGGGTTTCTTTGGAGCAAGAGTGAGGTGAGTGTTTGATTGGAGGGTTTGATTGCTAGTTTGGGGATCAAACTACTCTTCGGGGGGTTGTCCCATACAAGATAAGGTAAGGGATTTCATCACCCATTCCTTCGCCCTAAAAATAACACTTAATCAAAAGCCTTAATCTATAATCAAGTAAACATTAGCCCCTAGGATTCAACGCACTTAGGACACTAACCCATTCTTGATGTCATGGCTGAATGTCGTTGTTTAATTAATCCAAAAATATTCTCTCTCCCTATCCTCTCCATTAATCCATCCTAATGTTTCTTAATTATTTTGACCTTTTGGATATTAAATTCTCAGGGAGCTTTAGAGAGGTTATTAGCTAGCTTCTAAGCTTGATTTCGAGATTGAATTGACTTGCTCATTGCTCTCTAATCTTGTTTAGAGTTTGGTGAACAGTTGGAGGTGAATCGACGGACGATTCGACAAACAACGTAACTTCGGATCTTCATAAAGGTTTTAAAGAACCTTTGGGTATGATCCTCTTCTATTTATTTTATATATATGTAGATTACATGATATCAGAATAAATATAAAATAATGTATATGAAACCGTTGAAAATATGAATATCGATATTGTATGCATATATAATTTAAAAAAATATATACATACATAGGAGCACAAAATCCTACACGCAGCTCGCATCCAGGCAGGGTAGCTGGACGTGTATTTGCCATTCGACTTGGCGTTGCTGAGCAGTCGAGTGACATCACTGAAGGTAAAATGCTGGTTTCTAGCCTAGTTGCGAAGACATTGTTTGATTGTGGGGCTATGCATTCCTTCATCTCAGGGGTGTTCGCAGTCGTAGTGGATAGGACACTGGTGGATCTAACTTTTAGGCTGGTAGTTAGTACGCTGGTAGGTGATGTGCTCTCTATGAGGACGTATCTTCTGAGGGTGTTGGGAGTCTTTAGATAGCAAGACTTTCCACCTGACCTCGTGGTGTTGCCTATGTTGGATTTCGATCTAATTCAAGGAATGGATTGGCTTTCTGACCACAATGCGTATGTTCACTGTTGGGACGTCAGTGGCAGGGATAGGCATGTGGTGTTCATTTCATTGCACTTAAGGCTCGATGGTTGCAGAGACTACTAATTCTCTGGAGGAGAATGAAGTGGGTTGCATGTTTTTGGCAAGTGTTGTATCAATCGAGGAGACTACTAATTCTCTGGAGGAGAATGAAGTGGTTTAGGAGTTTCGTAATGTGTTTCTTGAAGACATCCAAGGGTTACCTCCACCTCACAAGATTGAGTTATCCCTTAATCTAACATCAGGGATGACACCTATCTCCAAGGCACCATTTCACATGGCTCTGGTGGAGTTGGATGAAATGAAGGATCGGTCATAGGAGATGTTGGATAAAGGTTTCTCCTTAAGGAGCACTAGTGTTGTTGCTGAAGAAGAAAGAAGGTTCGATGCGGATGTGTATCAACTACAATATGCTGAACGAGGTCACAATTGAATCGATACCCCTACCAAGGATTGATGACTTGTTGGACCAGTTGCAGATGGAAAAAGTATTTTTTCAAGGTTGATCTGAGGTTTGGGTGTCATCAACTAAGGGTTAAGGACGAGTATATTCAGAAGACGACATTCAAGATGCGCTATGGTCACTTTGAGTTTTAGTGATGCCTTTCACATTGACAAATGTGCCCGCAATATTCATGGACCTAATGAACCATGCATTTAAGCCTTTTCTGGAGTAGTTTGTGATTGTTTTCGTGGATGGCATCCTGATTTATTCTTCGGATAGCGATTAGCATGAGGAGCATCTGAGGACAGTGCTGGAAGTTCTCGAAGTGTGAATTCTGGTTGGAGTGGGTGTTATTTCTTGGGCATATTGGGTTGAAGGATGACATTATGGTGGACCCGGCGAAGGTAGAGGTTGTCTTAGACTATAAGGTACAAACCAATGTATCAGAGATTAAGGTTTGTTGGACTCGTGGGTTATTACCGACGATTCATCCAGGATTTATGCAAAATCGTCTCACCGTTGATGGTACTGACCAGGAACGGAGTGAAGTTCAAGTGGTCGACGAATTACGAAGAGGGTTTTTAGGAGTTGATGAAGAGGTTGACTTCAGTACCGGTGTTGACATTTTCGAGTGGATCTAGAGATTTTGTGATCTACAGTGACGCATCGGGGACTGGCTTGGGTTGTGTGCTTATGTAGTACAAGAAGGTGGTGGCTTCCACTTCTAGGCAGCTAAAGGTTCATGAGAATAATTATCCCACGCATGACTTGGAGCTTGCACCTGTGGTTTTTACCTTGAAGATCTAGAGACACTACTTGTACGGTGAGCAGTTTGTAGTCTTCACCGATCATCAGAGTCTAAACTATCTGTTCTCGCAGAAAGAGCATAATATGAGGCAGCGTAGATGGTTGGAGTTCATCAAGGATTATGACTTCATAATCTTTTACCATCTGGGAAGGTGAATTCAGTGGCGGATGCTCATAGCAGGAAGTTGGAAGGCTCGGTTGCTCAGTTGAGGGTCTGTGAGTTGAAGCTGTTAGAGGATATGGAGGATTGGCATCCTTTTGTAGATGAGCCCAACCGAGTGGAGTTAGATAGCTTGCAAGTTGAGACAACAATCATTCAGTGGATTGTGAAGAACCAGAGAGAGGATACTGAGTCGGGTGCATTGCTTTTGGTAGCTGGGGTAGAAGGGTCTGAATTTCAGATTACCGTGGATGGAGGTTTGAGATATCAGGATCGTTTGTAAGTCTCGAATGTGGATGAGATCAGGCAGGAGATTATGGGTGAGGGTCATGGATCTAGATATATTGTTGACCAGGGGAGTACAAAGATGTACAAGGATCTCCAGTGTAATTTCTGGTGAAAGGGTATGAAGCAAGACATTGTAGAGTTCGATTCGAGGTGTTTCCTCTGTCAGTAGGTTAAGATCGAGCACTATCATCCACCAGGCATGATGCAGAGGATCGTGCTTCTGGAGTGGAAGTGGGAACATGTAACTATGGATTTTGTCACGGGTTTGCCAAGGACCAGTCGTTTACATGATGCAATTTGGGTGATCGTGGAATGTTTGACCATGTCAGCACACTTTATGGAGTGCCAATGTCAATGCCCATTATTTCAGATCGAGATCCCCGTTGGTGCCAATGTCAATGTCAGCACACTTTATCCAGATTGTTAGACCTCATGGAGTGCCAATGTCCATTATGGAGTGCCAATGTCAGCACACTTTATCCAGATTGTTAGACCTCATGGAGCACACTTTATGGAGTGCCAATGTCAGCACACTTTATCCAGATTGTTAGACCTCATGGAGTGCCAATGTCCATTATTTCAGATCGAGATCCCCGTTTCACTTTGAGGTTTTGGGAGAGTTTGCATAAGGCGTTGGGGACGAAGCTGAAGTTTACACGACGTTCCACCTGCAGATTGATGGATGACAGAGAGGACGATTCAGACCTTGGAGGATATGCTTTGAGCCTGTGCATTGGATCTTTCGAAGAGCTGGGATGATCACTTTCCATTGGTGGAGTTTGTTTACAACAACAACCATCACACGAGCATTGGCATGGCACTGCATGAGGCACTATATGGGTGACCTTGCCTCTCTCCTTTGTGTTGGAGTGAGGTAGGAGAGAGGCAACTGTTGGGGTCAGAGATTGTGCAATTGTATGCAGACAGAGTGGATCGAATTTGGTGCATATTGGTGGTAGCTTAGGATAGGCAGAAGTGTAACAACCCCGACCGTGCGGGTTCGCACATTGAGGAGTCCAAGCGAATGTCACGACCAGAGTATCCGTGATGACCGAGAGAGTTACAATAAAATGACATACACAAATAAAAGCATACATGGATAGACAATACAAAACATATACCCAAAAAGGAAATTATACATATATGGAAATGAATTCAGAATTCATTACACCGAAGGTTTAATTCAAGAAATACAAAATAAAAGTGGACACAAAAGATAAACTGAAGGAAACTGGTCGACGTGTCCCTTGTGTACAAAATCCTCTGAAACATCTCCAGTCTGGCCCCTATAGGAAACCTAAGTACTTGAGGCAAAATAATCAACAAATATGCACAAGTTGAGTTTTCAATAAGAAAACCTCGTATGCCCCTCGGTCCAAAAGCAGGATAAATAGTCATGCATGAAGTCCTATATGCGGCACTTGCAAACAATAAGAGACACCGACTCTACATAGCCCTATCTCTCGGACCTAGCCTGACACAATTCCTCTACTTAGGTACCATACCACCAACCATGCCGATCTAATCCACATGCGGGTCAGCTGAAAGAGTGACCCACGACTTGGCACAAAGCGGTCTTCTGGATTGACACCCCAACTAGCGGTAATGATCTACAAGATTTCATCACAAATTGGGAATGTTTGTCTCATATAAATGATAATGCGCACATCAAGGTCTGATCTCACGATGAGCCTCTCTACATAGAGGTCTTTCAATTAGGTCCATCGACCCCTCGATACAATAGTGCCCAAATTTAATTATATTAACAATTGCACATGCAAGTCATCTAATGCAATACATGTATATATATAAACATGATCAAAGTTGTATCCGATGCGATAATCATGCTATGAGTAACTATCATAAACCCAAAGACATTCTAACATCAGAACACCAATATGTATGTGTTACTACATGGCAAGAATAGAATGATATCCAGACTCATAATAATCCATCAAAGCATACAATATCTAATACTGACAATCTAGATAGCTAAGGGTCATGTAACATTTGTTACAAAACATCAGAACACCTAACAAGAGTTAGCAAATGTATACCCAACGTAGCCATACAATCATCAATAAAGATACAAGGTATAAAATCAACATCAAGATAAAATTTCAGGTCATGTGATATAATCATGATACGACTAACAAAAGCATGCATGCACCACATACATGGCCCACCATTTGTCCAGCCCATGCTGGAGCTGACTAGATCGTGAGCTGCTAGCTAAGAGGCTGGGGCCGCCCCTGATCGCCAGTTAGCAAGCAAGAACATGCCAGCCACGGTCTCCTAGCAACGCGCGCTACGATTTCCACCCTAGGCACGTCTGGACTGGTCTCCCTATGCACGCACCAGCCGCGTATGGTTGTCCAAGGGGGAGGGGTCCACTGGGCCACAACCCCAGGGGGTTACCGGAGGTTAGCCACCCTATGCTAGCCGCACCAACCGGCTGGTAGAGTGGCTGCACCCTAGGCGAGTTGCCGAGAGAAGGAGATGGTCATGCACACACTAGCCGCAGATAATTCCTAGAGGGGGAGGTGGTGGGCCTGGCCTTACCTTGTCAGACCTAACTGCCAAGCCAGACACCACCCAAAGCCAATCAAGGCTATGCACGCACAAGTGCATGCCCTTGCTTTGCACATGGTCGAAAGTGCAGCCCAGCCGCTCCTTTAGTGGTAAAGCCACTCGATAAGGCACTCCACCAACATACCTCAGACTCAGCTTTCCATCTGCTGGAGCCTCATCACACCCTTTGCAGGTGAAACCTTCAAGAAGACATGATCCACCATCTTAAACTGCAGCTCGTGATGCATCCAATCAGCATAACCGTTCTGCCTATTCTGAGCTGCTACCAGTCTACACTGAATCATATCCACTATGTCTGCATACAACTGCACAATCTCTGGCTCCAACAACTGCCTCTCTCCCACCTCACTCCAATACAAAGGAGAGATGCAAGGTTTCCCATACAATTTCTCATACGGTGCCATGTCAATGCTCGTGTGATAGTTGTTGTAAGAAAACCCCAACAACAACAAGTGATCATCACAGCTCCCCAAAAGATCCAATGCACATGCTCTGAGCATATCCTCCAACATTTGAATTGTCCTCTTTGACTGCCCATCAGTCTAGGGGTGGAATGTCCTGCTAAACTTCAGCTTCGCCCCATCGCCTTATCCAAGCTCTACCAAAACCTCGAAATGAAATGGGGATCTCGATTTGAAATAATGGACACCGACACTCTATATAACTTGACTATCTTCGAGATGTAGAGCTTCATCAAAGTTTCCAACGATGCTGTCACTCGAGTCACTAGAAAGTATGCTGACTTGGTCAAACGATTGTCCATACTGTGTCTAAACACACTGGACACATACTTGCCAAGGATTGTCCATACTGTGTCTAGTGATGTACATGCTTCTGTCTAGTGCTGGACATGCTGGTGTTGAGTGATGCAAATGATCAAGTTCAGTGGTGGAGATATTCTAGGCCAACACTGGACATACTCTAGTCCAGTACTTGAAGACAAGCCTGGAAATGAAAAAAATGTTGTTTGTGAACTTGACAACAAATGTTCTGAATTTGAATCGTCCCATCACCCTTTTGGAAAAAAAATGTTTCCTGATTCATAATTGCAGGATATTTAAGAGAATCAAGCTCTTGGACATTCTCGTGGCCAGTTTATATTGACTTTAGGATTTGGAGAAATTGGTGTACTTAAGTCTAGATAGACGTGTGTCTAGGATTGTCCAATCGCCTATCCCTTACTGGACAGAATCGTGTCCAAGATTGGACACGGTACCATCCAAGATAGGACATACCTTTCTCCAGACACGTCACATGTGTAGGATCGCGTATGACCATAATTCTAATCACTTTTAAGTTAATGTCAACTTGCTTGATCAATCAAAGATGCAGCGGAAACAATGAAAAAACAAACAAGTAAGGAAATGCAAACCACAATGGCACCAGAAGGATTTTTATAGAGGTCAAGCATTCCGCCTCCACTAGATCTCCCTCGAGTTCCTCCTACGTCTTCACTATCAATCTCGTTTCGGGACGAGATTAAGCCTTTTACACCACAATCTCCGCGAACAACCTTGCTAGCTTGATTTCTTCCTCTCACAATCTGAGAGGGAACACTTTGTGCTTTCACCGAAGTCCTTGCTTCTTTGACAACAAATTTGAGTGAAACACACTCTCCAACTTGAGCACACTTTGATTAGGATTTGAGTATGATCAAAGGTGTGGAAGTTTAAGGCTTAGAGTGTGTGAGTTGGAGCTTTTGTGATTGCGAGACTTCTCTCTAATGTATGGAACAATTGTGTGTAGGAGAGTTGTCTAAGAAACATAGTTGTGATATATATAGATGATGTTTGTGTAAGAAACACAAAATAGGCAAGTTTAGGTCACATTTCTGGACACAATCGGTCGACCAAATTGGGCTTACCAGTCAACCATTTCCATAAAGTTGTGGAAACGTTCGAACCAAATCAAGAACGGTCGAACCAAAGGGGCTATAACTTAAGTTCACCTAAGTGAATGGTCAAACCAAAGTCACGGAACAGTCGACCATTCAGGGGATTTGGCCAAGGAAAAATGTAATCGGTCGAACACAAGATAGGATTTGCTCAATAGAAAATATCAGGCACTTAGGAGTTTGTCAAAACGTTTAGATTTGGTCAACTAAAATTGTTGGGTTGGTCGACCAAATATAATAGACACTTGGGAAGACAGAAAAAGTCATCTTCCGGTCGACCGCCAAGAAGGCATCATTCGACCAGTGGCCCCAAGAAATCTAGGGGTTTGTAAAAATGACCGTTGGAGAAAAAGACAAGTCTAACAGTCATTTGACACGTGTAGAGGGTCGAACAAAAAGATCAAAACGGTCGACCAGTTTAACATTATTGGCTAATAGATTAACTGTTCCAATCGATCGAACTGAGAACTAGTTCCGTTGACCAATTTTGCTCAGACATTTGAGGTTTAGGTTTTAGTGTTTTTCTGTCTAAGTTTGGGTGACCTATTGAAGTCCAAATGTTATGAGATTTGGTATGTGAGTTCTACAAGGAACCTAGTGTGTGTGTGAGTAGTTTTTAACTCTCGTATGCTCAAGTACACAAAGTTCCTAAGACTCTAAAGAAATATAAAATTACATGTCTTCAATAGTTTGATTACATGTCTTGACTTGAATTGCTTTCTTCCTTGAGTCTTGATCACCTATAGAAGTTAACACAAAGCAATATATATGCCATGCAATATGTGTGCTACACTACATAGATTATAATTAAGATTAGGTTGATTAAATTATCAAAATATAGATTAAGGCCAAAAACCCAACAATCTCCCCTTTTTTTATGATGACAACCTATATCTTAATACTTGAAATTTCTAGATGTAAACTATGCATATAAATGCTCCCCCTATGGATGTGTAGTTTTTGTTCAATTTTAAACAAATTTCAAGTTAGCTCTATCATTCTCTCCCCCTTTGACATCCATCAAAAATACGATTTTTCAAGGAATTTATTTTCTCCCCCAAAGTTCTTGTAATGAAGTTGCTCCACCTTAATTTTTCACTACATTACTCTATTAAAAGGATATTCATTAATCTGCCCTATTAATATGAATATGATATGACAATTAAGTTCAATTTAATTCTCCTTTTTAACATCAAATTAATATTAACATGTAAGCATGTGATGTATTATCGGCCTTTTGACATTCATTTGAAAATTTGACACTTAGGCATAGAATGTGTTTTTATCCCAAATTTATAAGATATGAAATGAATCTTTTGATATCAATTAGGCATAATTTTTCTTTTTCTCCCCCTTTATGAGGTAGATTAAGCATATCCTAATTGATCAATGAATGTGATAAAAATATGACAATTAAGCATACATAATCATGTTGGAACAAAAAATTTTAAGCTTAGAAGGATTAATGAATGTTACCCAACTTAGTGATCCTCATTTTTTGGTTCCATCTTCCTTTCGATAGTGCAACCGGCTTTGAATTTGACTTTTCAAGCTTGTCCGGTTACTACCGATTCCCCATCTTTAAGCACCTACAAGTGTAGATTTAGGTACCCAAACAACTTTGGGTCCTTGAAAATTAACTTTGGGAACCCAAACCATTTTCGTTTTTGGAACCCACACACTTGAGGAACTATGCTAAGGAATTAGATATTTGCCATTTAAAGTAGTATGAACTACATGGTTTTTAACATATGAAGCATTATATCCTAAACCATGTTGATAGGGGGAGCAATATTTGATTTTGCTTAGATAGTTCAGGCCAAAAAGGCAACAACATTCGTGTAAAGGATTGTCCATACTTGACAATGCTAGACATGTTGGTGTTCAGTGTTCTGTCCAGTGATGGACATGCTTGTGTCCAACGATAGACATGCTCGTGGCTAGTGCTGGACAAGCTTCTGTCCTGCACTAGACACGAGCATGTCTATCGCTGGACACATAGGTTACGACTATCACTAAACATATGCAACCACAACCCTACACTTTGAAAGACGAGTCTGTTCTATAAACAACGAATATGTCATTTGAAACTCAAATTTCTCCTTTATAATCGAATTTGTCCGTTTAGCAATCTCCTTTAGTTCTGTTCATTGTTCTCAAGTGTTGCTGAATTCATTTTCCAATCGTAACTTGAGTTTCTTAATGAAAGTTTTCACGAATATTAAAGTTATCCAAAAACATGGTTTAGTTAATCTTACTTTTTACGCATTTCAACTTTTATTTGAAGATCATTCTTATGTAAATATTTGGCTTTCTTACATTAATGTGGTTTGATTTTTTCTATGTATGGCAATTGTGGTCAATTATATAGATATTAGTGGTTGATCTTTCGATATTTGCATGTAAACAACAATAGTTTCTTCCAAAAATGAATTGTAGATGGTTACTTGTAACGAGTAATGATTGAATCAGTTAAAATACCGCAAGTGCATGGCCGCGTTGAAGCGGTGGAAAATACGGGTCGGTCCACATGGAGCACATGTGAGTCAGATCCACGATACTCGAGTGGGCAGAACAAAAGGAGAAGAAGGTCGAAACTACACTACAATGCGAAAGAAATTGGAAAATAATCAGTAAAACTAGACCCCTCAGGGGGTAGAGAAAGAATGTGAATACGAAAATGTGTGTTGTGTGTGTGTTCAAATGTGCTCATCAAAACATGTCATACATGAAATCCATAAAAATCAATTCCAACTTTGCCTCCACATGAAACAAAATAAAACCTTATCATTAAAACATACAAGACAATAATTGAAATGAAGCTAATATGTTCACATGCAAAATGACTCAAATCCAACTATGTTTCCACATGAAATAAGATTTATCACAATCATTAAAACATACAAGACATTAATTTTGATAAAGCCAACATGAGCACATGCATGCACATGTATTGTTTTCCTCTTCCACTCCATCCTTATCCTAACCTCATCATTCCCCATAAAATAGGCCCACTAATCTAAGCATGTGTTAAGCTTCATTCAAGAGCATTAGCACATCAAAGATAAGAGTGAAATCCCATTAGATGGTTATGGAAATCATGTAAGGGTCAAAGGATTAAGATTAACACACACACACACACTAATCCATCACATGATCAAATCACCTTCTTCTCCACCCCCTATGGGGATGGACTACTCTCTACTCATCTCTACACTAAAAACATAAAAATAACATGAACCCATAATGGAAATGACTAAAAACAAGATTAAACAAATCACAACATCAAAGAAATTGCATCAAAGGAGAGACATAAATTTAAAGAACAAAACTCACACTTGATTGAAATGAAAAAATTACAAAGTATGATTCTTCTCCTCCAACTACACTAAGCAGCAGCAAAATAAAACCTAAAACTAATGGATAAGCAAGAAGAAGAGGGAGAGCAGGGATTACAATGGTATATATAGACTAATACATGGTTAGGATTAATCTGGGATTAATTGTACGGCTCTAAGTCACATCTGATAGTGCAGGAATGCTACAAACCGAATACCTGACCCACGACCGAAATTGGAGACCATTTGGACCATTTTGATCCGTCAGTGGCGGATCCAAATCCACCATTTGCGGATCAAATGGGTCCGATGGGGTTGAAATTTTGTATGTTGCTTTATTTCTTAAATTGACACGTGGGGTGAAGTCCGGGCATGCTGGCTCGAATCACTTTGAGTTTAATTGGTGAAATACTTATCTGATTCAAGTCATATGTCACCATATTTTGCATTTCACAATCAGGTCCCTCCAAGTTTGCACTTGGATCCTTCCTGATTTGCGATCCAGTCCTTGTGCATTACAAATAGGTCCAGAACCTTCCAAATCAGTCCATACTTGTTATATTTAGTTCCTTTTTGCTCCCTTCCTCTTCTTTATTACCTAACTCCTGAAATACTACAAATAACAACACGAGTAGCACAATATTGGGGTAAAATAAAGGATATATAGCATGAATATGACGCATGATATGCTACTAATCAAGTAGCAATGCATTGTATGTTGCAAAATATACAATAAGGTAGAAAATTTAATAACATGGATCACTAATATAGATAAATGATAGGCATCATTACATAGTGCACTGGTCATGCTTGAACTCTGCCTAAGTCACCAAATCAGCAATTCACCACCAGAGAGGTGAGGTGGTCAACGTATCCTAGTGTAGATAATGATAAATTGATGAATTGAGTTTGAATGTTATGTAGAGGTGCGTCACGTCTTTTTATTTGCTTCGCAAAGATGTGAGGTAACTTTGCATAGCGATTAAACTGAATGCATCAATTGACCAATATCTGTAGTAGGATCAACTGCTGACCACCAACATGGGATGCTGGAGCTGTTGGAAGGTGCATCATGATTAGCTGACCACCAACTTGGGAGGTTGGAGCTTTTGGAAGGTGCATCAGGATCAGCTACCACCAATTTCATAGGCTGGAATTGTGGATAGGTGCTTCAGAATCCTCTTACAACCGACTTGGGAGTATTGAGCTTTTTCCAAGTACTTCTTGTAGATGACCTCCAATTGGTGGGTAGGAGTTCTCACCGAGTCCTCCATGATGACTTTCAGTTAGAAGTTGGTGCTCTTGGGGACTACCTCTTCAAGATCACCACCAACTTTGGAGATTGCATTGGTGCATTGGACTATGGTGGTAGGAGTGCGTCTGGGATTGGAGATACCTCCAGTCGGTCAATCGTACATGCAAACAACCCCACAGTTACAACAGTAGACCTCTAGAAATCTTCGATTGGAGGGGGTGTCGAGAACCTGAAGGCCAGACAATCTCTGCCTCTAGTGATACAAACCTCACCTGACATCTATCTAGGTCATCCATGTTGAGCTACATATTGTCCAAACATTAGAACCATAAGCGGGGAACAATCACTAGGTCTTCGTAAACCAAAAAGACACAACGGGGGACGCCCTACAAAAAATTAAACAAAAATAAATGTTAGGACCTACCAAATATGAAAAACATATGATGAAGAAGGCACTAAAGACGCCACCTGATTTGGAAGAGTGGGGCAGGCAAAAAACCATGGACCGGGGACCTTTGACGTCCCCACTCGGTTGCACTTTACCAACAAACCACAAAATCAAGCGGGCATGCGGTGGGAGAGAGTGTGATCTTTCTACACGACGATGGAGGTCATTGCAAGAAGTGGGCTTTTAGGGGGAGGAAGGACAAATTACACAAAGGGTTTAGGAAGTATGAATGGAATACACTACAACCGATGATTTTATAAAAGGAATGGGAAGTTGAGTCTCTTGTCATACCATGAACTGAATGGTTGTCTCCCTTCGTAGCGACTCCCAATGTAATAAGCTATCAAAACATGTATCATCATATTGGGAGCTATCCTTTTTATCGTGAGATGTCCTTTTCATTAAAATTTATTGTGACATTGTGTTTCTCAATAATTAAAAATTCTTTCTTCATCGTAAATTATAATTATTGTAATAGATTAGGAACGTAATAATTTATCCTTGAACGTATCAATAAATTGACTATAAGTGAAGAAAATAATTCATTTGGTTAACTTATCACGTACAAATACTAAATAAGTTTCAAACTTTGAAAGTGACACTCAGATAGAAATAAATCATAGGATTCTCATCTCCTCACTTATTATTACTTAAACAACAAATTCAATTATTTGAGATAAGGATTAAAAATTAAAAAAAAAGACAAGACTGCAATAAATGCAATTTTCTTATGACACATCCTTCTATCATGAGTTCCTGTTTTCATGACGATTCCCAATAAACCTCCTATAACTTTGTCTAAAAAATGGTCATTCCACGTTGGGCTTACCATTTCATTGTTGCTACGTTATGTTCCTTAATATGACGCATACCACGTCGCACTATGATAATTACCGACGTTAGATGTCCTTTAAAACATGATGCTCATCTTTAAACCTCAAGTATGTCCTATAAACATATAATCTGCCCATTAAAGCACGAGTATGTCGCTTAAAGAGGGATTATGGAGCCCGAGATGTGTTCAGTCATCCATGTAGCAGGTTTTGATCGACTGAATTGGGTTCGATCAACTGCTTACCTATAAGACTATAATTTTTAAATTGCATTTAGATTCATATGCTGACCTCAAATGTTGAGAATGAAAAGTACAAGTGTGCATGGATAATGGATTTCAAATTTCCGAGTGCACCAAATCCCGCTCTTTTAAAGGACACTTGTGTACTTTAATGGATACTAAAATCCATTCTCAAGGAAACTGGAAAAGTGGATATATATTTATATATGGATTCCCACTTATATCACCGTCATGAGATGTCCCTTCTAGGATAACATCTATGAATTGACCACAATACAACCTATGATATTGTAGGCCGTGTAATGAAAAGTTGTGTCCTGTGAAAACGAAACCCAAAAAGAGTATGCTATAGTTTTTTTACACTAATTGAGAACCCAAATCCATAAGATCTGCTATTGTTTTTTGATACTTTTCCTTTCTCAACCTTTGTGGTCAGAAACGAAATGCAATGAAAAGCATTCAGGTATGCGGTCGACCGATCCATGTTCGGTGCACTGATTTCCCTAAATAGAATCACCATTTCGGACAACAAAAATTCATCAGGTCACTATAGTCTATCCTTGGAAACTCAAGTTTGTTCTTCAAATTCTTAGCGGTCTTCTTTTACTACATTCATGTTTTGCCACGACACAAATAGTGTGAAGGAATGGTACACGTTTTCTATTGAAAGATTGGAAGACATGAGAAAGTATGCCTCAACAGAGGTGGTTTTGAGTTCCTGTTTGCTGGCATAGAAAAGTCCAGTATAGAATGGAAGAAAAGGAATTCATCAAGAAACCTTACCCTAAAGAAGGGGAACATTAATGGATGCGTAGCTGTACTCCGGTAAAAAAAACAAAATTCAAATTTGAAGTATTTGGAAAACATGTTACATTTTCGTGACACTAAATATTGACATATTGCTGCATGCATGGTTGTGTGAAAAGTTAACAATTGAGAATGCAAAGCCACCTTGCATTCCAAGAGTGAATAGGTAGAGTTCTTTGCTTGGGTCAGGGAAGATGCATAAAACACTGGACATGCAAGCAAATGAGTATGTGCAAGCAAAGAGTATACAACAATTGTACTGTACTAGCGGTACAGATTTTGAAACTTGATTTCCCGATGGGGCATCACCATACAAAAAATAGCCAGTGGACAAGTGGAAGTCAAACACTTAGAAGAACTGGAACAACCTGAATATGTACAGACAAGTGAGGTTAACGAACAAGTTGACCCTTGTACTACCAGCGAGCAAAGAACAAGCAACATTCCATGAGAAATAGATCCTCAAACAACAATTGTTGGAGCCCACGAAATCCCAAGAGATCCACTACAAGATGAGGTGGACTTCACGGAAATGAAATTAAGGTGGCTGAAGACAAAGCATACCAGAAAAGAGCTCAATCAAAAATTAGCTAAAGATGCAAAATAAATACAGTTATGGAAAGATAAAGAAAGCAAAAGATGCCTTTCCAGAGCGTACCCAATACACACCAGTAGATCCACCTTCTCTAGTAGGGCAAAGAAATGAAGAACTTTGAGATGAGAGCTTAAGAATACCTACTGAAGGTTCCTCAACATCGCAGTTTGAAGCCATTGAATTGATCTACACCGATGAAATTGTAGGATTTCGTGCCCTATACTTTTGTATATTAAAAACAAAATTACAAGCAGTTAGGATCGATTTTCATATTTTTCAACAATTTCGTGTAAAAAATTCCTAATTCTATGTCAATATATATAATATAATAATTAATATTGCAATACATAGATTGTATCATACCTAGGGGATTATCAAATCCCTTTTACCAATAGGAAGTTGAGTTGCATGTCGAATCACCTCAGAATTCCCCTAAGTGTTCACCAAACTCTGAACAAGATTAGAGAGATCGAAACTCAATCAATCTCTAATATGAGGTTAGAATCTAGCTAATAATCCCTTCAATACCCCAAAGAATTTAGTCACTCAATCACTCAATTAATCAAGGAATTTTCGGATGGATTAGGTGGAGAAATATGGAGAGGAGGGTTTTTGCATTCATATTCACAAGGAAGAGAAGAGGGACCTATTTATAGGGTTTCCTCCAACCCACATCATGTGTAACCTACTTACACATGATCCCTGGTTAATAGCTCCTCCAAACTAATCATATTTCGACACATAATCATCCCATAACCTCCTCTAACCAAATTGGAACAAATCCATCCCATGATCAAAAAAATTCCCTTATTAATTCAGGCAAAACCGTGCGCAAACGGTTTACTAAAATAACCAATCGTTTGACTAATCGGTTAAAAATCAACAATTTTGGTTGGACAACATGTCCAAACGGTCGACTTATTCATCACAAGAAAAAAGTTCTTGGTTTCGGTCGAGCCTAACGGTCGACTATTTCTCTATCAAGAAAAATCCCTGATATTGGTCGAACCACGTTTGTGAATGGTCAACCGTTTCTCTATTAGGAAAAGTCCTTGATAACAGTCGAACCACGTTTGCAAACAGACAACCGGTTTGACCAATTTTTGACTTTATCAAATTTTGGATCAACTTCCAACAAAATTTGATCTTTGGCATTTTAGCAAATTTATATTTTATATTGTTGCGGATCACATTATACTATGCAACATATTGTCATATAAAATGTCAAACATTATACCCCATAATATATTTACATATCATATAAATTTATTGATTATTCTAACCATCTTGCAATAGAGACACATTAATTTTAATATTGTAGCACATGTATTTCAATACATCATATAAAATGTAAAATCAAATTCCTTATTTCCCAGTTCTGTGGTGTGACCTATATGAGGATCTAAGTTATGTTGTCAATTATATAAAACACTTTAATATAAAAAAACTATAAGCGGTATCTAGCTACACATTATAGTTACCCAAATAACAAAGATGTTTGGCTCTCTCGAACTAAACACGATCCATTTAGTGATGTAAGGAATATCACTTCTGTCTACCCCTTGCCACATAATATTGAGAATATTATACAAAGTAGAAATGTGTCATCTTTGTATTATATATTCATATCTTGATCGCTCAAGCAAATTATAAATATGTAACTATACATAAGTTACATTATGCACATTATAACTTTGCTTTATCAAGGGACCCAACAATATCATAACTCAAGTCAAGATGGGCAATGCTAATCTTTTGACATATCATCTTTTCCGGCACAAGTCATGTATAACAAACTATTATCTTTATCACTATACTTAATGATGACTTTTGATAATAATCAAATTAAACACATCTCATGTGAAAAGATATAGTCTCATATCCTAGGATTCAAAGACACAATGAAACATTAATGACACAAACACAATTCCATAATGTTTCATTTGTTAGGTTAATTCAATATATGAAATAAATATTTTCTATTTCATATACTCATGTTGTTAAATATTTGCAGAGCTACAATATCTCTTTTAACCAACATGACAATCCTAACTCGGTAACCAATGTCCCATGTTGATCACCATGATTGTGAATTACTTTTGATTTATGTAAACCATTGTCTTTTAGAGCTCTACAGCTAAGGACGAAGAGCCTCTTCCTTAACATTTCTAAAAGACGAATACATTTAATCAAGGAACAAAATGTTTAATACATTCAATTCATAATAAAAGACATATAAAAAGTAAACTTTTAGAACACATTCCTTTCAGAAATGGTATGTCATTTATACAAGCAGTGTCCTTTAAAAACAAAGTTTATCCTTTTGGTCATTTAAAACAAGAAAGTGTTCTCAAATAACTTTCCAGTCTTCTAAAGGACATATGTGTCCTTTTAATCACAACTATCATTGTAATCATGTTACATGATATTTAACAAAAAAACGATGAATCTGTCCTTTTTGTGTGGAGATGAAGCGAGGAGGAAGGATGAGGAGGATAAAGAGAAGGATGAATAGTCAAGGCCAAAAAAAGTAGAAGAAAGGAAGAAGTGGACAAGAAAAAGAAAAAGATGAAGAACAAAGAAAGAAAAAAGACAAAAAGGAAAGGAAGAACAGATAGAAAAAGATAAGAAGAAGAAAGAGACAAAGGAGAAGAAGAAGAGAAAGAAAGAAGAAGACTAAGAAATCTGAACAAGAAAAAAAAGGTTCAAAAGGAGAACCTCACAGAAAAGAAAAGAGAAAGAGAACAAATCACAGAAGAGTCAATTGTTCTGAAGAGGTTGAAATATGATGGGAATCAAATTTCAAATAAACATTAAGTGAATTCTCCAACAAAAAGTTGCCTGGCCAACCGATACACACAACCAAATAAAAACATCGACATTAAAGTCATGGCTGGGTTGACAATTGTGGAAAAAAATGTTCTTCTTAATTTAAAGCACCGAGGAAAAAAATGGACGTAAGAATATTTCATTTTGTGAATCAATTTTTTGTTTAATCCACTGAAATGACTAGTTAATTGTACTTATTTTAGTTGACAGTTAATAGACGCATTGCTTATTGTGTTGGAGCAAAGATAGAAGTGGGGATGCTACCAAAGTAAGGTTATTCTCATTCCCTAACTAGCCATCGTGCTATCACGGACAATTACGAAGGTTTATTTTCAGACAGTGAAAATAAACTAGATGACTAGGACCCGAAGGACATAATAATTGCACAACCGTGGATAAATGATCATCACTGGACAATGCTAACTGTGACTAGAAGAACTAAACAAATAACACACCTTAAGAACCTTCCTCGGATTGATAGAGACAATGATCCAATAGCCTTGGGTGTCCACGAACATATTGCTGTAATAATGAAAAAATTCTGGAGATCCCACTTAACATCGACTGGAAACTGTCCTATGAAGGTGAAAATGCCAACGCCAAGCACCCAATAGTGAGGATTGTGGAATGTATGTCTTTCACTGGATAAAATATTTCTTGTTAGAAGTACAACCCACAACTGAAATGGAGAGCAAATATTTGCACTCAGTGAGAGGCGAAATGGAAATGTATTTCTTTGGGGCTCCAAGTTCAAAAGTCAATTCGTCATAGCAGAAAATTGATGTGGAATCTTGTTAACTGTAATTATATGCATTTTTTGTATATTTTCAATTGTAATTATATACATTTTTTATACAACATTACACTTCTGAAATTGTAATTGCTTGAAAATTTAAATTAAGGCAACAAATTTTATATTTTAATGTAGTCTTTCGTTCCTTTAAAACTCGAAAAGGGTCTTTTAAACCACAAGCTTGTGCTTTAAAGGACACATATACTTTAAAGGACACGTATGTCCTTTAAAGTATAGTCTATTCATTATCTTGAAATTAAGGGTCCTTACTCCTTAAAGGATTGTCCATTAAAGGTTTGGTTTGTCCTTTAAAGCATGAATCTATCCTTGAAACTTTTGTCCCTCAAAGTACGAGTCTGTTAAGGGATATGTTTTTCATTCAAAGGGAACAAATAAAAGAGACATGTCACGTCAGATTAAATCCTTAAAACCGACGTGTGTCCTTTAAAACACATACTTATATGTTCTTTAAACTCGAAAGGGCACTTTTCGCTTCAAGCACACTTATGTCCCTCAAAGCACAAGTCCCTTAAAGGACTTCTTTGTCCTCCAAGGGGAACAAACATAAGGGACATGTCATGTCGGATATTACCATTAAAAACCGACATGTCTTTTAAAGCACATACATGTCTGTTCTCTAAACACGAAATGGTCCATTCTGCATAAAAGACACTTATGTCCCTCAAGGCATGAGTCTGTTAAAGGAGTAGTTTATCCTTGAAAGGAAACAAATAAAGGCATGTCACATTGAATTATAGTTGTATACCGACGTGTGTCCTTTAAAGCACACACTTGTTTGTTCACTAAACTCGAAAAGGTCCTTTCCTCTTAAAGGACACTTTGTCCCTCAAAGTATGAGTCTGTTAAGGGACATGCTTCTCCTTCAAAGGGAACAAATAAAAGAGACATGTCACGTTGGATTAAAGCCTTAAAACTAACGTGTGTCCATTTAAGCTCTATGTTCTCCAAACTAAAAAAGGTACCTTTTGCTTCAAGGACACTTATGTCCCTCAAAGCACGAGTCCCTTAAAGGACTGCTTTGTCCTCCAAAGCGAACAAATAGAAGAGACATCTCACATCGGATAATACCATTAAAGACCGACATGTGTCTTTTAAAGCACATACGTGTCTGTTCTCTAAACATGTAAGTGTCCTTTCTGCAAAAAGGACACTTATGACCCTCAAAACATGAGTCTGTTACAAGACTTGTTTTTCTTTCAAAGGGAACAAATAAAGTGACATGTCACGTCGGATTAAAGCCTTATAATGGACGTGTTATTTTTTTAAATTGATGTTTGGGCAAATATATGTTTTCTTATAAATTTCTCAATTAATCCTCGGAAGCGGGCCATTCACTGGAAATTCAATGTTTTCTTAAAAATAAAAAGGCATAAAGTCAATGTACATTGTAACTTGGGTCAGTTCATAAATACAATTAACTCATGAGTTCTTAACTGAAACTAATAAAACACTAGGTTAACCTTTAAGATTTTATTTTTCGATTTTTGATATTAGGAACTTCGATCTATATTCCTTCATCATGATCCTCCCAAACATGTAATTTCTTAGTATTTCTATGATCATTGACTGGCTTCAATTCAGACACTTGTGTTGAAAATGGGTGAATTTCTTCAATATCATTGACATCTTCTTGAGAAATAATTTGTCATTTTCCTTCTAAAATGACTGACCAATGATTATGACAGGGGTCTGCTACATAAAAAATCTATTTTGCTTGAGATGCCAAAGTAAAAGGTTCTTCCTTGAATGCTACTTTGTTAAGGTCTCCAAGGTAAATCCCAACTCATTCACCCAAAGGTTGTTGTTATTGTCCACCCACTTGCATATAAATACTTCCACATCAAATTAGGTGACGTTTAACACCCATATATCTTCAATTTGATTATAGTATGACATCTCTGCTTATATAGGATTTTTACTTTTCGAACTAGAGATATGCAAAGCTTCAGCAACTAAACTCACCTGCTATTTTGCATTGTGCTTTTGTCGTTTTCCGTTTAGGTGTAGAAGGAGTATCCATTGATATCGTAACCACTATAAGATGTGACAATAGGATAATGCCTATAGGAGAACCACTTCAAAATCTCTGAAACATTATGACTGTTCACCATTTTCTAGAACCAATTAATGAATGTTTTATTGTGAGCATTAACTCTTTGTTGATCATTCCATGTAGGATATTTTTCCTTCATTAGGAACATGTGCTCTTCCGGAAAGGTTGAACTTCGTTGGAATTGCACAACACATAAAAATACACCTTAAAGAAATCCTCGCCCTCAAGACTTATCAACTTTGCACCATATGTACCTTTACGTCCAACCCTGTTTTCGTTATGATTCTTAGGAAGTCCAACTCTTTTTGTATGAGTCAAGTAGTCATTACAGAACTCAATAACCTCTTGGGCTATGTAGTGTTCAGCAATGCTGGCGTCGGGCCTCCATCCATTGTATTAATAACCCTTCAACACACCCAAATACCGCTCGAAAGGATACATGCACCTTAGAAATACTGGTCCAACTAATTTAATTTCTCGGACTAGATGAACCACCAGATCCACCATGGTGTCAAAAATGATGGGGGAAGTACATCTCTAACTGACATATTGTAACAAACACTTCATGCTGCAACTTATCTATTTAGTTCGGATATAGTACTTTGCTACAAATCTTGTTAAAGAAAAAACAAAGTTTGATAATTGCATGTTTGACGTGTGTCAGTTATCAATCTAATAGAAACCAGAAGAACTTGTTGCATTAATACATGACAATCATGAGACTTCAAACCAAGCTGTTTCAAATCTTTCATTGAAACAAGACTACTAATATTTGAAGAATACCCCTACAACACTTTGACACCGTGTAGACATTAACACAAAGTTATCTTCTCTTTTCAAGACAATGTGTAACAAGCTGGTGGTAAAAATTTACAGGTCCCCTTATACTAGATCAAGTCTACCTTTATAACCATCTTTAGTCATACCAGGTATGTTTAGAAGAGTTCCTAGTAAACTATCACAATTACTTTTTCTACATGTTTGACATCAATACAATGTCTAACTTCTAAAGTTTGCTAGTAAGGTAGGTCAAAAAATATGGATTTTTTTCAAGCTACTCCTACCATTTCTGCGGCCGTAAGGCTTGCCAAATTCACATTTAAAGTTTTTCTCATGTCTATATACTTTTTTGGAACTGATTACTTTGGGTGCTTCATTATATTCTTGCTTTCCATTGAATGTCTACTTCAATCTATTGTAGGTATGATTTATAGGAAGAAATCTCTGATGACAAGAATACACAGTCTTACCACCATGCGCTAGCTATAAGGGACACGTGTTCTCTTCACAACATGAACAAGCTTTGTGGCCTTTCGCGGAATATCTTGATATATTACCATATATGGGAAAGTCATTTATTGTGCAGAAGATCATTGCACGCATAGTAAATGACTGTTTTCGATGGGCTAACCACTCTTGCTCACCATCTTCCCACAATGTTTTTAGGTCTAAGGGTCTCAAGTACACATCAATGTTGTTTCCCATTTCTTTTCGAACCAAAATAATTAACGACAACGTCATGTATCTGCTTTTCATGTTTAACCACGGTGGGAGATTGTATATAACAAGCAAAGTAGGCCACCAACTATGAAGTCTACTCACAATACCGTAAGGACTCATTCCGTCGATACACCGACCAAGTCTTAGGTTTTTGCATTTCTCACCAAATAACGGGAAGTCAAAATTAATTTTCTTCCACTAGGGGGAATCTAAAGGATGCTGAAGTAACTGGTCATTTGTTGTCTCTCGATTTGCATGCCATGTCAGGTTCTTCGAGTCCTCAGAACATGCAAACAAATGCTTAAACCTTTGAATTATCGGAAGATACCACAACATCTTTGCAAGGGGACCTTGTAGTTTTCTGTTCTCATCAGCACTAATATTTTCTTTTTGATTGTATTGTGAGACATACAAATAAGAAAATATTGTAGGTTTACATAGTCACCCATATAGAGTATACAATCATGTTGACATGCATGTATTTTCCTTTACTTGATCCCCAACGGACACAATATCTTTATAGCCTCATAGGTACGATCTAGAAGTTTGTTGCTATCTGGAAGAATCTCTTTCAACAACTTCAGCCAGGTAGAGAAACTAACATCACTCCAACCATTTTCTGATTTCAAGGTATACAGATTTAAAATTGTGACAACCTACTAAAGTTGGTGCAACCCGGACACAAAGGTTTGTCATTGTCAGATAGTAGACTACCAAGTACATAGGGTTTATCACAATATTTGTTGGTTCTTCCTCTCGAGTTAACCCACTTTTCAGATAGATGGGGGTAAACTATTGAGCTCAGATATTAATGAACTCTATGGACGAGTTGTTTATCGAAATAATACTCTTACAGATTTAATAACAACAAGTAGATCTACGCTAGGAGAATTAGTAATGTGTTAGGAAAAATTATACAAGAAGCCATGGATACGTTTTTTCATAATGGGATTCGTGGATAACAAATGAAGGATGGCCCAAACAAAATTTAAAAGTCCTTTTTGAATGTAATTGAAGGCAACGAAGGAAGATTTTGGGACACTCTGCTTGGTGATTGAGTCGATTATTCAGGGCATTCTGTTATTGTCGTAGGACCCTCACTTTCATTACATGAATGTGTATTACCTTGAGAAATAGCAACAGAGATTTTCCAAACATTTGTAATTCGTGGTTTAATCAAACAACATGTTGCTTCCAACACAGGTATTTCTAAAAGCAAAATTTGAAATAATGAACAGATTGTATAGTAAATACTTCAAGAAGTTATGGAGGGGCATCCTATATTATTGAATAGAGTGCCCACTCTATATAGATTAGGAATACAGGCATTCCAACCAATTTTAGTGGAAGGACGTACTATTTGTTTACATCCATTAGTTTGTAAGGGCTTTAATGCAGATTTTGATGGGGCTCAAATGGTTGTTCATGTACCTTTATCCTTGGAGGCTCAAGCAGAGGCCCTTTTACTTATGTTTTCTCATATGAATCTCTTGTCTCTAGCTATTGGGGGTCCTATTTCCATACCAACTCAATATGTGCTTATTCGACTCTATGTATTAACTATGGGAAACCGTTGAGGCATTTGGGTAAATAGGTATAATACATAGAATTGCGGAAACTATCAAAAAGAAAGGGTTGACGATAATAACCCTAAGTACACAAAAGAGAAAGAATCCTATTTTTCTAGTTACTATGATGTACTTAGAGCTTATCGTCGAAAACAAATTAATTTGGATAGTCCTTTGTGGCTACGATGGTGATTAGATAGATGTGTTATTGGTTCATGAGACCTTCCCATGGAAGTTCAATATGAATCCTTGGGTACCTATCAGGAAATTTATGGAAACTATCTAATAATAAGAAGCATAAAAAAAGAAATCCATTGTGTATATATTCGAACTATTGTTGGTCATATGTCTTTTTATCAAGAATTAGAAGAAGCCGTACATGGATTTTGTCGAGCCTACTCATACACTAGCTAAACTAAATAATTATGCGATACCTGTGGAAATTTGGGTTTACCTTCTGGTTTAACTGCTAATCAAAATTTTGAAAATTTCTACATGAATCAAGATTGAGGAAAAGGAAAGAAAGTTTTCGAATCATTGACTCAGACCCATTATTGAATCCCACTCAATAGATTTTTGAGGTAGTACTTATGGCAGAACTGACTAATTTGGTCTTTCACAATAAAGTGATAGATGGAGCTACTATGAAATGACTTATTAGCATATTAATAGATCACTTCGGAATGGCTTATACATCACACATGTTGGATCAAGTGAAAACTCTAGGTTTCCGACAAGCCACTGCTACATCTATTTCATTAGGAATTGATGATCTTTTAACAATACCTTCTAATGGATGGTTAGTCCAAGATGCTGAACAACAAAGTGTTATTTTGGAGAAACATTATCATTGGGAAAATGTACACACAGTAGAAAAATTATGTCAACCATTAAGAAAACATCTGAAAACATATTTATTCTGAATCAGAAGGAGAAATGCACTGGGGTACCGATGTCTACCATGCGCCTGAAAATACATATGGTAATGTTCATCTATCACCAAAAACAAGTCATTTATGGATATTAGCAGTGGGAACGTGCGAGTCTCGTATAGTCTTTTTACTCCATAAGGATCAAGATCAAATCAATTCTCATTGTTTTTGTATTGAGGAAAAATATAGCTTTGACCTTTCAATGACTAATGATCTAATTAGCCATAATTTGTTTATTAGTTAGAAGCCCATTGTTTAAGAAAAGGCCGGGGATGTTGATTATTCAAACATACCCAATAATCATTTGAATTTTACATACCCTTCAATTCTTCAAGAGAATTCTTATGTATTGGGAAAGAGGTAAATAAATAGATTCAGATTTCCATTACAATATTATGAGGAAGAGTGAGAAAAATAATTACTACCTAGTTTTGGTATTTTCTATTGAAATACCCATCAAAGGTATTTTTTGGAAAAATAGTATTCTTGCTTATTTTGATGATTTTTGATACAGAAGAAATAGTTCTGAAGTCATTAAATATGGGACCATAGAGTTGGATTCTATCGTCAAAATAGAGGATTTGAATGAGTATCGAGGAACAAAAGAATTTAAATTTAATCATAAATCCCAAATTAAAGTGGATCCATTGTTTTGCATTCCCAAAGAAGTGCATATCTTACCAGGATACTCATTTATAATGGTCTGGAAGTATTGTATTATTGGAGTAAATACACAAATCACATTAAATATAAGAAGTTGAGTAGGTGGATTAGTCCGAGTGGATAGAAAAAAAAGTATTGAACTAATTTTTTTCTGGGGATATCCATTTTCTTAGAGAGACAAATAAGATATCCAAGCACAGTGGTTTTTAATACTATCAAGAACAAAAGAAAAGATTTTAAGGAATCAAAAAATTCCAAAAAATGGTATCAACGTGCAACGGATCACATCTACCAAGAAAAAGTATTTTGTTTTGCTTCGATCCGTAGTTAGGTGATGGTATAAATTTAATAACATTTTTCCTCGGGATTTGTGGCTGTAAAAGGATAATGTCCAATTTAGCGTTGTCAATTATATACTTTATGGAAATGGCAAGCCAATTCGAGGAATTTATAACACAAGTATTCAATTAGTTCAGACTTGCTTAGTATTGAATTGAGACCACGAAAAAAAGGGTTCTATAGAAGAAGTTGTTGGTTATTTTTCCTTAATCTATGTTTTGATGATTTTACTAACCTAATCTTAATCACAAACAAATAGCGTATAGTACACATTATGCATGTAATATATCTTGTATTGTTCTTACATCTATATGTGATCAAGGCTTAAGGAAGAATGGAATGAAGTCAAGACACGTAATCAAGCTATTTGAAGACATGTAATTTTGCCTTTATTTGAGTCTTGAGAATCTATGTAAACTTGACCATACAAGAGTTGTAAACTATTCACAAACAAACTAGGTTCACTGTAGAAGTCACATACCAAATGTCAGAAAATTTGGACTTAAATAGATCACCCAAACCTAAGTCAGAAAATCACTCAAACTAAACCTGGAAGAATTCGGACGAACCACGCCTTTTAATTGGTCTACCGTTGACCCACCAAAACCGCTCCTGGGACATAGTCATCGGATGACCGGGTCACCTTCGGTCTACCGAAAATACTACTTCTCGGTTGACCGTGCACACTCGGTTAACCGAACCCGATTGTCCAGACACTCCAGACAATTTCGGTCAACCAATTGCGCTTACCCGTTCCCTATTCGGTTAACCGATCCGAAGATACCCCGGTCGACCGAACCATGAACGGTTCACCGTGTTTGACCCTGATTTTACCTTTGTCAAATTTTGGATTTATTTCCAACAAAATTTGATCTTTTGGGGTTTTTAGCAATTCACATCCTATATATATCATCATATGTAATATTAAATTATTACACCCCATAATATATACCTCATATGAATTTATTATGATTCTAATTATGTCAATTCTCATGACATATTGATTTTCATTAATTCACCATATGTGTCCTATTTTCACATGAAACCCGACACATCATATGAACTTAAAATCAACCTCTTGTTTCCCAGTTTTGTGGTGTGACCTATAGGAGGATCTAACCCAAATTGGCAGTGATATTAAACACTTAATATCTCAAACTATAAGCGGTATCTAGCTACACATTATAGTTACCCAATTAGCATAGATGTCTTTGTTCCACGCGAACCAAAACACGATCCATTTAGTGATGTAAGTGCACCACTTGTGTCCGTCCCTTGCCTCATGATATTAAGAATATATACAAAGTAGAAATGTGTCATCTTTGTATTATATTCATTTCTTGATCTCTTTAAGCTAATTATAACTATGTGACTTAACTCAAGTCACATTGTGCACATTATAATTTTTACTTTATCAAATGGCCCACTAATATCATCACTCAATTAAGAGGGGCAATGATAATCGTTTGACTAACTATCTTTTCCAGCACAAGTCATGTTCAATCAACTATTGCCGTTATCACTACACTCATTGGTAGCTTTTGACAATAATCAAATTAAACACTTCTTAAGCGAAAAGATATAAGTCTCATATCTTGGGATCCAAGACACAATAAAACATTAATGACACGAAACACAATTCCATAATGTTTTACTTGTTAGGTCTATTCAATATATAAAAGTAATCTTTTCCTCTTTTATATACTCGTGTCGTCAATTATTTGTAGAGCTACAACAATCGATGACCAACACGACAATCTTATCTCGGTAATTAATGTTCCATGTTAACTACCATGATTGTGAATAACTTTTGATTTATGTAAACCATTATCTTTTAGAGCTCTACGGTTAAGGACCAAACACCTCTTCCTTAACACTTGCAAAAGACGAATACTGTAATCAAGGAACAAAATGTTTGTATATTCAATTCATAATAATTGACATATAAAAGTAAAACTTTTAGAACACATCCCTTTCAATCTCCCACTTGTTATCAAAGTTTTCTCTCACATACATTCTCAATGTATAAAACAATAATAACTAGGGTAACCCTCTCTAATCACTCATCAAGCTAATCCACATGGTTCCTCAGACCCATGGACTCGAAATGCATTTTGCCCTTGGCTTGGGATAAGGGTTTGGTGAATGGATCAGTTGTGTTGCTGTTTGTGTCCACCCATAACAAATTTATTTTGCCCTCGTCGATGAAGTAATGTGTGACAAAGTACTTACGATTCATGTACTTCACTTTATGGTGTGATTTGGGATCCTTGATTTGCGAGATAGATGCACTATTATCGCAAAATAGCTCTATGGGTCCATCACACGAGGGAACTACTCCAAGCTCTTCAAGGAACTTCTTAATCCACACTCCTTCCTTGCTCGCTTCAGCGACAACCATTACTTCGGAAGCGGTGGTTGAGTCGGCCGTAGTGCTTTGCTTCCAACTACGCCAACTCACAGCTCCACCATTTAGAAGGTAGACGTACCTGATTGCGACCTTCTATCGTCGGGATCACTCATGAAACTCGCATCCGAATAGCCCTCGCCTATTAATTCCCTTTGTCCTCCATAAACAAGAAACTTATCTTTGGTCCGGTTAAGGTACCTCATAATATTCTTGACCGCAGTCCAATGCTCAGGACATGCGTTGGATTGGTGACGACTTGTCACGCTTAGAGCATACGAGACATCGGGTCTTGTGCAAGTCATCATGTACATGATCGATCCTATTGCCGAAGCATAAGAGATATCTTTCATGTACTCCAAGTCTTTACGTGATTCAGCACGTTGAGACTTCTTGAGTTGCACACCCATACTCATTGGCACACTGCCCTTTTTGGAGTTGTTCATGCTAAACCTTTCCAAGACCTTGTCAATGTATGTACGTTGACTTAGGCCAATGAGTCTACGAGATCTATCTCTATATATCTTGATTCCCAAGATGTATTGAGCCTCACCCATATCTTTCATCGAAAATGCAGATTTCAATGAACTTTTTGTTTGCTCAAGCAAAGGTATATGATTTCCCATGAGGAGTATGTCATGGGCATATATGATCAAGAACACTATGTGACTCCCACTAACCTTCTTGTATATACAAGGTTCTACCTTACTTTGGACGAAGTGAATCTTTTTGACTTCTTCGTCAAAGCGCTTGTTCCAACTCCTTGATGCTTGCTTCAATCTATAAATGGATCTTTGAAGCTTGCATACTTTCTCTCTATTCTTTGGATCTTCAAAACCTTGAGCATGTACCATGTACACATCCTCCTCCAAGTTCCCATTAAGGAACTCCGTTTTGACATCCATTTGCCATATCTCATAATCATGAAATGCGGCAATAGCGAGCATAATCCGAATAGACTTGAACATGGCAACCGGTGAAAAAGTTTCATCATAGTCATTTGAACATGGGTGAAAACTTTTGCTACAAGCCTCGCTTTGTAGGTTATCAAGTTCCCATCCATGTCCATCTTTCTCCTTAAAACCCATTTATTTTGAATGACCTTTTTCCTTTGAGGAAGGTCAACCAAGTTCCACATTTGATTATCATACATGGATTCTATTTCGGATTCCATGGCCTTGAGCCATAGTTTGGAGACCTTTCTTTCCATTGCTTCTTGAAAGGTCGAGGGATCATCGGTATTTAGTACCATGATCTCATGAAGTCCCAAATACATATCGGGTTTCTTCCTTTCCCTCGTTGACCTTGTAAGTTCTTTTGGTTCTACGTGTACTTCTCGAACTTCTTCCACAATTTCTTGTGGAATTGGTTCGTGTTCGATTCTGGAACGTACACTACGTGGGGAGGATTGAGTTTCTCTCACAATTTCTTGTGAAGGTCTCTCACTCACGCTCCCACTAACCAAAGGAATCTCGGTTGGGCCTTCATGATCATGAATGTCACCATTCATATCATGATCTTGTAGAATATCTTGAGTCTCCTCAAGGACAACTCCCCTCCCACTACTTTTTATTCTTTCCAGAAATTCCTTTTCTAGAAATACGGCATCCCTCTCTACAATCACTCGATTAGAGGTTATATGCCAAAAGTAGTATCCTCTTGTCTCACGAGGATAACCTATAAAGAAGCACTTATCCGCTTTTGGTTGAAGTTTGGTCGACATCAATCTCTTGACGTAGGCCTCACAACCCCAAATCTTGAGAAAATTGAGCTTAGGTGTTTTACCACTCCATAGCTCATAAGGCGTTTTCTCTACGGATATGGATGGAACATTATTTAGTGTGTAAGCCACAACTTCTAGTGCATAACTCCAAAAGTAAAGCGGCAATTCAGCTTGACTCATCATTGATCGAACCTTATCGAGTAATGTCCTATTCCTCCTTTCGGATACCCCATTCCACTGAGGTGTACCGGGAGGGGTGAGCTATGGTACAATACCACACTCCTTTAGGAATGAGTCAAATTTGGTACTTAAGTACTCACCTCCACGATCCGTTCGTAGAGACTTGATTTTCTTGTTGAGTTGGTTCTCTACTTCATTCAGGAATTCTTTGAACTTGTCAAAGGATTCACTTTTGTTTCTCATTAGATAAATATAGCCATAACGACTATAGTAATCAGTGAACGTAATGAAGTACCTAAAACCGTCTCTTGCACTTGTACTCATCGGACCACATACATCGGAATGTATCAAATCCAACAAGTCATTCGCTCTTGGTCCTTTCTTCTTGAAAGGCCTCTTGGTCATTTTGCCCATTAGGCAAGGTTCGCACGTCTCCAATGATTTAAAATCAAGTTGACCAAGAAGGTTAGCTTCTTGAAATTTCTTGATGCGTTTTTCATTTATGTGAACGAGACGATAGTGCCACAAGAGTGTATCATTCACGTGAGTAGTTTTAAGTCTTTTGTTATTGATGTTTAAGATTTGTTTATTATTCAATTCAAGCAAATAGAGACCATTCCTTACGAATGCATTTATTTGCATAGAAAATATCATTCTTCGATATAGACAAGCAAGAATGTGAAATATTTATATTAAAATTATCCATATCCAAACATTATACAGAAATAATATTCTTACTAATCGAAGGCACATAATAAACATTCTTTAAACATAAATGTAAACCACTAGATAATTGAAGCTCCACAGAACCTTGTGCAATCGCAACAACGCTCGCACCATTTCCGACCTTCAAAATCATCTCGTTCTTCACGAGTTCCTTCCTATCCTTTACTAGCTGCACATTAGAAATTATGTGAGCACAAGATCCGGTATCAATTACCCAATCATGGACAGAGGTGGCTAAATTTATCTCAATAACAAATATACCTTTGGCCTTTTTGGGGTGCTTACGTTCAATCACTCCATTGTCAAGGTCTTCCTTGTACTTGGGCAATTTGGCCGGATGTGTCCTTTTTCACCGCAGTGAAAGCACTCCGTATTGGGAGTCGGAGATTTCAAAGACTTCCCCCTTGAGGCACTCCCATGAGCACCTCCTACTCCCTTGCTCTTGATTGACGTATTCTTGGTGAATTTGCCTTTACCTTTGGTGAACTTCTTGCTCCTCTCATGGACGGCTAGGACGTGCTTGTCCCGACCCTTGCCCATGTCAACTTCAGCCGTTTTGAGAGCGTTGTGAAGTTCCTCAAGACTCACCCCTTTCTCACGCACATGATAGTGCATAATGAAGTCCTTGTAGGATGGGGCTAGAGAGCCAAGAATCAAATCTTCCGCAATGTCATCGGGCATCGGGGAAGAGAGCTTCAACAACTTCTCAAGGTATCCTTGCATCGTGAGAAAATGCATGGATACCGATGTTCCCTCCGGCATGTGGCACCTTATGAGTGTGATGGTGGTCTTATAGCGCTCTTTTCTAGCACTATCCATGAACATCTTTGTTAAAGCTTCCATGGTCTTCTTGGGTTTTGAATCCAAGTATTTCGCTTGAAGCGAATCACCCATGGAGGCCAACATTAGACCGTGAACTGGGTTCTCTTGGTCTTCACACTTGGCTTTTGCCTCTCTCTCGCTATCGGTTGCCTTCTCATTTAATTTTGGGATTTCACCATCCAAAATATGAGATAGTTTCTCAAACTCCAACACGATATTGAGTTTGAGTTGCCAGCTTATGAAGTTTGAGCCATCATTTGCCAAAGGATGTTTTTCAATCATAGATCGCACAATAGGTTGAATATTCGACATTTCTACAAAATAAATTATATGGGATTTAATGTCAATTTTATGTTTTAAAAATCATACCGCAAATAAAAATTTGTCCACAAATGCAGCAATCCAAGATCCTATCAATTATAATATAAACTAGCTAAGGGCTATCAGATATATTATAAAATCAAGGTAAGAAAACATTTTCTAATCATAACCATTTCGAAATATCGCAACGTTTGCATTTTTCAAACTCTTATGTTTCTTGTCGTTTTAATTAAGAGGGAATTTGACCGATCCTCGTAAGAAAAACTCTCTTTCTCAAAACCGAGCTAGGGCTCCGGGTCTTGTTAAGAAAACTTATTTCATTTGATACGAGATACGTTTATCCATTGTATTCACAAACAAATATACTCGATGTCCACTAAGGGTGAATCACACCTCCTACATCTATTCGTGGCACAACAATAGACAACCTTATATCTCCCGCTATTCCCAAAGATGGAGGAAGCTATCTCCCGCTAAGGGCGAGCAGAATATCCCTCGATCGATGGCTGCTAGTGGATGAAATAAGAAAGAAAGATACTCTTAATTTTGGTTGGACAATTTAAACATTTATATGTGATTTTAGAATTTAGGTGATCATGCATATTTATCATCTATACACATCCTAACATTCATTCATACAACCACATATATATCAAGCACACAAACATAAATAAATCCATTCACACAAATATTGTGTGAGTTTATATGTTCCCGCGTCCTTGATCCTTGATCCTCGATCATTGCGCTTCTTCAGCGTCTTTCTCTTGCACCATGGATGTTGATATCGCAAAAATATAAACATGCATCTCTCAATTTTGAAAATTGTCTAGTGCAAGTCCTATGTAAAAATCCTCTCATATGCATGCATATACATAAAAATAGAAATTTGGCTTTTACATATACATAAGCCCCTGTGATTGAATAATAATAACATACACGTTCATTCATTCATTCACACATGGCTTCGATGGAACATATAAACTCACATATCCCTGCATTAGAGAACTCGAGCAACGCATGTACATATACTATATATTACTCGATTTAGTTTATCATGCATATCTAAATCAAACAATTCTAAAGTCATTTGAAATCCATTAAAAATGATTTTATGCATCCATAGTTCAATTCATAAAATATTTGAACCGCTGTTTATCCAATTTCTAAAATTAAACATTTAAAGAAAGATAAACATATGCCTTTTTCGTTTTGTTGATTCCTTATAAAATAATCATTTAATTAAAACAATTTTTTTATAAATCAGACATAAGTCTAAATCTCAATTCTAACATTCACATGATGTGTTTTAAAACATTTAAAACTATCAAAAGAATCAATTAGAATTAAATCAACAAAACTATCGAAAACTCGAAAAAGACATAAACATGAATTATTTTGATTGTAGATAGTAAACTAAAATTAATTATATAATCTAATTGTCGAAAATATGAACTAAAAGCTCTGATACCATTGTAGGATTTTGTGTCCCTATGTATGTATATATTTTAAAATTTTAATATAACATACAAGATCGATTTTCATATTTTCAGAAAATTTATGTACATCTATTTGAGTTTTATGCTAATAACATGCAACCTACATTTATTAAAATAATCCACAAAGATAGAATCATACCTAAAGGTTCTCTAAAACCTTTTTGATGATCCGGAGCCGCGTTGCCCGCTGATCATCTACGGAATTGCCTCCGAGTGTTCACCAAACTCTAAACAAAGTTAGAGAGAAAGGAGCTAGACAATCAATCTCTAACAAGGTTTAGAATCAAGATAATTACCCCTCTTTAAGCTCCTGAGAATCTTATCTCCAAAACTTAAATTTACTAAGAGATTTTCGTGGTGTTTAGGGAGAGATTAATGAGAGAAAGATATTTGCATTAGTTGTTAAACAAGTAGGAGTAGGGGTCCTTTTATAGTCTCCCAAAACATCCTTATCAAGAGCTATTATTTAGCCATGATCTCTTGCTTATTCTCTCCAAAAATTAATCTCTAATTTCCACATAATCACCCACAAAAAACATTTTGATTAAATCTGGAATTATTCCACCCATGATTTAATTAATCTCTTAATAATTCAGGCAAAATCGTTCTTGTTCGGTAGACCGAGAATTATTCGGTCAACCGAACCATTCGGTTATAACACGTGTTCGGTGCACCGTGAGCTAGACGTTCGACCGAATCCGTATGAAAAAAATTCCCTGGAAGAATTCGGACGAACCACATCTTTTAATCGGTCTACCGTTGACCCACCAAAATCGCTCCTGGGACATAGTCATCGGATGACCGGGTCACCTTCGGTCTACCGAAAATACTACTTCTCGGTTGACCGTGCACACTCGGTTAACCGAACTCGATTGTCCAGTCACTCCAGACAATTTCGGTCAACCAATTGTGCTTACCCGTTCCCTATTCGGTTAACCGATCCGAAGATACCTCGGTCGACCGAACCTTGAACGATTCACCGTGTTTGACCTCGATTTTACCTTTGTCAAATTTTGGATTTATTTCCAACAAAATTTGATCTTTTGGGATTTTAGCAATTCACATCCTATATATATCATCATATGTAATATTAAATTGTTACACCCCATAATATATACCTCATATGAATTTATTATGATTCTAATTATGTAAATTCTCATGACATATTGTTTTTCATTAATTTACCACATGTGTCCTATTTTCACATGAAACCCGACACATCATATGAACTTAAAATGAACCTCTTGTTTCACAGTTTTGTGGTGTGACCTATAGGAGGATCTAACCCAAATTGGCAGTGATATTAAACACTTAATATCTCAAACTATAAGTGGTATCTAGCTACACATTATAGTTACCCAATTAGCATAGATGTCTTTGTTCCACGCGAACCAAAACACGATCCATTTAGTGATGTAAGTGCACCACTTGTGTCCGTCCCTTGCCTCATGATATTAAGAATATATACAAAGTAGAAATGTATCATCTTTGTATTATATTCATTTCTTGATCTCTTTAAGCTAATTATAACTATGTGACTTAACTCAAGTCACATTGTGCACATTATAATTTTACTTTATCAAGGGGCCCACTAATATCATCACTCAATTAAGAGGGGCAATGATAATCGTTTGACTAGCTATCTTTTCCAGCACAAGTCATGTTCAATCAACTATTGCCGTTATCACTACACTCATTGGTAGCTTTTGACAATAATCAAATCAAACACTTCTTAAGCGAAAAGATATAAGTCTCATATTTTAGGATCCAAGACACAGTAAAACATTAATGACACGAAACACAATTCCATAATGTTTTACTTGTTAGGTCTATCCAATATATAAAAATAACTTGAATAACTTTTGATTTATGTAAACCATTATATTTTAGAGCTCTACGGTTAAGGACCAAGTGCCTCTCCCTTAACACTTCCAAAAGACGAATACTATAATCAAGGAACAAAATGTTTGTACATTCAATTCATAATAATTGACATATAAAAGTAAAACTTTTAGAACACATTCCTTTCAGCCGAACCTCTGTAAAATCTTTGTGTCCTTTCTGGGGTGCATTTCCTCTACTCTACTTGTTTTTTAATTGTTAATTCCAATGCACTTTAAGTGGAGATTAAGAAGTTGATTAGATTAATTAGGTCATAACGCTCCTTCAATTTGTATCAGAGCATAGGTGCAAAATTTCATCTAGTTAATGTGTGAAATTATCAGGTCACCTTTGCTTACTGGGTGAAATTATCATTATCGAAAGAATAGAATGAAAATTTTCTTAATATATAGTGACCTTAAGTATTGGATCTTCCCCCAAAATCCATACACACCTCCTAAGGAAGAAGAATTAGCCCCCTTAACTAGGCCTAAAATGAAGAAATTAGAAATGAAGTGTAGCATCATGAACATCCTTTATTGTGACTTAAATGATGGAGAATAAAATAGGATTAGAGGTTGCAAAAGTGCCTATAAGATTTGGCATAAATTATAATTGTATCATGAGTGAAATAGTAGAACTAAAGTTACTAGAATAAGTCTTCTTGTGCATAAATATGAAATTTTCACTATGGAACCATGTGAGAACATTAGCAAGATGAACACTCACTTCACCGAAATAACTAACTCTCTTTGTGTTCTCGGAAGAAATCTTAGTGTAGGAGATATGGCAAGAAAGTTTCTCCGGTTACTCAACAATGAAAAGGAAGAGAAGGTCATCACCATAGAAGAAGCACATGACATTCCCAAACTAAATATGGAGGACTTGATTGACAATCTCATGGCTTATGAACTTCAAATGAAGGACTGGAGGGAGAAAGATGTCTCCGAAAAGAACCAATCCTTGGCTTTGCACTCAATTGTGAAACCCGATCAATCCAGGAGGAGAGTTGAAGATGTGGACATCGAGGTCCTTGCCAAAGAATTCTACAAGTTCCTAAAGAAAATAAGAGAGAAAACAAAGAAAGAAGAAGTGAGAAGAAGGAAAAGGAGAAGAGCAAGAGAAAAGATCTAGAAGAAGCTCACAAAGCAACATGGGTTGATTCTTCATCATCTTTACCATCACCTTCATTGCCTAAAGAATTTGCTCACATGTGCTACATGGTCATACAAGATGAAGAGAGTGAGTTATCTTTTAACTCTTTCTCTACTAGTCAAAGCTCTATCTTTAATCACGATTCATACACACTAGATGAGCTTCAAAATGCATTTCATGATTTAGTTGCACAATATGAGATCATTTGTGATAAGAACAATAATGCTAGAAAGCTTATAAATGATCTGCAATGACAAATTGAAACAATCATGAATGAGAAAAATGAGGTGATTGATAGACATCAAAAACATACCTTAGATCTTGTTAATCTTAAAGCAACACTCATTGATGTTGAACAACTAGATCTAAAGGCATGTAATGTACAATTAAGAAAAAATCTAAAAAAGTTCACTAATGGAACAAAAATGTTTGACATGTTTCTAGGTAGTCAAAGACAATCATTAGACAAACATTGTATAAGATATAATACAAAATCTAAAAACCATATTATGCATACTACTTGAAATGGCAAGCATGTGTTTATGAAGCATAGTTCCTCAAGTGTGTGGGCTCCCAAAACCAAAATGGTTTGGGTTCCCAAAGCTAACATTCAAAGACCCAAAGTTGTTTGGGTACCTAAATCTTCACTTGTAGGTACTTAGAAAAAGGGAGATCAGTAGTGACCGACGCAAGCATGTGAAGCCTTATTCCAAGCCGGTTGCACTATAGAAAGGAGTTGAGAACCAAAACAACAAAATGAGGACTAGTAAGTTGGGTAACATCATTAATCCTCCTAAGTGCAACAAATTGGTTCCAATAGAAGTTGGATGGTTAATTGTCATTAAATTTATTTGATGTATTGATCAATTAAGGGATAGCTTAATGCACATCTTTAATGGGGAGAAAAATTGAAATTGAGCCTAATTGATATATTTATTCATATTGATAGGGGGAGGTCATTAATTTTTTTTGAGGGAATAAGGAATTACAAAATTAAGGGGGAGCAATTGCATTCCATGTTGATATTGTTAAAAAAATTGATTGATGTAAAGGGGGGAGAACACACCTTGAAATTGAATTAATTGAACAAAAACTATGCACATTCACAGGGGGGCATTTTATATGCATAGTTTACATATATAAATATAAAAATCAAAATTTCAAGTCTTAAGAATAGGTTTGCCATCATCCAAAGGGGGAGGGATTGTTGGTTTTTGGCTGTAAGCTATGTTTGATGATTTAACTAACTTGATCTTAATCACAATCAAACAGAGTATAGCACATGTTGAACATTTTAATTAAACTGCAAGTGCACGGCCGCGTTGAAGCGGTGGCAAATACGGGTCATCCTCAGGGAGGTGAGTAGCCTCTCGTTTGCACGAAATCAAGTGGCAAAAATAGGGAAGAGAGTTTGATTATCCTAATCTACGCTACACTACACTACTAAATAACGCATGCATAAGCAAACAACAAACGATTAACTAAAACTTAACTAAGAACGAAATAAGAGTGCTGGAATTCAGAAATGGAAAACCCCTAAGGGGTGGAGTGAGTGCACACATGCAAAGAGGTGGGTGTTCAACACATTCTTTAAGCACAAATGAAGGTGGTGTTATCATGCATAGGAAGTGTCTAAATGTTATGGCAAAACCTATCAATCCATTTACCAACCTAGTTGATTAACATTTACATATACAAGTTGTTTATTTCAGAACCTAAACAAGCATGAGAGGTTCTAATCATTTTGGCAAAACTCATCAAGTTATAAATTCGGTCCTAAACAAGCAAGCATGCATTCATGTTTTATCAACACATTGTAAATAATGCATTCATTCCATTCTCTAATGGATGTATGAACATCAATTCCACCCCCAAAGGGGATGGAATTACTCACTACACATTAGACTAATTATTAAACTAAACAAGGAAAGCTTATTAACTAAGCTACTAAAACTAATGAAATGAAATTAAACAAAGTAAAACAAGCAACATAAACAAACAACATAATAAAGAAACTTTTATTAAAATGACTCACAATTCAAGTAGCATCCTCCTATTTTAGTGTGTACTTCAAGGCCTCACTTCTAGTAGGAAGAATAGCCACTCAAAATGTGATGTGCTTACATTAGAAGGTGAAGAGTTCTATTTATAGCCATAGAAAATGGTAATCCGGGACAATCCTCCGATGTGGGACTAAACAAATACCAGAAATGGACTAAATACACACTAATACACGATCCACCAATATCTTAACGGATTTGGGCCAAAATAGACCGCCAATTAGCGGTCTTGGACCGCCAAAGCGGTCTATATGGTTCGGATCACGCTGGATTTTCTTCTCGGCTTTTCTGGATGGCTTTGTCGGTCTTTGATGCATCTACTTTGTTTATTGGAGCTCCGACCCGAATCTAATTGCCAAAATACTCCCCAAGATGGTGTGGAGTTTTCTGTTTTGCTCTTTGGTCCTTCGGTCTTACGTTCAAGTCCTTCTCCCTTGCATCTTAGTCCCCAGGTCTCACAATTCAATCTTTTTTCCCTGCTTTTGGGTACTTTTATGCTTCATCTCTTCAAACCTATTTATTTCTGAAATTCAAACATAAAACTCGTCACGTAGCATTGTTTAGGTGAAAGATAATGGATATAAGATACAAATATAAGCATGAAATGATGTTAATCAGCACACATTATGCATGGAATATATCTTGTATTGTGCTAACATCTACAGGTGATCAATACTCAAGAAAGAATGGAATGAAGTCAAGTCATGTAATCAAGCTAATTGAAGACATGTAATTTGCCTTTATTTGAGTGTTAGGAATCTATGTAAACTTGAGATACAAGAGTTGTAACCTATTGACAAACACACCAGTTTCCCTGTAGAATCACACACCAAATTTCATTTTTAAAAGGGACATGAATAGATCACCTAGACCTAAGTCAGAAAATCACTCAAACTAAACCTCAACCTGCTTGTGCAGGATGGTTGACCGAAAGAAGTTTCATGTTTGACGGTTCCTACCCATTAACAGATACACCAAAACTGATTTTACTCAGTTTCACCGGTTGACCTCTTTTGAACTTTTGGTCAACTTTTTTACCGGTATTTTCATATGACTGTTATACTTGTCGTATTCTCCAACGATCATATTCATATACATTCAGTTAACCCCTATTTTGTATTTGGCACCGGTTGAATATTGCCGAGACAATGGTCAACTAGATGTAGACAAACATGTGCGCCATAAGTCCTTATTTTTGGTCGGACAAACTTCCTTTTGCGTTCAACTGTTAAACCTTTACTCTGGCCGAAACCAATAGAATGGTCTACTGCCCGTAGTTTTAGTTCAACCGTTAAATTAGGTTGTTTCTATTTGGTTCGACTGTATTCCTAGTTGGTTCAAATGTTTCCTTATTTTCACGAAAATGGTCAATCGGGTATCCATGTCAATCGACTAGTATTCGAAACATTTGCTGAACTTTAGTTTTTGTTTTGTGTATCTTACACAAATCTTTATCAAATCTTCCCCAATGGCTATATCTCTCTAGGAGCTTATAAATAGAGGTTCACACACCATATTTACAAAACTCTCCAACTTCTATTTTGTTCCTATATGAGAGAGAAACTCTCCCACTTAAGAATCCCAAATCCTACACACTCCAAGCTTAAACTTCACCACTTGACCAAATTCCTCCTCCTAGTCAAGTGTGCTCAAAGTTAGAGTGATTGTTAATGTTGTTACTTTGCTGTCAAAGTTGTATTGCTTGATCTTCGCCTGTAACAGTGATCATCCTCTCAGGTTGTGAGAGGAAGAAACCAAGCTCAGTGAGGGTGTTCACGAGCTTACTTTTGTAAAGGCTTGAAGGGCTTTCTTTGAAGGAATATATAATTTCCTGCTATGGAGCTCGTAAAGGGGTTGTGAATAATTTTGTAGAAACATCATATGCTAGATGCCTTACATGTAGACTTGTTGAAGTAGTTGAACACATTATTGTACGTAGAATGTATTGTGGTACTATCCGAGGTATTTCCGTAAATCCTAAAAATGGGATGACCAAAAGGATCTTTAAACAAATATTAATTGGTCATGTATTAGAAGACGATATACATGGGTCCGCGATGCACTGCCCTTCGGAATCAAGATCTTGGGATTGGACTTGCCAATCAATATATTACCTTTAGAGTGCAATGAATATATATATTTGAACCCCATTTACTTGCAGAAGTACATCTTGGATCTGTTAATTATGTTAGGGTCGGAGTCCAACACAAGGCGACCTTGTCGAATTGGGGGAAGCTGTAGGTATTATTGCAGGTGAATCCATTGGAGAACTGGGGACTCAACTAACATTAAGAACATTACATACTGGTGGGGTATTCACCGTTGGTATTTCTGAACATGTACGAGCTCCTTATAATGGAAAAATGAAATTCAACGAGGATTTGCCTCATCCCACCTGTACTCGTCATGGACACCCTGCTTTTCTCTATTCTATAGACTTGCATGTAACTATTGAAATTAAGGATGATATACAAAATTATAAGAGCATATAACAAGGTTTCACTGGTCTTCCACCAAAAAGTTTGATTTTTGTTTAAAATGATCAAGACGTAGAATCAAAACAAGTGATTGCTGAGATTCACGGCAGAGCATTCAGTTTGATTTTTAAAGAAAAGGTCCAAAAGCATATTTATTCTGAATCAGGAGGAGAAATGCACTGGGGTACCTATGTTTACCATGTGCCTGAATATGCATATGGTAATGCTCATCTATTACCAAAAAACAAGTCATCTATGGATATTAGCAGTGGGTACGTGTGGGTCTAGTATAATGTCTTTTTCAGTCCATATGGATAAAGATCAAAATTTAGGATACTAAGGTTGCCCATGTCTGCTACCTAAGTCCTTAATTAACTTGCATGAATGGTTCCCTAGGCCAGGTATGTGGATATGATACATATATATTGTCGACCCGTAGGATTACCGTGTCCAACGATCAACAAAAGTAGGTCCATCGAGTCATGTTGCTAGGTTGAATAATGCATCAATGTTCAGATTTTGTCGGTATATCCCTTGAAAACCCTCGAGAGACCGCACTCCTCCTCCTTGGTGACAAGGGGGTTTAACGGTTCCACGTGCTAAGTGCAACCATGATTCCAATGAAAGTGAGTTAGGATTTCCCTATCTTTTGTATGTTTTTCCTTTCTTTCATTTTTCTTTTTCTTTGTTTTGCTCGGGACTAGCAAAAGGTAAGTGTGGGGGTAATTGATTAGTAGCATATCATGAATCACATTCATGCTATATATCCTTAATTTTACCCCAATTTTGTGCTACTCGAGTGATTGTTGTGTATTTTCAGGTATTAAGTAATAAAGAAGAGAACATAAGAGAAAATGGCTAAAATATAAGAACAAATGACTTAAATGAAGCAAATTGGAGATGTTCGTCATTCACAAAGACACGTCTACAAGAGGAAAGGACCTTGATGTAAGCCGGAAGAACCAACTAAAAAACTGAGAAACTACACAATCATGAGTATTTTGGCAATTTGATTCGGGCCCAAAGTCCAATAACTGATCTGACTGCACCCCACGTGAAGAATTGAAGCATCTATGAAGAAAGCTGGAATCAGATCATATCAGATAAGAAGTGACCGGCAATTGGCAGCCTCAGACCTCTAATGGTCGGTCCATTTTGGTCCGAATTCGACCCGGTTTTGCAAGGTTGTGGGTTATGTAGTTTATTTCCATTTTAGGTATGTTTCATTAGTCCTACACCAGGGGATTGTCCCCAGTTTCCTTCTCATGTCTATAAATAGAACTCCTCTTCCTTCTTTGTAACCGACCAATTGCCTTGGGGCCATTCTCTCTACATGGCGTAAGCCTTTGAAGCAAAACTCAAGGTGGAGATGATGCCACTTTGTAATGTCAGTCATGTGGATAAAATATTTTCATATTAGTTTTGTTTGAATGTTGTCTCTTTTCGAATGCCACTAGTTTTGTTTGAATGTTACCCTCAACCTCTTCTTCACCATCATTCCCACTGAGGGGCTGCACAGATGGTGGTGGTGGCAAGGAAATGTGATTGTCAACCTGCTTTCCATTCCTTAAGATTACAATGGAATTGACATGGTAAATAGATTCCTCCACATGGTTCACTTGCCGCCCCCCGAGTTACCAAACTCTCATTTAGCATGTGATGTTGCTGGTACATGCGGGGGTTAGCCTCAAGCTGGCTTGGCAGAGTCCCTCTATCTCTCTCATGTACAGACTGAGCCATCTGAAGCTCTAAATATTTGATGCTCTGTTGATTTGAAGTGAGAACTTCACTTGTGGATGACATAAGGTTTCTCATTGAGTTCCACGAGTCAATGTCTCAAGAAAATTGAATCGGGATTCCATATTGTTGGAATTTGGGAAACCCGATTGATTGGTGATTTGAGCCTGGGGTGGCTGATATGATTGTGCATGCATGGAAGGTTGGTGTGGTTGGTTAGGTGGTCGAGAGAAGTTTGAAGGACCACCCTGGGCATTGTTTTGGTTCCATGAAAAGTTAGGATGGTTCCTCTATCCAGGGTTATATGATGATTAATATGGATCATTCTGGGATCTATCAAAGATGGCATTAACTTGTTCCATCTCAGGAGGAATGGATGCACACTCGCCTCCTACATGACCTATTTTACCACATAAATAACAGGGAACTGGACCAAATGAAAACACATGTGACACACCTTGTTGGTTTTGGAGCTCAATTGAATCCATACGGCACATTAAGGCCGCCATGCGTGCCTCGGTGGCCGTAGTGGTATCGACAGCAAATGCGGCACCCAATCTACTCGAGTTTGCATTTGCGATCCTTGCTCCTATGCTAGATCATGGCGGTGGTTCCCTCACACTTTCCCACTACATGGTTTTCTTAGCGAGGTCTTCTAGAAAGCCCATGTCTCCCTTTCATCATTTCCTAAGAACTCTCCTTGACACATGGACTAAAGGAGCGTTCGAGACGGGATGTGAAGACCCTTTTAGACAATTTGACAAAGGCACAACAACTCGATGTCATGGTGAGGGCATGAGAATAGTAGCTCCTTGAACCTCTCTAAGTATGCATGAAATGATTCAGTCTCATGTTGATAACTCAAATTGATTTCGCTCCTTAATTTTTTGAGTCCGATGATTTGAAAAGTGCTTCCTGAGCAATGTAGATTGAAATTCATCCCAAGTCCTAAAGACATTCTCCTAGTTTCTGTACAATCACTTCTTGGCATCATCCTTTAGTGCAAAGGGGACAAGCCTAAGATGGATGGAGTCTGTGCTAAGTTATTGTAGCTTGAACATAGCACAAACCTCCTCAAATTTCCTGAGAAAGATATAAGGGCCACAATTCCCAGTAAAGTGAGGGATCATGTAGTGGATTAATCTAAGGATTAAGATGATGTTTGCCCAAAGCACTGACACGTGGCGCACTCTCATTGGTTGCGCATTAGGGTTTAGGGTGGGGTCATCTATATAAGGAGGTGAGCCTCCCATTGGATGGACTAATCCTTGTGTGCAAACCCTAGCCTCCACCCTAACCCTATCCGCCCTCTCCCTCTCTCTCCCATTGGTCCCTCCACATCCACCAAGCCAATCCGTAGACTCTTGGGTTGTGGACTTGTGCTTCTTCTCCAAGAGAGTAGAAGACCGACCGGTGCTCCAGAGGATTCCGTGAGGTGATCGTCGATCCATTCCGCTGCCACAGGTTCTCTCCACCAAAGGTAATTTTGAACCTGTAGATTCAATCGTAGATTGCTAACATTGGTACTAGAGCCATCTTGGTCACCTCCGAATTTTTTAGCACTTTCGTATTTCATATATGTTGAAATAATTTCGGTAGTTGTTGGGAGAAATTACATACATGTTTAGTTTTTTTTTCTCTTCATCATGCGCCTAGGGTTTGATGGCATTTTTCTCACCCTTGCGCATGTTTTTTCTTGATTCATTTCATTACATGCGAATTGTATTACAAGTTTCATCATTATTTCATTCTTGAGCATAGCTTAGATTTCACTTTATGCATGTACCTAGGGTTACATGTTAATCTATGTTTGTTGCGCATATTTCTTTCAACCAAAGCTTGCGGCTAGAGTTGGTTTATTCTTGATTATTTGCGCATATATGTTGTTTGAAATATGATGATAATTTTACAAGAGTTAATTATTGCTTGTATCATATAATATGATCATATATTTCGGATGGTATGATTTGATTGTGCATTTTTTTTAAAAACTCTTGTACATACATCTAAGGTTAGATGCTTGTTGCCTTATTCATGTATATGTAATTTTTTTAATCTCATGTGCATGCATCTAGGATTAGATGTTGATTGCAAAATCATGCACATACATGAATATTGAGTTACCATATTGTATATTTCGGATTTTTGGAATGAGAGCATTCATTTCATTTGAAATATTTCCTTTATGATTGAATGCACATATATGTTAATCTCATTAAGGATTTTCGGATTTCTTTTGGAATGATTGCATGCATTTCATTTGAAATATGTCCTTTTCATCAAATGTGCATATATGTGATGCCATCCACCAAAGAATTTCGAATTTTTCTTTCCATTACAAGTAGCATAATTATTGTTGATTGCATGCTTATATTGATTATGGAAAGATTGGCTAATTCTGAAATTTTTGGGAGATATTATGGGCTGTAATTTTATTGCCTTAAAATATGTTTGGATGCTTTCCTTTGATGCAAAAATTTGTGTTGCTCTCCACCATATAATTTCGGATTTTTCTTTCCTAATCAAAGTAGGATAATTTTGTGCTATCATGATTATATTGATTAGGGAAAGAAAGAAAAAAATTCTGTTTTGAGAATGATTATTGTGGAGATTGGTTGTCATTACTTACCTAACACGTTTTGTTTTGCCTATTTTCGTGCCCCATTCATGCATTGTTTCCTTATGCATTACTTCCTTATTGTTTGAATGAGGTGCACACTTTATGGTATTTTTTTCATACGTCGGATTGTGCTTACGTATGGAAAGATTGTGGCTATGTGGAATGAATGATTGCTGATTTTATTTACTGCCTTATTGAGAGATGAGCGTAATTTCATTCATTTATTTCCATTTGCAATAGTTATCGCAATGGGCTGTAATATTTATGCACTGTAATAATTATGGACTGTGGACTGTTTATTGCCCCAAGGAGATGAGGGGCTCCTTTATTTTTATTATTGCGATATTATTGCTATAAGATTCATGCAGGTTCCTGTCGACGAGGCTAAATCCCTAATGGGGATCATTAGCTCGATATGGAAGTAATGTAGTAATCATATCTGTGTGATATTGATTGTTTTTTTTTAAAACCGTTTTTGGGAACTCGGATGCCTAGTGGGAGTTGCAAAGTAGAAGTGTTTTGTGTGAACCACCTTGCAACCGGGGGCAAATATCTTTCTTATTTGCTGATTTACCATGATTTAAAATGTTTTTTGGGTCATTAAATCATGATGGAGCTCAATATCTAGATTAGTAAAATGGCTTTTTTAACTATTGCATGAGGATTTGATCGAATGCCATATGTTTTCTTTTGTTCTGAATGTTATAGCTATTAAGTCAGTTTATTTTTTATGACTATTGTAGCTCGTTATATTTTATGCTAGAACTCATGTATCGCTATGTATTTTAATTGTCCTAGATTCTTTATGGCTGCTTCCAAAAGCATTGTCCCTGATCTGACTCGAGGAGATAAACTCAATGAAAGAAATTACGATCTGTGGCATCGAAAAATTGAGTATCTCTTAGAGGATCAGGACATGTTAGAAAACATAAACCAATCTATGTCTCCCTCCGAGGAGGGGAATACTGCGCAACATCGCAGAAACTTGGATGTTTATAATGCATGGAAAAAGAAAGACCGAATTGCTCGAATCACAATTCTAAGTTCAATGAGGGACGATCTGTTACTGCGGTTCAAAAAGTTTCGAACTGCAAAGGCCTTGTGGGAAGCTGTGAAGTTTCAGTACGGAGTGACCTCTGTCACAAGGGCCCGTCAGCTTGGGCTTATGTTTGATGGGTATAAAATGCGCCAAGGTTACACAATGAGGCAGCATATTACCGCAATGTCAAACATGATTAGCGAGTTGAGCACTGCCGGTCGTGCTAAGACCGATGAGGAGCAAGTGTCTGCTCTCATCAGATCATTGCCTTCGAAGAGTTGGGAGCATATGAAGGTCCATCTGACCCATGCTGATGACATCAGGACATTTGACCACGCCGCAAAACACCTAGAGCTAGAGGAGGACCGCATGCTTGCGGAAGCCCCTGTAACTGAAGTGTTTGCTGCTGAGGCTGGCGCTCCTCGGAGGTGTGCAGTCTTTAAGCGCAAAAGAGATAGAGCTCAGGGTTTTAAAGGCAAGAAGGGTGCAAATGCAAACAAAGCTGGAAAGAAACAACCTCGAGGATCCAGAGGTGGGAAAGATAAGTCTAATGTGACTTGTTTTAACTGCCGAAAGACTGGACATTTTGCTCGTGAGTGTACTGAGCAAAAGGTAATTACTGTATGTAATCCCTCGAATTGTAACGTGACTAGTTCTGTGATGCTCACTGATCATTCTCCTGTGTGGATTGTGGATTCAGGTGCCACGGACCACGTAACAAAGGATCGTTCTGCCTTCGTGGAATATCGCCGTGTTCCAAGTGGGAGGTGAATAAACATGGCAAACAACACTAGCATTGAAGTTCTTGGAGTTGGCACATGCAAAGTGGCTTTCCGAAGTGGCCGGATCCTATTACTTCACGACGTGTTGTATGCACCAGCTATACGGCGAAATATTATTTCTGTTGTTGTCTTGATGAGACATGGTTTTAAAGTTGTTTTTGAGGACAATGATATGGGTTTATACCTTTCTAACATTTATTATGGACATGGTTTTCTTTCTGACGGTTTTATTGTGTTGGACGCAATTTATGATTTCAATCATAACGCTAGTGCCTTTGTGAGCCAAAGTTCCATGAATAATGATTCAGTTATGTGGCATGCTAAACTAGGTCACATTGGTGTTGACCGGATGAACAAGTTGGCAAAGGAGGGGGTATTAGGAGAATGCTCCAAATTTGAATTGCCGACCTGTGAACCTTGTCTAGCTGGAAAGGCAACTAGAAAACCGTTCGGAAAAGCCATTAGGGCTACTTCTCCTTTAGAACTAATTCACTCAGATGTTTGTGGACCTTTGAATGTGCGTACTAGACATGGACAAAGTTACTTCATCACATTCATTGATGACTTCACGAGATATGGTCATATTTATCTTATTTCTCACAAGTCAGAAGCTCTAGAATGTTTTAAGAAATTCATGAGCTTAGTTGAGAATCGTAGGCGATTTTGCTTAGAGGAAGAGACCCTCATGATATCTCAAGAAGAAATTGACTATGAATCATCCGGGATGACAGTAATCGATGAGCAAGAACCGGAGACCTTGAAAGAGGCTTTGGAAGGTCCAAATGCTAAAGAGTGGTTAGAAGCTATAAAGGAAGAGTTGGAGTCGATAAAAGTTAATCGAGTCTGGGACTTGGTCGACTTGCTGCCGAACCGAAAGGCCATTGGGGCCAAGTGGATCCTCAAAATTAAGAGGAAGGCGGATGGATCTATTGATAGATTCAAGGCTAGACTGGTAGCTAAAGGCTACACCCAAAGGGAAGGCATGGATTTTGAGGAATCCTTTTCACCCGTGGTTAGGTTTGCCTCCATCCGCCTTCTACTAGCTATTGTAGCTCAGATGGACTTAGAGCTTTACCAAATGGATGTAAAGACTGCTTTTCTCAATGGAGAACTTGAGGAGGAGATCTATATGGATCAACCTCAAGGTTTTGAAGTCAAAGAACAAGAGCGCAAAGTGTGCAAGCTCAACAAGTCCTTGTATGACTTAAAACAAGCGTCTCGACAGTGGAACATTCGCTTCCATCAAGCTATATCAGAGAATGCGTTCTGATTGACATCATTTCATGCTCATATTTGTATCTTATATCCATTATCTTTCACCTAAACAATGCTATGTTACGAGTTTTATGTTTAGTTTTCAGGAATAATTAGGTTTGAAGAGATGAAGCATAAAAGGACCCAAAAGCTGGGAAAAAGGACTGGATTGTGAGATCTGGGGACCAAGATGCAAAGGAGAAGGACCTGATCGTAAGACAGAGGGACCTAAGAGTAAAACAGAATACTTCACACCATTATGGGGAGTATTTTGACAATTCTATTCGGGTCGGAGCTCCAACATGCAAAATAGATGCATCAAATACAAGCCTTCCAGAAAAGCCCACAAGAAATTCCAGAGCAATCCGGACACTGTAGACCGCTAATTAGCGGTCCAAGACCGCTAATTGGCGGTCACTTTTGGCCCAAATGCACTCAAATTTCTCCCGCACATGTATTAGAGGATGTTTAGGCTATTTGTGGTATCTGTTTAGTCCCACATCGGGGGATTGTCCCGGATTAGCTTTTTCCATGGCTATAAATAGAACTCTTCACCTCCTATTGTAATCACTCCATATTTTAAGTGGCTATTCTTCCTACTAGAAGTGAGGCCTTGAAGCACACACTAAAGTAGGAGGATGCTACTTTTAATGTGAGTCATTTTTATCAATAAAGTTTTGTGTTTCTTTCATTGTTTGTTTTATGCTTCTTTTATTGTTGTGCATGTTTTAGTTTAATCGTCTTTTAATTCTAGCTTAGTTTTAATATGCTTTCTTTCCATAGTTTAATAATTAGTGTAATGTTTAGTGAGTAGTTCCATCCCCTTTGGGGGGTGGAGTAGATGTACATACATGTATTAGAGAATGGGATGAATGCTTTAATTTCATTGTGTTGATTAAACATGAATGTATGCTTGCTTGTTTAGGATAGAATTTACAACTTGATGAGTTTTGCCAAAATGATTAGACACCTCTCATGCTTGTTTAGGTTCTGAAATAAACACCTTGCATATGTAAATGTTAATCAACTAAGTTGGTGAATAGATTGATAGGTTTTGCCATAACATTTAGACACTTCCTATGCTTGATAAACACCACCTTCATGTGCTTAAAGAATGTATTCTACACCCACCTCTTTGCTTGTGTGCACTCACTCCACCCATTAGGGGTTTCCCATTTCTGTATTCCAGCATTCTTCCTTTGTTCTTAGTTTAGTTGTTATTCCATCGTTTGTTTGCTTCTTTCACATTTCATACTTCTTAGAGTAGTTTAGTGTAGAGTAGCGTAAACAACTTTCTTCCCCCTATTTTTGCCACTTGATTTCGTGCAAACAAGAGGCTGCTCACCTCCCTGAGGACGACCCGTACTTGCCACCGCTTCATCGCGGCCGTGCACTTGCGGTAGAAATATAAAACGTTCAACAAGTTTTTGGCGCCGTTGCCGGGGAGGTGCCAGTCCAGACTCTTGTTTGGACGATTCGAGTGGATTTAATTTGTGTTTTGTAGTTTTGCTTTGTTTCAGGAGACTTGGAGTCGTCCATAGGAACACCTGGAGAAGTTTTGAGTCAATCTGGGCACTTCAGACCGCTAATCAGCGGCCTGATCGGCATTGCCCACTTTGTCGATAGTAGGAGAGACGAGATCCCCGGATCTTGGCTCACTTGCTGGGCTTTGTGGTCCTCGTTGTAGGGAGGTGAGGCGTGTTGAGGCCGTGTGACCTCGCAGTTAGGCGTCGTCTAGCTGTAAGGACCTATAGCGACCTTAGGATTGCTTGAGCCTTGTTTGCTTGTGTGCTTCTACCTGTACCCATCCGCCGTAGCACAAGGACTTATTCCTTTCTCTCCTGAGTCATTCTTTCTCTCCTGTGTTCCCCCGTCTTCTCCCCTACGTACATTCTTTGAAAAAAAATAGAAAAAAAAAGGAGAGTTGTGGTCTGTGTGTGCACCTTTGTGCATGCTTTCGTGGACACGAGACGAGAGTGGTCGTTTGACGAGGAGCGTTGCCAATCCGACTTCGATCATCGATTTCTCGACACCTTCCTCCTCTCGTGTCACACGCAGTCCGGGTTCAATGGCTGCTAATTTCCGTGAGGAGGAGCAGTTGCTGGACCCACCTGTTCGACCAGTGCTTCCAGTTGTCGTTCCCATACCTCTACGTGATCGATGCTACCCGAGCCGTACAGCTCTACCCTCATGCATCGTATTACCAGAGGCTAATGGGAACCATTTTGAGGTTAAGCCTCAATTCATTTCCATGCTCCCTCATTTCACTGGGAAAGGTGACCCCTATATCTTTCTTAGGGAATTTGAGGAGGTCTGTGCTATGTTCAAGCTGCAACAACTTAGCTCAGACTCCATCCATCTTAGGCTCGTTCCTTTTGCACTAAAGGATGACGCCAAGAAGTGGTTGTACAGCAACCAGGCGAATTCCTTTAGGACTTGGGATGAGTTTCAATCTGCATTCCTCAAGAAGTACTTTCCTAATCATCGGACTCAAAAATTGAGGAACGAAATCAATTCGTTCTATCAACATGAGACCGAACCATTTCATGCATATCTTGAGAGGTTCAAAGAGCTACTATCCTCGTGCCCTCACCATGGCATTGAGTTGTGGCGTCTTTGTCAGATTGTGTATGAGGGTCTTCACATCCCGTCCAGAACGCTCCTTGAGTCCATGTGTCAAGGAGAGTTCTTGGGAAAGGATGAAAGGGAGGCATGGGCCTTCCTAGAAGACCTCGCTGAGAAAACCATGCAGTGGGAGAGTGTGAGGGAACCACCTGCATCATCTAGTATAGGAGCGAGGATCGCGAATGCAAACTCGACTAGATCGGGTACCGCATTTGCTATCGATACCACTACGGCCACCGAGGCACGCATGACGGCCTTAATGCGCCGTATGGATTCGATTGAGCTCCAAAACCAACAAGGTGCACCTCACATGTCCACATCTGGTCCAGTTCCTTGTCATTCATGTGGTAGGATAGGTCATGTAGAGAGCGAGTGTGAGTCCATTCCTCCTGAGATGGAGCGTGTCAACGCCATCTATGACAGAGCTAGGAATGACCCATACTCATCATCTTATAATCCTGGATGGAGGAACCACCCCAATTTTTCATGGAACCAAACTAATGCCCCGGGTGGTCCTCCAAACTCCTCTAGACCACCTTACCAGTCACACCAACCTCCCATGCATGCACATTCCTATCAGCCACCCCAAGCACAAACCACCAATCAATCGGGTTTCCTAAATTCCAATAATATGGAAACCCGATTCAATTCGCTTGAGACCTTGACTCGTGGACTTGAAAACTTAATGAAAAATTTTATGTCAACCACGAGTCAAGTTCTCACTTCAAATCAGCAGACCATCAAATCTCTAGAGCTTCAGATGGGCCAATTGGCTCAGTCTGTACATGAAAGAGAGAGAGGGTCTTTTCCTAGCCAGCCTGAGGCTAACCCCCGCATGTACCAACAACTACAAACGCAAAATGAGGATGTGGTACTTCGGGGGAGGCAAGTGAACCATGTGGAGGAACCTGTTCACCATGTCAATTCCATTGTGACCTTAAGGAATGGAAAACAGGTTGACAATCACATTTCCTTGCCACACCCACCACCATCTATGCAGCCCCTCAGTGGGAATGGTGGTGAAGAAGAAGCTGAGGGTGAGGGTAATACACCAAAGCTTTCTTCTCAGGCACAGCAGAAAACCTACCTGCCAAAAGCTCCTTATCCAAGTAGGTTAAACAAAAAGCAGAGTGACAACATGGACAAGATATTAGAGGTATTTAAGCAAGTGAAGGTTAACATCCCCTTGTTGGATGTCATCCAACAAATACCTCAATATGCCAAAGTGTTGAAGGATCTCTGCACAACCAAGAGGAAGACCAATGTTCCTAAGAAAGCATTCTTGGCTGCAAATATCAGTTCACTTTTGTCCAATCCTACCTACACAAAATACAAGGACCCGGGGTGTCCTACTATTCAGTGTACGATAGGGGACACTAGATTGAGCAATGTTTTGCTTGATTTAGGATCAGCGGTCAACCTCCTCCCATTCTCTGTTTATCAACAGTTGAACTTGGGAGAATTGAAACCAACTAAGATCACCCTCCAACTGGCGGATAGATCCATTCGTATTCCCATGGGGATTATCAAGGACGTGCTTATCAAAGTTGGAGATTTTATATTTCCAGTCGATTTTGTTGTCCTCGATACCAATCCTGTTGCGAACACCCACTCTCAAATACCTTTGATTTTGGGTAGACCATTTCTGGCAACCTCCAATGCCTTGATTAATTGTAGAAATGGTCTCATGAAGCTCTCATTCGGTAACATGAGTGACGAGTTGCATGTGTTCAACTCTGGTAGGCAACAGGAACCCATGGATGAACCTTTAAATCTAAATCTCATCCACCAATTGGAGAAATCACCACAGAATCAACGAACACCCCTAACCCCGATGCAACCCATTGAGAATGTTCGTGGGCCCAGCGAAAACTCATTGCCTGTCTTCGCAATGCAACAGAGTGAGCTGGCCTCGAACATGAATGTCCAAAGGGAGTGTTCGTTGCATGATTCAGTTGATAGTACTAGTGAGAGTGAGACACCTCATCATATGCCTATACCAGAAGGTGTCTCTACCTCATGTCCCATGGCCATTGAGCCATTTGAGCTTCATATTGACTCCAACAAGGACCCACCTATGACCGAGCTTATGCTTGATGATCTAAACGATGGTGGGAGGTCCTTGTTGGATGACTTGGGGAGAAGCCCCATTCTTAGTGATGCAAGTCTGCTGCATCCATCGAATGAGCCTGAGGAACTCATTCCGATGCACCCGCCTATTGGTTGGAGGGTTTTCTTCGATGAGCAATTAAACCCTTGTGAGGCAACACAACTTCATTCTTTGTTGCCCACACCCAACCAATATCATGAGGGGTTCGAGCCTTTCAGCTTTGACCTTTCACCCCTCATGACACCTCAGAGTACCAGTGGAGTTTGCCCATCTCGGCAAGTCTCTGGTCCTCATGACTTGATGTTCTCATTTGATGTTCCTTGACCAAATGATTATGAGAATATCTTGGGTGATGTATATATCTTGAAAAAAACAAAAAAAACAACAAAAAACAACAAAAAACAACAAAAAACAACAAAAAAAACAACAAAAAAAAGTGTGTAATAAAAGACTCCTTCAGTGAGCATCGATTGTTGTGGGCCCCAACCCTTGTGTACTTGGGCCCAATTTCTTCACGTATTTATCTCCCTTCTTCAGCTTCTCACAGGTTTTGAGGGAATTTGGGTTTGTGTCCATCAACATGACCCTGAACGTCCCTTTGTACTTCATGTTGGTGAGATCTTTCCTTTTTCATGCATGTATCCATGTAGTATCTTGTTCACATTCATTGAGGACAATGCATGAAGTAGGTGTGGGGGGGTGTTTTACGTGTGTACATAGTCGAGTCTTTTTCCTTTGGTTTTATTTTCTTTTGTTTGCATTGTTAGGGTCATGTTAGTGTGCCGCATTTAATATCGATATATCTGCTTGCCATGATCCTTGGGTGACTTGTCTTCTTTTGCTTGCCGAGTGCTTTAAAATTTTCACATTTCTTTCAAAATCTTCATGTGTTTGCGAAAGAAAATGTTTTTGTGGGTTTTGCGTGTGTTTAGCATGTGCAAAACCGTTGAGAGGCAAAGTAAAAAGAAAGCTCCCAAAATTGTCTTGAACTTGATGCATTAGGATTTCTAGTTTACTGGCTTTAGGTCTTATCGAGTCGTGAGGATGCACCCCGGTTTTCCCTCGGGGGGGGCGTGTAATCATAGGGTTTCAGCACTCAAACATTTAAATAAGTCCACCCTGAACCTAGTGAGTAAATAATTCGTGTCTGTTAGTATAAGGAAGTTTGTCGTAGTCAATGGCCCTTAATCTCTTTTTGTGAAACTTAAGTGTAGGGGTTTTGGTTCCCATATAGATAAATAAGTGGTGTTCTCTCTTCTCGCACGGCTCCAATCACTCGGGAAAGTAGGTCTGAGGGGACTTTGTGCCTGGTGCTTTTGAGTCATATGACTTGGGATGCACCGACCGAACTCCCGTTACACGGGTGGTAGGGATCGCCCTATGTGGAGATTTGGGGGAAGGTGTACGTGATAGTGTAAGTCGTCATAGGTAATGATGCACGAAACCTGACCCTGGGAGAATCAAACACCAACCAATAAATGCTTCAAAAAAAAAGAAAAAAAAGAAAAAGAAAAAAAAGAGTCAAATAAGAACCAAAATGGACTTTACACATTGTATCACATTAAGAAGTTAAGGTTGCCCATGTCTTTCACTTAATTCCTTAGTTAACTCTCACGAATAACTCATTAGGCTAGGTGTGTGGACTGATTACATATATAGAGTCGACCCGTAGTATTACCGCGTCCCATGATCGACAAAATAAGTCCAAGGAGTCGTGTAGCTAGAGTGATTAATGCATCTTGTTCGGATTTTGTGGGTATATCCGCTGAAAACCCTCAGGAGACAACACTCCTCCTCCTTGGAGACAAGGAGGTTTAACGGCTTGTTGCACGTGCTAAGTGCAACCGTGATTCCTACGAAAGTGAGTTAGGATTTCCTGTTTTTCGCATGCTTTTCTCTTTCTTTGTTTTGCTCGGGACTAGCAAAAGTTAGGTGTGGGGGTATTTGATTGACATCATTTCATGCTCATATTTGTATCTTATATCCATTATCTTTCACCTAAACAATGCTATGTTACGAGTTTTATGTTTAGTTTTCAGGAATAATTAGGTTTGAAGAGATGAAGCATAAAAGGACCCAAAAGCTGGGAAAAAGGACTGGATTGTGAGATCTGGGGACCAAGATGCAAAGGAGAAGGACCTGATCGTAAGACAGAGGGACCTAAGAGTAAAACAGAATACTTCACACCATTATGGGGAGTATTTTGACAATTCTATTCGGGTCGGAGCTCCAACATGCAAAATAGATGCATCAAATACAAGCCTTCCAGAAAAGCCCACAAGAAATTCCAGAGCAATCCGGACACTGTAGACCGCTAATTAGCGGTCCAAGACCGCTAATTGGCGGTCACTTTTGGCCCAAATGCACTCAAATTTCTCCCGCACATGTATTAGAGGATGTTTAGGCTATTTGTGGTATCTGTTTAGTCCCACATCGGGGGATTGTCCCGGATTAGCTTTTTCCATGGCTATAAATAGAACTCTTCACCTCCTATTGTAATCACTCCATATTTTAAGTGGCTATTCTTCCTACTAGAAGTGAGGCCTTGAAGCACACACTAAAGTAGGAGGATGCTACTTTTAATGTGAGTCATTTTTATCAATAAAGTTTTGTGTTTCTTTCATTGTTTGTTTTATGCTTCTTTTATTGTTGTGCATGTTTTAGTTTAATCGTCTTTTAATTCTAGCTTAGTTTTAATATGCTTTCTTTCCATAGTTTAATAATTAGTGTAATGTTTAGTGAGTAGTTCCATCCCCTTTGGGGGGTGGAGTAGATGTACATACATGTATTAGAGAATGGGATGAATGCTTTAATTTCATTGTGTTGATTAAACATGAATGTATGCTTGCTTGTTTAGGATAGAATTTACAACTTGATGAGTTTTGCCAAAATGATTAGACACCTCTCATGCTTGTTTAGGTTCTGAAATAAACACCTTGCATATGTAAATGTTAATCAACTAAGTTGGTGAATAGATTGATAGGTTTTGCCATAACATTTAGACACTTCCTATGCTTGATAAACACCACCTTCATGTGCTTAAAGAATGTATTCTACACCCACCTCTTTGCTTGTGTGCACTCACTCCACCCCTTAGGGGTTTCCCATTTCTGTATTCCAGCATTCTTCCTTTGTTCTTAGTTTAGTTGTTATTCCATCGTTTGTTTGCTTCTTTCACATTTCATACTTCTTAGAGTAGTTTAGTGTAGAGTAGCGTAAACAACTTTCTTCCCCCTATTTTTGCCACTTGATTTCGTGCAAACAAGAGGCTGCTCACCTCCCTGAGGACGACCCGTACTTGCCACCGCTTCATCGCGGCCGTGCACTTGCGGTAGAAATATAAAACGTTCAACACGTTCTCTATGCTTGCGGAAGATCACTGTGTGTACGTTAAGAGATTCAATGGTAAATTTGTCATTCTGACCTTGTATGTTGATGACATACTCATGGCTGGCAATACCAAAGAGTTGCTGAAATCCACTAAAGAGTGGTTGTCGTCCACATTTGATATGAAGGACATGGGTGAAGCTAGCTACGTCCTTGGTGTCAAGATAGTTAGGGATAGGTCCAAGAGACTTCTGGGATTGTCTCAAGAGACTTACATTAACAACGTCTTGAAGAAATACCACATGGACAAATTCAAACCAATCGACACTCCTGTTGAGAAGGGTTTACACTATAGACGTCGGCTAAACGTGTTATTCCAAAACCCGACGTCTATAGTGTCACATAGACGTCGGCTTCCATTTCAGCCGACGTCTATTCTGTCCTCTCCACAATAGACGTCGGCTGTTGTAACAGCCGACGTCTATTGTGCGACGAGTAAAGCCAATTCTGCACTAGTGAGAGAAGGCCAAAATGAGAAAGTTTCCATAGTCCAATGCCGTGGGAAGCCTTATGTACACTATGATGTGTACTAGGCCAGACATTTGTTATGTTGTGGGCATGGTGAGTCAATACCAGTCCAACCCAAGCATGGAGCACTGGAAGGCGGTCAAGAGAATCATGAGATACCTCAGAGGAACGAGTAACTACATGTTGTGTTACCAAGCATCAGTTCTCCGCCTGATTGGCTATAGTGATACCGATTGGGTTGGAGACATTGATGAAAGGAAGTCTACCTCTGGTTATGCTTTCTTGCTGGCTAATGGGGCCATCTCATGGTCCAGCAAGAAGCAAACTTGTATAGCCCTGTTGACTATGGAAGCAGAGTATGTTGCATGCTCTACAGCAGTACAGGAGGCAGTTTGGTTGAGGAGGTTCTTACAACACACTGGCCTTGTAGAGACATCTGATGAGCCTGTTGTTGTCTATTGTGACAGCATGGCTGACCTTTGTTATGTGAAAGACCCCAAATATCATGGAAAGACCCCAAATATCATGGAAAGACCAAACATATACAGGTTAGGTATCATTTTGTGAAGGACATCATAGCGAGAAAGGAAGTTGTGTTAAGACATGTATCTACTAGTCTTATGGTAGCTGACCCTCTTACCAAGGCTATAGATAAGGACTCGTTTGTGTCTCATGTGAAGTCCTTAGGCTTACGCAGACTTTGATGTATTGGCATGTCTAACTTCCTTTTATGAGTGATTATGTTTTTCCTTTCAACTATATCTGTTTGGTTGATGTAGTTGTTCTAGCATAAAATATTATTCTGTCAATAGGTTGAAGAATGCTTACTCACACGAGCATTCGCCTCTGGCGCTTTTGATAGCGAGCAGAGATGAGACTGATCATGAAGAGATCTTGTATGATAGATCCAGAGTAGTTCATGATAGGACAGTCGCCTTGATTAGGAATCAAGATGAGATCCTCTATGTTGGTGAGGATTGACATGAATGTTCCCACGATTCATGTGACCTATAGAAGCCAAGTGCGAGCATCACATGTGGCGTCAGGTGACACATGTATGGTGTTAAGGCGACAATGATGAAGCTCGGGTCAGGCGCAGAGGGGGTGCGACTGGACTAACACTTGTATGGTGTTGTGAGACTGACATACTGTTGTATACAGTATGATCCACCATAGCATGTTTGTCATACAACATGTGCTGAGCAACCATTTGGAAGTGAAAGGATGGATCCCTGCTCCTTCACTGTGTGAGTCCAAGACTTGATTGTCATTTAGTTGCCCTCAGTGACCTTCGACGACAACATGAAGCCAAGAGTTGATGTGGCTACTTTGGGATGTTATCTATGACCATGAGAGATTCGGTCTAAAGAGGCATCTTCGGGAAAGGAGTCAACTCTGAGTGTAATGGTGGTCTGGGGCGAAGGGAAAGGTTTGACTCGACTGCACTAAAAGTATTTTCTGGGCCCAACTGTATTGGATACAGTAGCAAGTACCTTGAGGACAAGAAGGTATTCTCTCCTAGGGATCGAGATACCGTTCATGTCAAGTGAGTTTCTGAGTAAACCTGGGGAACAGTGATGTGCATTTGACTGCTTAATTGTTATTTTTTTGAGGATGTTGTCATTATGGCCTTCTAGTAAGGTTTCTAGTTTGAGACTCCTAAATTGCAGGTGCATCACCGGTCGCACGACCCATTTGTCCGTTTGACCGGAAGAGTACATGTGTCGGGGACACATATGGTCTTGTATCAGGGATACATGATCAGAGACTTGCGTATTGTGGATGCATTCTTGGAAGAGAGAAATAGTTGTGTATATCAGAGATGTATACATATGTGTCAGGGACACATGAAGAGGTGACACATTGCATCTTATGATTGTATGTATCGGGGATATATACGTATGTGTCAGGGACACAAAAGAAGATGACGTGTTGTTCACGTGCTGTTGTGCAAGTGGGAGATATTAGATAATCTAAGGATTAAGTTGATGTTTTCCCAAAGCACTGACACGTGGCGCACTCCCATTGGCTGCACATTAGGGTTTAGGGTGGGGTCATCTATATAAGGAGGGGAGCCTCCCATTGGATGGACTAATTCTTGTGTGCAAACCCTAGCCTCCACCCTAACCCTAGCTGCCCTCTCCCTCTCTCTCCCATTCGTCCCTCCACATCCACCAAGCCAATCCGTAGACTCTTGGGTTGTGGACTCGTGCTTCTTCTCCAAGAGAGTAGAAGACCGACCGGTGCTCCAGAGGATTCCGTGAGGTGATCGTCGATCCATTCCGCTGCCACAGGTTCTCTCCACCAAAGGTAATTCTGAACCTGTAGATTCAATCGTAGATTGCTAACATCATGGACATAATTGAGGTTTAGCCTCAAAGTGGTTCCCATTTGCCTCGGGCAATACGATGGAAGAAGGTAAGGCAGCACGACTCGGATATCATCGATCACGGAGGGGGATGGGAGCTTGGGAAACCAGGTGATGAGATTGTAGATCCCCACATTCTGGACCAGAAGGTGGTGTGAATCCAAAATCTGGGTCACCCTCGTGTGGTTGACGACCAGTCATGGTCCCGGGACTGTGTAGGACAGGGGACGGGGATGCGTTCTAAAGGTCAACAATCGACGATAGATCGATGTCGAATCTCGTCAAACGACCCACAATGTCTTGTGACAAAACTAGCATGCACAAAGATTGCACACCCACACAAATCAGACGAAAAAGAAAGATTTTTTTTAAGAACTAAAGAAAAATGTGCGTAGAGGAGAAGACAAGAGGACACAAACGAGAGGGAATGACTCAGGAGAGAAAGAAAGAAGTTCTTATGCTACGGAGGGTAGGTACTGGTAGAGCACACAAGCAAGCAAGGCTCAAACAACCTAATGTTGCTATAGGTACTTACAACTAGACAATACCTAACAGCGAGGTCACGCGACCTCAACACGCCTCACGTCCCTACGACGAAGACCACAAAGCCCAGAAAATGAGCCAAGATTCGGAGATCCTGTCTCTCCAACTATCGAAAGAGTGAGCGACGCCGATCAGACCATGTCTACTTGATTTTAAAATTAGGCTCTTGATTAGTGTGATTTTTGGGGCAAAGGAAATGGTCATGAAATCCCCACCTTATTTTATATAGGACAACCCCTCCTTAGTAGCATTTTGGAGTCCTAATCTAGAAATCAACTCTCGAAACAAACACTCTACTTACACTTGTTGCAATGCAATTCCTATTAACTAATGTATAGTCATACCAAATGCATGAATGAGTGTAGGAGATGTGTACTGATTGACATTATTTCATGCTTATATTTGTATCTTATATCCATTATCTTACACCTAAGCAATCTACGTGACGAGTTTTATGTTTGAATTTCAGAAATAAAGAGGTTTGAAGAGAAGAGCCATGAATGGACCCAAAAGCAGGAAAAAGGACTTAATTGTGAGACCTGGGACTGAGATGCAAGGGAGAAGGACCTGAACGTAAGACCGAATGACCTAAGAGCAAAACAGAAAACTCCACACCATCATGGGGAGTATTTTGGCAATTCGATTCGGGTCGGAGCTCCAATAAACAGAGTAGATGCATCCAAGACCAAGAAATACTTCAAGCAAAGCCCAACACGAAATCCAAATGGATCTGGAGCTTATAGGCTGCCAATTGGCGGTCTGGGACCGCTAATTGGCGGTCCATATAGCTCTGGATCCGCTAAGATTTGTGGAGCACATGTATTTGTGTATACTTAGTCTATTTTTGGTATTTGTTTAGTCCCACATCGGGGGATTGTCCCGGATTAGCTTTTTCCATGGCTATAAATAGAACTCTTCACCTTCCATTGTAACTACCCATTGCTTGGTGGCATTCTCTCTACTAAGGAGTGAGCCTTGAAGCAAAAACTCAAGGTGGAGAAGAATGCTACCTTCAATGTGAGTCATTGTTAATAAAATAATTGTTCTAGTTTCATTTAATCTTGTCTTTTAATTTGTGCATGCTTGTTTAGTCTTTCCTTTCCTTTTAAGTTTATTTAGTATTTCTTGCTTGCTTAGTGTAGTTTCATTTCAGTATTATGCATCATGTTGTTAATATAGTAAGTGTAATGAGTAGTAGTAGTTCCATCCCCATTTGGGGGGTGGAGAAATATGTGATATGATCATGTAGAGTATTAAGTGTGTGTTATCTTAATCCCTTGAGCTTTATATGATTTCCATAACCATCTAATGGGTTTTCACTCTTATCTTTGATATGCTAATGCTCTTGAATGAAGCTTAGCTTATGCTTTGATTACTGGACCTATTTTATGGGGAATGATAAGGTTAAGATATGGATGGAATTAATATTGTAAACACAATTTGTAGTGTATGTACTCTTGTTGCATTTACCTTAGTTAATGTCTTGTATGTTTTAATGATATTGGGTTATCTTAATTGATGTGGAGGCATAGTAGGGTCTAGTCTTTATACATGAGTTCATTTAGCTTCATTCCAATTATTGTCTTGTATGATTTAATGATGTAGTCTTATCTTAATTCATGTAGGGGCAAAGTTGGATGTAGTTTTATGATTTCATGCACTACATGATGTGAGGAGCTTAATTGAACACACACACACACATCTTTATATTCACATTATTTCTCTACCCCCTATGGGGTTTAGTTTTTATTGCTTATCTTCATTTGCTTTTGCATCTTAGTGTAGTTTAGTGTAACCAACCTTTCTCTCCTTTCTTTACCACTTGCCTTCGCACAAACCAAAAGTCGACACACCTCCCTGTGGATCGACCCGTATTTGCCACCGCTTCAACGCGGTCGTGCACTTGCGGTTTAATATAAAATAAATCAATCAAGTTTTTGGCGCCGTTGTCGGGGAGGTGCTCTGTCCAGACCTTGGTTTGGACGATTCGAGTGGTTTTCAATTTTTTTGTTTCCAGTTTTGCTTAGTTTCAGGGGTCCTAGAGCTCATGGGGAGGCTACTAGAGGAGTTGGAGCACCTAAACATCAAAAGGGACTGCCAATTGGTGGCCTGGTGAGGTCTTCTTGCTTCCATTTTTCTTCTGGTAGTTGTTTGCTTCATTTTCGTTATCTGGGAGCCATATTTTGCATGCTGTGACTTCTTGTTTGCTCCCAGATCATTAATCACTCCCCCATTAATCAACTTGGCCTTAAAATCCAAAGCAAAAGACTAGACGTTCTTACTTGTTTAGGTCACACATCATGTACTTGACTTAGGCATACAGTCGTCCTTTCTTTTAGCTTTATTTTTAGTTGTCGAGCACTGGCGTGAGGTACGCATTTCCTACACTCATTCATGCATCTTGTATGCCCATGCATTAGTTAGTAGGAATTGCATCAGGACAAGAGTGAGTTGAGCGTTTGATTGGAGCGATTGATTGCTAGATTTAGGATCAAAACGCTACTAAGGAGGGGTTGTCCCATAAAAGATAAGGTGGGGGATTTCATCACCCTTTCCTTGGGCCCAAAAATCACTCTTAAAAAGCCTTAACTAAAACCAAGTAGACATTGGCCCTAGTTTCAGACGCACTAGGACAGTAATCTAGTTGAGACCGCCATGGCCTGATCGGCGTTGCCTACCTTGTTGATAGTAGGAGGTACTAGATCTCTAGATCTCGTATCACTTGCTGGGCATTGTGGTCCTCGTTGTAGGGAGGTGAGGTGTGTCTAGGCTAGTGACCTCGAAGTTAGGCGTCTTCTAGCCTAAGGACACATTGCCTTACATTGTTTGAGCCGTGCTTGCTAGTTAGGCTTCTACCTGATCCCATTACCCACGCAAGCTCTAGGATTCTTCCCTTCTCCTCTGAGTCATCATCTTCTCACCTTCTTCTACGTTATAGTCTCCTCCCCTTTACACTCTCTGGTAGCGTTTTAGGGTCGAGTCGAGCACTTTTTGCGAGCTTGGCCTCGTGGTGGTGAGAGTGATCGACTCGAGAGTTCTTTGTTGAGATGGATGGTTACATGGGCGACCATCCATATCATTGTTGGGACCAGGACAATTCTTCCTGGTATTCTGGACCCATGCAACCTGGGGTGGCTTAGACTAACACCTCGTATGGTTGGGACAATCTTAATTGTGGGACTGAGCAATCTTCATATTGGGGTAGTATGAGAGAGGACCGACTGCTAGACCACCATCTAGTTACGTCGGATAATATGCTGGTCAACAGACTGAGACATTACAACAAACTTTGGCCTCTTTCATGCGTATGGCAAACGACATGAGTGCACCGGTGGCTCCAGTAGCCGTACCGTGCGACTGTTGTGGGTTGAGTGGTCATGTTATCGGGGAATGTCCATTATGTTCCCCCTGATCCTGAGTATGAGCATACCTTTTCCTAAAATGCTCAATATGACCATTACGCATCTGCGTACAACGCGAGAGTGATGGATTCGTGGGGAGACAATTCATATCCAAATTCTTATACTTCATTTTCACCCCAGTATCCTCCTCCAGAATACCTAGAATTCTATCAACACCCCACTTCAAATCATTGGACTCATTCTCAGCCCATCAACACCCAACCCCAAAATTTCCCAAGCTCTGACTTGGACCTCATACTTGACCGCATACCTGATTCCTTGAAACAAACTTTCCTTACGTTGATGAAAACCACTCAACAGTCCATACAAAATATGGCATTGCAAGTGAGTCAAATGTCGCAGCAATTACGTGAACGTGAGGAGAGTATTTTTTCTTGTCAACATGAGGATTTATCTTCTAAAATCAAACCACCACCACATCCACAAATTCAAAGCACAATCTTTCAAAGTCAAACTCCTAGTCAGTCTGAGGGACTTGGGGTTTCAATTCACGATCACTTGGTGGAGGATTCGATTCCAATTGAGAATAGTATGGACCAGCTTCTTTATGAGTCGGCACAGGATTGTGCCTTATCTTCTTGTCCCGTGGCCCTTGAGCCACATGACCTTATTGTTGTACCTCCTAAGGACTCACCTCTGGTGGAGCAAGAGCTCCCTAGTCCCCTCAATTTCAAACAACATGAAAGAGTTTGCCTCTCACTATTGTTCCTGATCTTGGAAATGATGGAACATCAAACAACTACAATGCTCGTTAGGGTATTAGGAGTTCCTTGGAGGATACCTTGGGTATGACACCCACTTTTTGTTCGCCTGGTGTGTCGGACATGCCTAACGAGGTTCTTGACCTCGTTCCGACGCACCAGCCTGTTGGTTGGAGAGTTTGGATTGACGATCATAACTTTAGCAGCGCAACGGGAGAAACTCTTCTTCCGTTGCCCCTTATTTCCCAAACTCTTGAGAGGTTCAAGCTCTTTCAGTTTGATCCTTTGAATGAGACGCCTTTGCATCCAATTCATGAACCTCTCATTTCATCTTGTGCTCTTCGTGAAGGGGGCCCACGCATGAGTATTCTGGCCCCGTGTGGTGTCATGTTCCCTTTCCAAGTGCATTGACCCACTCTTGAGGTTCCCATTTGATGTCTTTTGACAAATGAAGATGGGAAACTTATGTTTGTACATAGTTATAAAAAAAAGAAAAAAAGAAGAAAAAAGAAAAAAAAGTACAACAAAAGACTCCTTCAGTGAGCATCGATTGTTGTGGGCTCCAACTCTTGTGTATTTGGGCTCCATTTCTTTCACGTATTTGTATCCTTTCTTTAGCATCTCACAGTTTTGAGGGAATTCGGGTTTGTGTCTATCAACATGACCTTGAACTTCCCTTTGTACTTCATGTTGGTGAGATCTCTCCTTTTTCATGCATAAATCCATGTAGTATCTTGCTCACATTCATTGAAGACAATTCATGCAGTAGGTGTGGGGGGTGTTTTACGTATGTACAAAGTTGAGTCTTTTTCCTTTGATTTTATTTTATTTTGTGTGCATTATTAGGGTCATGTTAATGTGCTGCATTTAATATCGATATATCTGCTTGCCATGATCCTTGGGTGACTTGTCTTCTTTTGCTTGCCTAGTGCTTCAAAATTTTCACATTTCATTCAAAATCTTCATGTGTTTGCGAAAGAAAATGTTTTGTGGGTTTTGTGTGTGTTTAGCATGTGCAAAACCGTTGAGAGGCAAAGTAAAAAGAAAGCTCCCAAAATTGTCTTGAACTTGATGCATTAGGATATCTAGTACAGTGGCTTTAGGATTTATCGAGTCGTTAGGATGCACCCCAGTTTTCCCTTGGGGGTGAGTAATCATAAGGTTTCAGTGCTCAAACATTTAAAGAAGTCCACCCTGGACCTAATGAGTCAATAATCCGTGTCTGTTAACTTAAGGAAGTTTATTGTTGTCAAGGACCCTTTCAATCTTGTTGTGAGACATTAAGTGTAGGGGTTTTAGTTCATGTGTACATAAGAAATAAGTGATTAGGTGTTCTCTCTTCTCGCACGGCTCCTATCACTCGGGAAAGTAGGTCTGAGGGGACTTTGTGCCTTGTGCTTTCGAGTCATCTGACTTGGGATGCGCCGACCGAACTCTCGTTACACGGGTGGTAGGGATTGCCCTATGTGGAGATTTGGGGAAAGGTGTACGTGATAGTGTAAATCCTCATGGGCAATGATGCACAAAACCTGACCCAGGGAGAATGAAGCTCCAACTAGTAAAAAGAAAAAAAATGATGAAAAGAAACAAAAAGAAAAAAAATAGTAATGAAAATAAGAACCTTAATCGACCTTACACTTTGTATCACTTGAGGATGTTGAGGTTGTCCATGTCTTTCACTTAATTCCTTATTTAACTTGCACGAATGGTTCATTAGATTAGGTGTGTGGACTGATTACCTATATAGAGTCGGCCCGTAGGATTACCGAGTCCAATGATCGACAAAATTTGTCCAACGAGTCGAGTGTCTAGATGGAATAATGCATCTTGTTCGGATTTTGTGGGTATATCCGCTGAAAACCCTCAGGAGACAACACGCCTCCTTGGCAACAAGGAGGTTTAACAACTTGTTGCATGTGCTAAGTGCAACCGTGATTCCTACGAAAGTGAGTTAGAATTTCTTGTTTCTCGTTTGTTTTTCTCTTTCTTTGTTTTGCTCGGGACTAGCAAAAACTTAGGTGTGGGGGTATTTGATTGACATCATTTCATGCTTATATTTGTATCTTATATCCATTATCTTACACCTAAGCAATGCTACGTGATGAGTTTTATGTTTGAATTTCAGAAATAAAGAGGTTTGAAGAGAAGAGAGATGAAAGGACCCAAAAGCAGGAAAAAAGGACATAATTGTGAGACCTGGGGGCTGAGATGCAAGGGAGAAGGACCTGAACGTAAGACCGAAGGACCTAAGAGCAAAACAGAAAACTCCACACCATCATGGGTAGTATTTTGGCAATTCGATTCGGGTCGGAGCTCCAATAAACAGAGTAGATGCATCCAAGACCAAGAAATACATCAACCAAAGCCCAACACGAAATCCAAATGGATCTGGAGCTTATAAGCCGCCAATTGGCGGTCTGGGACCGCTAATTGGCGGTGCAGATAGCTCGGGATCCGCTATGATTTGTGGAGCACGTGTATTTGTGTATGCTTAGTCTATTTTTGGTATTTGTTTAGTCCCACATCGGGGATTGTCCCGGATTAGCTTTTCCATGCCTATAAATAGAACCCTTCACCTTCCATTGTAACTACCCATTGCTTGGTGGCATTCTCTCTACTAAGGAGTGAGCCTTGAAGCAAAAACTCAAGGTGGATAAGAATGCTACCTTCAATGTGAGTCATTGTTAATAAAATAATTGTTCTAGTTTCTTTTAATCTTCTCTTTTAATTTGTGCATGCTTGTTTAGTATTTCCTTTCCTTTTAAGTTTATTAAGTATTTCTTGCTTGCTTAGTGTAGTTTCATTTCAGTATTATGCTTCATTTTGTTAATATAGTTAGTGTAATGAGTAGTAAGTAGTTTCATCCCCATTTGGGGGTGGAGAAATATGTGATATGATCATGTAGTGTATTAAGTGTGTGTTATCTTAATCCCTTGAGCTTTATATGATTTCAATAACCATCTAATGAGTTTTCACTCTTATCTTTGATATGCTAATGCTCTTGAATGAAGCTTAGCTTATGCTTTGATTAGTGGACCTATTTTATGGGGATTGATAAGGTTAAGATATGGATGGAATTAATATTGGAAACACAATTTGTAGTGTATGTACACTTGTTGCCTTTAACTTAGTTAATGTCTTGTATGTTTTAATGATATTGAGTTATCTTAATTCATGTGGAGGCATAGTAGGGTCTAGTCTTTATACATGAGTTCATTTAGCTTCATTCCAATTATTGTCTTGTATGTTTTAATGATGTAGTCTTATCTTAATTCATGTGGAGGCAAAGTTGGATGTAGTTTTATGATTTCATGCACTACATGTTGTGAGGAGCTTAATTGAACACACACACACACATTTTATATTCACATTATTTCTCTACCCCCTATGGGGTTTAGTTTTTATTGCTTATCTTCATTTCCTTTTGCATCTTAGTGTAGTTTGGTGTAACCAACCTTTCTCTCCTTTCTTTACCACTCGCCTTCGCACAAACCAAAAGTCGACACACCTCCCTGTGCATCGACCCGTATTTTCCACTGCTTCAACGCGGTCGTGCACTTGTGGTTTAATATAAAACAAATCAATCATGTACCTCACACCAACGCTCAACAACTAAAAGTAAAGCAAAAACAAAAGACAAACTACGTGTCTAAGTCAAGTATAAGATGCATGAACTAAACAAGTAAGAATGTCTAATCTTTTGCCTTGGATTTTAAATTCCAAGTTTCTTAAAAGGGGATTGATAATTGATCTGGGGGCAAACTACAAGTCAAAACATGCCAAATTTATCCCTAGACCACTATAACAGATGTAACAACAAACCAAAGTAAGAAGGAGGAAATTTGAGCTGACCAGACCACCAGTTGGCGGTCCCTGTAGCTCTATTCTCGTCCAAACGTCTCCTAGATCCTTCCTTAGAGCCTTAGAGTCTCCTGAAACAAAAAAAACTACAAAAAAAAATTAAATCCACTCGAATCGTCCAAACCAGAGTCTGGACTGAGCACCTCCCCGGTAACGACGCCAAAAATTTGTTTAAACGTTTTAAATACCGCAAATGTACAACGTCAGTGAAGACATGACAAGTACGGGTCGATCTACGGGGAGGTGAGTAGCCTCTGGTTTGTCAAAAATCAAGTGGCGAAAAAGGGGAAAGAGATTTGATTATGTTAAGCTAAACTACACTAAACTACAAAGAAAGAAATGCAAAACAAAGCAACCAAAGATTGGAAATCAGGAAGACAAACCCCTAAGGGATGGAGTGTGTGCAGATATGAAGTGAAGTAAGTGATGAATGATGCATGTAAGCATGTATGTGTGTATGTCATGTGTGTGTGTGGGTTTTCATGCATAGGAAGTGTCTAAAGATGTGGCAAAACTTATCAATCCATTCAGACAACGTATCGGCAATTACTACTTGATTATCATAAGACTTGGCTCAGCATGAGAAGTGTCTAAAGATATGGCAAAACTCATCAAAAACCATGAACTCATGTGAAGAACAAAGGTAAGCATGGGAGGTGTCCAAATGTTATGGCAAAACCCATCGAAACAAAGTTTCTTCAAACAATCAAGCAAGCAACCACAAATACAAACACTTAACTAACACGTAGCATATTCAACAGGAAATTTCAGTCAATAAACATGAGAATACTAAGCATGAGAAGTGTTTAAATATTATGGAAAACCCTATAAAAATCCCCCAACATGTAGATGATTAAAATACCCCCAATGAACGTACAAACATGCAAGTTTACACAATCCAAAATTTATCAAACATCCAAGCATCACAACATATATGTACATCATCTCCCCCCCCCCCCCCCCAAAGGGGGATGAAACTACTCACTAATCATTAAGCTAACTATTATCTTAAAAAAGGAAAACATATTAACTATATCTACTAAGATTAATGAAATGAAATTAAGCTAAGCATACAAGAAGATAAAAGAGACAATATAAAACTAACTAAGAAAATTATTTTATTGACATGACTCACATTACAAGTAGCATTCTTCTCCACTTGAGTTTTGCTCCAAGGATTACTATAAGTAGAGAGAATGCCACCAAGCAATGGGTAGATTAGAAGGGAGAAAGAAGAGTTCTATTTATAATCATAGAAAAAGGTAATCGGGGACAATCCCCCAATGTGGGAGTAATGAAACATTCCCAGAATAAACATAAACAGATAACCCGTATCTGGGCGAAACCGGGTCGGATTCTGAGAAAAACATACCTCGAATTGGTGGTCTGGGACTCAAAGGAAATACAAATTACATATCTTCAATAACTTAATTGCATGTCTTGACTTGAATTCCTTTCTTCTTTGAGTCTTGATCACCTTCAGAAGTTAGCACAATAGAATATATATGTCATGCATAATGTGTGCTACTTTATATTGATTATAATTAAGATTAGGTTAATTAAATCATCAAATCATGGATTAAGGCGAAAAAGGCAACAATCTTCCCCTTTTTGATGATGACAACTTATATCTTAATACTTGAAAATTCTAGATGTAAACTATGCATATAAATGCTCCCCCTATGGATGTGCATAGGTTTTGTTCAATTTTATTCAGATTTTCAAGTCATCACCCTTATAAGCTCTCCCCCTTTGATATCCATCAAAAACAAGATTTAACATAGAATTTTTAGGATGTCTTGTAATGAAGTTGCTCCCCCTAAATTTTGCACTTCATTACCCTATGTATATGATATTCAATAAGCTCCCCCTATCAATATGAGTAGGATATGAAAATTAAGTTCAATTCAATTCTACCCTCTTTAACATCAACCAAATATGAGCATGTAGGCATGTGATGCATTATCCCCCCTTTTGACATTCATTCTAAAATATTGACAATAAGGCATAGAATGTTTTTCACCTCAATTTAGAATATATGAAATTAATACAATTTTAATTAGGCATCAAAATCATTTTACTCCCCCTTTTATGATTTATATGAAGCGTATCCTAATTGATCAATGAATGTGATAAAAATATGACAATTAAGCATTCACTTTATCCTAGATTAGAACAAATTTAATATAAATGTAGAGGATAGTTAAATTTTACCACACTTGATCATCGAATTGGTTCCAATCTCCTTTCGGTAATGCAACCAGCTTTGAATTTGACTTTGCAAGCTTGGTCGGTCACCACCGGTCTTCTTCTTCAAGCACCTACAAGTGTAGATTTAGGTACCTAAACAACTTTGGGTCCTTGAACTTTAGTTTTGGGAACCCAATCTATTTTGGTTTTAGGAGCCCACACACTTTATGAACTATGATTCACAAAAAATTGTTTTCCATTCAAAGTAGTGTGAATAACATGGTTTTTAACATAAGAAGCATTATATCCTAAAACATGTTTATCCAAAGCTTGCCTTTGACTACCTAATAACATGTCAAGCATTTTTGTTCCATTAGTGAATCTTTCTAGATCTTTTCTTAAGTGCACATTGCAAGTATGAAGATCTAATTGTTCAACATGAATGGGTGTTGCATTTTGACTCCCAAGGTTTAATGCATTAGTTTTATGTCTAGCAAGAACCTCATTCTTTTCATTCATGATTATTTCAATTTGACTTTGGAGATCATTGATAGTCTTTCTATAATTCTTATTCTTGTCACAAATGATCTCATATTGTTTAACTAAATCATGAAATGAAATTTCAAGCTTATCATGTGTGTATATTTCTTTTTTAGAACGTGATCTATCACTATAATATGATTTAGTACAGTAAGAATTTGATATAGTAGAACAAGTGTTAGAGTCTACCTCACTTTGTTCACCTTCAATAGCCATGAAGCATGAGTGGGCAACCTCTCTTCTACTTTGCAAGGAGGAGAATGATGATGATGGTGATGATGAGTCATCATCCCATGTAGCTTTGTGAGCTTCCTCCTTCCTTTCTCTTCTCTTGCTCTTCTTTCTCTCCTTCTTCTCCCTTTCTCTTCTCTCATTTTGCTCTCCTCCTTCTCTTTTTCTCTATTCTCAGTTCTTCTTCTTCTTTCTCTCTTTTCTTCATTATCCTTTTTGAGGAATTTGAAGAAATCTTGAGCAAGGACTTCAATGCCCTCATTCTCCTCTCTTCTACTTGGCTCATTGAATTTTGCATGTAATGCCAAGGTGGGTTTGTTCTTGGAGGCTTCCATCTCCTTTCGATGGTTGATTTGAAGTTCATCAACCATTAAGTTTCCAATGAGTTCTTTTATCTTTAATTTTGAAAGATCATGCGCTTCTTGAATTACGACGACCTTATCTTCCCAATCGTTGTTGAGTGACCAGAGGAACTTCCTAGTCATTTCTCCTTCACTAATTTTTCTTCCAAGAACCAAAAGAGAATAGTGATATCGGTGAAGCGAGTGTTCATTTCACTTATGTGCTCACCGATTTGCATAGGAAAAAAATCATATTTATGCATGGGGAGGCTAATACGAGTTTCCTTGGTTTTGCAATCACCCTCATGATACATTTGCAATCTATGTTGTATTTCATATGCACTTTCACAACCCCTAATTCTATTATGTTCACCATCATTAAGGCCATAATATAAGATGTTCATAATCTTTGAATTCATTTCAATTTCTTTCATTTTGGCCCTAGATAGTGAGGCTAATTCTTCTTCATTTGGTGATGTGTAGGGATTTTGAAGGAAAATCCAATACTTAAGGTCATTAGAAATTAAGAAAATCTTCATTCTATTCTTCCAATAGTCATAATTTGACCCATTAAGCAAAGGAGGCCTAGTGGTGCATAATCCCTCTACATGATTAAATGTGGATGTCATGCTAAAATATGATTAAGTATATGAAATTTAACACCAATGCTTTGATGCCAAATGTAGGATCATTATGGCCCTTTAATTCTAATCAATTTAACATTAATTACCTTCTTGCTTAAGCAAACAAGAATGCACAGTGGAATTTAAAATAAGCAAGCAAGGAAGGAAGGAAAAATGCAAACAACAAATGGACTCGTGGATTTTTATAGAGGTTTGGATCCACCTCTGGATCCTAGTCATCTCTTATAAGCTCCACTCGACTCCGTGAGCTCCACCTACATCTTCACTAACCACTCCCCTTTCCGGGTCGGGAGAGAACATATTTACACTTCAAGCCTTGTGAACACCCTCGCAAGATTGGACCTTCCTCTCACAATCCGAGAGGGATGCTTTAGACTTTCACTGAAACCTTTACAATCATCTTGACAGCAACAAACTTGAGTGATTCAAGCATTCTCTAATCTTGAGCACACTTGAGAATCATTGGAATTGAGACTAAAGTGTGGAAATGAAGGCTTTGAGTGTTTGGAATGATCTCTCTAGTATAGGAGGTAAATAGTAGTGGGAGAGTTGTCTAAACAAGGTTGGGGAACCTCTATTTATAAGCTCTAGGACGATTATAGCCATTGGGGATACGTGTGGTGATTTGTTATGCAAGAAACACAAAAAACAGAAATCTGCAGCACACAATTTTGGGCAAGTTCGGTCGACCGGTAGGCAGTTCAAAACAAGGAACTGTCGATGAAGTAGGGAATGAACGAACGAAAACATGCTATAACTTAAGTTCACTTTAGTCAGCGGTCGAATGAAAGGTGGAACGGTCGACTGAAATCTAACATGCACTTTAGGGTTTTATGTTTGGTCGAACAAAGTGTTTTGGACGGTTGACCGATAAACGACAGGAAGTCAGGGTTCCAAGAAAACGTCTTCTAACTGTCGACCAGAGTTTAGGGAACGGTCGACCGGTGGACAAAGTATTTTGGGGTTTTGTTAAGTTTATACGAATACGACTGTTGGTATAATATGACAAGTTTAGCGGTAACAAGACACGTGTAAAGGGTCGAACCAAGCTCGCAACGGTCGACCAGTTTGACACTGAAGGCTAACTAATTAACTGATCCAATCGGTCGAACTGAGAACTTGTTTGGTTGACCGATTTAGCTCAGACAATCCAGGTTTGGGTTTTAGTGTTTTCCAGTCTATGTTTGGGTGACCTATTGAAGTCCAAATGTTATGACATTTTGTGTGTGACTTCTATAAGGAACCTACTGTGTTTATGTTGTTTTTAACTCTTGTATGCTCAAATACACAAAGTTCCTAAGACTCAAAAGAAATACAAATTACATGTCTTCAATAGGTTGATTACATGTCTTGACTTGAATTCCTTTCTTCCTTGAGTCTTGATCACCTGTAGAAATTAGCACAGTACAATATATATGTCATGCATAATGTGTGCAACTCTGTATTGATTATAATAAAGATTAGGTTGATTAAATCATCAAAACATGGATTAAGGCCAAAAAGCCAAAAATTAACACTGACGGATAAACGTCGTCAGTGTACTGGTTCTTCAAATCACCGATGGATACTATCCGTCGGAAATAACTTAAAAATTGATTGTTTGTTGGGCTACTTCACCAATGGATCAGAACATAATACCAACGGGTAAACGTCGTCGGTGTACTAGTCCTTCAAATCACCAATCGATTGGTTCCGACGGAGATAGCCTTGATAATGGACCATTTCTTGGGCTATTACACCAACATATCGTAACATAACACCAACCGATAACGTCTGTCGGTGTAGGATTTTATCAGGAGCCAATTCAGGGCTTCCCTTACATTTTCTTTCTCTCTCAAAAAACCCTAACTCTAATCCTGACCCACACCCTCCGCACGCAACTCCGCTCGTCACTCTACCACTGCTTGCCACTAGTCGGTTTTCTCCTCTACGCGTGCCTCCTCCTCGCCGCACCTCCATGCTACCCTCCTCTCTAATAATGCCGCCCTCCATGGCCGATCCTCCACCCCACCACCATCCCGACTTCCTCCTCCTCCCAATTTCCTCGACCTTCCTACCACCCATGCACGTCCCCCACCCTTCCCGACACGATCACCACCTTAATGCCCAACCTGACCCGATCACCTCCCTAATGCCCAATCCGAGCCCCTCATCCCCTGCCTGAGCCCCCACCCGACCCTAGTACCTCCCCGAACCGCATCCACAACCCCTACCAGGAAACCCTAACACGACCCGCTCCACCACCAATTCGACCCACCACGAAGAAACCCAACTACCATAACCCCCACCTCCCCAGCAACCACCTTACTTTCCCCCACCACCACCATAACCCACTCCACACAGCCACCAAAAACCACCACATACTACTCCAACAACTCTCTCAATTGCTCTCAACAACTCTCTCAATACACCATATACCCAATCCGACCCACCACGAAGAAACCTCGACTACCACAAACCCCCACCGCCCCAACAACCACCTCACTTTCCCCCTCCACCACCACAACGCACTCCACACAGCCACAAAAAACCACCACATACTACTCCAAAAACCACCAACCGTTTGTCAGTCATGTTTGACCATACGCAAGTTGGGTGTCCAATTGCTTCGTTTGTGTTGGTGGACAAATTCTTGTTGTATGGGAGGAATGGCGTGTGGAAGAGGAAATGATAGAGTTGACACGGCAGCTTGTTCATTTACGTGGGGGTATGGAAGCACTCTTCTATCGCCTTCATTGTGACTGTTGTTTATGCTTCCAACGATGGCAAGGAAAGGCGTGAATTGTGGACGAATCTTGGGCAAACAACTACTCTGTGGCTGGTGGTGGGCGACTTTAATGTCGTGCGCCACTGATTGCTTCATTTTATTTAAACCGCAAGTGCACGGCCGCGTTGAAGCGGTGGCAAAGGTCCTTGTTGGTTTAAGACTCCCTCGTGGAATTTTGACGGATCTATCAGCCAACTGGAGGGTTGTCCCTGTTGGTTTAAGATCGCCTATTCCAAGGTTGACATAGACTGAGTAAGGCAGGAGGTTCACAGATGCCCCCAAATCCAATAAAGCTTGGGAGAATGCCACATTCCTAATCATGCAAGAGACAGTTGGACACCTTGGGTCCTTGTATTTGACTTGCATGCGCTATGTCATTATTGAGCTCACATTTGCGGCCAAAAAGGCCTTTTTGGGCACATTTGTTTTTCTCTTGGTGGTGCAAAGGTCCTTGAGGAACTTGGCATACGGTGGCATTTGTTGAACAACGTCCAACAACCGGATGTTCACCTTTACTTGCCTAAGTACCTCAACGATCTTGTCCCAATGCTCATCACGTTTTTTCGTCAACCGATGAGGGAATGGTGCCTTGGGGACATAAGTATCACGAGGAGGAGTCTCAGAATTAGGTTCCTTAACATGCTCAAGACTCTCCTCAGAAGTCTCGCCAAAAGGGTTGGCTTCAGGCATTTCCACATTGTTGTCAACGACCCTTCCCTATCTCAAGGTATGGACAACATTGGCATGTTGGGAAGGGTCACTTTCAACATTGTGTACATTCTGCCTAGCATGAGCAGGTTGACCCCTGGGATTTACCACAGGTTGACTCGGGAACTGACCCTTCTCGCGTTCATGGAATTGATGAGCCAACTGGCTAACTTACATTTCCAAAGCCTTGACTGTACTTTGCAACGCTTGAAGGGTCGGATCACAAGAAGTGTCCTTGGGGTCAACCCGCTGGGGTGGTGGAGTCTAGTTGGAATAACCCGACGATGAGGCATGAGCAGGTTGGTAATTATGGTGCTGAGACCTTTGATGTGGGGGTTGGTAGGTCGCCGATGGGTGTGGAGGTTGATAAGGTGGAGGTTGAGGTTGAGCGTGCGAGCTCTGACCGTAACCCCCACTAGGCCCCCAAGAGAAGTTAGGATGGTTACGCCTTCCCAGGTTGTAGGAGTGATTGTACGGGTCGTTACGGGGCCTCTATTGATACATCGCATTCGCATGCTCAGTATCCCTTGGAGCGTAGGCGCACTCCAAGTCATCATGGCTCGTAAGTCCACACCTACGACACCCATGAGTAGCGACCTGAGCTACAGGAGCTCGGTCCAACTCTAAACTCTCAATCCTACGCATGAGAGCAGCCAATTTCGCCTCAGACGCGATAGTTGACTCGACATGATATGATCCAGTCCGACCAGAAGACGTGGTGGCTGGTGGCTCTCTCATGGTGTCCCACTCGAAGGTACGTTAAGCCATGGACTCAAAAGTGTCCCATGCCTCCTCGATTGGTTTCATTTGGAAGTCACCCTGACACATCGACTCCAACAATGTGCGGGTGTTGTAGTTGATGCACTCATAAACAAATTGGCACAGCTGCCATAGCTCAAGTCCGTGATGAGGGCACTGCTGGAGAAGGTCCTTGAATCTCTCAGAGAAACCATGAAAAGATTCGGTCTCAGTATACATCTGATGTATCTGGTGCCGAATCTCTTGAGTTTTCCTTTGGGGGAAAAATCTCTTCAGAAATACGGTCACAAAGTCATCCCAAGACCGAATCGAGCTCGCCGGGAGGCTGTACATCCATTTCTTCGCGTTATCCTTCAACGCGAACGAAATCATCCTCAACCGGACTGAATCCTCTTCAAGCTCTTGAAGCTTGAACATGACGCATACTTCCTCAATTCACGTATAAAAATATACGGATCCTCCTTATTGGCAGTAAAGGTTGGAAGCATGCTCACATATTGAGGTTTCAGCTCATAATTGTTCCCGTGAGCAGGGGGAAGAACTATGCAACAAGGCTGCGCGGCCCAAACAGGATGGGTCCGCTCCCACAAAGTCATCGGTCTATCCTGTCGAGCTAAAGGTGGTGGTGCACCAAGAACTCGATCCTGACCGAATCTCCCTTCCTCTCGAGTCAGAGGAGGAGGAGAAGGAGGTCTACGTGGTGGTGGGAGCGGACCGAGGTAATCCATGTATGGAACCCGGTCTCCCTCGCCACCACGAGACGACTCGGCCTCTTGCTCCAAAGGAGCACGAGGCGGAGATGGTCGATCACCAAGACCGTCCATCTCAGAAATATGCACTCTCTCTAGTCGAGCGCTCTCACCAGAACGAGCCCAACCTGGCATACAAATGCTCGACTCGACTCTAGACAACACACAATAGAAGGTGTACTCAGAGGAGGAGACTACACGTAGAGAATAGATGAGGAGAGGACTCAGATGAGGAGGGAAGAATCCTTAGATCTAACTTGGGTAGTGGGATCAAGTAGAAGCCTAACTAGCAAGCACGGCTCAAACAACTTAAGGCTATGGGTCCTTAGGCTAGACGACGCCTAACTTCGAGGTCACTAGCCTCGACACGCCTCACCTCCCTACAACGAGGACCACAATGCCCAGCAAGTGATACCAGATCAGGAGATCCAGTACCTCCTACTATCGACAAGGTAGGCAACGCCGATCAGGTCATGACGGTCTCAACTAGATTACTCTCCTAGTGCGTCCCCATTCTTTAGGGCCAATGTCTACTTGCTTTTAGTTAAGGCTTGATTAAGAGTGATTTTTGGGGCCAAGGAAAGGGTGATGAAATCCCCCACCTTATCTTTTATGGGACAACCCCTCCTTAGTAGTGTTTTGATCCTAGATCTAGCAATCAAACGCTCAACTCACTCTTGTCCTGATGCAATTCCTACTAACTAATGCATGGGCATACTAACTAATTTTGTTGTACCTCACGCCAGCGCTCAACAACTGAAGATAAAGCTAAAAGAAAAGACGACTATATGCCTAAGCCAATTGGCGGTCTATAAGCTCCAGATCCATTTGAGTTTTGTTGTGGGCTTTGCCTTAAGTAATTCTTGGTCTTGGATGCATCTACTTTGTTTATAGGAGCTCCGACCCGAATCGAATTGCCAAAATACTCCCCATGATGGTGTGGAGTTTTCTGTTTTGCTCTTAGAACCTTCTGTCTTACGTTCAGGTCCTTCTCCATTGCATCTTAGTCCCCAGGTCTCACAATTAAGTCTTTTTTCCTTGCTTTTGGGTCCTTTCATGTCTCTTCTCTTCAAACCTCTTTATTTCTGAAATTCAAACATAAAACTCGTCATGTAGCATTGCTGAGGTGTAAGATAATGGATATAAGGTACAAATATAAGCATGAAATGATGTCAATCAAATACCCCCACACCTAAGTTTTTGCTAGTCCCGAGCAAAACAAAGAAAGAGAAAAGCAAACGAGAAACAAGAAATCCTAACTCACTTTCGTAGAAATCACGGTTGACCTTAGCACGTGCAACAAGCCGTTAAACCTCTTTGTTGCCAAGACCGCTGATTGGCGGTCCCTTTTGATGTTTAGGTGCTCCAACTCCTCCAGTAGCCTCCCCGTGAGCTCTAGGATCCCTGAAACTATGAAAAAAAGGAAACAAAAAATTAAAAACCACTCGAATCGTACAAACCAAGGTCTGGACAGAGCACCTCCCTGGCAACGGCGCCAAAAACTTGATTGATTCCTTTTATTAAAACCGCAAGTGCACGGCCGTGTCGAAGCGGTGGCATATACGGGTCGTCCACTGGGAGGTGTGTCAACGCTTGGTTTGTGCGAAGGCGAGTGGAAAGAAAGGGAAGAAAGATGTATTACACTACACTACACTACACTAATCTAAACTAGTAAACAAGCAAGCTGAAATGAAATCACTAAACAACTAAGCTAAACAACTAATGAAGAAGATAAAAACACAGGAATGAAAACCCCTATGGGGTGGAGTGTGTGTGTGCACATGAAATAAGTGTGGTGTTGAATGCATACAATAAGCCCAAGTTACTTAGTGTTTGTTCATACATAAGAGGTACCTAATGTTAAAATCTATCATTTACAACACTAAAACTAAGGTGATTAATATGAGCAATGCAAGGTTGTTATTAAGAACATAACAAGCATGGATTGTACCTAACTATGGTAGAAACCATCAAGTAAAGTCCTTATTAATTCAAGCAAGCATACTAATATTTCTCACAAACATTTATATCAAGCATTCATACCATCTACATAACATGTACACACATCTACTCCACCCCCCAAAGGGATGAAACTACTCACACATATTTAAACTAACTACTCTAACAAAATGAATCATTATACTGAAATAAAACTACACTAATCAAGCAAGAAATATTAAAGAAGTATAAAATAAAATAAACAAGCATGCATGCATATGAAAGGAAATTAAACTAAGAGAGAAACAACACAATTAAAGGAAAACTTCTATTATTAACTCACTCAATACAAGCAGCCCTTCCTCCACCAGAGTTTTGCTTCAAGGCTTCACTCTTAGTAGGGAAGATGACCACCAAAGAGGGAGATGGATACAATGGAAGGTGAAGAGTTCTATTTATAAGCATGGAAAAAGCTAATCCGGGACAATCCCCCGATGTGGGACTAAACAAATACCAAAAATAGACTAAGCATACACTAATACACGTGCTCCCGAAAGTTAAGTGGATCCAGACTGCCAATTGGCGGTCTATAAGTTCCAGATCCATTTGAGTTTTGTTGTAGGCTTTGCTTGAAGTAAGTATTGGTCTTGGACGCATCTACTTTGTTTATTGGAGCTCCGACCCGAATCGAATTGCCAAAATACGCCCCATGATTGTGTGGAGTTTTCTGTTTTGCTCTTAGAACCTTCTGTCTTACGTTCAGGTCCTTCTCCCTTGCATCTTAGTCCCCAGGTCTCACAATTAAGTCCTTTTTCCCTGCTTTTGGGTCCTTTCATGTCTCTTCTCTTCAAACCTCTTTATTTCTGAAATTCAAACATAAAACTCGGCACGTAGCATTGCTGAGGTGTAAGATAATGGATATAAGGTACAAATATAAGCATGAAATGATGTCAATCAAATACCCCCACTCCTAAGTTTTTGCTAGTCCCGAGCAAAACAAAGAAAGAGAAAAGCAAACGAGAAACAAGAAATCCTAACTCACTTTCGTAGGAATCACGGTTGACCTTAGCACGTACAACAACCCGTTAAACCTCTTTGTTGCCAAGACCGCTGATTGGCGGTCCCTTTTGATGTTTAGGTGCTCCAACTCCTCCAGTAGCCTCCCCGTGAGCTCTAGGATCCCTGAAACTATGAAAAACAGGAAACAAAAAATTAAAAACCACTCGAATCGTCCAAACCAAGGTCTGGACAGAGCACCTCCCTGGCAACGGCGCCAAAAACTTGATTGATTCATTTTATTTAAACCGCAAGTGCACAGCCGTGTTGAAGCGGTGGCAAATACGGGTCGTCCACTGGGAGGTGTGTCGACGCTTGGTTTGTGCAAAGGCGAGTGGAAAGAAGGGGAAGAAAGATGTATTACACTACACTACACTAATCTAAACTAGTAAACAAGCAAGCTGAAATGAAATCACTAAACAACTAAGCTAAACAACTAATGAAGAAGATAAAAACACAGGAATGAAAACCCCTAAGGGGTGGAGTGTGTGTGTGCACATGAAATAAGTGTGGTGTTGAATGCATACAATAAGCCCAAGTTAGTTAGTGTTTGTTCATGCATAAGAGGTACCTAATGGAAAAACCTATCATTTACAACACTAAAACTAATGTGATTAATATGAGCAATGCAAGGTTGTTATTAAGAACATAACAAGCATGGAGTGTACCTAAATATGGCAGAAACCATCAAGCAAAGTCCTTATTAATTCAAGCAAGCATACTAATATTTCTCACAAACATTTATATCAAGCATTCATACCATCTACATAACATGTACACACATCTACTCCACTCCCCAAAGGAGATGGAACTACTCACACATATACTGAAATAAAACTACACTAATCAAGCAAGAAATATTAAAGAAGCATAAAACAAAACAAACAAGCAAGCATGCATATGAAAGGAAATTAAACTAAGAGAGAAACAACACAATTAAAGGAAAAACATCTATTATTAACTCACTCAATACAAGCAGCCCTTCCTCCACCAGAGTTTTGCTTCAAGGCTTCACTCTTAGTAGGGAAGATGACCACCAAAGAGGGAGATAGATACAATAGAAGGTGAAGAGTTCTATTTATAAGCATGGAAAAAGCTAATCCGGGATAATCTCCCGATGTGGGACTTAACAAATACCAAAAATAGACTAAGCATACACTAATACACGTGCTCCCGAAAGTTAAGCGGTTCCAGACCGCCAATTGGCGGTCTATAAGCTCCAAATCCATTTGAGTTTTGTTGTGGGCTTTTCTTGAAGTAAGTCTTGGTCTTGGATGCATCTACTTTGTTTATTGGAGCTCCGACCCGAATCGAATTGCCAAAATACTCCCCATGATAGTGTGGAGTTTTCTGTTTTGCTCTTAGGTCCTTCTGTCTTACGTTCAGGTCCTTCTACCTTTCATCTTAGTCCCCAGGTCTCACAATTAAGTCATTTTTCCCTGCTTTTGGGTCCTTTCATGTCTCTTCTCTTCAAACCTCTCTATTTCTGAAATTCAAACATAAACCTCGTCATGTAGCATTGCTGAGGTGTAAGATAATTGATATAAGATACAAATATAAGCATGAAATGATGTCAATCAGCCACCCTCATGAAAAGGAGGGACGCATTGGGATTCCGACGCGAGTGGTAAAGGAGTTCAATGATTGGATTGTTTAGGAGATGCTGTTGGAGGTTCCTACTTCGGGAGGTGTTTTTACGTAGATGAATTCCTCTCAGGGGTCTGATCGTATTGCTACACGTATTGACCGTGCCCTAATCTCTGGGGCATGGTTACATACGTTTCAAGACTCGTCTTGCGTTCTCTTGGAGCGCGAGCTTTGAAACTATTGGGGACTTGTTATTCAAGTGGAGGAGCTGAGAATGCGGCCAAGGCGCGGTCCTTTACGATTTATCAATGTTTGGGAAAAACATGATCATTTCTTGGTTGTTGTGCACGACGCGTGGAAGTTACGTCTGGATGGATCGCCTATGGCTCGTCTTACGTACCGTCTGAATTGCACTCGTGAAGCATTTACTGCCTGGAGTCGCTCTACCTTTGGTTCTCTAGACTCTCTTGTTGCGCGTGGTCAAGTTGAGTGGGAGACCACTAGATCAGCGGAGGATGCCCACCAAGATGACCCTACACGCCTTGAGGCGACGCGATTAGCAGGACGTAAGTTTGAAGAATCTCTCACCCGACAGCGATCTCGTATTCATTGGCTGACCGAGGGTGATTCTGATATGGCATTCTTCCATGCTTCTGTCAAGGCACGACGGGCTATAAACATGATCTTAGCCGTGGAAGTCTAAGGCGTGTGTCTTGAAGGAGATGATGGCATTCACGATGGATTCAGGCGCTACTATGCTAACCTCTTCTCTAATAGTGTGCAAGTTTACCCCCTTGTTCCAGACCTCATGCTCCCGAGGCTCACTGAGATCGAGAGTGCTATGTTGGATATCCCGGCCACCATGGAGGAACTTGGGCATGTGGTCTTTCACACGAACATAAATAAGGCACCGGGTATGGATGGCTTCAATGCCATGTTCTTCCTCTCAGCATGGGTAGTCATCAAGTTGGATGTCTTTGCTGCCATTCGCTCCTTTATGGCTAGTGATTGATCGTTTTATATTAACCGCAAGTGCACGACCGCGTTGAAGCGGTGGCAAATACGGGTCGTCCACTGGGAGCTGTGTTGACAATTGGTTTGTTCGAAGGCGAGAGGTAAAAGAAGGAGAGAAAGATTGGTTACACTAAACTACACTAAGATGCAAACAGGAAATGAAGATAAGCAATAAAACTAAGCCCCATAGGGGGTAGAGAAATGATGTGAATATGAAGATGTGTGTGTGTGTGTGTTCAATTAAGCTCCTCACAACATGTAGTGAATGAAATCATAAAACTACATCCAACTTTGCCTCCACATGAATTAAGATAAGACTACATCATTAAAACATACAAGACAATAATTGGAATGAAGCTAAATGAACTCAAGTAAAAGACTAGACCCTACTATGCCTCCACATGAATTAAGATAAGACTACATCATTAAAACATACAAGACATTAGCTAAGGTAAAGGCAACAAGAGCACATACACTACAAATTGTGTTTCCAATATTAACTTTTCATCCATATCCTAACCTTATCATTCCCCATAAAATAGGTCCAGTAATCAAAGCATAAACTAAGCTTCATTCAAGAGCATTAGCATATCAAAGATAAGAGTGAAACCCCATTAGATGGTTATGGAAATCATATAAAGCTCAAGGGATAAAGATAACACACACTTAATACACTACATGATTATATCACATATTTCTCCACCCCCCCAAATGGGGATGGAACTACTCACTACTCATTACACTAACTATATTAACAAAAGAAAGCATAATACTGAAATGAAAGTTAACTAAGAAAGCAAGAAGTATTCAAGAAGCTTGAAAGGAAAGGAAAGACTAAACAAACATGCACAAATTAAAAGACAAGATTAAAAGAAACTAGAACAATTATTTTATTAACAATGACTCACATTGAAGGTAGCATTCTTCTCCACCTTGAGTTTTTGCTTCAAGGCTCACTCCTTAGTAGAGAGAATGCCACCAAGCAATGGGTAATTACAATGGAAGGTGAAGAGTTCTATTTATAAGCATAGAAAAAGCTAATCGGGGACAATCCCCCGATGTAGGACTAAACCAATACCAAAAATAGCCTAAACGAACATTAATACAAGTCCAGGAGAAATTTGGGCGGATCCTGAATAATATGGACCGCCAATTAGCGGTCCAAGACTGCCAATTGGCGGTCCAAACACTTCGGATCGCGTTGGAATTTGTTGTGGGCTTTTCTTTCTGGTATTGTTGGTCTTTGATGCGGTTACTTGACTTGTTGGAGCTCCGACCCGAATCGAATTGGTAGTATACTCCCCATGATGGTGTGGAGTATTCTGTTTGGCTCTTAGGTCCTTCTGTCTTACATTCAGGTCCTTCTCCCTTGCATCTTAGTCCCCAGATCTCACAATTCAGTCTTTTTCCCAGCTTTTGGGTCCTTTTATGCTTCATCTCTTCAAACCTATTTATTTCTGAAAACTAAACATAAAACTCGTAACATAACATTGTTTAGGTGAAAGATAATGGATATAAGATACAAATATAAACATGAAATGATGTCAATCAGCTGGCAAGGGTATACACAAACAATTTAACAAGACGAGTATTACGCTCATCCCAAAGAAGCACCAACCTCAATCTGCAAGTGATTATCGCCCTCTCACTCTGCAATCTTATATACCGTTTTACCACGAAAATTCTTGCGAATAGACTAAACAAGGTGTTGGGATGTCTGGTGGGGTCTTCTAAAAGTGCCTTTGTTCCTGGATGCCGTATTTCAGGTAACATATTGTTCGCGCATGAGTTGTGCCACCACCTGTATCTCGAGAAAGGGAGGGTAACATGTGCATGAAGTTTGATATCCGGCGTATGACTCTATATCCTGGGATTTCTAGCTACAAGTTCTCAAATAGTTCACCTTCTCAAATACGTGGTGCAAGTGGATCAGATTGTGCGTTTGTGCCTCCTTTGTTATTTTTGTCAATGGATCGATTTCAGAACCTTTCTGGGTGAGAAATTGACTCAGGTAGGGGGACCTGATAGCACCTTACCTCTTTGCTCTCTACATGGAGATTCTGAGTGCCTTATTTCGTAAAGGTATTCGGGCTGGGACACTCGAGCCTATTCGCATGGGGCAGGAAAAGGTGTCACATATTTTGTTTGCTAATGATCTGATGGTTTTTGTGAAGGCTACCAAGCGAAATGTGGAAGTCGTGCAACGCATTATGGATACCTTTGCACAACAGTGTGGTCTGAGATTGAATCACGCTAAAAGTCAAATATTTTTTGGAGGAATGCTTCGCGTGAAGTCATGGATTGTTGCTAATCTCGGCATGAATGAGGGGGCCTTCCAGTAACCTACCTGGGGTTCCTACTCTTCACCTCACGTTTTTCAAAGCAGGTTTGCAAGCAACTGAATAGAAAGGTTTGGGGGCATTTGGGTATGTGGAAGAAGGCCCTACTTTCCATGGTAGGTTAGGTGGAACTTGTGCGTTCGGTGCTTTCCTCTTTCAGCATTTTCTAGAGTTCGTCCTTCCTTCTCCCACACCAGGTTCTCCATGATATTGAAGGTCTCATGTGCAATTCAATTGGGCTATCGCAAGGCAAGGTCTATTGTTATGGTATCATGGAAGGATTGTTGCTTACTGCGTACTGCTGGGGGTCTAGGTATCCAGAGCCATGTAAAGTGGAACGATGCTAGGATGTTGCGCCTCTTCTGGATCCTCATCTCGGATGATGATTCTTTGTGGGCAAGATGGATGAGGAGTAAGTACTTACGTTGCAAAAGTATTTGGGTGGCCCGACCGTCGACGGTATGCTCATGGGCTTCGTGGGGTATTCTTTGGGTTCGTGTGGTTGCTCGCGAGAAATTTCACTACAGGATTGGAAGTGGGGAGTTGGTCCGCTTCTATGAAGACCCTGGTTTGGTCGTCCACTTCTTTGTGAGGAGTTTGGGGCACGTTTGCGTTACGACATGGGTAATCATCCTTGGGACATTCGTGTCTCAACCTTTATCCACGAGGGGCAATGGATGCTTCTTCTTCCACGGTCACGGTAGATGGAGCAACTATGGGACCAAATTAAGGCCATCACAACTAGTCGAGAGGCAGACAGCTTGACATGGGATGGAGGAACAATCGGGAAAACAATTCTCAATGAAGCATGCTTGGGAGCTCATATCAACTTCCTCCTCGTCGGTTGCATGGTACAAGTTTGTTTGGCATCAAAATCGTGTGCCCAAGCATGCTATGACTTTGTGGAGGGCAGTTCGTGCCGACTTCTGACACATGACTTGATGAGAAAACGCAACATGAAGATTGTAGGCTGCCCAGCTTGCCCACTTTGTGAACGCGAGGAGGAAACAAACAACCATGTTCTGCTTGGCTATGAATTTGCGAAACGGGTTAGGGCTGAAATCTATTCTAGGCTGCAACTCCGTGCCAACTGTGAGAACACCGTAGTGGTTGAGATCGCTCGGCTTGAACAAGACTTAGTACACCGCACAATGGTGATGAAAGTTTGGGTTTGCATTGCTTTTGCAGCCACGATTCATGAAATTTTGGCAGAACGGAAGCTGTGCAACTTTAGTGGTGAGAGCAGAGGCTATAAAGCTTCTTATATGGAAGTCTCGCGGGTCATGCAAATCTGAGGACCTAGTGCTAGGAACGCTGCTAAAGACCCCGCTTTTTGCTCCTTTGAGAGGCTTTGGATTTAGTGTATCGTGCGTTCCCTGATAGCTACTTGCTGCTGTAATTGATATACTAGTGATACAAGTGCTCGGTAAATGCTCTGATTAGGGCCATAGGATGGTCTCATTTTATTTTTTAAAGTTGCTTCTAGATTACGGATTTCATTTTGGTTAGAATTTAGATTTATGAATCGATTTTAGATTTAGGCATTGATATTGGATCTGAGATTCAAGTTTGAATTTAAGATTTGAAATTGAACTACGTATTTGATTAGAATTTAGGATTTGATATTGGATTTAAGTTTTGTTTGTTAGATGAATTGAAAGTCTACGTACCGACTATATATTTCAAGTCTTTCGTCTTGATGTCCTTACTTATCAAAGACCTTTGAATCAACTAGACTTTCCTTTCGTTAGTCAAGAACTTTTGTTGTGCCAAAAAAAGAGGGTTATGTTTATGTTTGAGTTATGTTTGATGAATTGGCGGTAATGCTTGTCATTGAATCGTGAACATTTTTTGTTGTCAATATAGGTCTTCTTCATTTTTTTTGGTATGCAAAATATAAGGGAGGTTCTGTCGAAATTTAGTTAGAATTAGAAATAATTTTTGATGTGTTTGTTGTTCAGTAAAATTGATTGGAATTTAAGATTTGTAATTGAACTACATATTCAATTTTGTCTTAAGGATTTAATTTCAATTTTAGGATTCTTTCGGATTTGATTTTGGATTATGGATGCTATCCTGAATTACAAATTTCATTTTGTGTTAAAATTTAATTTTATGAATCGATGTGAGATTTGAGGATTGATCTTGGATTTTGGATTCAAGTTTGGATTCGATTAGGATTTGGTAATCGATTTGGGATAATAATTTTCTTGTCTTATATTATTAGAATCATGACTTCAGACAAAAGTTGGATATATGACCAAAGAGTTAGTTGAACATTCGCCGATAATTTGAGACATTCCTGAAACTAGCATTTAGTCCCAAGAACCAGTACATTCAAGATGGAAGGATCTTGTGCCCGTGCTTGCAACAACAAGTGGGCAACCAGAGGGGATGTTATCAATGACGTTGTCGTTAATGGTTTTAGTCAAAATTATGAGCAATGGATTTTCCACGGAGAATCATTTGCTAGTACGAGTGCCCAAATAGTAGTCCCAACAAATGTAGCTCCTACAACAGAAAATGAATTGAGTGAAAATTAGATATATGACATAGAAGGGATGTTGCACGATGTTATTGTAGGTGGTAATGCAAGTGACGATGCATCGAGACATGGGATAACGAATTACAATTAGAAGTTTCTAGATTACTTGAAAGACAGAGAGCAGTCATTGTATTCAGGATTTAAACCAGAAATTGCCAAGTTGTTGTTTGTCATCAAAGCATTTCACATGAAGAGCACTTGTAGATTGTCAGACACTTCGTTTAACAAATGGTTGGCATATCAAGCTGAAATACTGCCAGAGGGAGCTTGTCTGCCGAAAGATACATATGAAATGAAAAAATTGATTTGAAATTTAAGATTTTATTATGAAAACAATCATATGTGCAAGAATCATTGCACTTTGTACTGGAAGGACAACGACAACGTCAATTCATGTGTGATATGCGGAGAATTTTGTTGGTTAATAATAGAGGGGGAAGATGAAGTAGATATGCAAGAACTGGGTTTTAAAAAATCCAAAAAAATCATGTTTTGGGTTTACGACCCTTCCCATTGAAGCAAGACTTCGAAGGTTGTATCTCACTGCTGATATTGTGAAGTCGATGAGATGGCATGCGGAAGAACGTCAGAAAGATAGGAAATTGCATCATCCTGCTGATTCTGCGTGTTGGGAGGAGTTCGACAACAAACATCCAAGTTTCACTTCAGAGATAAGAAATGTGAGGCTAGGGTGGGCCGTCAACGAGCTTTAGCCATTCAACCAAACTCAACATGGCATTTGGCCTGTAATTCTCGTGTCATATAATCTCCCACCATGGATGAGTATGAAACATCAATTCTTTATGATGATGTGGATCATACCCGGTCACCATGGTAACAAGATAGAGGTTTGCTTGCAACCGTTAATGTAAGAGCTGAAAGAAGCATGGGAAGAAGGTTGGGATACTTATGACACTTACACTAAGTCATGTCTCACATTCAGGGCTACCTTGAGGTGGACTATAAACGACTCCCCTGGTTATGCCGATCTGAGTGGGTGGACGACTAGAGGATATAAGGAGTGTCCCTATTGTATGGAAGATACTAATTCCATTTATCTGAACCATAGTGGGAAGAATGTGTATTTGGGTCATCGTCGACGGCTTGAATCAGATCACTGTTGGAGGAGAAACAAGAGAGCATTTGATGGTAAAGAGGAACATAGAACTGCACCGGAATACAAATCTGGGGAAGAATTTCTGGACAACTTGCGAAATTGTTCTATAGGTGACGGAAAATAATTGGACAAAGAGAAGTATTTTGATTAATAAGTTAATTACATGTAAATTGATTTATAATTATTACTACGTTTCACGTTTGTATTGAATGTAACTATTGAAATGTTTTACTTCAGCAACAATTTGCGACTATGAAGGGATCCGGTGAGATGAGCTCTCAAGGTTCTATGACCTCGGTCGCTCCTGATGATCTGGTTAGCACCGTGTTAGGCGACTGACATGGATGGGTTCGTATGTATTCCAGCTACATCACGCCTGTGGATATGTACGGGGCTCGTAGGATGCCAAGCATAGAAGAATGCACTGTCATAGCTAACGTGGAGCGGAACGACGAAGCAACTGCAAAGTTGAAGCGCGTCAGCAGTGAGCTCGCGATGACTCAAGATAAGCTGAAGACAGTGGGATTAGTGCTTAGTAAGATGTAGCTTGAAATGAACTTTCTGCTCGAGAAGGCAGGTTACACGAGTGAGGTAATCTACACGTTGTTTTGTTAAATTGTCGCAGTTCTTGGTTTATGTCAAATAATATCTAATGTTTGTAATGTGCATGATCATGACGTGACCCCCCTTTGCACACCACTACCACCATAGAGACAAGATGACGATCACGGGCCAACAGGCAGAGCAGCGATAGGAGGATAGACGACTTCGTCCCTACATTTAATATGTTACTTTTATTATATATAGAATGAATCAATCAAACTCATTTGTGAATCAAACTCATTTTTGAATGAATGAATGTTTTATCGATTGTATGGTTTTGACTTGAGTTCTTGAATGTATATGAATGGATGTGTTATTGTGAATGAATGGAACACATTTGATTTTCTTTGAACAAGGAAAATAGGAATTCAGGAAGAGCCATTTGGATCTTTTCAAATTATGGGATTAGGTTACACTAACAGATATTCGTTGGTGTAAATGAAGTTCAATTTTTAGTACACCGACGGAAATCCATCGGATAACTTTGACGAGATCACCGACAGTAGGTATCTGTCAGTTTATATCCTCATTCGTCGGATAAGAACCGACGAATTTATTGATCAGTGTACCTACACCGACGGATAGGTCCGTCGGACTAGTACACCGATAGATGATCCATCGGTGTTATCCTCTCCAACGAAAACCACGGACAAAAATTGATAGGGAAAATTGGCACTAAAAGCTATTCCGACAACACTTGTCCGTCGGTGCATCCGTCGGTGTACACGCTTTTAACTCCGACGGATGTATATCAGTCGATGTAGGCTATCACCGAGGGATGGATATGTACACCGATGGATGGATATGTACACCGACGGTTATTGTCCGTCTGTGAAAACCAGTTCTCCAGTAGTGAACTGTGCACCAGCACTCTCTAAATTTTAATGTAGGACCCTCTCATGATTTGCCTCTTGAGTCTCGTAAAGATCAAGGCAAGTTCGAGTAGGGAAGATTCACCCTGTTCCAAAAATGTGTGAGGGTTGGGGATTGATCCTCATCAACATGAGGTAGGTCTCATATGATTCGACACTAAGATCTAGTGGTACGTTGAATGGGTATCACATTAACTAAGATTTTGTTGAGGGATCTTGAAATGTAAGTCTAGCAAATTAGTTGTGAAGTGGAAACGTTTTTGTGGTGGGGATTCGACCTTAAAATGATGAACCTCGGGTTGACATGGAAAGTTAGCCAAAGATTATAATGAGTTGGTGTTGGACACAATTATGTAATGGGTGGTTTCCAAGAACATTTGAAGACTTTGATCTAAAGAATGAAGTTGTCGGTGAATCTTGAAGTTCATGCATGTTTTGGTCATTAAATTTTGGGAGTTGGGTGTTTCTATATATGTTGAGATTTGTTCCATTGGTTCAAATGTTGGCATTGGCAGGGAGTTTCGAATTGGGATTGAGGATCAAGTTGGGTATGAAATGGCATGCTTGTGGTAAATACATCTTAATCACCCATGAAACATTTTGGTATTCACACCAAGAATGGTTATCCGCAATGGCATATGGGTCATAATTTGGATGATATGAGTTATAAAAAGATAATGCTCGAGTAGAACATGCACACTCCTTTAAAATTAGCATGACCACTTAACCCCGCACTGGACACATAATGATGTGTTAAAATGGTTTGTCAGTGCATTGCCCTTTTCTAATACCTCTGTCCTACGCTTGAGAAGTCTTCAAAAACCACATTTTGACTCATTGAAGGACCATCGACTTAACTTGATGATGGAATCTAACTCATTCTAGGTGGTTTTTTGTCAAGACATCCCATACAATTTTTTTGTCATCTATATGACTAAATTTGAATGCAAATTAAATATGATGCCAATACGAAGTCCTACAACGATGCAAGTCCTAATCCACATCAATGTAATCTAACGATAATATTGAAGTCCAAGTTGTGATTTCAAGCAAGTAATGCAATTATTTTTTAATAGATCATGAATCAAAAGGATGTTATAACATAAACATAAGAAGATCCAGATATCAAAAATAACAATAACAAGACACAATAATAATTGTAGGATATGCAGAAAGCCCATACCAAGACATGAAATACACTGCTAGAAAATAAGGGTAATATGTCTCTAGCACTACGTCTGAATTCGAGAATCTGACTAGTATTAGGCGGACCACGTCAGCAACTTAAAATCTGATGTGATGCTAGACTTACCACGTCGATCAAAATATATTTGAGGTGCACTGATGTGTTTGTTGGCTTATATCATCGGACGTTATATGTTCACCAAAAACTGAGGTTGTGGACATATGTATCCTTTACAGGACATACGTGTCCTTCCAAGTACATATGTATCCTGCATTGACTGAATGCCTTTTGGTTGTCTGAACTAGTGATTCTAGTTAACGATTTTGGTGGAGTGAATTGTGTTCGGTCGTCTGAATAGTACGTTACGTCCATATAGGGATTAAGCCTGACATTTCTTAGGTTAATAGATGTGGCGGACATACGTATTCTTTAAAAAGATACGTGTCCTTTCAATGACATACATATCTTCTCTTGATCGAATGAATTTCAGTTGTCCGAACTGGTGATTCTAGTTAGTGGTTTTGGTGGAGCGAATTGTGTTCAGTTGTCGAGATAGTACGTTACGCCCAAATAAGGATTAACCACGTCGTTACTTAGGTTAACTGACATGGTGGACATACTTATACTTTAAAGAACATACATATCCTTTCAACAACATACATATCTTTATTAACCGAATGTCTATCAATTGTCTGAACTGGTGATTCTAGTTAGGGATTTTGGTGGAGAGAATTGTGTTTGGTCGTTCGGATAGTACCTTACGTCCACATAGGGATTAAGCACATCATTGCTTAGGTTAGCCAACATGGAAAACTCTAATTTTTTAGTAAATTCAAATATTGCGTTGTCATATTAAATATTCATCCAAAAATCACACACACAAACTAACAAACCTAATTACGAGCTAGCCACGTAAACCCCCATTTTCTTTCCTCATCCCGCTTGTTAGCTCCACCTGACCGATCGACCCATTCAGACCAACCAGCACCGACCATCTTTTTTACATCCAGAACTTGCTCATGAAGGTGTAGGATCGTGTGGGTTATGGGTCCACTAATCACTTATAATCTAATCACCTACTTGTTTAAGCAATCGATATGCGCAGCGAAAATTTAAAACAAAACAAGTAAGTGTAGGAAAGACAATGCAAACCACAAAAGACGCGTCGGTTTTTATAGAGGTTCGGCACCCCACCTGGGTCCTAGTCCTCTCTTGTAAGCTCCGCTCGACTCCGCGAGCTCCGCCTACGTCTTCACTAACCACTCCCCGTTCCGGGCCGGGAGAGAACGCCTTTACACCACAAGCAACGCGAACAACCCTCGCTTGCTTGAATTCTTCCTCTCACAATCCGAGAGGGACACTTCAGGCTTTCACCGAAGTCCTTGCTTCTTTTGACAACACTTGTAACTGAGTGGGATTCACTCTCTAATTGAGCACACTTTGAGTAGGATGAGTAGATGATCAAATGTGTGAAGTTTAGGCTTAAAGAGTGTAGAATTGGGAGCTTTGAGGATTGAGGTTTCTCTCTAATGTATTGGGACAATTGGAGTTGGAGAGTTGTGTTAACAACAAGTCTTGATCCTCTATTTATAAGCTCCTAAGGTATTCTAGCCGTTGGGGATAGATTTGATTGGGTTTTGTGCAAGATACACAAAGCAGAAAATCGGGCTGCAAATCTGTCCAGAACCGGTCGACCGAAACTAGTAAACCGGTCGACCGTTAACATGATTTCAAAGAGAACGGTCGAACAAAAGAATATTCGGTCGGACAAACGAGCTAGAACTTAACTCTACTTAAGTTAAACGGTCGAACCAAAGTATGGGGCGGTCGACCGCTCAGGGGATTCGGTTGAGATAAAGGTGCAACGGTCGAACGAAGAATGAGTCGACCGATAGCAGGGAATTTTGTTTCTTGAAGAAATGTTCAACCCGTCGACCGAAACAAGGTCGTCGTTCGACCGGTTACCTAATGTATTTTGGGGTTAAGTTTGTTTTATACGAATACGACCGTTATAGGAATACGACAAGAAAAATGGCCATATTAAAATCCGGGATCGGTCGACCGAAAAGGTAAAACTGGTCGACCGGTAGAGTTCGGTAAAATCACTGTGGAGAGTCTGTTATAAACCGGTCGAACTGAGAACTGGTTCGGTCGACCGGTTCACACAGGAAATCTGGGTTTAAGTTTATAAGTGATTTCCGACTAAGGTTTGGGTGATCTAATGAAGTCCAAATAATGTGAAATTTCGTGTGTGACTTCTATAGGGAACCTATTGTGTATGTGATTGGTTTTTAACTCTTGTATGCTCAATTTACACATGTTCCTAAGACTCAAAATAAAATCAAGATTACAAGTCTTCATTTAGCTTTATTACAAATCTTGACTTGATTTCCTTCCTTCCATGAGTCTTGATCACCTGTAGAGGTTAGCACATGCAATATATATGCAATGCAATATGTGTGCTACTCTACATCATCATAATTAAGATTAGGTTAATTAAATCATCAAAACCTAGATTAAGGCCAAAAAGCCAACAGAAGGTGCGATCAATGCTTCCATTTTTGCAAAGAAATTTAATAACTCACTCATTTTTGCAAAGAAATCAAAGTTTTGTTTGTTTTGGAAATTACAATGGTAATTTATGGACTCGAATTGAAACTTTTAGAGGACGAAGAATCGAAATTTACATCTATCTTTACATTAAGATTGTTCTTCTTGATGTGTAGAAAATTATGGATCGAAAATGGATTTCTGCAAGTAGATTGAGTGATGACTATGGGACTGGGGATGATAAATGTCTACAATTTGCCATGAAAAATGCAGATGCTAGAAATGAGTGAAAGGTCTTATGTCCATGTAGGAGTTGTTTTAGCTTGTTCTTACGAGATGTAAAAGAGATAAAATCGCATTTGTTCGAGAAAGGTTTTGACGAAGGATATACTAGTTGGATGTGGCATGACGAAAATGAAATTAGCACCAAAGAAGAAGGTGCTCATAGAGATCAGTTACAGGATATGATCCAAGATGTTGTCAACAATTATTGTGATAAACTCGATGTACTTGGCAGTCTACTGTCTGACAATGGAAAACCTTTGTATCTGGGTTGCACCAAGTTCAGTAGGTTGTCCACAGTTTTAATGCTATATTAGGTTTGGTTTAAGTGATTTTCCAGATAAGGTTTGGGTGATCTATTGAAGTCAAATTTTGTGAAATTTTGTGTGTGACTTCTATAAGGAATCTAGTGTGTATATGAATAGATTTCAGCTCTTTTATGCTCAAGTTCACATAAGATCCTAATACTCAAAATAAAGTAAAATTACATGTCTTCAAATAACTTGATTACATGTGTTAACTTAATTCAAACAATCGTCAATAGAGTTGCTTGATTAGCAGCAAAACTTAGGGGATATCTTTAATGCTTCTACTGTCACTTTTTTTAGTGTTGAATCTAAGCGGAGGATTACTAGATCTGAACTTATACGTGTTTGGTTCTTTAACCGCAACTCGCCTGTACATTGCTAGGTAGAAGTAAACTATGGAAGGAAGTTTTTTTAACTTACGTCTAATGATGTCCGAGCCCTTTTGGTAAGAGATCCTTCAAATCACAAGCATCCTTCAAATCGAGATGGCTTCCTCGCACCACAATCACCCTTATCTACACACCGAGATGGCTTCCTCACACCACATGCATCCTTCAAATCCGTCCCCCACATTTTGTACCATATTGCTTTTGATCACCTGTAGATGTTAGCACAAAGCAATATATGTTCTATGAATAATATGTTACTCTACATTTGATTGTGTTTAAGATTAAGTTAATTAAATTATCAAAACATGGATTAAGGTCAAAAAGCCCACAATCTAGACAAATTGTTGATACTCTTTAGAGACATTCTTGACACATCCCGACACAATCTCAAGAGATTGTTGACCCTCTCTAGTTATATTTTTGACAAATCTTGACAGATTATGGACACTCTCTGGACAATATCAGGACACATTCTGGACAAAATTTGGACATATTCTCTCTAGACACAAGCTGGACACATCATACACACAATATGGACACACCTAGACACAATATGGACACAAAACTAATAATTAAATGCTAGAACTAAAATATAAAGTTTGTTAATTGAGTATGATAGGGACATACCATTATATCGCCATAGACTGATTCAAGTCCTGGCATATTTGATCCATCCTCCATTGCATCTAGTCCCTTGTTTATGGTTTATTGGAAATCATCTGGAAATACCCACCTATATGCATCTTTTCACTTTCAAGGGCGTCATTCGCCAGCTCTTTAAAGGAATAAATATCTCTATACTGCTCAGCTAATTCTTTTGTCCTTCTGAGCCAATTCTTTATCGTTCTTAGATAATTGCTTATTCTTCTTAGCCGAGTCCTTATCCTTCTCAGCTATTGGTTATCATTTTCATCTAGTTGGGCATCCTTCTCAGCCAATTACCCATCCGTCTGAGCCAATTGGCATCCTTCTCAGCCAATTTGGCATCTTTCCCAGGCAATTGGGCATTCTTGTCAGGTAATTGGGCATCCTTCTCAGCCAATTAGGCATCCTTCTCAGACAATTGGTTATTCTTCTAAGCCAATTATGGGTCAGCCACAATCAATTGCTTATCCTTCTCAGCAATTTGAGTCATTCTCAGACAATTCTTTCTGCAATTCCTCGATTGTTTTTTCTGTTTTCACCCATCGTAATTTCATTTCTTGGGATCAAACTTCATCTTGAAGTGGGTCTCTTGTTATGTAGTGGGCACCAACATTTATTATTTGGTCGGCAAGTGTTCTTTTGTTGACACTAGGTTGGTGTGGTGGTAAGTCATCCTGGGCAACTGTTATTTGGTAGTTGGTCCTAGCTTCATCTTGATCGTTAACCGCAACTCGCTTGTACATTGCTAGGTAGAAGCAAACTATGGAAGAAAGTTTTTTAACTTACGTCTAATGATGTCCGAGCCCTTTTGGTAATAGATCCTTCAAATCCGATCTACACACCAAGATGGCTTCCTCGCACCACAAGCATCCTTATTGTCTAATTTGGATGCCACTATATTAAGAATAACATTCCTTTCATTTTCAGTCAACTGGTTCATGTCCACCATGTCCATATTCTCTATAATACTATCCATTGGCCTATTTAGCGCGATCTGCGTAGGAGAATTGTCCTTTGTTATTTCGGACCTTTCATTTGCTCTGAATTTTCTTCTCTTCTCCACCCATGACTCTTCAGCTAGTTGGTCTGGCTGGTCTTTTTTTTTCTTCAGGCTTCTCTACCTGACATTGTATTCTATTTCCTTCCTCTTTCCCTTCTCTTCCCTCATTCTCCTCCTCTCCCCCTCCTCTCCTCTCATTCTGCTCATGTCCTCCCCCTCTGCCCTTGGCTTCCAATCCTCTGATTCTCTCATTCTCCTCCTATCCTCCTCTTCCCCAAAGATCCTCATATTCTCTTCTCCTACCCACATTCTCCTCCTATCCTCCTCCTCTGCCTCCAGCCTTGAATCCTCCCTTTCCTTTATCCTCCTTTCCTCCTCATCATCGCCCTCTCCCTCATTTTTCCGTTCCACATCACCTTCCTCTTCTCTACTAATGTATTCCATATTTTGCAATGTATCCTTTTACATGAGTTGTAAAGTCGACATGCCCGAGAAATGTCAACTAATGTTAAAATTTCATAAACGACTTTTGCGCGACGCTCATGCCCCACTCAGTATGCAAGTGTAGCCCTCGGGTTGCATGTGCCACCCTAAGGATGCAAGTATCCCCCTTGGGACTCAAGTGTCACACTCGATATGCTCATATACCACTCGGGAGTCTCATATACCTCTTCGTGGGGTCTCGCTCGAGACACTTGCGTCCTGCAAGTGAATCGAAAGGGCCGCCCTCGCGATGCTCGAGAAGTTATGTCCCGAGAGATGATTTCTTGTTTTTAGTATTTAAAACACACTAACATTACATTGTTGTAGTTGTCTTAAGGGATGTCTATTACCGGAGAAGTTCTCCCCGGTTGGATGGTCTCGCGCCTCTAAGCACATTCTGCAAGCGACTTCAGCCTGACATAACTCTCGTCTTCCCAAAGGTCTTGCGCCACAGAAGGCCTATGCGGGTGTGACATCTTGGAAATGGCAACCACATCTATTGGTAATGTCAGTGTGTCTTCAGTGATGTCCACCACCGGAAATGTCCTCCTTGATTGGATGGTCTTCTCGGGACTCGAAGCATATTCTACAAGCAACATCAGCTCGTCAACATGCTTGTCCTCCCAAATAACCTAATGCGTGGAATTCCAATGTGGTTGGGACATCTTGAAAATGTTGACACCATCCCCTATGGGGGAATTAAGTCTTCGCCCCCACCTTAATTAATCTCCTCCTCCTCCTGGGGATGTTGCATACAATCTAGGTGCTCGTACGCGTACGTGCTTTTCTTGTTTTGAATGGAAACTTCTGTCTGTTCTTTGAAGACTTTTATTTCCATGTCCTTCTGTTCCAGTTCCTTCCACAGTTCCATTATTTCCTCCTCAACCCTCAACAACATCAACTTGTATTCTTGTTTTTTGACTTCGTCTCTAAGAAGGAGACTCCAGGACGAAGCATTATCCATGCTGACACCCTCACTATACTGAGCACCAACCATTGTCGTTCGAGGTAGGACGTCCTATGGTTGACATCGAGGAACCTGAATAATAACACCTGGTGTGGCAATGATTGGTCAATCGACGCTCGTCCCTTGCTGAAGAGTCCTTATTTCCATATAGTAGCAACTCCTCATCCTCTTTCATCTCCACTTACCCGCTGGCTATTTTTTGCAGGGTTATGCCCTCTCTTTCCGTCACCTTTAGCATCTTACTTTTCCCAATGAAGGTGTTTCAGAGGTTCACCAACGGAACGCATGGTTTCAGCCCATTCGCTAGGTTTACCTTCTCGGCGAGCCATACCTGCATCCACATTGTGTATATTTCAATTAGTGTATTTGAAATTTGGTACTTCGGTTTAGGTGCTCAACGAATGAGAAATCATATGTCCCAATTGGAATACAGGAATCCCGATGGGACAGTATGGAGCTCTCTCAGGACGTAGGTGACCCACTCGGGATGAAGCCATCTCAATAGGGACAATGTAAAAACAAGAAGAATATGATAAAAGTCTGACCCAGAGTATGGCTACGCAACCGTCAATGTGGCTTGTTCTCGTGTTTGTAGTGTTGACATTGTTTATCTTATCGATTAAGACTATACTAGCCTCTTTAATGCCGTATATCAGGTCCTCATGAACCACCCATGCATAATTCAACATTCCCTCTATGTTTTCGATCAAAGGAGCATACTATTCCATTGGTTTGTCTGAACCGTCCTAGAATAGTAATATACTAAACAACAGACATAGTAGGACCTTCACATACTCTTTCTCCTCATTTTTTATGCAACATATGTAACAGTACTACAACATTTCATTTTCCAGGAGTGCTCCTTCTCATTTGATTGTATGTTTGTTCGACATGTCGATGGGTCTTCCGCCCATAGGCAGACCAAATATCACTGCCACGTCGGAGACCTTAGTCTTAGCACCTTGTTGCCAAGTTTGAACCCTCTTTCTTCGTCATCTTAAATAGAAATGAAGTAATCCATGATATGATGGTTCACTGCTTGATTCAGTTATAATACTGCAAGTACACGACCACGATGAAATGGTGGCAAGTACAAGTCGAGTCCATAAGGAGTGTGTGTGAGTCGATGTCCACAATACTCAAGTGGGGAAAGAAAAGGAGTGGTATGTGATCAGAATTACACTACGATGCGTATGAAACTAGAAAACAAATGATAAAAACTAAACCCCTTAGGGGTTAGAGAAAGAATGCGGAAATGAAGATATGTGTATGTGTGTGTTCAATTGTGCTCATCACAACATGTAATACATGAAATCCATAAAACAAAATCCAATTTTGCCTCCACATGAAATAAGATAAAACATTATCATTAAAACATACATGACAATAATTGAAATGAGGCTAAATGAGTCATTCATTAAGATAAAACTCCGCTATGTTTCCACATGAAATAAGATTTACACAATCATTAAAACATACAGGACATTAACTAAGGTGAGGCCAACAAGAGCACACGCTACCACATGCCATGTCTCCTTTTCCACTCCATCCTTATCCTCACATCATCACTCCCCATAAAATGGGCTCACTAATCTAAGTATGTGCTAAGCATCATACAAGAGCATTAGCACATCAAAGATAAGAGTGATATCCTATTAGATGGTTATGGAAATCATGTGAGGTTCAAGATTAGGATTAACACACACCTAATACATCACATAATCACATCACCTTCTTCTCCACCCCCAATAGGGATGGACTACTCTCTACTCATCTCTAAACTAAAAAGGCATAAAAGCAACCCAAAACCATAATGGAAAATTCAGAAAACTAGATTAGGCAAACAACAAACATGAAGGAAATCGCATCAAATAGAAAACATCAATGTAAAGAACAGGAATACTTGATTCAAATGTAAGGTTATAAGGTTTCCTCCTTCTCCTCTTACACTAATGAGCAGTAAAATAAACCTAAACTAATGGAGGAAGCAAGAAGAAGAGGGGGAGAGGAGGGATTACAATGGTATATATAGACTAATACATGGTTAAGATTACTCTAAATAAATCTGATGGTCCTCGAATGCTCCGACCTAATAACCCAACTCACATGCAAAAGCCGAGAGAAAACAAAGTAAAGTGATTCACCAGTAGCGGATAGAAATCCACCAGTAGTTGTTCCGGATGCTTTGATCTGACTCATATTTCTCCAATTGTTAGGTTGCTTTGTTTGTCGCGTGGGGTGAAGCCCTGGTCCGTTGGTTCGAGCTCATTTGTCTTTAATTGGTGAAAGACTTATTTGGTTCAAGTCATGTGGCACAATTTTTTTCTTTCACCATCAGGTTTGATTGAATGTCAAGTTTAAACCGCAAGTGCATGGCCGCGATGAAGCGGTGGCAAGTACGGGTCGATCCACAGGGAGGTGTGCCAACTCTGGTTCTTTCGAAGGCTAGTGGGAAAAGAGGGGAGAAGAAGCTGATTACACTAAACTAGACTAAACTATGCTACGTTACACTAGATAGCAACAAACAAAGACGACGAAAGCAAGTAATAATGAAACTAAACTAACAAAGACAGCAAGAAGAAATTCAGGAATGGAAACACCTAAGGGGTGGAGTGTGTTCTAAAAAGTTACTTTTAAATGTCTTTTATTATGAATTGAATGTATTGAATATTTTGTTCATTGATTAATGTATTCATCTTTTGGATGTGTTAAGGAATAGACTCTTGGTCCTCAACCGTAGAGCTATAAAAGATAGTGGTTTACATAAATCAAAAGTAATTCACAATCATGTAATTAACATGGCGCATTGATTACCGAGTTAAGATTGTCATGTTGGTTAAAGGATATTGTAGTTCTACAAGTATTTAATAACATGAGTATATGAAATAGAAAATATTTGTTTCATATATTGAATTGACCTAACAAATGAAACATTTTGGAATTGTGTTTGTGTCATTAATGTTTCATTATGTCTTTGAATCCTAAAGTATGAGACCTATATCTTTTCACATGAGAAATGTATAATTTTGATTATTATCAAAAGTTATCATAGGGTATAGTGATAAAGATATTAGTTGCTTATACATGACTTGTGCCGGAAGAGATGATATGTCAAAAAATTATCATTCGCCTCTTGACTTGAGTTATGATATTGTTGGGCTCTTTGATAAAGTAAATTTATAATGTGCACAATGTAACTTATGTATAGTTACATATTTATAATATGCTTGAGAGATCAACAAATGAATATATAATACAAAGATGACACATTTCTATGTTGTATAATATTCTTAATATCATGAGGCAAGGGATAGACACAAATGATATTTTACATATCACTAAGTGGATCGTGTATAGTTCGAGTGAGCAAAACATCTTTGTTATTTGGGTAACTATAATGTGTAACTAGATACCGCTTATAATTTATAATATAATGTGTTATATCATTGTCAACATAACTTTGATCCTCTTATAGGTCACATCACAAAATTGGGAAACAAGAAATATGATTTTATATTTTATATGATGTATTAAGTTTCATATGTAATGAAATAATATACATGTGGTAAAATAATAAAACCAATATGTTGTCAAAACAACATGGTTAGAATCATAAATAAACTTGTGTGCGATGTATATATATTATGGGGTATAATGTTTTGATATTATATATGATAATATGTAACATGATATAATATGATCTACAACATTATAACATATGAATTTGCTAAAACCCCAAAGTGCAAAATGTGTTGGATATTAATCCAAAATTTGGTAGAGTCAAAAATAGTGAAAAATGATCCAACCGTTTGCCCATGTTTTTGCATATATTAATAAGGGATTTTTTACTGATTAATGAGTGGAATGCAAGTTGGTCAAAGGTAGTTATGGGATGATGATGTGGCAAAATAAACAAGAGATCATGTGTAAAGTGGTTTGCACATGATGTGATTTAGTGGAGAGATAACCAAGAGATCGTGTACAAAGTGGTTTGCATATGTTGTGGTTTAGTAGGGAGATTAATGAGGGATCATGTGTAAGTTGTTTGCACATGATGTGGGTTAGAGGAAACCCTATAAATAGGTCTCTCCTCCCTTCCCAGTTTAGACTAATGCAAAATTCTTCTCTTTCCAATTTTCTCCATCATTCCATCCAAAATTCTCTTAGTTGTAATTGTGTTCTAGAGATCAATTTCTTTGGAGCATTGAAGACGTTTTTAGCTAGATTCTAACCTCGTATTAATAATTGATTGACTAGTTTCTTAGTCGGGTTAAATCAATACATGGTTATGCAAAAGATGAGTTTCTTAGTCGGGTTAAATAAATACCTGGATATACTTTAGAGGTAACCAACGTATAGGGGTGTAAGCGGGGAAGGGTGGGACAAGTTCTTGGTCTACCGCTACCCGTCTTGCCTAAGTTAAACGGGTATGCGGGGCGGGTCAAAAATAAAAGAACCCCCCCCCCCCCCCCCCTTAAGTTAAGCGGGGCGGGTTTGGCGGGTTTTTCTTTAACTTTTAGATTTCTCCTAAGAAAAACAAAAGAATACAAAACTTGAGAAATAATAATCACTTATCACATTTTTTTCCTAATGGCATTCATTATAAAACATGAACTAAATAACAATAACAAACTCTAACATCAAACATTTATTATAAGTTTATAAAAATAGCATTCATTATAAAAATAAACACCAACATCAAATAATAAAAATATTGAAAACACTCATTATAACATAACAAACTCCAACATCATACAAGGAAAACATTCAAATTAGGCGGATTGTAGTTGTCTTAGTAGGAGGGTTATGCGGGTAGGCGGGTATTATTTTTTAACTGCTACCTGCATTAGGCGGGGCGGGTTTGTGGGTAAAACTCACCCCATTTACCGTCCTACATACCAACGTAATAAGATGTAATAAAGGGTTGATTCGTTCATTTTAACCCATAGGATCCCACATCCATAATTATTATCATAAATAGAAACAATATATATCTAGACGCTAGACACTTTCCATATAGTCTTAGAACTAAATGTTCCTTCAACGCTTGCCAACTCTTCAAGAGTTGGAACGATTACGGTTCTATCTGATATTGTTTTACCATTGCAATGAATTTTATTATCCATTAAAGAATAATGCTACCACCTAAATCCCGGAAGTAAGTTTAGAAAGAATAACCTACGTTTTTCTTTAGGAACATTACTACAATGGTCAATGGGACATCTCCTATCGCGCAGCACCAACCCGATCTACCAATTTGTCTCCATTATCCTCCCTATCACCATCCTCGGTAGTGTCGGAACCAACATGAGTTCCCGTAGTTGCCTCATTTGATTCATAAACATCGACATCAGCTCCAGCGATGGAGTCATTCAATTCATGGGTATGCTGTCTAGCACGCCTAAACTCTTGCCTTCTCCACCAAATCCTGCATGCAAACAACAACGAAAGTCCCATTTTACAGAATCTTTTCGTAAAATTGAATTAAGCCAAAAAAAAAAATGACGCACAAACGCAAAATCCCAAATCGTGAAGGTATCGTAACGTTATATAAATTGAAGCCACGAATGTAACACACATCGGTCCTAATTATTTTTTAATATCATGTCTTTTCAGAGGTAGATTGCAATCGTGCATCCCACCAATAAGCTAGTTCTTGAAAAAAAATTAGCATGAGAACCAATAACACACTTGGGGTTTGTGTTCACCAAAGAAATTTCCGGGAAATGGATTCAGAGTCAAAGGGAACCTGTGAAAAAGAAAACTAACAAAATTTGTTTTTGTTGTAATAAAGTTTCTCTTGTGTTTACCTATTACTAGAATCTATTGGAGTGCTTTTATGTAAGACTTGATATGCTTAATGTCTTCGGCTTGAATAGCATTACATTTGTTATTTTGTCTAACAAATCTTATATTTGAAATACTCAATCCGTTTAGCCTGTCAAACCAACATCACCTTGTTTTCCCTACCAAATTATGACTGCAGTTATATATACTTAGAAATTTAGAATTGTGTTCAACTGACCCACTTTCGGCTTTGACATGTCAGGTAGTGGTTGTATTTTACCTCGCTTGATTTGTTTACAGGCCCACTTGTCGGGAGTGGAATCACGGTGGGGCATGCGTGGGTTGAAGCTAGCTCCAACCAAATTTTTGTGAACTTTCAATGAAAAGGTACTGTGCATAATCATTAGGGGGGGCGGATGCCCGTGCCCCGTCCCAGTTTTTTTTTAAATGAAGTTGTACTGTTAGACTATAAATAACCTCGTGAGTTTTGCAGATTTACTTTTATCAAATTATTGCATACCAATAAAAATAATAATGATAAATACATGGCAAAATTTCCATTGATGAAACAAATACCATGGAACTTCATGAGTTTTGAAAAAAAAATATAATCTTTAAACTCCAATTTCAAATGGAATCCTATGATCATGGGTTATTGGAAATATATATATATATATATATATATATATATATATACAGGAATTCTCAAGTGAGCCCAGAGCTTAATCAAACTAAATTAAGCCCCCACAATATCCACCACTCATTTCAAAATGTAAGGTAGATTAAGAAAAAAACGGTTATGCTAATGAATGGTGAGATTAACTGTAAATAAGATTCAACGGTGAGATTGTAGGGGGCTTAAACTAAATTTGATGAGCCCTGGGCTCACTAGAGCTTGACCCTATATATATATATATATATATATATATATATATATATATATATATATATATATATATATATATATATATATATCAAAATTTATATTCATGAAGTGAAAAAGGATTACATTCTTTTTTTTTGTCTCACGAGTGTTCTAAGTTTTAGCAAAATTAATACTTAGTAGCTAGTTGCATTTTTTTATTAGTTGCTCTCAAAATTAAAAAAATTACTTTCGTACTACCCTATGAATTATATTGATATGTAGTTATCTCAAGACATTATGACCTCTTGCTTTCATTATAGAAGTTTTTCCACAATTAATGAAAACCATGTGGTGTTAGAACGAACCTAAACCAAATTAGGATAAGCTAATTGTGTTGAAGGGATTAATGACTTTTGTTGACTTTGGGGGTTAAAGGGTGAAATGATGGTTGGGGGTGAGGTGGAAGGTGGTGATTGGAAGGTTTAGAGTTTTTGGGTTTACAACGGAGCAAACCTTATCTTCTTCCTCACTTCTCATTTTCATCTTCTCACTCACTCTCACACTCTCAAACTCTTCTCTCTCCCTCAGTCCCTCGACCATCGGTGTTTGGAGGAGGTGTTGGAGCTCCAGTCAGCAACAACAAGGAGTGAGGCCAGGAGGCAAGGAGGAGGTTGTGGGCGTTGAGCGAGCTTCAACAAGCATGTCAAAGTTATACCAAGTTTCGTTTAGTTACTCACCCAAGGTGTGTGACAAGGTTGGGTTAGTCATCGAAGGCAGGAGGCCTCGTCGGTAGGAGGTGCAGCTAGGTTGCTGTAGGGGAGAGATCGACCTATGTGTTGTACGGTTAACCAATTGTAGTGTAAATGTTAGAGTCTATCCCAAACTGGTCGAACAATGTTTGTTGGCGGTCGACCGATTGTGTGTATTTGACAGGAAAGAGAAGACTATGATATTTTTGGTCGGAAGGGACCCTTTTGTCGTTCGACTGGCACCTTAGCTAAATTAGTTCAGGTCTAGACCATCTAAACGGTTGACCGTTCCTTTATATTGCATAACAGTCGACCATCCTTCCATTTTGGTTCGACCGGTGGTAGTTCTTAGTTGGAGCATGAGGCTCTGATATTTTCAATTGGATGGGACACCTTTGTCGTTCGACCGTTATATCGTTAAGTTAATTGGACTCGGGCTTAGACCTTCCAAACGATCGACCGCCCAATCACCTTTGTTCGGGCGATGATAAGTATGTTCGTTCGACTGGTTATGTTGTGGTGAGAATCTTGCCTGTTTATAGGGAAAATGGTTGATCGGGTTGCCTTTTTCGGTCGATCATTGGTCCCAATATGGATTTTCATATGTAAGTGTCAATTTATCAACTGAAACTTGTGTCCTCGCCTTGTGCATGTGCCAGTAGATGATGGTGGGTGCGATGACAGCACCTGCCAAGGGACCACCATGTCCAAGGGTGTGGATACTTGGTGTGTGTACTCCATCAAAAGTAATGAACCATTTTGTAGCTTTTGTGAGCAACTATTTTTCAACTTGTGTGAGCAATCGAGGTATCAGCTTGTGAGAGCAACCGTTAGTTCAGCTTGTGTGAGCATACCTCCATGGACCGCGAGTGTCATGCTGGGTAGCCTTGTGGGACCCGATGTTGCGTTTAGGAGTGATGTCCTTTTGTACCACTGGAAGGGGAAGTGGATACTATTGCATTATTATTGTATGCCATGTTATACCATTATGTTTGGCCATTGTACGTTATTCATGCATGTTAGGGGAGTTTGGCATACAAGATTTTCATTATAAAAACTCAGGCATCGAATCATATTTGCATTTGAGGTCGTGAGCGACAGTGAGTGGGTGGTGACCGAGGACAAGCGCACCAGGACCGGATCCTCCAGTCTTCCCTTATAGGTTATGATTACATGTATTTATTCCCTTTTGTTTTTTTATTTCATCATACTCTTGAAAACTTCTGTGTAATGGTGCAGCTTTGGGGTATGTACATTAGTAATGTCTCGTGTTTTTCAGGTTTCAATCTTTTGATTATCATTTAAATTTTGTGCTATTTTTGGAGACGTTACAGCCTGGTATCAAAGCGGTTGGTTCTTGTGTACTTGTTTATAGAAACCACCCTTGGGAGTAGCGTAGATAGATTTTGCAGTACAAAATGCTTGCATAGTTGTATCAATTCAGTTTGCTTGTTTGTGTGCTAGTTGTCTCTGAGACGCGTGAGACCTCTCTCGCGCGAGCGGAGCGCTAGTGACACTACTAGTTGTGCGGCATGGGCAGAGGAGTGATGGATGCTTTTTGGGATAGTGGAGAGGTTGGGCGAGTTCCTAGAGTGCCAGACAGTCCGCACTAACCAAACAGCGATGGGTGCAGTGCACGAGCGATTTATGCGCTAGCATCCGCCTACCTTTGAGGGAGGAATGGACTCTAAGGCAGATGAGGACTCGGTCTTCAAGATCCAGAGAATTTTTCAAGTGATCATATGCAACTCGGAAATGAAGGTGGACTTGGCCACCTATGTGCTGGCCGGGACAACAGCTAACTGGCGGAGGACCACATCTGTAGTGGTGTTTAGTGACAGTGAAGACGTGAGTTGGGAGTACTTCTTGGAAGAGTTTAACGAGAAGTACTTCACGTAGCATGTCAGGGGCAAAAAGTGAGAGAAGTTCCTGGCCTTTAAGCAGAAGGTGATGACCCTCGAAGGGTACATCATCAAGTTCAACCATAGAGTGCTATTGCCTAGAGATCTCTGTCACCTAGGAGCAAAGGGCAATGAAGTTAACATGGGGGCTTCAGAAGCAGCTCAGGTCCCGGGTGCTGACTAGTATGCCGCAGACCTTGGCTGATGTGATTAAGTGTGCGACTATCTTGGATAAGGATTACCAGGATTACTATCTGAAGGCTAGAAGGCCACAAGGGAATGTTAGGGATCGTGAAGTTGGTCGTCCTGGATTGTGCACGTCAATCGGAGCAGTGCAGAGTTTGTGGCAGAGTTTACCCCGGGCAGGAGTGTTGATTTCGTCCTGGAGTTTGTTTGGGTTACGGTTACCATGGGCTAGAAGGCCAGGAACTCCAGCTACAGGTAGAGACGGAATCAGGCAACCTATTGCACCACCAGAGCAGGGAAAGAGAGTTGGACGAGTCTTCACCATCCCGGCTAAAGAGGCGAGAGATGTCAATACTGTGGTGGAAGGTACTCTTTTTATTGTTGGTCTTATAGCTAGAGTGTTTTTCGATTGTGGGGCCACGCACTCCTTCATTTTGAAGCGGTTTGCGGGCGTGTTGGGTCGTACCCTATGCAACTAACAACAAGTTTGGAAGTCAGCACGCCCATGGGAATGATGGGCATTGTGGGGACATTTCTCTCCGACACTATAATTGTTTCGGGAGACTAGGATTTTCCAGCAGATTTGGTCTTACTACCGATTGCGGACTTCGACATCATACTGAGGATGGATTTGTTGTCACAGTACGATGTTCGGGTCTTGTGTCGTGATAAGAAGATTCTGATTTCAAGGAAGGGCCTACCTGATGTGTTGATTAGGGTATGAAGGGCAGAGGAGGCCGAATAATTGTTTCTGCAGTGAAAACCAAGAAGTTGATCCACCAGGGTTGCAGGGCATTCTTGGCTACTCTAGTAGTTCCATACCCCGAGCTGAGGAGGCTAGAGGACATAGTAGTGGTGCAGGATTTTCCAGAGGTGTTCCGAGCAGATATTGCAAGACCACTGGCTCACCGAGAGATCGAGTTTGGTATCGCGTTGGTGGTTCGTACCACTCCACATTCGAAGGCTCTTTATTGGATGGCACCACCATAGTTGGCTGAGCTGAAGAAGGAGTTGCAAGACTTGATGGATACATGGTTTATCCGACCCAGTGTCTCACCTAAGAGAGTGATTGTGCTCTTCATGAAGAAGAAGGATGGGTTGTTGCGGATGTGCATCAACTACAGGATGTCAAATAAGGTTACCGTCAAGAACCAGTACCCTTTACCCACAATCGAGAACCTCGTTGACCAGTTGTAGACAACGAATGTTTTCTTGAAGATCGATCTACACTCTGGATATTACAAGTTGATCAGGGAAGAGGACGTCCAGAAGACAACTTTTAGGATGCGGTACCGACACTACAAGTTTCTAGTGATGCCATTTGGATTGACGAATGTACTTACAACATTCATGGACCTGATGAACAAAACGTTCAAGCCGTACCTCGACAGTTTTGTCATCATCTTCGTAGACGACATTTTTGGTCTATTGTCCGAATAGAGAATAACACAGGAAACATCTGAGGACAGTTCTTTGCATCTTGAGGGATCAGAGGGAGCGGTGATAGCAAGACTGAGCGTGGAGCCTTAGTTAATCTTGAGGGTTGTGCCGGGCCAAAGTACAGATGATGAATCTCGCAGTCTGATGCAGTTAGCTACTAAGGATGGATCAGAGTTCAGTATAGAGGTAGATAGAGGACTGAGATTGAGAGACAATATCAAGGTGCCGAAGGGGGAAGACTTGAGGAAGGAGATCATGGAGAAGGCACACAGAACTCGATATTCCATCCACCCTGGCCCTGCAGTGGAAGTTCTGGTGGAAAGTGATGAAGTGGGCCATACCAGATTTCATGTCTAGATGCTTAGTCTGCGAGCAAGTGAAGATTGAGCATCAGAGACTAGCATGGCCGATGCAGAGGATTGACCTTTCAAAGTCGAAGTGGGAGCATGTGACGATGAATTTTGTCACGGGACTGCCAAAGTCGAAGAGATTTCATGACGCGATTTGGGTCAAAGTTGATCAACTGACCATTAACGATCATGACCACATTGCCTCTGGAGGGTCTAGCAAAGTTATACATTGAGGAGATAGTCTGATCACACGGATTGCCTGTGAGCATCATCTCGAATAGAGATCCCAAGTTCACATACAGATTTTGGGGGAGTCTGCAGAAAGCTTTAGGGACACAGTTGAAGTTCAACACAACTTTTCATCCGCAGACAGTTAGAGAGGAGTATCCAAACATTGGAGGGTATGCTGAGAGCATGCACTCTGGATTTCGCAAGACACAGGAATGATCATTTGCCACTGATTCAGCTCGCCTACTGCAATAATTTCCACACGAGTATTGGGATGGTACCGTATGAGGCATTGTATGGGAGGCCTTGCAGATCACCAGTGTGCGGGAGTAACGTAGGCGAGTGGCAGTTTGTTGGGCCTGAGCTTGGGTAGATGTACGTAGAGAAGGTAGACTGATAAGGAAGAGTCTCACGCCAACTCAAAGCAAGCAAAAGAGCTACGCTGATAAGCGTAGGTGGGAGTTGAGAGTTTTGAGGTTGGCGACCATGTTTTTTGAAGATTGTAACACCACCTGGGAGATCGAAGGGGAAGTTCGGAAGAAGTATCAGGAGTTTTTCGGTAAGTCGCTTTATTTAAATTTCGAGGGTGAAATTTCTTCAAGGATGGTGGATTGTTAGAACCTAAACAAATTAAGATAATCTAATTGTGTTTAAGGGGTTAATGACTTTTGTTGACTTTGGGGTTAGAGGGGGACTTGATTGGGGGTGAGGTGGAAGGTGGTGATTGGAGGATTTGAGGTTTTGGATTTAAAATGGAGCAAACCCTAATCTCATTGCTCACTTCTCATTTTCATCTTCCCACTCTCACTCTCAAACTCATCTCTCTGGCTCAGTCCCTCGGCCACTGGTGTTTGGAGGAGGTGGTTGAAACTCCGTTCAGCAGCAGGAAGAAGGCAATAAGGAGTGAGGCAATGGTGCAAAGAGGCAATGAGGAGGTTGTCGGTGTTGAGCGAGCTTCGACAAGCGAGTGAAAGGTATGCCAACTTCCGTTTAGCTACTCACCCAAGGTGTGTGAGAAGCTTGGGTTAGTCACTAGAGGCCTCGACGGAGACGAGGTGCACCTAGGTTGTTGCAAGGGAACGATCGACCACTTTGTTGTTCAGTCAACCGATTGTAGTGTAAATATTAGAGTTTATCCCAAACCGGTCGAACGATGCATGTTGGCAGTCGACTGGTTGTGTGTATTTGACGGGAAAGATAAGACTTCGATATTTTTGGTAGGACATGACACATTTGCCGTTCGACTGTTGCACCTTAGCTATGTCAATTCAGGCTTATACCATCTAAACGGTCAACCACTTTAGACCCAATTGGATCGACAACTTAAGTGTACTGCCTTTATGTCCGGATGACATGTACGAGGTCGATCGTTCGTTTATGTTGCCTAACGGTCGACCACCCTTCCATTTGGGTTGGACCGGTGGTAGTTCGTAGTTGGGGGTGAGTCTGATATTTTGGTCGGATGGGAGCCCTTTGTCGTTCGACCATTATGTCGTAAAGCTAGTTGGACCTAGGCTTTGACCTTCCAAACAATGAACCGCCAAATCACCTGTGTTCAACTGATTATGTTGCGGTGCGAACCCTTGCCTGTGTTCTAGGGGTAAAACGGTCGACCAAGTTGCCATTTTTTGGTCGACCATTGGTGCCCAATATGGATTTTCATGTGTAAGTGGCACCTTGTCAACGGAAACCCGTGTCCTCATCTCGTGCGTGTGCCAGGAGGTGACGGTGGGTGCGATGACCGCGCCTACCCAAGGACCATCCTCTGGTACAGTGTGGACACTTAGTGTGTGTACTCCATCGTAAGTAATGAATCGTTTTGCAGCTGGTATGAGCAACTGTTTTGCAGCTTGTGTGAGCAATGATAATGCAGCTTGTGTGAGTAATCGAGGTATCAACTTGTGAGAGCAACCGTTGGTTCAGCTTGTGTGAGTGTACCTCCATTGTATATTAGTAATGTCCTTGTGTTTTTCTGGTTTCAATCTTTTGATTATCGTTTAAATTTTCTACTATTTTCGGGAACGTTACATGGGGTACAACTGTGTACTTATATTCTCCAAAGAGCCATAGCTAGATTACTTTCTGGCTTTTGGATTATATTGTCCTAATGAGGTTGAGAACAAATTTATGCAAATTACTTGCTCAACTTAAAAAGTGTCATACGGACACGGTTATACCCTACATTTTTGTAAAGCATTTATAATGTAGTTTAAATAAATTCCAATATGGAACTTGCAATCTTGGAGCCCAATATCACATGCAGTCTAATCAAAGATCACAGAACTACCAAGTGTGCCTTGCGAGTTTGTATGGTTTCTTACATTTTTCAGTAAACTTCAGAAGGGATTAGCAAGTGTGTTGGGTACTCTAATGTATGCAGTAGTAGTCAATAGTCAGTATTAGAGTGATTTTGAGCTACATTACTAACCTTACTGTTCCACACACCAATAAACCGAGCGACACACTTCCCATAAGAATGGAATTCCCAAGTAGTAGATTTGTCTTAACAGTAAGATCTGACACCATTTCCGTCTTCGTCATGTTCGACCTGTATCAACGAACCATAACACGTCAAAATTATCGAGCGTGCATCATGAAATTACATGATGTTGTGTGTATGTTTCCGTGTATTTTTCCAATCCAAGTATATTGAGGTGAAGCCACAAATGGAAGCCCGAAACATAAGTTGTATAACATTTCATCAACAAAATATAATTGAAGTATTTTTCCTGACTTACAAGAAGTAAGGGAGTTTGTTAGAAGGCCTGATCTCCACAATCCTTTCCAAACGAAAGAGAAAACGTTTTCTTTTTCTACACGTGCCAACAGCAGTGATTGTTTTGCCAATTGGAAGTGTGTTTAGTTCATCCGATATAGAGACCTTTGAGACAAAAAGTAAACGATGAACAATGAAATTAAACATGCTCTCTCAGATCCATAGACATTTTTATACCATATTTGGCTTACTCTACATTGAATACAAGCCAATAATTCGGTGATTTTCACGCACCACCACTAAGAATGACTACTTTGTTAGACATGATTTATGTGTCACATATATAGTAAATGAAATATCAACTAAGTATGCATTAGAAGTCATATAAGCATATATATCCAATTAACCTCTGGCGTAAGAATTACTATATGCTAAAAACTTGGTCAAATGAAATTATTAGAGAGAGAAAAATATATACTTTGCCTAAAAAATACGAGAGAAGGGATGAAGTTGAGTCTCGAGTAGGATAGGAATTGCGGTGCTGCGTTGTGAGTGGTAATGGTTGTGATGACCCATCGAGTTGTACGACGATGTTTGGGGTTGAACAAGGCCAAGGGGTACGTTCACGGAGCTCAAAAAGTGTCTGCAACTTAAAATAGTAAATACGAAATAGTAAAAGTAATAACATAACAAACAAGCAAGCAACCGAGAAGGATTGGTTCGAACCGTTCTAAGGGAATAGGACAAGATGTTGTTATTGTTGAGAGCACCAAACAATTGGATGGTATTCCTCAAAATACCAATTAACCCGCTATGCACAATCTGATGTACAAAAAAATGTTATGACGAAAGGGAACACCAAATATTAACTAAGTCGTTGCTGAATTCTCCACGAAATTTATTTCTGAATGTAGCTTCTATATGCGGTATTATAGATTAGATATAATCTCAATTATCTTGTGGTATGGATGATAATAGACAAATAAATTATTAAAGGGGGATGAGAGAAACCAAAACATACTATACCTTTTGAATTCTCTCCAAGATGACGGATTCGTAATACATGAATTTGTCTGGATGGAGTTCCGAGTACATACCTAACCAAGGATAAACAACTCCTCGTACAATTACTAACTCATCACTGCTGCAGTTATCATGCCTTGAAAAATCAGCATGAATTTTGGCAAATCGAGGGCAGGGAGCATTGCGAAGAAGGCACAGAGCGTCCAAGGAGGTGCAATACTTGCCCCACGAATGCGCAGCCGCAACACCCAGGCTGATGCCCACCACAAGTGTGATGGAAACCAACATTTGTGATTTTATTTTTTGTTTTCGATCGATGAAACTCTTTGAGCTCTGTCTTCTGAAACATAAGTGGACGAACAACTATATCTTAAACCAAACAGATAAAATAATTGAAAATTGATTAATAACAAAGGAATAATCGATATTGATGAAACAAACTGAAATAATCAAGATCACTAGTATTATTTCCCCTGGGTTCAAAGCTTTGTATTAAGACAATATAGAGGAAAAATAATTTGTAAAATATCCAGATATCTGCTCCTGACAAAGAACCTGAAATAACTCCTTAAACACAACCTGCAATTTGATGTACGTGAGGACAACTTAGAAAAACAAAAATATTTTGGGTGACACGAAGCCTCATACCATACATACCCTAAACATCAAACTGTATGTCTGTTTGCCACAAAGATGAAAATCAGATGGAATAAAAAAATACTTGAACTCTAGATCTTGATGATGATGATGATGATGATTGTAATAATAACAATAATAGTAATAAAAATAATAAGAAGAACAACAACAACAATAACAAAGCAATAGCGAGTACGTTAAGCCTTCCACAAGAGATCTTATATATTTTATCTCGCTTTGACGACTTGTTTCACGGGCACTGGTTTGTATCTGTTCATGCCCTTCAAGTTCATTGTAATAAATCAGAATTCTTACAGCCATGAAATAAAATCTATCCTCCTTTTTTGTTGGAAAGAACAAGACCTGCCCAACTTTCGCTGACTACAAGGATTTTTTGAGAAATATAAGCCTACATGGATTAATTATAAGGCCCTATTTGTATATAACTGCTAAAAGACTAATTTTGGTTTAGAAATTATTTTTTTAAAGAACGAGAAATCAAATTTGAGATACAATCGATTTTAAAAAAATCTTCTGCTTGTGTGAAAACGGATATTTCGTTTGTTGTTTTTGCTTAAGTATCCTCATCTTACTTACCCACTCATCTCACTAAACTCATCATCATCCCTTCCACTAAAATCCTGTAATTAAAATTAAACTTTGCTCCTGCTCTTCCAAAAAGCACTCCACACGTACGAGGGAAAAACCATTCTTATAAATTTCCGATATCATATCAATTAATCTAATTACCTCATACTAGGGAATGACCCGTGGTCCTATACTCACCAAATATTATTTTCCATGTAGTACTCCCTAAATATATTTTTCTAATAGTCTTGGTTATAAATCGGTCGAACAAGATAATCAATCGGTCGAACAAAATGCAATATAATCAAGTTCACTTAAGTTCCGGTCGAACCCAAAAATAGGAACGATCGACCGAAAACTAACAGGAAATCCTTTAACCTATCAGCACACAAGCAACCGGTCGACCGCCACACGACATCGTTCCACCGGTATTGGTTAAAGTCGGGCAAAACAGTAAAGTGGTCGACCGCCTGAAGGCACCGGTCGACCGTTGGTCGACAGCAACCTCACTCCTGTCGAGGATTTTACGTCATTTCTCGTTGCCGGTGAGATCTCCGACCGACCACAACTCTCCACCAACGTGGTGAGCAACAAAACCAAACTATTAAGCCGACATACCTCAAAAGCAAGATGGAGCACACCGGAGATTCGCTCGATGTCCGACAGCAACCCCCGCTCCAACGCACTTCACGACCGCGCCTCCGCAAATCCGTGCTCGACTTCATTCTCCGGAGCAGTCTCCACAACCTCTGGTTCGCCGGAAAAGGGAAGAAGAATGTGAGAGAGAGCAAATGAGAGAGAGATGGGTTTTTTCTTTAAAAAATCCACACCACCCATCACCTCACGATCACCCTACCCGCCCATGTTCATCCTCTCATTTCCCATGCAAACCCACCCAAAAACCCTCATTAGCACCTTAATTAGGGTCAGAGACAGAACACAAAAGTTATCACAGAAATTCTAACAATGTCTACGCTCAAGAATCCTTTAGAAGAAAATTATACTAAACAAAGATGTTTTGTTTATTAAAATCAATGAACAAATTATTTGGATCTAAACATGCGAATGTATTGTCCTGTATTTGTTTCATTAAACTATTGTTCGGTTTTCGAAATTGCATATCTATCACTAAGTAAAATAACACAATCAAATAATGATGACAATTTGTGATTTGTTTAACCCTTCCGCATATGTTAAACTGAAAATATATTTACGTTTATTGAAGTGTGAAGAAAAACCGACAAATCTAAAGAAATGTTTGGTAGAAAGTGAAATTATAACAAAAAAATGAGTTGTATTAGTTCCTTAAAATTTAAAAAATTAAGATGGAGAAAATTTTATTTCCGTAAAGCTTACATCACAACTACACTATACTTGTATTTGAAATTTAAATGTGTTAAATGAATATATAATATGCAAACCAATTTTAATTAATCAAACATATAGGAGTTGAATTCTTCCATACTTAATATATTGACCTATTATATGCCGTATATAAGTAATACATACATATACGTAAACAAATATTAAAAATGATTTTTTTTCTTTCAAAATAATGCTGTAAAAATAAAAAAATGGAAGAATATAAAGTAGGACTTATTTGACAAAATATACTTCTTAAAAATAACACATGTGATGTCAATTTCATTAACAAAAAATAACGTCATTCATTTTCTGAAAAAGTCATCACAGATATATTTTTTAGAATTTTTTTTATATACCACAATTCAATAGTCAACAATAATACATAAAAGTCCAAAAAATACCTAAAATAAAAAAATCGTAATACATAATTTGACTAGTATGAGTGAACAAAACTCACAAAAAGACGAATCTGACCAAGTGGGAAACAATTTGAATTTCACGAATATTAATGAATTCCAATTAAATGTGATTGGATCTTGAGATTTTAATTAAATCCCAATTGACTATGATTGAATCTTATGATATAATTAAATCTTAATTGAATATAATTGAATCTTAAGATATAATTAAGTCTTAATGGGATAGCGAATTGATCCTAAAACCTTAATGGAATGTGATTAGATCTTAAGAGATCTAGATGGACTAGAATTGATTATGGAGTTCATTTTACATGCAACAAATCTAATCATAGTCTGTCATTTACATAAAAGAAAAACAAATAATATATCATGTTGCTTGACTAGAGAGAGATCCTGAATTTGGTTGGTATAATTCTTGATCTTTGACTTTCTGGATATAGAAATTGAATTTTCATGCTAATTGCAGACAAAACTCTTTAGTATTTGGACTTTGGGTAATTCTGATTAAATCCAAGTTCTATAGGATTTACTCAGAATTATCCATGAGTTGGAGGAACCCTCGTTTTTTTATATCTCGGAGATATATTTTTCTAATTCACGAATATAACTTTTGGAATGTAAGATAGCTTTTGCAATAATATCTCAACAACGATGACATTTTTGTGCACATTATGATTATACTTTATCAAGAGACTCATTAATATCATAACTCAAGTTAAGAGATACAATGATAATCTTTTGACGTATAATATTTTCTAACACACGTCATGTATAACCAATTAATATATTTATCACTATACTTATTGATAGCTTTTGTTAATAATTAAGTTATACACTTCTCATGTGAAAAGTATATGTCTAATATCTTAGGATTTAAAGACACAATGAAAACATTAATAACACAAACACAATTCTATAATTTTTCATTTATTAGGTTTATTCCATATATATAAGAAATACTTTCAATTTTATATATCCATGTTTTTAAAATATTGGTAGAACAACAATACTTTTTAACCAACATGACAATCTTATCTCGATGATTAATGTTTCATGTTAATCACCATAATTGCAAATTACTTTTGATTTATGAAAATTATTATCTGTTAGAGCTCTACCGTTAAGAAACAAAAGTCTCTTCCTTAACACTTGTAAAATACGAATACATTAATCAAGGAACAAATAACATATAAAAGTACTTTTAGAACACACGTTCATTTTCGTTGGCACTATTGTTAAAGTTTCTTGGTAATCTAATCCTTCTACTTTGGTTAAATGTTTTTGCAGGAAATCGTGCTTTATATATTTCTAGCGGCCCATCTAAATGAATTTTGTTTTGTATACCCATTTGCTACCCATGTCAGGATATTTTCGAGTGCCTCCAGTTCTTTATCCAACGCCACTTTCCAATTCATGTCAACAACTTCTTCGTAAGTGTTGAGGTCAGGTGGAGACATAAAATTTAACAGGAAAGACAAATGAGTATTTGATAATTTATTAAATGTGAAATGGTCAGCAAGAGGGTGTGGAACATTGTTTCTGCTGGTGTTAAGTTTGGGACAAATATAGTCTTTCGGTTCGTAATTTGGGTTGTTTTGATTTATTGTAGAACTTCTAATAGTTTCATGTTTCTCACGAGGATGATCAATGTGGATTGGTTCTGTAAGTCGTTGTTCTCATTGGTTCTGCTGTTGATTAAGATTGAGGGTCAACATAATTGATAGCATTACAAATATATATAGAAAGGAAGGATAGAATGAGCCCTGAGGTCACTTTTGTTTAAATGAGCCTTAATGATCTAATTGTTGATCTCAATCTGAAGGGGTTGTGAGTCATTTACTTTAAATGAGGGTATTCCAGTAATTTACAAGTCTCTCCAACTCATCTTTTCTCTCTCTTTTCTACCACGATCGAAATCCAATTTTCCATTCTTCTTCCCAAACTCAAACTCCCACTCTTCTACCTTCAAGCTCGGTCCTCACCTTCGAACCAATTGTTGCTTTTGAATTTAAAATAGCATGTGGTATTAGTATCTGAAATTCCTTTCGAACATATCCAAATGAAAGTAAAAATATGTAAATTATAGTAACATGTATCGATGTTCGTAACCGTAATATAATATTGTTAGCCGTAATATGATGTTGTTAGCCGTGATATAATGTAATTATTTTTTATAACGTTCCTATAAAAAATGTTGGATGACTACAACATGTGTAACTTGTATGAACCACCATTTTATTCTTCAAATCAACTCTTTGTTGACGACATCGAAGCTACAACCGTGGAAATCCAAACTCTTTTGGACAAAATAGATCATCAACGACACACATCCAAGATTTGATGGTGGCTGGTCACATCAAACCCTCGCAAACCCAAATCTGACCTCCGAATCCACAAATCCAAACTTTGGTGGTGGTAGAAACTCAATCTCTGTCACGTCTCATCCAACCCTCCACGACACAAACACAACCACCAACCTCATGCATCCAAACTGTAACAACGGAAATCAGATCCTCGGAGAGACAAATACAACATATTGTGCCTCAAATTCAATATCTTTAATATGTGAGTATTTGTCCTATTTTTGGACACATAAAGTATATATGAGAATTTATCAATTTCTGAGGTGTTATTTTGACGTTCTTTGTTATTTTTGAATTTAGAATAACATATCGTATTAGTATCTGAAACTCCTTTCGAACCTATCCAACTGAACGTAACTTACAGTAACATGTATCGATGTTCCTCACCGTAATATAATGTTGTTAGCCGTAATATGATGTTGTTAGCCGCAATATAATGTTGGATGACTCATTGACATCATATCATGTATATATTCGTGTCTTATATCCTCTATTTTGAACCTAAGCAATATTACGTAACGAGATTTATATTTTAGTTTCAGGAATAAACAAGTTGAAAAGAAGAGACACAAAAAGGATCTGAATGCAAGAAAAATAACTTTATTGTGAGACTTATGGACTGAGATGCAAGAGGGAATGACCCAGATCTAAACCAAAAGGACCAACGTGCAAATCAAGAAACTCCACACCATCATGAGGAGTATTTTGGCAATTAGATCCGGACCTAAACTCAAACAACCAACTTGGGTGCACTACACATGAAGAAATCAACTCACCAAAGCCTCATCTAAAGTAGGATCGGATCCAATCAATCCAGACCCCCAATTGGTTGTTCTAGACTGCTAAGTGGACGTTGGATCTGATCCAAACCCGATTAGCTTTAGTGAGGTGTTGTATTAATGTGTTTTATGTCCATTTATAGTATGTCATTAGTCCCACATCGGGTGATTGTACACGGTTACCTTTTTTCATGCCTATAAATAGAACTCTTCTCCATCCTTTGTAGTTACTCATTGCTTGGTGGTATTCTCTCAACTTAGAGTAAGCCTTGGAGCAAAACTCAAGTGGAGAAGAATGCTACATGTAATGTGAGTCATGTAAATAAAATAATTTTTTGGTTTGTTTTAATGTTGTCTCCTCTTTTAATTCTTGCTTGTTTGCTTAGCTTAATTTTATTTTATCTTAATAGAAGTAATTAGAATGTTTTCTTTTCTTAATGTAGTTTGTAGTTTAATGAGTAAGTAGTTCCATCCCCCTTTGGGGTGAAGTTGGTGTTTATATATGTCATGAAGAATGGAATGAATGCTATATTTTGCTTTATGTGATGAATGTGAGTATGCTTGTTTGAACAAAAGAGAATCCTTAACTTGATGGTTTCTGCCATAATCATTAGATACATCCCATGCTTATTTACGTTCTTAATAACAAACTTGTTTATGCTAATATTACTCAACTAGGTTAGTGATTTGGATGATAGGTCTTGCCACAACCATTAGGTCCTTCTCATGCATAGCAACACAACCTACACTTGTGCTATATTGAATGAACTCCTCACCACTTTATTTCATGTGTACACACACTCCACCCTTTAGGGGTTTCTCTTCCTGAATTCCAGCGTCTTTGTTAAGTCTTTAGTTTAGTTTTACTCAATCTTTAGTTGCTCTCTTTTGCATTTGTTAACTACTAGTTTAGTGTAGTTTAGTTTAGTGTAATCACACTTCTTCTCTCCTTATTTTCCACTTGCCTTCGAACGAACCAGAGTTGACACACCTCCCTGTGGACTCGACTCGTATTTGCCACATCTTCACCGACGTCGTGCACTTGCGGTATTTAAAACGATTCAATCAAGTTTTTGGTGTCGTTGCCGGGGAAGTGCTCTGTCCAGACTGTGGTTTGGACGATTCGAGTGGGTTTAATCTTTTGTTTTTAGTTTTTGTTTGTTTCAAGGACATCTCAGCATCAAGGGAAAGCAACATGAGAAATTTGGAGAAGAAAACATCCATTTGGACCACCAATCAATGGCCTGGTGAGTTTTTTTGCTCCAAATTTTCTTGTGGTTGTTTCTGGTTGCAATATAGTGGTATGGGAGCTTAATTTGGCACGATATGACTTATAGACTGCTCCCAGATTAATCAATAAACCCATTAATCCCCTTTTCATGACATCTTGGACCATAAAACTCAAAGCAAAAGATTATACTAATTGTCATCTAGGTCATGCATCATTTGTAGACCTTGCACGCACTCGTATTTTCTTTTCTTTACATTCTTGTGGTCGATTGCTGGTGTGAGGTACGTGCACTCATTCTCTCATTCATGCAAGGTTAAAGCATGCATTAGTTATTAAGGTGGATCGGGACAATAGTGAGGTAAGCATTTGATTGGAGAGTTGATTGCTAGATAAAGATTCAAAACGCTACTAAGGGGGATTGTCCCATACAAGATAAGGTGGGGGATTTCATCTCCTTTTCCTTAGCCTAAAAAATCACTCCGAATCAAAAACCTTAATCTAAAAGCAAGTAGACATTGGCCCCTAGGAGTCAGGCGCATCAGAAGAGTTATCCAGTCTCGACCGTCATGGCCTGATCAACGTCGCCCACTTTGTCGATAGTAGGAGAGACAAGATCTCTGGATCTCACTTGCTGGGCTCTGTGGTCTTAGTCGTAGGGAGGTGAGGCATGTTGAGGTCGTGTAACCTCGCAGTTAGGCATCGTCTGGTTGTAAGTACCTATAGTGATCGCAGGTTGTTTGAGTCGTGTTTGCTAGATAGGCTTCAACCCTTACCCTCTACCCACACTAGTTTTAGGGATTCTTCCCTTCTCCTCTGAGTCATCTTCTTCTCACCTACTTCTACATTCTAGTCTCCTCCCCTTTACACTCTCTGTAAGCGTTTTAGGGTCGAGTCGAGCACTTTTTGCGAGTTTGGCCTTGTGGTGGTGAGAGTGGTCAACTCGACAGTTCTTTGTCGAGATGGATGGTTACATGGGTGACTATCCATTTCATTGTTGGGACCAATAATATTCTCCCTGGAATTCTGGACCCATGCATCATGGGGTGCCTTAGACAAACACCTCGTATGGTTGGGACAATCTTAATTGTGTGGTTGAGCAGTCTTCTGATTGGGATAATATGAGAGATGCACTAATTGCTAGACCACCATCTAGTTATGTCGGATCATATGTTGGTCACCAAACTGAGACATTACAACAACTTATGGCCTCTTTCATGCATGTGGTAGACGAATGAGTGCACCGGTGGCTCCAGTAGCCCTACCGTGTAGCTATTGTGGGTTGAGCGGTTACGTTATGGGGGAATGTCCTTATGTTCCCCGAGAGCTTGAGTATGAGCATACCTTTAACCAAAATGCTCAATGTGACCTTTATGCATCCGCGTTCAACCCAAGAGGGATGGATTCATGGGAAGACAATATTGATTCAAAATTTATACATCATACCCACCCCATTATTCTCCTCCCGAATACCCACATCCCTACCAGCGACCACACATGACCAATCATTGGACTCATTCTCAGCCCAAAACACCCAACCCCAAAATCTCCAAAATTCGGAATTGGACCTCACAGTTGACTACAAACATGATTCCTTGAAACAATCTCTTCTTACATTCATGGAAACCACTCAATATTCCATGCAAAATCTGGCAATGCAAGTGAGGCAATGTAAGTGAGTCAGATCACACAATAATTATGTGAATGTGAGGAGGGTAACCTTTCTTGTCAACACGAGGATATATCTTTTAATATCGAACGACCACTAGATCCACAAATTCAAAGCATAATCTTTCAAAGTCAAACTCCTAGTCAGTCAGAGGGACTTGGGGTTCAATTCATGATCACTTGGTGGGGCATTCATTTCAAATTGAGAATAGCATGGACTAGCTTCATTATGAGTCAGCATAGGATTGTGCAACACCTTTTTGTCTTGTGGCCCTTGAGCCACATGATCTTATTATTGTACCTCTTAAGGACTCCTTTTTGATGGAGCAAGAACTCCCCAATATCCCTGATTACATATGACCAGATGAGAGTTTGTCTCTCACTATTGTTCATGATCAACTTGAAAATGATGAGATATCAAACAACTACATTGTCAATGAGGGTATTGGGAGTTCCTTAGATGATACCTTGGGTAAGAGACACACTTTCTGTTCACCTGGTGAGTCAAACATGCATAACGAGGTTCTTGACCTCGTTCTGACACACCAGCATGTTGGTTGGAGAGTTTGGATTGACGATCATAACTTCAGTACCACAACGGCAGAAACTCTTCTTCCGTTGCACAATATGTCCCAAACTCTTGAGAGGTTCGAACTATTCCAGTTTGATCCTTTGAATTAGATGCATTTGCGTCTAATTCATGAACATCTCCTTGCATTTTGTGCACTTTGTGAAGGGGGCCACGCAAGAATATTTTGGCCCAACGTGCTATCATGTTCTTATTCAAAGTGCATTGACCCACTTTTGAGGTTTCATTTGATGTCCTTTGACTAATGAAGATGGGAACGTATTGTTGTACAATGTTATATTTAAAAAAACAAAAAAGAGAAACAAAAAAAGGAAAAGAAAGAAGACTCCAAGTGTGAACATAGATTGTTGTGGTCCCCAACCCTTGTGTATTTGGGCCCCAACCCTTCTTTAGTATTTCACAGGTTTTGATGAGAATTCGGGTTTATGTCTATCAACATAACCATGAACTTCCCTTTGCGCTTCACGTTGGTGAGATCTTTTCTTTTTCATGCATAAATCTATGTCGTATCATGCTCACATTCATTGAGGAAAACGCATGAAGTAAGTGTGGAGGGGTGTTTTACATGTGTAAATAGTCTAGTCTTTCTTCTTTTGTTTTGTTTTCTTTTGTTTGTATTGTTAGGGTCATGTCAGTGTGCTGCATTTAATATCGATATATCTGCTAGCCATGATCCTTGGGTGACTTGCCTTCTTTTGCTTGCCTCGTGCTTTAAATTTTCCATTTCTTTCCAAATCTTCATGTGTTTGCGAAAGAAAATGTTTTGTGGTTTTGCGTGTGTTTAGTATGTGCAAAACTGTTGAGAGGCAAAGTAAAAAGGAAGTTCCCAAAATTGACTTCAACTTGATGCATTAGGATATTTAGTACACCAGCTTTAGTTCTTATCTAGTCCTAAGTATGCACCTTGGTTTTACTTCGGGGGGAGAGTAATCATAGGGTTTTAGCACTCAAATAAACAAAGAAGTCAACCCTTAACCTAGTGCGTCAATTAATTTGTCTATTAGTATAAGAAAGTTCGTCTAGTCAGGGACCTTTAAACTCCTTTTGTGAAACCATAAGTGTAAGGGTTTTGGTTCATGTGTAGATAAGAAATAATTTAGTAGGTTGTTGTCTCTTCTCGCACGACTCCTATCACTCGGGAAATTAGGTCCAAGGGGACTTAGTGCTTGGTGCTTTCGAGTCATCTGACTTGGGATGCATCGACCGAACTCCCGTTACATGGGTGGTAAGGATCGTCTGATGTGGATATTTGGGAGAAGGTGTACGTGATAGTGTAAGTCGTCATAGACAATGATGAACAAAACATGAGCTTGGGAGAATTAAACACCAACTAATAAAAAAATGAAAACAATATAGAAAAAAGAAAAAAAAAGATGGTAATGCAAATAAGAACCTTAATGGACTTTTCTCTTTGTATCACTTGAGGGTGTAAGGTTGCCTTTGTCTTTCACTTAAGTCCTTAATTAACTTGCGTGAATGATTCATTATGCTAAGTGTGTGGACTGGATACATATAGAGAGTCGGCCCGTAGTATTACCGTATCAAATTATCGACAAAAATGAGTCCATCTAGTCGTGTTGCTAGGTTGAATAATGCAACTATGTTAGGATTTGGTGGATATATCCACCGAAAACCCTCAGGAGACCACTCCTCCTTTGCGACAAGGAGGTTTAACGACTTGTTGCACATCCTAAGTGCAACCGTGATTCCTACGAAAGTGAGTTAGGATTTTCCTATTTTTCGTATGTATTTCATTTCTTTGTTTTGCTCGGGACTAGCAAAAACTAGGTGTAAGGTATTTGATTGACATCATATCATGTGTATATTTGTGTCTTATATCCTCTATTTTGAACCTAAGCAATTCTACGTAACGAGGTTTATATTTTAGTTTAAGAAATAAACATGTTAGAGAAGAAGAGACACAACAAGGACCTAAGTGCAAGAAAAAGGACTGAACTGTGACACTTATGGACTGAGATGCAAGAGGGAAGGACCCAGATGTAAACCAAAATGACCAATGAGCAAATCAAGAAACTCTACACCAACATGAGGAGTATTTTGGCAATTAGATCTGAGCCTAAACTCAAACAACCAACTTGGGTGCACTACACATGAAGCAATCAACTCACCAAAGCCTCATCCAAAGCAGGACCGGATCCAATCAATCCAGACCGCCAATTGGCGGTTAAAAAGTGGCATCAAATTTCGGGAAGTAACAGTGACAATTAATATTATCTAATCCATTTTTAATGGAATGAAAAATGTAAAATAGATTACATTAGAGTATTAGAAAATTAAGAACATAAAACTTTTTAAGCATAGTCACCTTCATGTCAGCAATTTCCTACTCTTTCTTTGCAAATATAAATTAACCCAATTGCGTGTTGAACATAATCACTAAAAAATAGAAAGAATACTACTAGTCCACAATAAGGAAGCAAAACTCTTAGCAGTTACGATTTAAGAAGCTTGAAAACCCAAATTCCAAAATTCTCAATAGAAAATTTAGATCATAGCATTGCTGAACAGAGCTCAAGTTAGTAAGGTCTTAAATAACATAAATTGGGAACCAAATTGAAGATGTTCATGAAATCAACCTAATTTAACGGAATTCCAGAACATACATATGACAACCCTTTACACCCTCTGTAAGTGTTTTATGATCAAGTCGAGCACTTTTTGCGAGTTTGGTCTCGTGGTGGTGAGAGTGGTCGACTCGAGAGTTCTTTATCGGGATGGGTGGTTACATGGGCGATCATCCATTTCGTTGTTGGGACCAGGACTATTCTCCTGGTACTGCAGACCCATGCATCATGTGGTGCTTCAGACAAACACTATGGTTGGGGTAATCTTGATTGTGTGACTGAGCAGTCTTCAAATTGGGGTAATATTAGAGAGGCACCGACTGCTAGACCACAATCTAGTTATGTCAGATCAAAGGTTGGTCAACAAACTGAGACATTACAAAAACCTTTGCCCTCTTTAATGCATGTGGTAGATGACATGAGTGCATCAGTAGCTCCAGTAGTTGTACCTATGACTATTGAGGGTTGAGTGATCATGTTTTCAAGGAATGTCCTTATGTTCCCCCAGAGCCTGAGTATGAGCACACTTTTTCCCAAAACGCTCAATGTGACCATTACGTATCCACGTACAACCTGAGAAGGATTCATGGGGAGACAATACTTATTCAATTTTTTATATATCATGCCCATCCCAGTATCCTCCCCCCGAATACGCAGAATTCTGCCAACACCCCACTACCAATCATTTGACTCATTCTCCACCCATCAACACCCCACCCCAAAAAATCCCAAGCTCTGACTTGAGCCTCACAGTTAACCACATACATGATTCCTTGAAACAAACTCTCCTTACGTTCATGGAAACCACTCAGCAGTCCATGCAAAATATGTGAATGCAATTGAGTCAAATCACGCAGTAATTACGTGAACATGAGGTGGGTAACTTTTCTTGTAAACATGAGGATTTATCTTCTGATGTCGAACCACCACCATATCCACAAATTCAAAGCACAATCTTTCAAAGTCAAACTCCTAGTCAGTTTGAGGGATTGGGGGTTTCAATTCACGATAACTTGGTGGGGGATTCAATTCAAATTGAGAATAACATTAACCTGCTTCATTATGAGTCAGCAAAACATTGTGCCTTACCTTTTTGTCTTATGGCCTTTGAGCCACATGATCTTGTTGTTGTGCCTCTTAAGGACTGACTTGTGGTGGAGCAAGAGCTCCTTAGTATCCTTAATTTCATACTACCTGATGAGAGTTTTCCTCTCACTATTTATTCTTGATCATCTTGCAAATGATGGGATATAAAACAACTACATTGCCAATGAAGGTATTGGGAGTTCCTCTGAGGGTACCTTGGGTAAGAGACCCACTTTCTGTGTCGCCTGGTGAGTTGGACATGCACAAGAAGGTTCTTGACCTTGTTTCGACCCACCAACCTGTTGGTTGTAGAGTTTGGATTGATAATCATAACTTCAGTACCGCAATGGGAGAAACTCTTTTTCCGTTTCACAATATTTCCCAAACTCTTGAGAGGTTCAAGCTCTTTCAGTTGATCGTTTGAATTAGATGCTTTTGCGTCAAATTCCGGAACCTCTCCTTTCATCTTGTGTTGTTTGTGAGGGGGTCATACATGAGTATTTTGGCCCCGCGTTGTGTAATGTTCCCATTCCAGGTGCATTGACTCACTTTTGAGGTTCCCATTTGATGTCCTTTGACAAATGAAGATGAGAACTTATTTTTGTACATAGTTATATTTCAAAAACAAGACAATAATAAAAGACTCCACCAGTGAGCATTGATTGTTGTGGACTCCAACCATTGTGTATTTGGGCCCTATTTATTTCACTTAATTGTATCCCTTCTTTAGTATTTCACAGGTTTTGAGGGGAATTCGGGTTTGTGTACACCAATATAACCATGAACTTCCCTTTGTCCTTCACGTTGGTGAGATCTTTTCTTTTGCATGCATAAATCCATGTAGTATCATGCTCACATTCATTGAGGACAATGAATGAAGTAAGTGTAGGGGGGTTGGTTTATGTGTGTACATAGTCGAGTCTTTCTCCTTTGTTTTGTTTTCTTTTGTTTGTATTTATAAGGTCATGTTAGTGTGCTTCATTTAATATCGATATATCTGTTTGTCATGATCCTTAGGTAACTTGTCTCCTTTTGCTTACCTAGTACTGAAAAAATGTAATTTCTTTCAAAAATCTTCATGTGTTTGCGAAAGAAAATATTTTGTGGCTTTTGCGTGTGTTTAGCATGTGCAAAACCGTTGAGAGACCAAGTAAAAAGAAGGCTCCCAAAATTGTCTTGAACTTGATACATTAGGATATCTAGTACAGTGGTTGTAGGTCTTATCTAATCGTAAGGATGCACCCTGGTTTACCCTCGAGGGGAGAGTAATCGTAGGGTTTCTGTACTCAAATAATCAAAGAAGTCCACCTTGAACCTATTGAGTCAATTAATTCATGTCTGTTAGTATAATGAAGTTTGTCGAAGTCAGGGACCCTTAAACTCTTTTTGTGAAACCTTAAGTGTAGGGGTTTTGGTTCCCATGTAGATAATAAATAAATCGTATTCTCTCTTCTCGCACGACTCCTATCACTCGGGAAATTAGGTCTGAGGGGTCTTAGTACCTGGTGCTTTCGAGTCATTTGACTTGGGATGCACCGACCAAACTCCTGTTACACAGGTTGTAGGGATCGCCCTATGTGGAGATTTGGGGGAAGGTGTACGTGATAGTGTAAGTCCTCACAGGTAATGATGCACGAAACCTAACCCCTAGAGAATCAAACACCAACTAGTGTAATTCATAATGCTTAAAAAGAAAAAAGTAGATTAAAAAAAGAACCTTAATGGACTTTACACTTTGTATCACTTGAGGATGTTAATGTTTCTCTTGTTGTTCCCTTAAGTCCTTAACTAACTTGCACGAATGATTCATTAGGCTAGGTGTGTGGAGTGAATACATATATAGAGTCGGCCCGTAGTATTACCACATCATTTGATCGACAAACATAAGTCGATTGAGTCGTGTTGCTAGGTTGAATAATGCATCTATGTTTGGATTTTGTGGATATATCCGTTGAAAACTCTCAAGAGACAACGCTCCTCCTCCTTGGTCACAAGGGGGTTTAATGGCTTGTTGCACATGCTATGTGCAACCGTGATTCCTACGAAAATGAGTTAGGATTTCCCTGTGTTTACGAATGATTTTTCGTTTCTTTCATTTTTCTCTTTCTATGTTTTGCTCGGGACTAGCAAAAGTTAGGTGTGAGGGTATTTGATTGACATCATATAATGCATATATTGTGTCTTATATCCTTTATTTTTTGCCTAAGAAATGTTATGTAACGAGTTTTATGTTTAAGTTTCAGGAATAAACATGTTTGAGAAGAAGATACTCAAAAATGACTTAAAAGCAAGAAAAATGTCTGAATTGTAGGACTTATGGACTGAGATGCAAGAGAGAGGGACCCAGATGCAAACCAAAAGCACCAATAAGAAAATCAAGAAGCACCACACCATCATGAGGAATATTTTGGCAATTATATTTGGGCACAAACATCAACAACCAAATCGGGTTCATCAAACATCAAGAAATCAAGCCAAAAACGAGCCACCAAAATCCAGACTCGTTCACAGACATCCAGACAACCAATTGGATGTACCAAACCACCAACTGGCGGTCAAAATGTCTCAAATGATTCATGGTTTGGTCGGGTGTTAGATTATGTTGTTTTATGTCCATTTATAGTTCGCGCTTAGTCCCATACCGGGGGATTATCCCCGGTTACCATTTTTCTATGACTATAAATAGAACTCTTCCTCCTTTGTATTTACCCATTGCTTGGTGGCATTCTCTCTACTTAGAGTAAGCCTTGGAGCAAAACTCAAGTGGAGAAGAATGCTACTTGCAATGTGAGTCATGTAAATAATTTTTCTTAGTTCGTTTTATATTGTCTCTTTCAATTCTTGAATGCTTAGTTTAATTTCGTTTTGTCTTCTTAATGAGTAGTGAGTAGTTCCATCCCCATTTGGGGTAGGTAATGTAGACTATGTGATAGTGATGAGTTCTTTTATTTGTAACATTTCATATGCTTAATATAGATCTATACTTGTAGCATGCTTAAACTTGTATTAGATGAGATAATGTTCACACTAGGTACTTATCTAATGCTACCTTAGAGTTTAGCTTGTTTATTGTAATGGTTTGATGGGAATGACTTGATATGTATGCATCCATGTTTGGTGGACATTTACATGAATGATTTAGGTTGTATATAGGATTGATTGATGCTCTAATAGCCACACTAAGTACTTATTTCATGCTTGATAATCTAAAATCAACCTCAACTTTATGTGAGATATGCATGTTCATGGTTTTCCATGTAGTGTTGTGTATCATACACTCAGATTTTACACTAGCTTCTACTTGTATGCCACACAAACTACACTTGTTCCTAATTGAAAAGAAGACTCACTCACGCACATATACCTACACACCTCCACTCCATGGGGGTCTAGTTTAATTGGTATTTCAATCATAGTTTAGTTTAGTGTAATCAAACTCCTTCTTCCCCTCTTTTCCGTCTTGCCTTTGAAAGAACTAGAGTCGACACACCTCCCTGTGGATCGACCCGTACTTGCCCCGTCTTCACCGAAGGTCGTGCCCTTGCGGTATTTAAAATGAACACATCAACCAACCAATTGGTTGGAGAGTTTGGATTGACAATCATAACTTCAGTACCGCAACGAGGGAAACTCTTCTTTTGTTGCTCAATTACGACCAACCTCCAGACAGGTTCGAGCACTTTCAGTTGGATCCATTGAATCAGACGTCTTTGCATCTAATTCATGAACCCTCCCGTTATCTTGTGCACTTGTGATGGGGGCCCACACATGATTATTTTGGCTCCGCATGGTGTCATGTTCTCATTCCAAGTGCATTGACACACTTTTGAGGTTCACATTTGATGTCCTTTGACAAATAAAGATGGAAGCCCATTTTTGTACATAGTTATATTTGAAAGAAAAAAAGACTCCACAAGTGAGCATTGATTGTTGTGGGCCCCAACCCTTGTGTATTTGGACCCCATTTGTTTCACGTATTTGTCTCCATTCTTAAGTACCTCACAGGTTTTTGGGAATTTGGTTTTGTGTCCCTCAACATGACCATCAATAATTTCCTTTTTACGCTTCACGTTGGTGAGATTTTTTCTTTTTCATGCATAACTCCATATAGTATCATTCTCACATTCATGGAGGACAATGCATGAAGTAAGTGTGTGTGTGGGGGGGGGGGTGTTTCACTTGTGTACATAGTCGAGTCTTTCTCCTTTTCTTTTGTTTGTATTGTTGGGGTTATGATATTGTGTTGTGTTATATTTAATATCGATATATATATTTTCCATAATCCTTGGGTGACTTACCTTCTTTTTCTTGCCTAGTGCTTTAAAATTTTCCATTTCTTTCGAAATCTTCACGTGTTTGCAGAAGAAAATGTTTTGTGAGTTTTGCATGTGTTCAGCATGTGCAAAACCGTTGAGAGGAAAAGTAAAAACAAAGCTCCCTAAATTGACTTGAACTCATGCATTAAGATATCTAGTACACTGGCTTTAGGTCATATCTAGTCATAAGGATGCACCCCGGTTTTCCCTTGGGGGGGGAGAGTAATCATAGGGTTTCAGTACTCAAACAAATAGAGAAGTTCACCCTGAACCTAGTGAGTCAAATAATTCGTGTCTATTAGGATAATGAAGTTTGTTGTAGTCAGGGACCCTTAAACTCCTGTTGTGAAACCTTTAGTGTAGGGGTTTTGGTTCATGTGTAGATAACAAATAAGTGAATATGGTGTTCTCTCTTCTCACACGACTCCTATTACTCAGGAAATTAGGTTCGAGGGGACTACCGGTCGACCGACTCAGGGGTCTTGGTCGACCGAAAACTACCAGGGCAACCTAGCAGTTCTAAGTCATATAACGGTCGAACACAAGCATAGCAACGGTCGAACAATCATGCATAATAATTCAGTACACTTAAGTTCCGGTCGACCGAAACACAACAGGCTGTCCCAACTCACCAGCAAAATGCACTACCGGTCGACCTCTAGAAGGCATCGTTCGACCGGTGAATGTTAAAGTCGGGTAAATACACTACATTGGTCGATCGCCCGAAGGGACCCGGTCGACCATTGGTCGTCTTCAACCTCGCACCAGCCGAGGATTTACGCAAACACGTCGCCGGAGAGGTCTCCGACCTCCCCCGACCGACCAACAAAACCCTCCCACGAGGGTGAGCAACAACCAAACACACTAAGAAGCCGGCATACCTCAAATAAGCAACGAAATCCGTCTGAAACCTCCTCGCACGGTCGCCTCCTTGCAACGATCTCCACACGCCTCACACCGCATGAGCCTCCAAGTCCTCTGGTTCGCCGGAAAGAAGGGAAGAAAAGAGAGTGAGAGAGATCAAATGAGAGAGAGAGAGAAACGGATTTCTTCTAAACCCAACAAAACTCGCGCCAACAGTAACCTACACAACCCAACCCATCACCTCAACCACGTCTACTGTTCACGCCCCTCCTCTTCCCCAAGCAAACACTGCACAACCCCTCTTTCCGCCCCTCCTCTTCCCCAAGCAAACACTGCACACCCTAAACCTAGGTTAGGGATATAACAGTATAGATATCAAACAAAAGGTCAAAACGCATCAAATGAATAAATGATAAAAGGTTTTCTAGCTCACGTAAAAGTCTGAAGATGGTGCTAAGTGGTATCATGGTGATGAATGTCTAACAAAGAACTGAAGAAGTCGATGACAAGATTGTAGTTGAAGTTATAAGATGAGTGGTTACAACAATCCCTTTTTTCTTTAAATTAAAATTAATACTAGTGGTCAGCATGTGGGCCGAACTTTATATTAGTTTCATGTTTTTTTATCATTAATTAAAGTCTAAATTGGTCTCACTCCTCTTAAATCTTAAACATGATCTTGATGCACTATTAAACCTGACAGTCGTTTCGTATCGTATATTTTTATGTCGTGTTTTGTGTGTGTATTAGTCTCTTTAGCCATACACGAACACGACACGAAATGAATTCGTGTATAAATATTGATACACGAACACGACCTATCCAGTTTCGTGTAAACATGAAACGACACGAAGGGACACGAAAAATATATTTGATTTCAAAAACCAAGTATTAATTTCAAAAACCAAGTATTTGTTTCATGAAGAGAAGCACCCATGCCAAAAGACTAAGGACTGATCTTTTAGATTTGCCTCTGGTGAGGTTTTATAGTCTGGAATGGGAAGGGAGAACTAATTTTATCCAACGTGGCTAAACATCCCACACACTTGAATCCAGTTAAATAAATAATATATATTTAACAGAACACCAAAATGACATGTAATGCTGGTTGGTGGAGTGGTTACTTGCACGTTCTGTATCACTTTAAATGCATGTTTGAATCATGTTTTGCCCATTTCTTTCGGATTAAAAAAAATAAAACAAAATTTTCAATTAGGAATAGGTGATCAAACTTGACACCTTTCGGTCGAGTAAGGTCTATCTCACTATTGGGCCAACATACATTATCGAGGTCACATTTATTATATCGTGTATACTTGGGTATTTTCGTGTTCCTGAATGCAAAAGACGAAATCGACACGAAAACTTTTCGTATCTAATATATGGTACATGAACACGATACGAAACACGAAAACTCCTGACACAAACACAATTTTTCGTGACATGTTTTTGTGTTTCGTGTAAAATTGTCAGGTCTAGGCACTATCACTTCTGAACATTGGAGTTGGGTACTTTGCACCCCTCAATGTTAAGTATTTTGGTAAATTACACCCTTATACTTCTTTTCTTCAAGCTTTTCACTGCTGGAAAATCAGTCGGTTTACTAAAACCGACGTTGAAGACCCCTCCTAACACGTCGGTTTATTAAAACCGACGTGGTAGGGGGTCTTTTTAATATACATTTTTAAAATTCAAACATTACCACGTTGGTTTTAGTAAGCCGACGTGGAATGATTCTTTTAAAAAAACAATCCATGCCCCTACCACATCGGATTTGTTGGACTGACATGGTAGGGTGGTCTTTCACGTTGGTTTTTAAATAATTCGGCGTGGAATGGTTGAATTAATTTTTTTAGTATAATGTGCGTAAACAAAAATGAAATCCATTTCAAAATTCGATTCAACAAAATCCTTTCCTTTTTCCGAATCCTTTCCATTTTCCCTCTAAACAAACACAACCTCTCTTCTTCTTTTTCTTATTCTATGACTCCTCTTCCCACCCCAATTTTGGTGGCATTAGGAGTCGTTCACGCCATCACTGTTATCCTCGCCTTCTACCAGGTAAGCTTCTTCTTATTATTCTTCTCTCCCTTCAGATCTATCCATTCATATCTCTATTTTTCCTTTTATTAGATGCTCAAAATCCACCTCCGCAATCCACAACACTGTTGTACTTTCCTCCCTTTTGTACGAGACAAACGGGTAGGTGTCTTCCCATCCCTTTTACTTTTACTTTTACTTTTACTCACCCACTCACTTTCTTTATTTCTTGCAGATGTTCCACTTCATGATTTCTGCCTCTAACTTCGGTATTTTCCTCCAATCCCAATTTATGCTTCCTTCTGCATTTATTATTATTATTATTCTAAACTTCTTCCTTTTATTACTTTTTAGAGAACATCCTTGCAGTGTCTTGGTAGTATACAAGCTGAGGATCAACGTTGTTGATCTCTTGAGGGAAATGTTCCAGAGAATGTGTTAGTATAAGAAGGAATTCGAATGTGGCAGTTGGCATCTTGGGGTGCATTAGATGATACGGCCACCGAATTGACATCATATGGAACATAATTTATCTTTATCTTTTTTCCCTCAGTTGCAGATGCTTTAAAAGTGCAATGTGTTTGGCTTGATATGTTTCCCTCAACATGAATTGATGATCTAATTTAAATTTAAAAAAAACCTACTACGTCGATTTTCTAGTAATTAAACTGACGTTGTAGGGTACAAAAATAAAAATTACCCTATTATGTCGGTTTTCCATAAAACTGACGTGGTAGAAATTCTACAATGTCGATTTTCTAGAAAATGAACGTAGTAGGGTATAAAAACCGAAAAATAAAAAAAAATTGATTAAGGGGTCTACCACGTCGGTTATCAAGATAATCAACGTGGTAGACCCCCACTACCACGTCTGATTTTAGACCGACGTGAGAGAGTACTCATGTATAACGTCTCCCACCTACTATATCGGTCAACTAAGCCGGTCAACCCGACGTTGTACCCCCTTAATATCCGACATTATATCCTTTTTTTACAGCAGTGTTTGGACAATGATGTTCTTCGTTCTTACAACTTGAGCATACATTTCTTGTTCCTCTTCTTTGTTTGGTCCAAACTTCAACCAAAATTATTGAATTTCATGCATAAAGAAAATTATATAGAATAATTGGGTCCGTATATTGTAGAACTGAGGGGCAATTTCGTCCATAATTTTTAAAGAGGTGAAACTTGCCAAAATATCAGAGTTGAGGTGTGCGAAGTGCCTATTTCCGATGTTCAAAGTACAAAGTGCCTCAGAGCCAAGTTTAAGGAGACAAAGTGCAATTTAGCCTTAATTAGATGATGGGAAGTAACCAACCGGATTCTCTCCCATTGCATAAGAATTGGACATGTTAAAATTCTTTTCCTGGTGAATGGTGGATTGTCTATTTTCTTCTAACTACCTCATTTATTACCGCTTGATATCAAATTCTGTAATTTGAATTAATGGAGCGACAAGGTGAGCATCCAACATCAAGGGTTGAAAGTGAGCAAGAGAGGTACGTGAACCATGGCAATGAGTCAGCCATCGCCAAAGGAAGAGGCTAATGCGAGGTAGTAAACTCCGTCTTTCTCTTTGACACCTCATCCGAATTTGTACAATTATTTCCTTCACTCTTGTTTGATTAAACTCTAAGTTCTTCCTTTTCTCTACCCAGGCCATCTTCTTCTATAAATACAACCTGTTCTCCTTCGTTTCTTTTCTATCCCCCGAACATCACCACAACTATGAAAACAATAAAACAACCATCAACTCAGACTTCGAGACCAAAAACCACGATCGAGTGATTCAAGTCTTGGAAAATTCTGTCCATGAATTATTCTCTTTGCTTCGTCAACCTATTCCAGATCTTAAAGACTTTCGATCTTCATGCACTTTGTGAACAAGATGCGCCTTATCATGCAATACCTTAACCATGACCACCACCGAAGGGTGACCACCATCCACCAAAACCTCCCTCTTTCTTTTCGAGTCGACATTATATATATCATAACAAAAGAAAAAGTGTCCTAACGTAGGTTTATTTATTTTCGAAAAGTCTATTATGTTAGTTTACGTGTTTTTGTTTATTGTTTTTTTTCTATTATGAGTATGTTTGCTTATGTAATCATTTTCCTAACTTAATGAAAATTATCTTTACTTAAGTGTTCGATTATTGTACTTTCAAGTTAAACTGTAATATCCTGAATTTTTTAGTTGAGGTAATAATCAAATATCTTAATGAACTAATTAAGATTGTTGGATGATTGTGTGGTTTTAGGAGAAGATGGAATTTTGAGAAGAATATTGAGAAGAAAAAGATGGAGATTTTGAGGCAAGTATTGATTCGTTATTCTTCAGTTTCATATCATGTCTGTCTCTCTTGATATTCGTAGTTGCATGCATGTTGAGCATTAATATTGATTTTATGGATATGCATATGATTGCATGGTGATGTTTCGGTCGACATGTCCTGTGGCTGTGTGTATGTTTCTAGCAGAGCAACTTAGGAAAGAGCTGCCTAACGGACAGCGTGGAGCCACCCGAGAGAGGAAAGGGCTGCCTGTCGTTAGTGTGGAGCTACCAGGTGTGCGTCTGACAGATTGATAGATTTCAGAAGCACAGGATGTGGTCGAATCTGAATGGGGGTTTCAAATTGATATGCATGCATTTTATTTGTGATGCATGTCTCTTGATTGTGCTTATTGACTGAATGTCATATTCTGTATTATTTTCCACATGATTATGATTCTGATTGATTGATGGTTGGTACTTGCGGGCTGTCGAGCTCACAAATTGTTGATTATATTTTTCAGATTAATTATGGGCCTATCAGATGGATTTAAATATCAGAGTGCGCAGCGGTCAGGATCGTGGATCGTATCTTAACGCACCGGGTTCGGGCGGGTGATCAGTTGTCCGGGCTCGGGGCGTTACAAATGGTATCAGAGCAATACGATCCTCGGAATTAGTCGAGATTTGGATTTGAAATAAAAAATTGATTGAAATTAGAATTTGAGAAATTGGATTTAGAAGTATTGACTATTGATTTAAATGTGAATTTTGACTTAGTTGGATTTGCTACCAAATTATTAATAAATAATGAAGGATGAATTTAGAGATATTTGGACTTGAGTTTAAATGTGAATTTGGATTTGGTTGGATTGATTATCTAAATTATGAGCGATAAGTGGTGTTAGGTTTTTAGATTTGATAAATAATGAGTTGAAAAAATTGTATTGATTTGTTTGGATTGAGACAGTATTGAGATCAAATTTCGAGGACGAAATTTCTTTTAAGGATGGTAGAATGTAATATCCTGAATTTTTTAGTTGAGGTAATAATCAAATATCTTAATGAACTAATTAAGATTGTTGGATGATTGTGTGGTTTTAGGAGAAGATGGAATTTTGAGAAGAATATTGAGAAGAAAAAGATGGAGATTTTGAGGCAAGTATTGATTCGTTATTCTTCAGTTTCATATCATGTCTGTCTCTCTTGATATTCGTAGTTGCATGCATGTTGAGCATTAATATTGATTTTATGGATATGCATATGATTGCATGGTGGTGTTTCGGTCGACATGTCCTGTGGCTGTGTGTATGTTTCTAGCAGAGCAACTTAGGAAAGAGCTGCCTAACGGACAGCGTGGAGCCACCCGAGAGAGGAAAGGGCTGTCTGTCGTTAGTGTGGAGCTACCAGGTGTGCGTCTGACAGATTGATAGATTTCAGAAGCACAGGATGTGGTCGAATCTGAATGGGGGTTTCAAATTGATATGCATGCATTTTATTTGTGATGCATGTCTCTTGATTGTGCTTATTGACTGAATGTCATATTCTGTATTATTTTCCACATGATTATGATTCTGATTGATTGATGGTTGGTACTTGCGGGCTGTCGAGCTCACAAATTGTTGATTATATTTTTCAGATTAATTATGGGCCTATCAGATGGATTTAAATATCAGAGTGCGCAGCGGTCAGGATCGTGGATCGTATCTTAACGCACCGGGTTCGGGCGGGTGATCAGTTGTCCGGGCTCGGGGCGTTACATAAACATATCTATCTAGAGAGATCATTAAAAATCGCACAAATTCGGCTCCAATAGCCCAACCAAAACCTCCCTCTTTCTTTTCGAGCTCGAAGCTTTACAACTTGGTGATGGATATGGAGTTGATATGCAAGTGGTGAAGATGAGGTTTTTAGTGTGTTTGAGCTTTGAAGACTTAGGAATTGAGAACACAAGGGGTATAGTTGAATGGAGGGTGTAAGGTTCTTAATTGTGCCTCTTGAGTGATGTTTATATAGGCTTCAAAGCTTGGAGAGCTGTTTGGGAGTTGGTGAAGATATGGACCAATGAGAAGTAAGATCTAAAATAAGCTCGGGCAGATTTTAGGACAGGTTCGGTCGATCGTTCCAAAAATGGTAGTATGAAACAATATAATCGGATTGGTTATATTGAAGCATACGGTTGCCTTAATAGAGTTTGGATCACCGTTCATCAACTTCCAGTAACTATTTTCAATTTCACCCTATTTAATTTTGGTTCTGCGTTGAATAAGTGAATCCAAGGGGCGTGAGGGTGGCTTTGCGTTGATCGAAGACCGTAATCCCTACAGTAAGTGGATCAAGGGTGATCACATAAGTATGGATTGATAATTAGAAATGATTGGCCTATGACTCAACATATCTAAGAAATTGTGGTATAGACAAGGTTATTAAATTGAAATATTTGGTTTGTTAAGCTCAAATATGAATATGCATCTCCGTCATATTTCAATTATGAAGTATGATTACGATTTAATTTTTAAACTATATTAATTATATTTTATGTCTCATGCTAGTTATTGTAAATCAACTAAAGTCTTGTCAGGTAGTAGTTTGCATACGGGGTTCCTCGGGACTTAGGCATCGTTTTGTTTATGTTTGCAGGATTTTTTTCTGAATAGTAGATCGCATTGATTAGGATTTCATGGCTAGGAATGTTCAAGGTGGATAATGATTGATCATTGTTGTACACATGGAAGAGATGAAAGGCTATGTTAGCCTAGTCAGTTAGGGGGTGTTTGGTTCGCGCAGGGTAAACGGAATGGAATCAAGAAAGGTAAAGAAGGAGAAAGGAAAGGAATGATCATGATTCCTCCTACCTGTTTTGGTTTGTTCCAGAAATGGAATGAAGTGCTCCCTAATTTCTTTTGTGACTGTTTGGTTCAAAGTAGGGAATCATACTATAAATTTTAATTTTATTATTTTTGACATAAATAACTTGTATTTATGAAGATCTCGTGTCAAATATACATGTAATATGAATAAATTTCTTCCTCAATAAAGAAAAATCAACATCTTTACCCATCCAAATGCTAGTAACACATACTACTTGTCCTCCAAAAACACATAAAACATACGTCTAGTTATCATGCGTCTAGTAAACATACATCAACTACCAACACCAAATATCATCCAAATATATATATATAACCTACTTGAAAGCCATACACGAAGCATCAACACGACTAGGGGTGAGCAAGGATCGGTCTGGTAGGTCCGATCTGGACTGGACCCAACCGGTCCGGTCTTCATTCCGGGGTCCGAAGCCAATTCGGTTCCAGTCTGGTCCGGACCGGATTTTTTTTAAATTTTAAGACAAAAAAACCGGTTCTGGACCGGACCGGACCCAACAGGTCCAGTCTTCGGTCCGGGGTCCGGAGCCGATCCGGTTCCGGTCTAGTCTGGGTTAGACTTGTTGCTCACCCCTAAACACGACACTTAAGCATTGTCATCACTAATTCCACCCAAAAGACTCTTGACATAACTACTTTTCAAAGCATCTAGACACTTCGAAAAAATTGAAACAACAATGAATAATAATGCATCACTAAACCATATCATATTAAAAAAAAACCAATGTAAAATAATCATACCTTGCAAAACTCATCATAAACTGACCGCTCGACAGAAATCATTTTCTCTCATCATCCCAAATGAATCCACTTGTACATAACATTTGAGAAATAGCTCTGAACTTGGCTACAAGTGTTTTAAGTCTTGAATCGATGTGTGGTGAAGCCTTCAATCCACAACCAGGAAGAGGCTTGCCAATGACCTCCTCCAAGCGAACCATGTAGCCATTTCTGAATCCACCCTCACACTTCCAATGAGGATCAACAACTAACTGAGACAAAGAGGCTACAAGATCTTTATCTTCTTCAATTGTCCAAAACCGTTTGTTTCTACCCCTTCCACCGCTAGTTGCACTACTTGTTCCATACTACTAAAACATTCAATAAATAATAAATTCAAAAAAAACTAATACAAGTCCAAATAAACCATAAAAGTTCAAAGTCTAAATAAAACAAATAAACATACAAGTCCCAAATATCACAAAGTAATTCTATGATCTCTAGCCTTCCAAGCATTGAACATGTTTTGGGCCATTGAATTTCTGAAATTAGTCCATGGATCAGATACAACAATGGAGGTTATGTACTCCACTTCATTATCTTCGTCAATTTCGTCACCGTCACTATCAACCTTCTCATAGAAGTCGTCGTCATCAAAAGATTATGGAGGCATGTATCTCTTTACCAAGTTATGTAATAAAGCACAATACGACCATGTGTCTGTAAACTAAACCAAGAAGGGCTTCTAAGAATTCCCCATCTTTCCTTGAGTAACCTGAAGCATCTCAATCACGTTTCTAGCTTTTGCATGCCTTAAGTTGAAAAATTCTTCAGCGGTTTGTGGACCATTATTCCACTCTCTAAGATGGTAAAGATGTCATCTATATGGTGCAAGGAATCCCTCTCCATTAGTATATCCACCATCACATAGATAATAACAACCTTGACACATTGAAAAAATAATAAATTTGTTACACTCTTACTAAGTAGGACTTAATGAAATATTTTCGTTAATTAAATTACCTTTTGGAACTTTCAAACCATTAGGCCTAGAAAGAGCATCTCGAAGAATCCGATCATCATGTGTTGATCCCTCCCAACCAGGTAAGACATATATAAATTCCATCTCGAGTGAGCATACTCCTAATACATTCATTGCAAGGGTACCATTTCTAGTCTGATATTTAGGTCGTTCATCGGAACGAACATTTACAAGAATCATTGTACCATCAAGTGCACCTAAAGATTTCTACAAAACAAACAATACCACTTTAGATTGTGTAATACTTCTACCATCTTTGTCAAACTAGAATTTGTTTTATTTTTACCTTGAAATATTTCCACCTATCATCATCGCAATCCTCTTGTATGGGAGTTGGTCTCTTAAGAAGCAGATTATGTAACTTCAAGATTGCTAATAAACAAGCATGAAATTGTCTACTAACAATTTCACCACTTCTATAAAAATGTGCACCAATCATTCTATTCTTTTTGTGGTGAGCTAGTGTATACAAGAAACCTGCAACAATCTCTTTCAAACATGTGTTTCTTGTCTCATTCAACCCACCAATATCTCTAACCATCTCCAAAAGTACACAAAATGTGCGTCGATTTATATGAAGATAGTTCTTACACAAAGTGTCACTTTATCTAATCATTCTATTCAAGTTGTGCAATCTCATTTTTCTTCTAGTTTTTTTTATCTAGTTTAAGATGTTGAGAAGTATGTAGTGTTTTTCTAATTGAGTACCACATCAAATGTAACAATACAACACAATTTATCATGGTAACTATGAAACGAATGAAGTCCTAATTTCTACTCATTCTCAAAGAAGTACCCCTTCTAGCCATTTCTGTAGAAAAGAACACTAAGAAGACCATATCATGATATGTATGTATAAAAGAAAATTCTGCTTCCACATTGTTCAAAAAATCGAGGATATGACAAGATGGGAGTCTAAGTGTTATACAAATCAAACTTTAAGTGCAGGTGAGTGTGACGTTTTAAAGTTCAGGATGTTAAAGTGTTACCAACCATAGTTGAGGGGGCAAACTGTAATTTATCCTAATTTTTATGACCCACTATTAATTTTTATAATTTGGGTAATTATATATAACCCCTCTAAATTATGGGATAAAATCATTTAACCGTCGTGCACTTTCAAAGTTAACACTTAACACCTTGAACTTTGGATCTGCCACACTATAGCCCCCGAACTTCCAAAAAATACTAACTTTCACATCTTAACCATTACTTATTTATTTTCATGTTTGTTGCTTAAAATACTCATAAATCTAACTTCATGATAAAGTTCGAAGCAGATTATATGTTAGATATGATTAAATTTGAGTCGGATTCATCATAAATGTTTGCCAAGTTCACATATATGATGTGTTACGTTATATCCTATCAAATATAACTCATAAAGTGGTTCTACCAATGTGATTCATCCTGCCCAAAAAAGACTAATATTTAAAATATTATTCATAATCAATATGATTTATCGGATCACAACTTTCGTCGTAACTTCAAATGGTTTTACATTTACTTAAAAATTGAATTGTTCTTACTATGCATTATTGATTTCATGTCGTTCTTATAACTGTTCATACAATTTTTTATTGCAATTATGATTCTTATTTGGAGAAATATGATTGTAATCAAGCACATACACTCTAAAAATCGAGGCATCTAGCATTCAATTTTTTAAATTCTAAAAACAAGTCGAATTCACAATTTTTAGGAAAAAATATATCAACAATTTGGAAATTTGAATGACACCTAAAGAAAAAAAAACGAAACCTATAATATTATGTTGGTGAAATCACAAAGAAACATGAAATTACAAAAAACAAAAATATGTGAATGACATGAGAAATATCTTTCACAAAAACAAACCGAAGAAGAGTTGCACGCAAAAAGATATGACATTGAGTCTTGTTCCTTCTTATTTCATACATCACAATATAATTTGATTTTGTAAGAAAATTCGAGTGCTCTAAAACTTATCAATATTAGGACGCAATATAATTCATGATTACAAACAAAAGAAATATGAATTGCAAACACATGAAATATGAATAAATGAAACAAATACGAGGTACAAAGCAACTTTCACGAAAAGAAAGTTACATAATAAATATGAACAATTAAAAGAAAAATATCATTAACTAATAAAAAGTTCTGAAATGATTGTCAACACCAAATCATAAACTTTTTTTTTGGAAACTTTACGAAATAGGAAATTAGGCTTGAAATAACATCCACTAGGAGTATAAACGAGCCGAGTCGAGCGATTTTTCGAGCAATAAGTATTATCTTATGTTATTAAAAGTATAAAAAAATAATTATGAATAGAACAATAAAAATTCGAGCGAGCTATCGAGTCGAGCATCAAAATTTTTCGAGTTTGAGCGGCTCAATTAGCAAACCAAGTTTAAAGATTTTTTTGATTTTTCATTAAGATTTTTCATTTTTAAGTTAAACTAGAATCAATCGTTTTTCGAGTCAAGCTATCGAACCGATCAAAGTTGACAGGTCAGCCCTAACATCCACTAACATTGATGATTTCTAAAATGTAAAAACACAATATATATGAGCTAAGGGACTTGATGTACATGATAAGATTACTTGTCCACCTATTATCGTTGGGTTCAATTATATGTTAATTTCTGAAAACACAATTATCGTTGCGCAAAGATTTATTTTATGCAACAAAAAATATATTTATACGTTACTACATTTTCCAAATATTTATTAAACTAATATCACTTCCTAGATTAAATGAGACCTCTCGACACATGAAATGTTTATTATATCGGTGAACTACTTGGAGGTGTTGGGATGCGAACACCTTAAATAAATCTAATTTAAATGAGATTTGGATTTAATTTGAAACCCAAATTCGAATGGATGCCTCCTCTACATTCCCCCTCTGCCGGCGCCTTCCGTCTCCGACGATTTCAAATCTCACCTCCGGACGCCGACGACTTCAGACCTCTCCACGCCCGTCTCGTCCTCTCCTCCGTTCCCCCCTCCAACCTCCTCGCCTCCAAGCTCATCTCCTTCTATTCCCACCTCTCCCTTCTCGTCGAGTCCCGCCTCGTCTTCGACTCCATTCCGCACAAAAGCGTCTTCGCCTTCAACTCCCTGCTGCTTGCCTACTCTCTCCACCGAAGACCTATCTCCGCTCTGAGCCTATTCAAGGATTTGGTGGGTCAACTCTCTCCCGACGCCGTCTCCGTTTCTACTCTTCTAAAGACGCTCTCCTCCTCCACGCAGACGTTTGATGGGTCGCCTAAAGATTGGATTTTGGGTGATGGGTCGGCTAAAGGTGGGATTTTGGGAGGTGGGTCGGCGTCGGTTTGCGGAAAAGATGGGGTTTTGAGGTGGGTTGATGTGGGCAGGTCGATTCATGGGTTCGTTGTGAGTCGTGGGTTTGAGAGGGATTTGTTTGTTTCGAATGGTTTGGTGACTTTCTACTCGAGATTTCGGGAGTTGGGTTGTGCTCGGAAGTTGTTCGATTTTATGTCTGATAGAGATGTTGTGTCGTGGAACTCTATGATCTCGGGGTATGCTCAAGGTGGGCTTTACGAGGAATGCTTGAAGTTGTTTAGGCAAATGGAGGTGAATTCCGATGGTTTGAAGCCCAATAATGTGACTGTTGTATCGGCCTTGCAAGCGTGCGCGCAGCTGAAGGATCTTGATATTGGAACACGCATATGTGGCAAGCTCGAGGCTGGTGATATGGATCTTTTGGTTTGGAATTCAGTGCTCAGTTTGTACGCCAAATGCGGAGAGTTGGACCGTGCAAAGGAGGTGTTTGAAGCCATGCCTGACAATGACCAGGTTTCTTACAATGTCATGCTCTCTGGGTACTTCAGTTGCGGGTTTGTGGATGAAGGAATGAGATTGTTTGGTAAAATGTCCGAACGGGCGTTGAGCACTTGGAACACTGTGGTCTCAGGTTTGGCTGTGAACAATTGCCATAAGGATGTCCTGAAGATGCTCAGAGAAATGCAGCAAGCCGGATGCCAACCCAATGCAGTAACCATTTCCAGTGCTTTGTCATCAGTCTCCTACTTTTCGAACCTACTAGTTGGAAAACAAGTGCACTGTTACGCCATTAGAAACAACTTTGATCGTAGCATCTATGTGGTTGCTTCACTAATTGATACTTATGCTAAATCTGGTTTTATTCATGGAGCATGTAGAATTTTCACATATACGAGAGTGAGAAATGTAATTGGGTGGACATCAATTATATCTGCCCATGCTGCTCATGGAGATGCCAATTCTGCCATTGCTTTGTTTAATGAAATGATTGAATGTGGGATTAAGCCCGACTCAGTGACATTCACAGCAGTGTTGGCTGCCTGTGCTCATTCTGGAGCAGTAAGCGAGGCCCAAAGGATTTTCAATACCATGTCTTCTAAATATGGGCTGGTTCCAACTTCTGAGAACTTTGCTTGCATGGTTACGGTTATGAGTCGAGCTGGGATGCTCGAAGATGCTGTAAAATTCATCGGCCAAATGCCCATTGAGCCGAATGCTAAAGCTTGGGGTGCATTACTTAATGGAGCCTCTATTGCAGGCAATGTTGAGATCGCGAGGCTTGCTTTTGAGCACTTGATTGTGATTGAGCCCGAGAGCGATGGAAACTATATCATTATGGCAAATGTGTATTCCAAAGTGGGTAAGTGGAGTGAGGCCACCAGGATGAGGGAGGAGATGAGGAAGGCTGGTTTGGGGAAAAGCCCTGGTTGTAGTTGGATTGAGACAAGCAACGGATCGAAATTTTTTGTGGCATTTGACACTTCGATCAATTGCTCTGAAGATGTGTATGATGTACTTGGAGTTTTGGTCGAAATGATGATTGAAGGATATGGTTACTCTAAGTCGTTGGACGAGGAATCACTTGCAGTTATTTTGTAGGTTGGGCCTATGAAATTCATCGAATGACATCACTCAATTTTCTTGAAACAAGCAATACCTAGATTTTATTGGCAGGTTAACGGTTCAGTTTGGTACAACATGATTGCAATAGATTAATTGGATCTTGATTTTTAAAGAATCCAATATATTCAATAATTTATCTTTTGTTGATGAGCAAGGAGGCCAAGAAGCTACAAATATCAAGGTATGTTGTATTTTCCAATGATTATGCTTGTTAGAAATTGATCTTCATCTTGGATTGTGTATGTATTGCCATGTGTTCAAGTGTAATGTTTTGGTGCTCTTAACGGAAAGTTTGTCTAAATATTACAGTGGAATCATGGTCAAACATGGATTTTTTTTAAAAAAACTAGCACCGACCTATTTTCATCCCCTAATTTAGGACTTGTAAAGCTTTTGAAAGTTATATGTGTGAAATCATTATTCAAAACATTACAAATAATGTTTTCATCTTCATAGATATGAATTACAATCCTTCATTCATATCTAACAAAAGTTATTGTTTGGGTTTGAAGATCATATCAATCAAGACAACTTGATCTTCTTAAGAACCAAGTATCATATTAAGATTTGTTAATTCCTAAATGTCACATGATAGTTTATGTTGATTTATGTTCTTATTCTTCAGACAAGAATGATGTTATACAATTAAAATGTTGTTTTACTAAAAATAGCATTAGTTATAAAGACCATATTTCACAATTAATAGAGCTTAAGCATATATTGCGAATTGCGAGAAAAATGAAAATGGACTTGCAAAGTTTAAGATATATGATATTCCATTATGTTGTTGGAGAAATTTAGTTTCGCGAATTCCTTTATTACATTTCTTCTGGATCTGTTCATCTCTGGAAGTGTAACCAACTAAATTAACATTTCTTGCCTAAATCACAATTTTGTAGCACACACATAGCATGTGCTGTCCGCTAATATATAGAAGTTATCTGTAAATTTATTTTGTGCTACAGAAGTTGGGAGTATATTATTGCATTCAAAAGTGAGGGAAATTAATTACCTGTCAGGTTCTAATTAATGGATTTTATCCTTGAAGTTTTAGCTATAGTTATCCACTTCTGCTGTAGGATATCCTCCCGGATTTATTTTTCGAGTATTGGAACATTTCACCGTTCATCCACTTTTTGGAGCTGAAGTTGTGAATTGTGACTGCATTGCTCATGTTTGCGACTGTATTTCTGAACACTGCTGGTGGAGCTTTGGATAATGCGAAGAAATACATAGACTGGTGCACTAGGAGGCAAAGCTAGTGACCATCACAAGGCTGCTGTCACTCACTGGAGATACGTAAGCCCCATATCGTTGAATTCACTAATCAAATTCCTAGATTTTGGTTGTCTTTTACGATAACTACATGAAAGATGTTTAATCAGTGTGCTTGTAATTCACTTGGTATGCTTTAAAATTACCCATTTGTTCTGGTATATAGATTTTAGAACTAAAGATTTGCCCTGCACCTTCAAGAACTAGTAACTAACATCATTGGCAAACAATTATCGGCCAATGGATGTTGAATTGTTGATGCATGTATACAAATATATTATACTTTTGATATGAAGAAGCTACTTAAGTTTATTTTAGTGGCTTGTAGGTATAGGCTTCTAACAAACTGCCCTAAGTTCTTTCATAATTTCATGGAAATATATGATACTATACTTTATAATGGATTCATCTCATCTGATTCAAAGGTATTTTTTCCTTTTAATCTATTTTATCGTGGAAAATTGTTAATGTTGTTTGCAGTGTTGAAGAGCCTTTCAAGGATACGAGAGGTGCTTCCCTTCATATTCTGATCGGGAATATGATCAGGATTCAATATGCTTTCTACACGACAACACTAGTCATGGCCCTTTGAGTGCATTGCCAGGTTCTTGTGAGAATGAAAACTACATGCTTATCATATTTTTTTCTTTCTTCAATTATGTTGAAAACAACCCAATGAGGGGTGCTTAGTTTTGATGGTATAAAGCTTCTTGTGCTTTAACAAAAACATGCAAGATCAGTGGATGACAGTTTTGAATTTTTATATATAAGTTTAAAAGTGCCTCTTAATTTTGCTCAGCTCAAATGAGGATTAAATTTTCAAATCAATCTTTTGGAGGTAATCGATATGTTCCGGCGTCTACTATAGAGTATAGACATTTGTCATTAACCTTTTTCATAGTGTTGATGTATATACACACAATTTTGTACACATGTCGTTTCTAGATCTGTATAACAAGTGGATTTTGCAGTAGAAAATCACCTCAGGTGTAAAGTAGAACCACTAGTTTGACGTGACAGTGGATTTTGTAGGAGAAAATTACCTCGGGTGTAAAGTACAACCACTAGTTTGACGTGACAGGCCTAACATTTCTAAAGAAAAAAAAATTACGGCCTAATTTGGGTGCAGCTCCTAAAGGATCATGTTGGTTTTTGGGAATGTGGATCTAGGAGCAACTTCTTCAGGAATGAGAATTGTTTGGATAACCAGCTGATTTCTGATAGTGGGTGAAATCTTGTCAAAGGAAATTTCTAAATTGTCTTTAGACTTTGATTAAATAAAAAACCGTTTTAAATTCGTTTTAAATGTGTTTTTTGTTTTTTTTTCTGAAAATATGTTTTATATTAGTTTATATTTTTTTAAAATTCAATTATTTTTAACGCAAGATTGATCTTCAAATGATGTGGGAGTAATAAGTCCAAACAAATCTAGAAATACGAAGGAGTTGAGAAGCTCCTCCATCCTAGCTTCTCCCTCCCAACATAAAAGATGCGTTGTTTTTGCGCTAGGAGCCGGGCTTCTCCATCGCATTTGGATGTGCGAGCAGCATTGTAGCCGCACCTGCACTGTGGGGGAGCGGGATCCTAGGCATCCAAACGGGGTCTACGTTTTTAGAATTTTGAAATTGGAAGGTGAAAATACACCACATGGTGGTATCTCCACTGCCGTAGTAAATGTATCCTAACAAGGAATAAGGGTACTTGTATAGTATGTCAAAAACCTTATATAAGTTTATCAACAATGTCTAAGTTTGTATTTCAAATTGACAGGAATCTGGAATCAAGATCTCATTACGAGAAGCAGTACATTTTGAACTTAACAATGAAATGAACATAACAAAAAAAGGCATACCAGAAGGGGGGCGACGTTGTGCCTCTTACAGGGTGGCGATGCCCCTCTCCATCTCAACAAATTGGTTCTCATAGAAACCAAAGACATGGTCGATGGTGCGGTACATGTCTCGTCGATCCCAGTGCCATACCTCGGACAATCCAGGGAGGTGGTACTACCGGTGTGCCTTGGACTACGTGCGACTTCTTCAGCCTTTCATGCTTTGATGCTCGCCGTCGATAGTGGTTTGTAACAATTTGTTGTTTGTTCGAACAAGATCCCCTCAATCGTCGATTCTGCTTATGGGAAGACGTCCTGCTAGCTCCAAATGCCGCCCTCCAAGCACTGAGACAAGCTTGAGCGCTTCTTTCACGACGTTCACCAGATGCTTTGATACTTCGACGAGCGTATCACATGGATTTGCCATTGGGTTTCGAATCTCTTGTGAAGCTCACCTTATTCTTGTTATTTAGCGACTTTTTTGGTTAGTGGTTGATATTTAGGTCGTACATCCTTTTCCAATGTTTTGTTGTTCATGCATGGCAATTATTTTACAATTTCCTTGGTAAATGTTTCCTAATTTGAGATGTTCAGTAATGTAACTTCAAATATCACCATAAGAATACTCTTTTACTTATCCTGTTGGGTCCATGTGTTTGAGTTTAGTATGGTGAGTCGTTCTCCTCGTTAGTTTGAAGTGTATGTGTGTTTTCTGTTTATGAAATCCGATTATTGTTTGAGTTGTTTAGGTGTGTGCACGCATTGAGTAGTACTTGGACTTGTTTTATAGTTCTTGTACTTTCTTTTGTTTGCTGCTGTGTTGATTTAGGTAAGAAAAAATGTTGCGATTGTTTATGTTATTGGTGTTGGTTTTGTTTTGTTTCCTATCTTTGGACTTGTCATTTGGTAGTTAGGCATATATAATCATGTTCATTGGTGCTGGTTGTGTGGGGATGCTCACTTATTTTTCTTTTTTCATGCTTGCTTGATAGCAAATATTTTGCAGTTAAAGTGTTTTTTTGCGATTTCTGAATGCATAGTACGTGTGAACTATACTAAGATTTCTTCTCACTTACTAGAAATGCATTACATGGTGAGGAATTAGTATTAGAGTATTGCTCATTGAGCTCATATTTCAGGCTCCAAAACTAGGCTCCCCCACACCTCCACTCCCATATTTCCTGAAACACACGTAGTCCAATGAACATGTCAATTCAAAGAAAACCGTTGCTGAAAACCAGGCAATTCGATGAGAGAGAATATGCAAAAACAATTGCCTCCCATCTTTTTCATTTCTCCGCAGCGAATCGTCTTCTTCCTAAAAATCTCCGTTCCTAAACACTTGTGATTTGGTTTCTTCCTACGAACCAATGTCTCCACTGGCATCGCGACTTCTTCCTCATCCATCCTATCGCCTCTACTAATTGCCCCATTGTGCTATCCCTCATCATCCCTGGTATCTCTTCTTTTATTTCACCAAAATTAATTCTAGGATTAAATTTGGGCTTTTGAAATTTTGAGACCCCCCAAAACTACCAAACTCCCATCTTTTTCATCGCCACGACAGAGCGAACCGTGGTCGCGATCAGGGGATCCTATTACCATGTCTTCCGACGCTAGCGCTCACGGTGAGTTTTTTAGAACATTTCATGTTATCGGTGATGTCTTTTTTCGTAGTGGATTTTGGTTAGCGATGTTGGTTGGATTATTTTATCGGTGAGAAAATTCAAATCGACAATGTTGACCATATATATATAATTTTGTTTCGTTATATCGCATGTTTAAATTGTAGACTTTAGTCTTCTATTTTTTAGTTCGATGTCGATTTTTCTTCATATTTGTAAACTGAATAAGGTCAGACATATCTGAAATCCAAAAATGGGAAAATATATCTGAAAGAAAAAATGTAAAGATATATCGGAATAAAATTATATATATGATATTAGCGCATAAGTAAATTCAAATGATGGTTATGGATATATGTGGTATCTAGTCTTGGTCAGATATATCCAGGTAGTAAAGACTTTAGGTTTTGATTTGGATAAATTGATGGACAACTTGTAATGTGTTAATATTGTCTATGATTGGCTTCTTGTGGTTGTACAATAGATGCCTCTAATATATCAGTGTTGTTGTCAATAATATACCATTTCAGATATATCTGGCTCAGATATATCCATCTCATTGCTTTAGTCATTTTGGTAGTGGTAGGTAAGGTAAAACAAATGAATAGTTATATGGGAAAAATATTAGATATATCTGATATCATCTTCACATCGATTTGTGCGTTGTTCAAGGCACTCGATATATTTGGTTTTGATTGTCTTGTGTTGTTGTTCGAGATATATCTTAGTACAGTCGTTAGATATAGCTGCCCATCATATGTGATTTTACAGTAGCTCGTTCGGATATATCTGTGTTGTAGTCAATAATGAAGTATTTGTCTGATATATCTGGTTCACTACTTTACTAATTTTGATCAGACTTTTTATATAAGGTAACATCAAATTCATCAGATCTCTTTGAATGACCACTTTAGACTGTGTGAACATAAGATATATCTGTCTTGTTATAGATAGGTAACCATTGTACTCAAATATATCTAATTGTAAGTTGAGCCAAGTAATGGACATACCACAAAATATCATTTATGGTAATGTGTTAATGTAAGAGACATCTGAATTCCTTAGATGGACAGATATATCTGCCACAACATCATTTTGTTTAAATTTCTTCACTTGACATTAAGTGGCTCCGCAATATCTGAGTTTTATTAGTCAGAGTAGCTGTGATATATCTTATTGCATCTTCTAACATATCTTTGTCCTTAGCGCTTTGCCTTCTAACATATGAGTAGGTTGTAGATATATTCGAGAACTGGTACCTGTGATATATCTTTTTCCAGATATATCACATATTGCTATCAATTTGACATCAATTTATGTTATTCAGTATCCATATTTCAGTTATTAACGCTTTGCCCTCATTGATTTACTATTATTTATCTTGCATTTTACAAATGGTAACATTAAAGACCTAAACACCAGATGCACATTCAGCAAGACTAGAAGTTGTTTTAAAAGTCTCACTGAGTGTCAACAAATGTTATTCAGAGAGACTCCTTTCGGAAACCTTGGTTTTGTGGGGCCAAACACAGATCATACGTTGTTGACAAAGTTGGTTGAGGTGTATGACCTTGAAAAAAAGTGTTTTGTTTTGGAGCCTATGAGTTTAGATTGAAGGTAGAGGAGTTCGAGATTACAATGGGTCTTCCAATCAGCAGAAGTAGAGTCAATAAGAAGGTGAAATCCTAGGTGCTGAAGCAAAAGTAGTTTCATGATGGTGATATGTCAGTTTCTGCAATCAATCAGGCTATGGAGAAAATTAAGTCCTCTGAAAAGGAAGACAAGGACGGAGAATATATTCAGCTTTTGATAGCCTTGATTATGGTGCACTATTTGTTTCCACATTCCAATCAAAAAATTAGTGATTATCTTATTGCTACAATTGAAGATGCAGAAACGATAAACAAGATAGTGTGGGGGCTCGAAAGCTTTGAGTCCTTACAAGATGAACTCAATTGGTACAAGGATTGATACATCCAGAAATAGACGAACCCCAAAGTCTCACTTGGATGCTTTAACGGCTGCACTGCATTCTTATCAGTGAGTTTACATATAGACGAACCCCAAAGTCTCACTTGGTGTAGTTTTGTTTGATTTAGTCTTTCATACAGATGAGATTAGTCTCATATCGTTGTTTCATATTGTCTTTTTATATCGTTGCTTCAATATGTTAGCCCGATATATCTAGCCATGCTTTTTTATTGGTTGTTAGGATATATCGTAGCACGACCAATCCAAAACAATTTCTTGTCATCGTTGTCATGTGGTAGTTGAATTTATTATATCGAGACAATATATATATCTGGGCCTTTACTTTTTCAGTTTTGTTTAACAATCTCACCCTATGTATTTGGATGTATCTAGCATGAATTATATTTGAATGATTCAATTTTGTTTAACGATCTCGATGATATATATCTAGATTAGCAAGAATTGTTATTTTAGTATGTAGGCTTAAATTTGTTATCTCATTTATTTCATAACTGATTATCAATGGCCCTATCTATCACTTGGTTTTGTTTCATTAAGGTTTGGTTCCTGGAGAAAGTTGAGCTCATTGCCTTCCAACCCAAAGCTTGGTTGATACAAAGAACATCGCAGTGGGAGGAGGCGTATCGTAAAGGGATCTCTAAAAAGTTAGCTGAAGAAGTAGACTTGATTGACATTGAATCGTCCCTTTTCAAGACAACAGAGATCCTTCTCACTAAGGATGAAATTTCGTTCTTTGCAAATTAGAAGAAGAACGTGAAGAAAGATTAAAAAAATACCATTCAAGAAATGAGTTAGATCCAACAAATTTTTGGATAACAACCTCTATGGCCGACACAAAAGAGAGTCAACACAGTACAAACGACAATGTGAAGAAAGCATTGCTGACTCAAGCGAAAGGCAAGCAAAAGATTACTCACACTTCACCAAAGTTTAAAGAAGTTGTAAAAGAGAGCGGGGAAGCAAGTGGGGTGGTGAAAGATAATTCACGAAAGAGGACGAGGAAGGTGTTGTCGACGAAGAGGCCACCGCTCACTCCCACCAGAAAGAGCACGAGGATTGGTGGAGCACCGAAGCGTCATCGAAAGCAGTTGCAGTTGGAAGCAGAAGCAAAGGAAAATCAAGAGGCAAATATATCAGAGGAAGGGGATCCAAGGCGGGCAGATATACCTGGAGAAAGAATGCAGGGGGTCCGAGATATATCTGGACTGCTTGAGAAAGAAGTACAACAATCACCATTCTTAGGACACCTGACAATAGATATACCAGACAAGGTAGAACAATTGGTAGAATCTGAACAAATGTGCCCATTTGAAGGTCTTGTCCATCTGAAGAAAGATATGATAGTAATGGAACCATTATCTCTGAGGGAAAGAATTCAAACTAGCATGGAGGAATTGGATTTTGAAAAAAAATGGCTACAAGAGATGGGGTTCAGATTGGATTTGGAGGATAGAGTGAAGAATATGGAGCAAGAAAAGAACAACAAGATTGATACAACCCTTAAAGGTTTTGCAATTCAGATAGCCGAGAATGAGGATCGTGTAAGGAAGATATCGGTTGAGAAAGACACAATCATTGAAGCATTGCAACATGAAGTGCAGGAACTGAAGAAAGAAGCAAATATTAGAGAGCAAGAGCATGAGGCTCGTCTGGAGGAGCAAAATGTTATGTTGCAGGCAGAGTTCAAAAAGCAAGAGCATACCATTGAAGCAAGCAACAAAGAGCAAGAAAAGGAACTGAGAGAGAAAGAAAGAGTCATATTGAGATATGTGGCCAAGGTTGATAAGTTGGAGCATGAACTGAGCCAACGAAAAGAAACCCTGACAAAGGCAGATGAAGTGAAGACAATTGTTGCAATAGAGGTTCCGGTGGAGGAGAAGGACGATATTCACTCTGCAGTGTTGAAGAAGAACTCTGTAGTAAGTTAGATATATCTGGTATTGCTAACATATGGTCATCATATGGTATTGCTAACATCTGGTCACGACCACCCGTCACTTACTTGACAACCTTATAGATATATCTGGTATTGCTAACATCTGGTCATCATATGGTTTCCATTTGGACACCATAAATGGACGAGTTAAGAATTGAATCAGATATGTTTTGAAACCGTAGAACAACTTCAGATATATCTAGGAATGAGTTAATTCACAATAGTTTTTTAAATTTCAATGTGTCGTTAGATATATCTGGATCCTTAGTAAAGCATCAGATATATCTTGAATTTCATGTTTACTTAAGAAGACAAAATAGAATGGTTGTGCACCACATATTGTTTCCTGCATTAAATTCAAACCTTCAGAAGTTGACGAACAATAGGGTAATTTAAGTGCACTCAATACCTAAAAGAACAACTGTTTTATATTGATGTCTAACAAATTTGTTTTAAAGGAAGTAAACCTCTCCCTTTCGGAGGTGACGACTAAGGGTCGATACCCCATGCAATCAAAGAGAAACAAATCGGCATACGGGAAGGAGTCAACAGTGGACCACAAAGATGAAATTCTCGTGGGCAAAGTATATGAAAGGAAATCAGCAAGGATAAGAACAACGACGGAAAAGGAAGAATTGCAGGAACAATTGGGAGAGGTTGACAAGATCATTGAACACTTAGAGAAAACCAATCCTAAGGTGTGTTAAGTGTTGTTGTAGTGGTATTGGACTCATTCCTTACTTTATTGTCATTGTTAACTAGTATTTTCAATTACAAGGCCGAGGTTGAAGAAAATGAGGAGGCTGAGGTTGAAGAAAAGGGAGAGAAGAAGGAATTTCCTGGAAGCTCCAAGACATTGGTTACTTCTGTGAGTGAGAAATGACCATGAATCCCTTTAGCAGTATTGTTATGTCGGAAGTGTATGAAGTGTTCTCTATTAGTGTACTTTTAGATAATATCTTTTTTTATATTTGTGTGAAAACCGAACTTAACAGTTTATACTTTGGAATATGTATTTTTTTTCTTGCTTATGAGCTTGGTTCTATATCTTCAAATTGGTTTTAATTCCTAACTTTGTTTTGTGGTACTGTCACTAGCATGCTAACTAGATATATCTGCAGTTCATATATCCATTTAAGTCATTTTATCACATGTTCGAAATATCTAAGATAGTTTGCTGGAAGCAAGTGACTTTTGAAGATTGTATTCATAGTGTTCAATTTTTATATCTGAATGGTACATAATATTGGAGCTTGGTTCATCCATTAGTTTTAATTGATTGGAATCCATTTAATAAGTGGAAAATATATCCCGTGTCTGATATATCGTGTTAAGGACAAAGAATCTTTTCGAGCGTAGGAGCTTAAACACAGTCTATTGTTGACGGTTTCAGGTAGGTGAAACCATAAGCAATGGCTTCCAAAGCTCCCCAGAGAGAGTAGCAGAGGAACTTTTACCCGTTTCTAGAAAAGGAGCATATAGTAATGGAAAGTTCGTGAATTGGCCGGACTTGGATAGCATGGCCATTGCTTATTTGAAAAGGACTCACAAAACTTTTCTGGAGTTTGTTACCTTTATGGGGGAAACTAGGAAGAACTTGTTTGGATTGGACAAATAGCTTGCCTTAAACGGTCAGCTTTTAGAGAAACACTTACTTGGGGGAAGACCGATAACAAACGAGGTAAAATTGTACACAACACGAAATTAATGAATTCATATTGTAGATTGGTCACTTAGATTAAAAACCATGATTGCAGATGATATATCTGGGGATATCTCCTACAGATATATCACGATCGTAGAAGCTATCTTTTTAATTACCTAGGTATACAAATATATATGATATAGTAGAATCGTTTGGATATATTAGAGGCATGCTATATATGTTCCACTGAAATTGTTAAATATAAAGTCTATGATTTGTAGATTAGAACCAAAGATTGCAAATGATATATCTGGTGATATATCCTGAAGAATTGTCATGATCTTGGGATATATGTGGAACAGTGGATAGTAGATTTCATGGTAATATCTGAGATACATGATATATCCGAAAAATATAATATTTGCAGATATATCTATAGTTCGTCTATGACATCTAAGATATTTGACATAATGAATTATTGCAATGATGAATGCTTTCATGGAAGTAATGGAGGAGCAATTAAAGTTGGGAAGGTTGACAGAAAAATCGATCTTTGTCTCTGTTGAACTATCACAGAATATTGTTTGCCTTACAATGACAACGCAACACACATTTATGAACATATTGTACTTCGCTCGAACGATACGCAATATGCCATATATATCTTCCAGCCAATGTTGGCAATGGGGAAGTGGCACCTGGTTGTGGTAGACTTGGGAAAAGCATGATACATTTAGGGAACACAACATTAATCTTTATTGTCGTAGATAACTTAAAAAAACTCAGCGGCTTTGTGGATGGATTCGTTAATGAAGGCGAAGGCATTTTGGGTTTGCTTTTTAAATGTTAGAATGGGAATAGAAGGAAGTGAATCATTTGATTGGAAATTTGAAAAAACGTTCAATCAGAGAGCTCAAATAGCAATGACAATTGAACTTTGGTTATGTATTGGATGCACTGCTTAACGAAGAACGTGAACTAGTGGCAACCCTGTGAATTCAAGAAGCTTCATAGAATTAGAGGTCGAGTCCTCATCGAGATTTCACGAAGCACAGGTGCACATGACAATGTGTTTGATTAAGTGTTAAAATTATGACTATTCCTCGTATAGTCTTTTTGGGTTTTGTTATGTAATAGGTCATGTGATCCGGTTTATGTAAACTGTTTAGGAAAAATTAAACTCAGGTATGGGTCGTGGTTGGTATCTTGGGAAACTCTCGGAGATATCTTTGTACAACCCATTTTAGAATACGTAAACTGGATTTTGGTGGTATTTCATAGTATGTAATTGGAAATTTGAAAGATTTGAACTTTAGCAACAATCCTCAGAAATCAATATATATTATCATTGTTTGCAATCATTCACGTTCTAATTGACTCTTCTGTGGACTAAAACTTTGCATATCATATGGACTCTAACTTCGCATATCACTCAATTAATGTTGTGATCCTCTTTATCAGTTGGAATCAACTTAATATTTTTAACCTTTTGACTCTTCTGTGTGCTCAATTTGAGGATATATCTTGCACACATATCACGATCCTAGTATACATATATATCTAATTTCGTAGAATTGTTTGGATATATCTGGTTCCTAATAAATATTTGTTATCTGATATATCTATAAAATCCTTTATTGATCTGAACTTGTATTAAGATATATCTATAGTGAGTCTATTATAGGTTTGTTATGGCCTCTAATTCTAATCACTTTTAAGGTTAATTACCTACCTACTTAATCATACAAGAATGCACACTGGAATAAAAATAAGCAAGCAAGTAATCGAAAGAATATGCAAACCACACAAAGGCACCAGCAGATTTTATAGAGGTTCGGACTCCGACCTACTTCCTCTCTTGCAAGCTCCGCTCGATCTCCCTTGAGCTATGCCTACGTCTTCACTATCAATCTCGTTCCGGGACGAGAGTAAGTATTTTACAACACAAGCTCCGCGAACAATCCTCGCTGGCTTGATTTCTTCCTCTCACAACCCGAGAGGGAACACTTCGGGCTTTCACCGAAATCCTTACTTCTTTGAAAAACAAATGAGTGGAACCCACTCTTTTAACTTGAGTACACTTTGAGTAGGATTTGTCTATGATCAAATGTGTGGAATTTAGGCTTAGAGTGTAGGAGTGAGGAATTGAAGGCTTGGGAGTTTCTCTTAGATGTGTATGACAATTTGGAGTGTAAGAGTTAACAAAATGTGTCTTGGTAACATCTATTTATAAGCTCCTAAGCGATTATAGCCGTTGGGATTAAATTAGAAGTTGTTTGTGTAAGATACACAAAATAGAAAAGTGCAGGTCACAGTTTGGGACACAAACGGTCGACCGACGTGGGTCAAAACGGTCGACCGATAGGCAGTTCAAAAAAGGTACGATCGACCGAGCAGGGAACGGTCGAACGAGAACAAGCTATAACTTACACTTAAGTCAATGGTCGAACGAAAGGGTGGAACAGTCAACCGAAATCTAACAAATACTTTAGGGTTTTAAGTTCGTTTGAACAAAGCGTTTGGGACGGTCGACCAAAAATATCAAGAAGTCTGGGTCTCGAGAAAAAAAACTTCAAACGGTCCACCGAGGACAAATTATCGGTCGATCGGGAACAAGGTATTTTGGGGTTTTGTTTGGTTTACACAAATACGACCGTTGGTATAATACGACAAGTCTAATGGTCAAATGACACATGTAGATGGTCGACCGGTCGGGCAGTTAAATTTACTATTTGTTAAAGGATCAAACGATTGAATGAAGGTAGTTCGGTCGACCGAATGGACACAGGCAGTTCTAGGGAATTCCGGTCTAAGTTTGGGTGACCTATTGAAGTCCAATTGTTGTGAGATTTTGTGTGTGACTTCTATAAGGAACCTAGTGTGTATTTAAGTTATATACAAAGTTCCTAAGACTCAAAAATACAAAATACATGTCTTCAATAGCTTGATTACATGTCTTGACTTGAATTCATTTCTTCCTTGAGTCTTGATCACCTGTAGAAGTTAGCACAATACAATATATATGCTATGCAATATGTGTACTACTCTACATTGATTATAATTAAGATTATGTTGATTAAAGAGCAATGCTAGGTGTGCTTTTTTTTTGGACTCTTGGGCAAAACCCAGGATATATCTAGAGATATAATGATCTTTGACACTCCATGTCTCCCCAGATATATCTGGTTACCCCCAGATATATCATGTTACCCCCAGATATATCTGGTTACTCTAGATATATTCGAATATATGGTTTAATGCATATTTAGGGTGACCAAATATATCTAGGGTAACCAGATATATCTGGGCGTAACGAGATATATCTGGGGAGACATGGAGTGTCAAAGATCATTATATCTCCAGATATATCCCGGGCTTTTCCCAAGAGCCCAAAAAAGAGCACACTTAGCATTTCCCTTGATTAAATCATCAAAACATAGATTAAGGCCAAAAAGCCAACATCTATGCCATCAAAGATGTCTGAGATACATCTGTATAGTGAGTCTATGACATCTGAGATATCTAAGATCTGAGATCAAAGATATTTAAGATATATATTTGTTTAGTGAGTCTATAGTGAGATATATCTGTATATATATCTGAGATATATATCTATAGTGAGTCTATGACATCAAAGATATATCTCAAAATATCTGGGATTTGTAGATATATCTATAGTTAGTCTATGACATCAAAGATATCTAAGATGATGAATGATTGCAGATGATGAATGCTTTCATGGAAGTATTGGAGGAGCAATTAAAGTTGGGAAAGTTGGCAGTAAGGTTGACGATATATCTTCACTAAGTTCGATCTTAGATAGCCTAAACATTACTTCTGAAGTGAACCCATATATATCCTCCCAAACATTACTTCTGAAGTGAACCCACATATATCCTGTGAAGCAGAGGTGAGGATCTATCTTAAATAAGTTAAATAAGCAAGGGGGAGGATATATCTAGAACTCATATATACTAGCAACCCACACATAACAAACACAACTGACAAGCTTGTTCAATCACATGACCCATTACATAACAACCCATACTTGGCTCACAGGACTAGATATCTGGAACATTTACAAGAGATAGTCCACTGAGTCACAACAAGTACTACGTAGTCAAAATTTAGTTAGGATTTAGATTACGTATAAACCGCAGAAAAAGATAATTCATTCTTCAATCTAAAAGCCACCCATGGATATATTAGACGGGCTACAACTTCGCATATCACTCAATTATTGTTCCGATTCTCTTTATCAGTTGGAATAAACTTGTAAAGCTTTTTAACCTTGGGAGTCTTCCAAGCCTATTAAATATTATATAACTTATCAATTGAGTTAAGAAAACATTTGACTTCGAAAGAAAATATTTGACTTAAAATTATTACCTTGACAAGTCGTTGTTTGGTTTTTTCTATCTTGGATTTTTTTTCCTGAGAGACCATTGTCTGCCAAGTCTCTTGACATTGATCAGATTGTTGATGGTTGGCCCATTTTTGGATGGTCTAGATTGACCACACGCCCCACATGTCTGTGAATTAATGGATGAAGATCCAAACGAATCATTGCAATGGCAGCATCAATAGCTTTTAGAACTTTCTCATACTTCTGCACCGACAAAACAACAGTCTCAATAAATACCTCACAATGTTGATGTATATCTTCATGCCTAGCAACAACATCGTTGCGTGATTTTAAAGGTGGAAGATTAGGAACAGGAGCATATGGACGCAACATATCTTTCATCCGTCTTTGTAGAACATACTCTCCTCCAACTTTATCCACATGCCAATGAGTCAGAACTAACAGAGCATGGAATAAGATATCGTCCGTCAAAAAACTTGGGACATATGCAGACAACTTTCCCACCGTCCAGTTCATATGTAACCGAGAATAACTTGTGATATGATTCACATGCTTTCTTTTTCTTGCACCTTTGAGTTACAGTGTGCTGGAATACTATTCCTTCCGATGACGTGTACGTAATCTCACAGTACAACATGTTGGCTAGTTGTTTCTGGAATCTTCTAAACATAGTGGGTGTGTATGCATCCCTGAATTGTTCCTCGAGGTTATATTCAGTACGACAAGGCTCGATTTTATCTATGCTCACAAAGTCAGTGTGGCTTTCCTTCTCAAACTTCTTACGTAGAGCAAGATCATATTTTCCCACAAAGAGCTTCAATGACAATTGGAACAGAGATAACCATCGAAAAAAAGAATTCATGCTCTCATATCATTGCGTAGAGGACATACCTGTGAATATTACTTTGATAGTTAGAAACGATTCTTCGTCTTAGTAGATAGGTATTATGCGATCGTTATTCAGATATATCTGGACGAGCAGATATATCTTTGCAGATATATGTACATATCTTGGGGTATGTTTTCCCTAACAGATTGTTTATTCTTGCACCTTCATATAGGAATGTAAACATTCCTACTTTCATAGAAGAAATATCCAGATATACCCAACCTGTGGGTGGTTGTACATTCCTACAGATATATCTGTAAACATTCCTACTTACTCTAAATATAGAACAAATATCCATGCATATACAATGTGTGGGTGGTTGTACTTGGTATATGTTCCTATCCAAAGTTATGTGAATTGATTTAGGTCCGCTACAAACACGACATGTTTTCGTAAGAAAGAGACTTGTATACCTGCCCAAAATTGATCTTTCAACAAACATGGTACCCACTTCTCCTTCAACTCATACATTGAAATCAACCACGAGTTGTCTTGCAATATATGTGTGGATATAAAGTCCCCCCCACCCATACTCAAATTGGGCTGGCGTATGGGACTCATAAACCAAACGCTTAAAGGACGATCTTACATAATCATCATCTTCAACTCGAAACTTGTCGGGGATCTTGTTCATTATATGCCAAATGCATAGATAATGTCTAGTGGTTGGAAATACTATTTCCACTACCTTCATGATTGCACAAGACTGGTCAATTACGATCGCCATTGGTTGATGCCCTAAAAAAGTGTAAGATTACATACAAAGAGGTTATCTAACTTATAATATATCAACAATGATATTGAAATATTGTATTTTTTGAAATGTAATCTCTTCCAAATCATGTGATAGGTAGAACTAACCATGCATACATTCAAGCCAAGTTGACAAAAAGGCAAACATAATTTTGGGTAGACTCCTCACATAGTAAAGCACATACAAGCAAGATCGATTGAGCATGGTGATTCATTCCCACAAACGGTACAAATGGCATTTCAAATTTATTGGTTAGGTACGTGGTGTCAAAAGACACAACATCACCAAAATACTTATAGGCAATACGTGACCGTTCATCCGTCCAAAAATATTTCTTAAGCAACAATAATCATCAAGATCCATTATGTAGTAAAAGCTAGAACTCATTATTTTTTGCTTCTTGAAGTAAGTGTGAAGGCCTTCGGCGTCTGATTGAATCGTTTTAAATACTGCAAGTGCACAGCGTCAGTGAAGATGCGGCAAGTACGGGTGGAGTCCATAAGGAGGTGTGTCAACTCTAGTTCTTTAGAAGTCAAGTGGAAAATAAGGGGAGAGCAAGTTTGATTACACTAAATTATGAATGAATTAACAATTAAATTAAACTCCCCATGGAGTGGAAGTGTGTAGGTATGTGTATATGTGTGTGGATCTTCATTTCAATTAGGCACAACTGTAGTTTGTGTGGCATACAAATAGAAGCTAGTGTAGAATCTAAGTGTAGGATACACAATACTACATGACAAACTATGAATGTGCATATCTCACATAAAGTTGAGAATGACTTTAGATTGTCAAGTATGCAATAAGTACCTAGTGTGGCTATTAGAGCATCAATTAATCCTACATACAACATAAATCATTCATGTGAATGTGCACAAAACATGAATCCATACATAACAAGCCATCTCCATCAAACCATTACAAGCAACAAGATAAACTCTAAAGCTAGCATGAGATAAGTACCTAGTGTGGATATTATCTCATCTAATACAAGTTTAAGCATGCTATGGGTATAGATCTACATTAAGCACATGAAATGACACAAATAAAAGAACTCATCACTATCACATAATCTACATCACCTCCACCATAAATGGAGTGGATCTACTCTTTACTCATTAAGCTAACAATTATGCTAAGATCTTAAGGAAACAAAACATGCAAGACTAAAGGAAATAATATCTAATTAAAAAAAATATTGTATTTACATGACTCACATTACAATGTGACATCCTCTCCACTTTGAGTTTTACTTAAAAGGCTTACTCCAAGTAGAGAGAATGACCATCAAGCAATGAGTAGATTACAAAGGAGGAAGATGAGTTCTATTTATAAGCATGAAAATGAACTAGAGAGAATCCCCCGATGTGGGACTAATGAAACATTCCCATAATAGACATAAACATATAGCCCATATCCATGCGAAACTAGGTCAGATTCTGAGAAAAAGGGGCCGCTAACATTTTGTCGGATCGGACCCATTTTCGGATATCTTCTTTACTGCTTCAATTCTACACGTAGGGTGCACTCAGATCGGTTATTAGAGTCTGGGCCCGAATCTAATTGCCAAAATACTCCTCATCATGGTGTGGAGTTTTTTGGTTTGCTATTTGGTCCATTCGGGCTTACATCCAGGTCATTCCCTCTTGCGAATGAGTCTGTGTATGACCGATAGATCCATTTTGCTTCATTTAAGTCATTTCTTCTTACGTTTCAGTCCTTTTTCTCTTCCCTTCTCTTTTTTATTACCTAATACCTGAAATATAACAACAAACACTTTAGTAGCACAATATTGGGATAAAATTAAGGATATATAACATGAATACGATGCATGATATGCTACTAATCAACGTCTCCCTCACCAATGCATAAATTTTGCTGTTTACGTACTTCGTTCCTAAATAGAAGACAAATAATTGAAAGTTAGAAGAATGACTACCTAACAGTTTAAAGCGTTAGACTTCATAATATAATTGAGTACTGACCTAATATCTTTCTCAATAAAAGGAACATTAGCATAACTCCCGGCTTCTACAACGAAGGATGCCATTGTTTTTCTCGGTCGTATACCCGCACGATCATTAACTTCAATTCTTTTACAAAGTTGGTCAGACACCTTTATTTTGGAAATCAGATATCACACCCCAGAAGGTGCAATGAAGTTATGATTATGATCGGGTATGATCTTCCTATATTTATAGCCTCCATTGTATGTACGTGAAAATCTAATGCTATCCAGACATCTTGTTTTCGAACTGGGGCGCAAATGATAAAGATGACATTTTGGATTCTGCAAATACGAGCCATATATAATATATCAAGGTAAAACAAAGAGAATCAATCTAAAACCCAAATATATCCACACTCGTACGTCCAACTCTTATGACAGATATATCTAGTGATTGTTTTCACAAGAAGTTGGACATTACTGAATAATTTTGATGAAACAGATATATTTGATGTAACTTGTTCAGTTTCTCCACTATAAGATATATCTATGATTTCATAACTCTTAGGACAGATATAACTAGTGACACCTCTTGGGACTAATTGATAGCATTTTATTACATACACCAACATGAGTTATTAATATATGCATCTAGATATATCTGAGTGCGAAAATTGCTAACCTTGACAAAAAAGAAGTAGCATTAGATGTCTGAAGATAAAGAGGTAATTTAACAATAAATATCCAATCACAAATATATAACTGATATGTCCACCTATAAATAAGATATATCATGACATAATTGAATAACACAACTATAACACAGATATATCACAGTGAATGATTACACTACAAGTTGGATATTATTGCATTGTGTTGATGAATCGGATATATTTGATGCAACTTGATCAATTTGACAACAAAATCAGAGATATCTGAGTGTGAAAATAGGTAAATTAAGTTCATATAGGTCTATAACATAAAGATCTTAATATCAACGGTCAGATATATCTAAGGAACTGTATATTATGTGATATATGCAAATATTCCATATCAGTGGCGGGTTCCCGGATTTGTGATAGTCAAACTTCCCTCTCATCAAAATACCTTCACACCACACACAATTTCGTTTCTTGATTCCAAACCCCAATGTTGTGGTATAATGCTTGTAGAATTGCATCGCAAACTCTATATCAGCGAATAACATCCCACTCGTTGGAAGTTGGAAGTCTGGGGTAAAAGGTACTTCTGAAACAGATATATCTTGATCAAATAGAACCATACCAACTGACTCAGGAACATAAAAATTATGTGATATATCTAGGCCAATATCATCATGACTATGGAATGATTGATCGTCATTACAGTTGGCATCTCGAGCTCCCGAGAATGATAGACTACGATGAATTGTGGAAAAACGTAAGTGTAAAGATTAGAGAAAAAAATACATTTATATAGAAGAGAGAAAAAAAGTTGGAATGAACGTATTCAGAAGCCAAAACCTCAAAAGCATGAACTAAGATTAACATTTTAAAAAAATCTTAGTTCATGTTCCTTAGTTATACAATTATATAGATGTATAGCATTTCCAAACCGTATTTAGAAGTCATTAATGCAGAATACGAGTAGATGAGTGAAGAACAAAGTTGTTCTTTGGTTGGTAAGTGCTTAAGGACGTGAATAAGTTTTGGAGCAAAAATCTAGGGTGAAAAAAATTCTCGCACATGTACCAAAGTGGTGTAAGGAAAGACAAGAAGGAGAAGAAATCCAAAGCTCCACAAAGGAACGAAATTCAAAGCTCCACTTTAACAATCATTTGCTTTGCAGCTGGCTAATAAAAATAAGAAACTAAAACTTTTTGAGTGGAAGAGAGAGTAAGTGGACTTCAAATTTTGAAGGGGAGTGCGGAAAAGAGCCCACACAAATAGCCCACGGAGAATTTCCCTTAGTATTATATAGAACCACCACTTAGGTACTCACTCTTTTTTGGTTGTGGTGATTAGTCTGCTCGACGTTTATTTGTAAGGTGATGCTTGCTTGTAAACTTTGGTTAATATGAAATGCAACTTGACTGTGTTCTTGTATTCTTGTGGCATTGTTGTAATTGCATTGTAAATCCTAATTGGCGATCGGATTTAGTTGGAATCTCTTTAGTTGAGATTAGTAATGAGTCTCTTAATCAGGTGGGGTGGTTAGATGATCCGAATAGTAATGAATGAATGAATGGAACAACCATGACTTCAAACCAAATCACACCAACACAGTCACGATCAATGACTTTACATACTCATCCTGTAGCAGTCCACTCACCCACCCAACAAACACTTTAACATTTCAAATTCAAATGTCTGGCAAGAGTAAAATAGGCCACACAAAGTTTTATATATGAAAGATAGTTGGTCAGTGCAGGTTACTAACATTTGTTCATAATTAAGTGGAGAAGTGGCATGCCAATTTAAATCCAGTTTTCAGCCACAATAAAAGGAACAACACAAACTAAGGTATCGTTTGGGTAAGAATTTCTGCTTGGGATTGTTGTAGGAATCTAATTCTTGACAACATGTACTCCCAAACAAAATTTAAGATCTTGATTCTAGTGGAATCCACGAGAATCTCGTAACCTCATTATGCTTTGAAGTAAGAAGCCAAAATAAACTAGCTTCTCCCAGGAATCCACTTTGTTAGGATTGAACTTCCAACTATGCCCTTGAAGATTTGTGTTATGATTTATCCCATGTATTTACAACACACACCGTCCACAAAATCACCTTATTCTTTTCTTTGCTTTAAGTATTTTGTCCCCCCTTCTTCTCTTCTTCCATTTTTGTGGTTTGAAATATTCGATGCATAGAGATGGGATTTTCGTTGTTGAATTGCCTACATTTTACATAGGAGTTCGGCTTTATTTTGGATAAATTTGTGGATTGTGATTTCTGTTTGTGCATTTTTAAAGTTATATTGTTAACCAAAAAATAAGTTTTCAGTTTGGGGATGGTCATCAAATCAAATTTGTAGTAAGAAAACTGGATGGTAATAAGAAAATCTTATGAGAAATATTTGCATTTGTATCAAAATGGATCCCGAGATGGTCATGTTGTTATTCACCATCTTCCCATGCATATCTAACGTGGCTGCCACATATGGGATGATTGCGGCTTCTAATCCACGATACCGGAACAACTTTAGACATGATTAGTAGAATGTTAATTAATTGGTATCAAATATATGCTACTTTCATTATTAAATGTATGTTAATCTTACTGAATTGCTACTTAAATCGCTCTTACAAAACCATTTTGTCCTTCTACCATTTCTACTTATATAACTCTTCATTTCACTCTCCTAACACCACTCTCTCTTCATATTACTCTTATATTCACCAGAAAGAACGTCTCGGAGGCCAAGAAAAGAACCATCGGACGCCCCGGATTACTCAAATCTGGTAAATTACCTTGTTTATTTTATTTTATTTTAAAACAAATTTTGGTTGGGGCGTCCGCGGGAGACACCCGACCGTAGGGTCGGGCGTCTCCCGCGGACGCCCGAACGAATGGCGAGGCGTCTGCTGGAGCCGCCTCCCCATGGGGAAGGCAGCTCCGGCAGACGCCTCCCCGAACGTTGGGGAGTCTCTCGTAGACGCCCTGAAATTTATTTGTTTTTTAAATTATTTAAATTCATTATAAATTGTGATAAATTTAAAATAAATTGAATATTATGTTAATAATGAATTAAATTAGTTTAGTAAATCATTTATTGATTATAAATTGTGATAATTACTAAATAAATCGACTATTAAGTTACTAATTAGTTTAATTATTTTAGTAAGGAATTATTGATTAAAATTTGTGATAATGGCTAAATAAATTGATTATTAAGTTAGTAATTAGTTGTGTACGATTTTAGTAAAGATTATTGATTATAAATTGTGGTAATTGCTAAATAAATTAATTATTAAGTTAATAAATACTTTAATTATTTTAGTAAATTTATTAACAAAATGTTATTTTTAAAATTGAATTAATAATCATCGGGTTACCATGGAGGAAAATGGAAATCAATTCCCTTACGCACGGTACGTAGTATAGAAGATGAGTCAGGTCCTCGTCATCCACGTAGACGGGGTATTTCTGCTTCAGTTAGGAGAGAGAGAAAGATCTTTTACGTCGTCGTCAGACACCTGGGGATTCTTTCGACGACGAGGATGATTCAGATGAGTTGAGGAGTCACGACGAGAGTGACGATGGGGGCCGGTATGGCTTAGAGCCATAGGAGGAGGCGATACATCAGTACGGTCGAGGACGGGGGCGACATTGTAGTCCTTCGGCTGAGTGGGTCATTAGGAAGGGTCGAGGTGACCGGTTTGTGACCGGTGATTCGAGTTCATGCACTGCAGACGCCCGAGCTCAGAAGAAGAAGAGGGGTGAGGACGAGTCTTGGATCGTGACGAATATGATGCGCGATGATCCTCTAGATGGCAGCGTCATTCTGAGTTTCGGAGGCCACATCGCCAGACGCATCTGGGATGGCGAGGATCGGAAGGTTTTGAAGTACCATAATCGGCACAGAGCCTGTACGACATTGTAGACTTGGCGTTCAGTGGTGATTGATGATATGACAGCGACTGTTAGTGACAGTGGATTGGGTCACTTGTCGTACAACATGTTTTCCTGCATTAACATGCCGTTGATTTCGGTGTTCATGGAGCGGTGGCAGCCGGACACCAACACTTTCCACTTGTCATTCGGAGAGATGACGATCATGTTGCATGACGTCTTTCAGATTATGCACATTCCTGTTGAGGGTTCTATGGTCAGTGCGCAGGCGTCGACGTCTGAGCTGAAGTTATTTGTATCAGAGTTGCTGGGTGTCAGCCTCGAGGGTCTTGGGCGGGATAGCTCATTTTGAAGTGGCGGTGGTGTTAGTATCGATGTTGTGGACGAGTGTTGCAGACCGGGGCGACCACCACGGACTGTGGATACGCGGATGACTGCTTACCTCTTCTTACTGCTAGGCTGCATCTTGTTTGTCAACAAGAGCAGTTGCAGAGTCAGACCACGCGACCTATTGGAGGCGAGGGAGCCAGATACCATTGGTCAATACTCATGGGGGTCGACGACGTTGGCATATCTGTATCGCCAGCTGGGTATATCGAGTCGTGCTGATTGTTCTGGGATTACGGATTGTCTTACACTGCTGCAGGCTTGGATATATGAGTATTTTCCTGCTTTCCGCCCGCATCGGGAGCGGAAGATTATTGAGCGTGGTCATCCTCGTTCGCATATGTGGGCTGTCCGGGCCGAGGATAAGAGCGAGGGTCGACTTCTTTCTATTCGTAGACGGCTAGATTAGATGACTGCATCGCAGGTATATAATGTATATATCATTCACGTTTATTTAAATTTCAACTTTATTATTATTAACGTATAAACGTTTAGGTGGAGTGGTTGTTGTATGGTCTTGAGCCTGCCGTAGTTGTGTCTAGGACTACATTTATGGGTGTTATTTGTTATAGGGATATCACAGAGCCTTATTTACCTGCTCGCGTGTTACATCAGTTAGGTTACGTTCAGGTGATCCCAGTTGACATCCCGACGCCCGAGCATGCAGTACGGTCTGCGATTGCGACGACGTATAACGTCAGGCATAGTGTTTCGTTCGCGGAATCGGTTTGGAGGACATTTCCGAAAGAAGGACGACTTCACCTGGACGATCTGAGTCGTAGTCGTGACCCCTCCACTTGTGATACGGATTATTTGGAGTGGTTCGGTAGGTGCTCACATCCATTTATCGTACGCAGTATTATTCCGAGACCGGAGAGACCACTGGATAGGACATGTGCCGATGCGGTAAGTTTATCTAATTTTATTTGTAATTGTAATGTATATTTTGTTATTATTGTTAATGTACGCTAATTTTTATGTTACATACAGTGGATAAGTTGGGCGATACGGTCTACGCAGCCGTTCTTGCGACAGAGAGATAGGATGCCGACTGAGGATACGAGACTTGCATGTACAGATTGGGATCGCCGCATCGAGGATTGGAACAGCCAGTTGGGCATTTCGGACCATGATTCGGATGCTGAGCTGTAGTTCACTTGCTCTTACTATCATTTTATTATATGTTGCACTACTACTACATTTGTTGGTATTTGCTTATGCTTATCTGTGTACTCTTATTATTTATTTCTTACGAACATATCTTCTACTTATTTCTTTGACTATCGTATTTTTAATATTTATTTCTCATGAACAACACGATATAAGTACAAATACACGATATATTATACATTACAAATGCATTACAATTTACAATCAAAATGTACTACGTAACTGGTTCCAATATGTTATCCTACTTTCGTACTGATCCTCTCATCCAATAACACTCTCATCTCGCATTTGATACCACAAGGTTGCTATAGGAGGTACTGGGAAATCATCAGCTAATTCCAAACGAATAAAATGTCTGTAACTCCCTAAATGAGCAATGACCAACTCTCTGAGAGACCTCATCATGGCGGACGGACTCTCCCAAGGTAGCACAACAAGACACGGGAACAACGAACCATCCGTTCCCATTGAGAAATACATTACCGCACACTTGTAAAAATTAGCAATCGGAAACAAGTCGGCCCAAACCTCCCTATAATGATCCTCGTCACAAGCTCCCATGCCCCAATCAATTCGTTGACAAGCCTGTACCACATTGCCGAAATAGTCACTCTCATAAATAGGATGTGCACCTATCTCATTAGAAATCGCACGATGGGCGTACGACCAATTGTCTTGACCACCATGGAAGACATCGGCAACACATCGAAATCCACAGTTGCCATCAGCACGTCGTCATTCCACCTCTCCAGAAATGGTAAAATGATTCCTGGCAGTCTATCAACGTATGGGAAATTATCCACGTCAATCCGTCTGGACACTGTAAGATAGAGAAATAACAATTCATTAAAACACCAAATTAGGAGATAATATATTCAACCCTATCTAGATTAGTGATATATATTAAATAAAAACAAAGATATCGTCGTACCAGATCTTGTGCCCGTGTTCACGGATGATCGAGACGAATTGGAAGACCGACCACGACCCATGCTCCCACTACTGCCAGACCGACCACAACCTCGCTCAACATACTCGAAGGCACTCGGGTCCCGACGTGTCGACTTTCTCCTAGGTCGACCTCGTACCTTAATATTTTTTGCGGGTTCTCCATAGTTCGACTGATCGGGGTGTAACTGTTCGTATAAAATACGAGAGGCACTACGAATTACTGCAGGGTCGCTCTCTGAAATCTCATCAACGAGCTTCCAAAAATGCTCGACGTCTTGTGCTGACTGATCCACAAACTCTGACATCTGGACTCCTTCTCCAATGACAAGTGTTTTCCAGAATGGATGAATCTGCTCTAAATAAATTCCATCACGTGACGCAAAACACTTGTACATGGTATAGGCACAAAGAATCCCATGTGATGTCAGAAAAGTACACCCGCAACGATATTCAACTTCATTACTTAAGTCCTGCATTCTCTTCAACTCTTGAGTCAATAACGACAAGCAGCAATGCGAAACTCGGCCATTTATATGCTGAAACAAAGGACCTATGTAGTTTGCCAAAATTCGACGTCTCAAATCTTCAAGAAAGTTCGGAATATTCGTCAACTGCATTTCAATAGCCGAGTTTACGCGGTCGAAAAGAGTGTCGAGAGCGGCAGTCGATGTAGTGATCCACTCTTTCAGAGCCGAATGTGCACTTTCCACCCTACAGTTCGTAGTGTTGCCGAAATGAAGAACTTTATTCGTCCAATTCAACACAAACTTTTCTTTATGCACCAACCACGTGTCTTCCAGATACTCCGTCAGCACTGACCAGGACTTGTAATAATCTTTTAGATTATGGACTGCTCTATCATAATCCATTTGTGAATCAGAAAACATGACTCTCCTCCATTTTCCACGCCTAAAACTCTCTGCAAGCTGCTTTCTTTTGCCGAATACGTGGTATGCGTAGTTGTACACGTCTTTGTTGATATGTCAGGTGCAAAGTAAATGAGCAGACTCAGGAAAAACCTCTGCCACTGGTCGCATCAGACCCATCTCCCGGTCTGTTATTATTGCAGTCGGGCTAACAATATTCAATAACAGATCTCGCAACCTCTCCAACACCCACCGGTAACTAGACTCGGTCTCATCCTTCAAAATTGCATATCCGACGAGGAAATTCATGTTTGTTGGAGTAACCCCAACCATCTCAAACAAAGGCATCTTATACTGGTTCGTCTTATACGTCGAATCCATGCAGATTACGAATGGGTATGTACGCAACAACTGAACTGAAGTCGGATGTGCCAAAAATGTGTGAGTGAGGACATTAGTTTCTTCATCTGCCACAATCCAATGCAAATAGTTATGCTCCACTGCCTGACTGAGAAACTGCTAGGCGGGATTCATGTCTTCAAATTTCGTCCTCCTCATGTACTCTCTGAAGTTATAAATGTGTCTTTGATTGGGATTATCCTCCGTGAATTTCTCCTTTACCGCCAACAAAATGTTACGTGGACTTGCTTGTGCCTCTATCATATCACGAAAAATTTGCTTAGTTCCAACACTAAGTCCGCTGACCTGTCGGTGACCCTCTGAATAAACTGCAAATGCGTAGTTGCGCTGCCCACAGGTGTCACTCGAAACAACGACTCATCCATCACGATCCCGTCGCTCGACCACTTTTACCAAAAAACGACAACCGCAGCCTTTTCTTTTTGTGTTCTTTCGTAGTGCAATACTCGTATCACGAGAACTCATTTCATGTCTGCGATCACATCTTAGGTAACAATCCATCTGGTTATCTGCTTTTGGTTTGTATGTGATATAACCAAAAAAAATTGGCTCCTTTTGCAACTTGTTTCGCCCATTTACAAACTTCCTCGATTGTTGTAAATATTTGTTTACTATCAACAAGCTCACTGTAATCTACTCTATCACCATCGAAATCTTGCAACGGAACCTGAAAAAAATTAATTTAACATAAATAAATAAAAAATGAAAAAATGGGCGTCTGCCCAATACGACTCCACCTATGTGGAGGCGTCTTAGCCAGACGCCCGAGTCGGAAAAAAAAATCCGCCTCCGTTACCTCGCCGGATCCAGGTGCTTCGCCAGACATTTTCGTGGTGTTGGTACTAGGAATGTGAGTAAAACTGAATCAAAAACTTTGTTTAAAGACACGGGACCAAATGAGTATTGATTGATTTGTTAAGGACAAAAAAGTAATTTTTGGGGCGATTTAAGTAGTTTTCCGGTGACGAATAGTAGCCCCCTAATTTTATGGTTTTAAAATCATGTTTTATGAAAGTTAGTAAAATGTATGAATGTCTGACATATCTATGCTTCTTGATCCAAAACAAGTCACTTGAAAAATTTCAAGGGTAGTGTTGTTATTCTATCCTTTAGAATCATTTGCAAGAATCCACATATCCAAACATGTTTAGTTTCTTATAAGAATCAGGGATAGTTATTTTAGTAAGAATCAGATTATCACATGAATCATCACTGTCAGAATCTAATCCAAATGAAGCCTAAATGTTTGTCACTCATCACCGAACTTGATATCCGTCTCTAGCAGTACGAACAATGCACGTGTGGTTTCGCATTGCATTTGCTTGAGGACTGACATCCATTGCGGTATTTGTTCAGGACTATGTCCGGATCTAACCTCATCCAAACAAATACGGACCTATGTATGTGCGCTATGTCTATTAAGATCTGGAAAGTAATTTCCAAAATCAAAATAGAATCCAGTGAAAATAATTTCCCATTCTGCCTTCGATCTAACGACTTCCTCTTGCATTGTTTCTTTCTTCCTCTTTGTGGTAGTGCTAGTGCTTGCAGCTGGTGCGTTACCCATACCGATGCTGAATTGGTTGTTGGTTGTCGCAAAATTAGGAGCACTTGCAGCAGGTTGGGTATCATATGCCAATTGAATTGGCACAAAATCTACAGACCAGTAATCACCACCTTCATTGTTCATCATGCCCTGGCTACAAATTAAAGTGAATATACAAAACATACAAATCACATTACACTGCTTTTTTACTGAATCAGGCAGTTGAAGTTGCAAATCAACAATAGGGATGATAGCAAAACTAGCCAAATAAATTCAACTTGTCCAGCTCAAGTTACAAGCACAAAAGATTAGCAATTGGAGTGTCACTGTTACATCCTAACCCTTGCATTTGGGTTAATTGTGTTTAGGTGGAGGATTAGTGGAGATTGAGATGGAGGGCTGAGATTGAAGGAAGGAGTTGTGGTGGATGGTGGAGATTGAAGGAGGAGAGGTATAGGTTGGGTTGATTCTCTCTCTCTCCCTCACTCGTTTTCTCACTCCCTCTCTCTCACGCGTGCCCCTCTCTCTCGATCCCTTTTCGTCCAGCTGAGGAAGACATGGAGGCGAGGCCGGCGAAGCGCGGAGGAGCTCAGGTGATCACCGGAGTGGAGGTGATCGCGTTCGAGGAGTTCGTCGGAGGAGAAGCGCTTGTGGAGGCGACTTCGTGGGTTCTTCAAAGGCTTCTTCAAGCCTTAAGGTATGCCAAGCTTTAGTGTAGACCTCCTTTTAGCCTTTGCGAGGGTTGGTGTGGCCGACGGTAGGCCGGAAGGCTCGTCGAGAACCTTGCAGCAGCTTTTCTGCTCTACAACGGTCGACCGGCGGGATGGCGCGGTCGACCGGTCGTAGTGTAATTCGGGCTAAAAACCCTTGCACCGGTCGAACGATACTCTTCGAGTGGTCGACCGGTGGTACGTTTTTCCAGGGGAAAAAGGCTCTAGGTGTTTTCGGTCGAACGGGTCCCCTTTGCCGGTCGACCGAAAAACACTGTTGTAGGTCGGTTGGGGGCGTTGACCATCTAAACGGTCGACCGCTCGTTGACTTCGTCTGACCGACGTTTAAGTTAACTTATTGGCCGGTCGACCGGGAGTGTGGTTTCGGTCGACCGTGTAGTGCAGTTTTGTTGGGGGATTTCCCTAGTTGTTTTCGGTCGACCGTGATCTGAGGGTCGTTCGACCGTTGGTGCTTTTTGAGCGAGAGAGGATTTTTCCCTGTTGGATTTCGGTCGACCGTGATTTGAGAGTCGTTCGACCGGTTGGACGTTATTTCGGTTTTTCTGAGGAATAGTTGTGGTGTTCGGTCGACCGTTGGGTTCTTCCGTTCGACCGTGTGGGCACTGTTTTGCATATGGATGCTTGTGCCGTGTGTTGTTGGATCCGTCTCTAGGGCAACGGGTCTCCGGCCTTTTTGGGGCGACGGTACAGACATTGCCGGCCTGAGAGGAGGGTCGTGTTGTGGCTCTAAGGAGCGGGTGCCGTGTGTGCTCGTTGTTGTTGTGGCTCTGAGGAGCGGGTGCCGTGTGTGCACGTTGTTGTTGTGGCTCTGAGGAGCGGGTGCCGTGTGTGCACGTTGTGGTTGTGGCTCTGAGGAGCGGTGCCGTGTGTGCACGTTGTTGTTGTGGCTCTGAGGAGCGGGTGCCGTGTGTGCACGTTGTTGTTGTGTCTCTGAGGAGCGGGTGCCTTGTGTGCACGTGTGATTGGGGGTTGGGGTGAGAGGACCCTTGAGACCCGAGGCCGATGTGTTCCGGCAGTGCCTGGTGTGCACGGGAGATTGTTATGTTTTACTGCATTTCATTTCATGTTTCATTACGCATATTATGTTCATATTTTAGGGGTTTGGCATACGGGGTTTCCCACGGGAAACTCAGGCATATTCATGTTTTATGTCAGGTCGTACGCGTCAGTAGGAGGTGGTGACTACGGACAGGAGCACCCAGACCAGATCCTGTCTCTTTTGGTTCTTCGAGGTGGATGATTTTCCCTTGTACATGTGTTGTATATCTTTTGTGTTGGGTTGTAATCATCCTTGACTCTTGTATTGTACAGTTTCCATATTATATATATATGTACTTGTGGTTTGGTGACGACCCCTGTGTTAATTCTTTATCTGTTTAAAGTTTTAAATTTTCCGCTGCTTCGGGGCGTTACAGTCACAACCAACTACAACCCACTGGACTCTTTACACAATAACACATGACACACTACAATTGCCTATTGCTGGCAATCTCGTCTCTAATATGATTACGGAGGTCTCCCATGAAATCATCCTCAAGCCCGACATATATTTGTTCCGGGGGTTCATTATCGATAACCCCATTGGGATTGTCAAGTTTAGTTCCTCTTCTACTTCTGTTGGCATGATTTCATGGCCAGGATTGTCGATTATGAAGTTGTGCAATGTCATCGTGGCAGAGACAAACTTGGGTCAGTTCTTTAGTGGCCCATTAAATTCAACAAACACCACCGTTTCTTGAGAACCCCAAATGTTCTTTCAATGACATTCTCACATTCCCAAGGTATGAATGCATACTGTTAAACAACTCGTCCCTTCCTTGGGTTGGAACCGTTTGGGATTCGGGAATATGATATCGAGTGTTCCCATATGGTGCCGAAATACCTTTTTGGTTTGAATATCCGGCGTCGACAATATAGTATTTATCTGAAACACCGTATGTAACACGTAAGAGATATTACATGGTTAGTTAATAATTTAAGTCGTACAATTGAAATCTCTACTTGCTGTTTGGAGGCATTAAAAAGTTTAATCTAAGATCGTAAATGACATGAGTAAGGTTCGGATTGTCATGTGCACAACCCTCTCATCCAGCTGATAAGAACGTGAAGTGTATTTTGAAATCGCAAACCCCTTGTACATTCTATTGTTCTATTCCCACCCTGAGCACTCCAGTAGACAGCCTGTTTCTCGGCAAGAACCACAATTGGCGTAGGTTATGTATTGGGAAAATGATAAACGACCGCTCTTGAGGACGCGGCTGAGTTGGCACGCACCATGTCAGCAGAGAAAATATATTCTTTTTTTATTTTATCCCTCTATTCTTTGGTTGCCCGTACAAATGTCCTGGGCAATCACTTCATCCCTCCCTTCATCCCTCGTTAATGCGTCTCAAATCACTTCATTCCTCATTTTGGCGCTCCCACACAACAGAGGACTTTTCATCTTTATCTCAAGATGTGTCTTCCTTTCTCTTCTGTGATCATTCTCTGTACTCCAATGGAAATCGTTAATGTGTCTTTCCCAAGTGGAGCAGTCGACAAACGTTCCTAAGGAGGAGATGTTCTTTCTTTCTTTCGAAGAAGCCAAAACATTTACGTGGCCTATGCCAATTCTTGTGGTTTTGGGGTTAAGATACGGCAATCTCATTACGATCGTGGTGTTGTTATACGGGCCACGCTGACTTGCTCCAAGGAGGGCACGACACAAACAAACCAAGGGCAAGGGAAATTGAAGCCTATGTTATCTAGTAGAGTCCAATGCACTGCTCGGATAATGGTCTCCAGAAACTCAGCAAGGGGTTACCACATTAACTTTGTGGATATTAAATATAACCAAACCATGCTTGACCAGGAGCAAGTATGTTTTCTCAGACAAAAAACGAACTGTCCCTGAGGTCGCCAAAGCACGCATATCGTGCAATGATACTGCTGGGATATTGGCTGCTAAGACCATGCAATCTTTTGTGGTCAAGGATGGAGGTCATGACAATTTGACTTTCAACGAAAGGGATTTAAGGTTTGTGTTCTTTCTGCCTAACATAATTGAAGTTCAACATTTTGCTCCTGGTCTTAGTGGTTTCTGTGTGCATGAACGTTATAAACGAAGTCAGAAATTTGAAGATGGGACCTGGTGATGCACAAGCTCTTCAGAACTATTTCATTAGGATGCAGAAGATTGATTCCATGTTTTTCTATGTAATGGATATGGATGACGAAGGAAGACTACGGAACGTGTTTTGGGCTGACTGTCGTTCTAGAGCTGCATATTCATACTTTGGAGACGCAATATGTTTTGACACTACCTACATTACCAACAAATACGACATGCCTTTGCCCCATTTGTAGGAGTTAATCACCATTTCGAGTCAATTTTGCTCGGTTGAGATTTACTGTCTTCTGAGACCACTGAAACTTACATTTGGTTGTTCCAAACATGGTTGTCATGCATGAATGGTAAGGTGTGGTTATGTCCAGTTAAAGCTCTGTGTCTGTTCAGTTTAAGGTGTGGATATGTTCAGTTTAAGTTGTGGATCTGTTCAGTTTAAGTTGTGTGATTGTTCGGTTTAAGATTTGGATCCGTTCGATTTAAGGTGTGGATCCATTCGGTTTAAGGTGTGTGACTTCCATTTAAGGTGTGGATCTGTTCGGATTAAGTTGTGTGACTGTTCGATTTAAGGTGTGGATTTGTTCGGTTTAAGTTGTGGATCTGTTCGGTTTAAGGTGTAACGCCCCCAATCTCGTGGGTACGCACACTGGGAAAGACTACAAGTGTTGCGATCAGAGACCTCCGCGACGACCGAAGGAGTTACAAAAGACACATACCAAATAACGACTCGATAGTACGTAGATAGATCATACATGGATATATTAACATAAAACATAATTGAAAAGTGAGAGATTATACATATATGGTAACAAGGTCAAATACATTTGATTGGCATCATTTCATGCATATTCATGTCTCTTATATCCATTATCTTTCACCTTAAACAATGCTATGTAACGAGTTTTATGTTTAGATTTCAGAAATAAAGAGGGTTGAAGAGGAGAAACATGAAAGGACCCAAAATCAGGGAAAAATGACTGAATTGTGAGACCTGGGGACCAAGATGCAAGGGAGAAGGACCTAAACGTAAGACAGAAGGACCTAAGAGCAAATCAGGAAACTCCACACCATCATGGGGAGTATTTTGCCAATTCGATTCGGGTCGGAGCTCCAACAAACCAACCAGATGCATCCAAGACCAAGACACACAACAAGGAAGGCCCACAAACAAATCCAGACGGATCTGGATCCTATAGGCCGCCAATTGGCGGTCTGGAACCGCCCAGATCCACTTAACTTTCTCCTGGACTTGTATTAATGTGTGCTTAGTCTATTTTTGGTATTGGTTTAGTCCCACATCGGGGGATTGTCCTGGATTAGCTTTTTCCATGCTTATAAATAGAACTCTTCACCTCCCATTGTATCCATCTCTCTCTTTGGTGGCATCTTCCCTACTAAGAGTGAAGCCTTGAAGCAAAACTCTCGTGGAGGAAGAGCTGCTTGTAATTTGAGTGAGTTAATAATTGATGTTTTCTTTAGCTTGTTAATTCTTGCTTAGTTGATTTCCTTTCATGTTTTTGCTTTGTTGCTTGTTTTGTTGTATGCTTCTTTAATATTTCTTGCTTGATTAGTATAGTTTCATTTCAGTATTATGCTTGCTTTTGTTAATATAGTTAGTGTAATGAGTATTGAGTAGTTCCATCCCCATTTGGGGGGTGGAGAAATATGTGATATAATCATGTAGTGTATTAAGTGTGTGTTATCTTTATCCCTTGAGCTTTATATGATTTCCATAACCATCTAATGGGTTTTCACTCTTATCTTTGATATGCTAATGCTCTTGAATGAAGCTTAGCTTATGCTTTGATTAGTGGACCTATTTTATGGGGAATGATAAGGTTAGGATATGAATGAAGTTAATATTGGAAACACAATTTGTAGTGTATGTGCTCTTGGTGCCTTTACCTTAGCTAATGTCTTGTATGTTTTAATGATGTAGTGAAATCTTAATTCATGTGGAGGCATAGTAGGGTATAGTCTTTATACTTGAGTTCATGTAGCTTCATTCCAATTATTGTCTTGTATGTTTTAATGATGTAGTCTTATCTCAATTCATGTGGAGGAAAAGTTGGATGTAGTTTTATGATTTCATGCACTACATGTTGTGAGGAGCTTAATGAACACACACACTTCTTTATGTTCACATTATTTCTCTACCCCCTTTGGGGGTTTAGTTTTTCTTGCTTCTTTTCCAATTCCATTTGCATCTTAGTGTAGTTTAGTGTAATCAAACCAACCTTTCTTCCCTTTCTTTACCTCTCGCCTTCGCACAAACCAAGTGTCGACACACCTCCCAGTGGACGACCCGTATTTGCCACCGCTTCAACGTGGCCGTGTACTTGCGGTTAAATATAAAATGGTCAATCAACATTACATCGAGTTCACAAGGGAAATACATCATAAATAATGCGGAAGCAAAAGACAAACTGAAGAATTTGGTCGACGTGTCCCTCATGTACAGAATCTTCGACTACTCGTCTAGTCTACCATATAGGAATCTAACTACCTGCATGCACCGCATCAACATATGCGTGAGTTTTCTATAAAGAAAACCCAATATGCCCCTGGCCCAATCGGAGTTATATGGAAGAATGCATGCAATCTATCTAAGACAAAAGCATCCAAAACAGAAACAGAAAGCACATAATGCAACAGAAGGCTACGACTCCATAAGTCATGCTGGTCGGGCGCACCCAAATCATTCCTCAATAGGAACCAGAACACCAGCCTCGCTGGTCAAAGGCGGTCACTCGACAGTGACCCACCGCTCGGCACAAAGCGGTGCGCCGGATAAGTGTCCCAATTCATGGCAAGTGACCTACATGGTGCCATCGCGAACTTGGGAATACCTACCCTGAGACAGAATGGCAGCGCGCCTGCCCAGGACTTTTCTTACGCCTGACCTCCCAACGTGAAGGTCTTATGTGAATGACCTCTCTAGCTAGAGGACCCACTCGTGGTCCGTCGGCCCAAAAACAGAATGTGCCCAGAATTATTAATCAGATTAGATGCGATGCAGGCTACTTAAGCATCTAAAATCTAATGCATCTACAGTGTATGGAATGAGCTCGAGGAAAGCTATCCAGATACCCTCCTAACTGAAGGGAATGTGTTCTAAAAGTTTTACTTTTAAATGCCAATTATTATGAATTGAATGAAAAATCATTTTGTTCCTTGTTTATGTTATTCGTCTTTTGGAAGTGTTCAGGAAGAGGCTCTTGGTCCTTAACCGTAGAGCTCTAAAAGATATTGGTTTACATAACACAAAAGATATTCGCAATCATGGTAATTAACATGGGACATTAATTACCGAGTTAAGATTGTCGTGTTGGTCATAGATCATTGTAGCTCTACAAGTGAGTGACAACACGGGTACACAAAAGAGGAAAATATTACTTTTGTATACTGAATAGACCTAATAAGTAAAATATTATAGAAATGTATTTCTGTGTCATTAATATTTTACTGTGTCTTTGGTCCTTTGATATTTTACTGTGTCTCTGGTCCTTTCTGCCCGAGGACATTGCTGAAGATATGATTCTTGGCTCTCTAGCCCCGTCCTTCAAGGACTTTGTGATGCACTACCACGTGCGTGAAAAAGGGGTGAGTCTTGAGGAGCTGCACGACGCTCTCAAAACTGCTGAAGTTGACATGGGCAAGGGTAGGGACAAGCATGTCCTTGCCGTCCATGGGAGGAGTCAAAAGATTGGTAAAGGAAAGGGCAAATCTACCAAAAGTGGTTCAATCAAGAGCAAGGGAGTAGGAGGTGCTCGTGCGAGTGCCTCGAGGGGGAAATCTCAGAAATCTCCAACTCCCAATACGGAGTGCTTTCACTGCGGTGAAAAAGGACACATCCGGCCAAATTGCCCCAAGTACAAGGAAGACCTTGACAACAGAGTGATTGAACATTGGCGCCCCAAAAAGGCCAAAGGTATATTTGTTATTGAAATAAATTTAGCCACCTCTGTCCAGGATTGGGTAATTGATACTGGATCTTGTGCTCACATAATTTCTAATGTGCAGCTACTCATGGATAGGAAGGAACTCGTAAGGAACGAGGTAGAATTGAAGGTCGGAAATGGTGCGAACGTATCTGCGGTTGCACAAGATTCTGTGGTGCTTCAATTATGTAGTGGTTTAAATTTATGTCTAAAGAATGTTTATTATGTGCCTTCGATTAGCAAGAACATTATTTCTGTATCATGTTTAGATATGGACAATTTTAATATAAATATATCAAATTCTTGCTTGTCTATATCGAAGAATGGTGTTTTCTATGCAAATGCATTCATAAGGAATGGTCTCTATTTGGTTGAATTGAATGATAAACAAATCTTTAATATCAATAACAAAAGACTTAAAACCACTCACGAGAATGATACTCTCTTGTGGCACTATCGTCTTGGTCACATAAATGAAAAGCGCATCAAGAAATTGCAAGAAGCTAACCTTCTTGGTCTACTTGATTTTAAATCATTAGAGACGTGCCAACCATGTATAATGGGAAAAATGACCAAAAATCCTTTCAAGAAGAAAGGCCCAAGGGCGAGTGGCTTGTTGGATTTGATACATTCCGATGTATGTGGTCCAATGAGTACTAGTGCACGAGATGGTTTCAGGTACTTCATTACGTTCACGGATGATTATAGTCGTTATGGCTATGTTTATCTAATGAGAAACAAAAGTGAATCCTTTGACAAGTTCAAAGAATTCAAGAATGAAGTAGAGAACCAACTCGACAAGAAAATCAAGTCTCTACGAACGGATCGTGGAGGTGAGTACTTAAGTGTCGAATTTGACTCATACCTAAAGGAGTTTGGTATTGTACCTCAACTCACCCCTCCCGGTACACCTCAGTGGAATGGGGTATCCGAAAGGAGGAATATGACATTGCTCGACATGGTTCGGTCAATGATGAGTCATGCGGAATTACCTCTTTACTTTTGGAGTTATGCACTACAAACTGCGGCTTACACACTAAATAATGTTCCATCCAAATCCGTGGAGAAAACTCCTTATGAGCTATGGAGTGGTAAAACACTTAAGCTCAGTTTTCTCAAGATTTGGGGTTGTGAGGCTTACGTCAAGAAATTGATGTCGACCAAACTTCAACCAAAAGCGGATAAGTGCTTCTTCATTGGTTATCCTCGTGAGACAAGAGGATACATATCACCTCCAATAGAGTGATTGTAGAGAGGGATGCCACATTTCTGGAAAATGAATTTCTAGAAAGAGTAAAAAGTAGTGGGAGTAGGGTTGTGCTTGAGGAAACTCAAGATACTCTACAAGATCATGACACGAATGATGACGTTCAAGATCATGAAGGTCCAACCGAGATTCCTTTGGTTAGTGGGAGCGTGAGCGAGAGACCATCACAAGAAATTGTGAGAGAATCTCAATCATCCCCACCAAGTGTACGTTCAAGAATTGAACGTGAACCAACTCCTCAAGAAATTGTGGAAGAAGTTCGAGAGACACGAGAAGAACCGAAAGAACTAAGAAGGTCAACAAGGGAAAGGAAGAAACCCGACTTGTATCTGGGACTTCATGAAATCATGGTACTAGATACCAATGATCCCTTGACCTTCCAAGAAGCAATGGAAAGGGAAGACTCCAAACTATGGCTTAAAGCCATGGAATCCGAAATAGAATCCATGTATGATAATCAAGTGTGAAACTTGGTTGACCTTCCTCAAGGGAAAAATACCATTCAAAATAAATGGGTTTTCAAGAGGAAGATGGACATGGATGGGAACTTGACAACCTACAAAGCGAGGCTTGTAGCGAAGGGTTTCACTCAAGTTCAAGGAATTGACTATGATGAAACTTTTTCACCGGTTGCCATGTTCAAGTCTATTCGGATAATGCTCGCTATTGCTGCATTTCATGATTATGAAATATGGCAAATGGATGTCAAAACGGCGTTCCTTAATGGGAACTTGGAGGAGAATGTGTACATGGTACAACCTCAAGGTTTTGAAGATCCAAAGAATAGCGAAAAGGTATGCAAGCTTCAAAGATCCATTTATGGATTGAAGCAAGCATCAAAGAGTTGGAACAAACGCTTTGACGAGGAAGTGAAAAAGCTTCACTTCATTGACAAGGTCTTCAAAGTAAGGAAGAAACTTGTATATACAAGAAGGTTAGTAGGAGCCATGTAGTATTCCTAATCTTATATGTCGATGACATATTGCTTATGGGCAATCATATTCCTTTGCTTGAGCAAACGAGAAGTTCATTGAAATCTGCATTTTCAATGAAAGATATGGGTGAGACTCAATACATCTTGGGAATCAAGATATATCGAGATAGATCTCGTAGACTCATTGGCCTCAGTCAACGTACATACATTGACAAGGTCTTGGAAAGGTTCAAGATGAACAACTCCAAAAAGGGCAGTGTGCCAATGAGTATGGGTGTGCAACTCAAGAAGTCTCAACGTGCGCAATCACGTAAGGACTTAGAGTACATGAAGGATGTCCCTTATGCTTCGTCAATTGGGTCGATCATGTACGCGATGACTTGCACAAGACCCGATGTCTCGTATGCTCTAAGCGTGACAAGTCGTCACCAATCCAACGCAGGTCCTGAGCATTGGACTGCGGTCAAGAATATCCTGAAGTACCTTAACCGGACTAAGGATAAGATTCTTGTTTATGGAGGACAAAGGGAATTGATAGCTGAAGGTTACTCGGATGCGAGTTTCATGAGTGATCCAGACGATAGAAGGTCGCAATCAGGATACGTCTTCCTTCTGAATGGTGGAGCTGTGAGTTGGCGTAGTTGGAAGCAAAGCACTACGGCCGACTCAACCACTGCTTCCGAAGTAATGGTTGTCGCTGAAGCGAGCAAGGAAGGAGTGTGGATTAAGAAGTTCCTTGAAGAGCTTGGAGTAGTTCCCTCGAGCGAGGGACCAATAGAGCTATTTTGTGACAATAGTGCATCTATCTCGCAAATCAAGGATCCCAAATCACACCACAAAGTGAAGTACATGGATCGTAAGTACTTCGTGACACGTGACCTCATCGACGAAGGCAAAATAAATCTGTTATGGGTGGACACCAACAGCAACACAGCTGATCCATTCACAAAACCCTTATCCCAAGTCAATGGCGAAATGCATTTCGAGTCCATGGTATTGAGGAACCATGTAGATTGGCTTGATGGTTGATATGTAATAGGGTTTACCCTAGTTATTATTGTTTTATGCATTGGGTATGTATGAGAAAGAAAACTTTAATAACAAGTGGGAGATTGAAGGGAATGTGTTCTAAAAGTTTTACTTTTAAATGCCAATTATTATGAATTGAATGAAAAATCATTTTGTTCCTTGTTTATGTTATTCGTCTTTTGGAAGTGTTAAGAAAGAGGCTCTTGGTCCTTAACCGTAGAGCTCTAAAAGATATTGGTTTACATAACACAAAAGATATTCGCAATCATGGTAATTAACATGGGACATTAATTACCGAGTTAAGATTGTCGTGTTGGTCATAGATCATTGTAGCTCTACAAGTGAGTGACAACACGGGTACACAAAAGAGGAAAATATTACTTTTGTATACTGAATAGACCTAATAAGTAAAATATTATAGAAATGTATTTCTGTGTCATTAATATTTTACTGTGTCTTTGGTCCTTTGATATGAGACTTATATCTGATCACTTAAGGAATACTTAATTAGATCAGTGTCTTGAACTATCGATAAGTGTAGTGTAAAGGCATTGGTTGGTTAAGTACAACTTTTGTTGGAGAAGATAGTTAGTCAAAAGACTATCATTGCCCCTCTTAGTAGAGTAATGATATTAGTGGGCCCCTTGATAAAGCAAAGTTATAATGTGCACAATGTGATTTGAGTTAAGTCACATATTTATAACTAGCTTAAAGAGATCAAGAAATGAATACTAAGACAAAGATGACACAATACTACTTTGTGTGTATTCTTAATATCATGAGGCAAGGGACGGACACAAGTGGTGCACTCCATCACTAAATGGATCAGGTTTTGGTTCGAGTGGAATTAAGACATCTAACTAATTAGGGAGCTATAATGTGTAGCTAGATACCGCTTATAGCTTGTGATATTAAGCTCTTAATATCACTGCCAACTTAGTTTAGATCCTCCCATAGGTCACACCACAAAACTGGGAAACAAGAACAGGGGATTTTGAGTTCATAAGATGTGTCGGGTTTCATGTAGAAAATATGACACATGGGGTGAACAAGCAAAATCAAAATTATGTTGTGATTAATAACGTAATTAGAATCTAAATTAAATTCATATGTGATGTAAATATTATGGGGTGTAATGATTGATCATTACATAGGATAATATGTTACATAAGCTATGAATTTACTAGTAATCCCGAAATGTCAAATTTTGTAGGGGTTAAACCGAAATTTGACAAGTCTGCAAAATAGTGCTCCAACGGTCGACCGGTTAGCAGTAAACGGTCGACCGATCGGGCACGGTCGACCGGACGTGTCTCGACCGATAACAGGGAATTTTCATCTGTTCGAACGGTCGACCGAATGTGATCGGTCGGTCGACCGAACATTGCGATGGAATAGTTCCTGTTATGAACGGTCGACCGAGTTATTGAACGGTCGACCGAAACCTGGTTCGAGCGGTCGACCGAACCTTGAAACGGTCGACCGGTCCAGACGGTTTTCAGCAGAATTAATTTAAGAATTAATTAGATCATGCATGGAATTGGTCCATAATTGATTTAATTCGTGGCTTATATTATTTATTATTAAATAATGGATGGTTAGATGGAATTTTGCATGAAATCATGGGCAAGAGGTTACACATGAATAGGTAATTTGGAGAGAACTTATAAATACAAGTTTATCTCATTACCTCCTTAATTCATTCATTATTTTCTTATGCAAAATTCTCTCTCCATAATTCTCCACGAAAATTCCTTAATTCTTAAGTTTAGTTTTAGTTCTTAAGAGATCATCTTCTCAAGGGAATTAAAGAGTGGTTAGTAATTGGATTCTAAACCCTATCGGAGATTGAGAGACTAGCTTCCCTCTCTCCGATCTTGTTTAGAGTTTGGTGAATACTCAGAGGCATCCGGCGCAGCGAGAAGCATCCCCAACGTCTCCGAATCTTCAAGAAGTTTTAGAGAACTTCTAGGTATGAATTTCGGAGTCCATATTTGTTTTAATAAAGTTTTGAAACTAGATATTGAAACAAATTAATGCATGCATGAAATAAATCATAGAAAATTGTAAATTGATCCTTATTGTGCATAAAAATTTCGAAAATAAATATGTACAATTAAACATGAAATCCTACAGTGGTATCAGAGCATAGGGTTCAATTTTCTCATGATTTAAGGTTGTAAACGAATTTAGTTTACCATCTAGGATTTAAACAATTCGATTTACCGGTTTTTTCGGTCTATGAATGTTTGTTGATGTAATTCTCCATAATAATTCGTTCTGAATGTTTTAAGTGTTTTAAAACATGCCATGTAATTATTAGAATTAAGATTTAGACATTTGTCTAACTTGCAATAATTTCGTTTTAAGTATAAACGATTATTTTGTAAGAGAATCAACAAAACCGAAAAACTGCGATTCATCTTTCCATTGGAAATTGGACGGACAGCGGTTCATAATTAATTTTCGAACTATGGATGCATGAAAAATGTTTTTAATGGATTTCAAAATGTTTTTCAAAGAATTGTTTGGGATTCTAGATGCTTGATAAACTAGGGTGGATAGTTTATAGCGATATTGCGTGCATGGATGCTCGAGTTGTTTTTGCAGGAATTGTGAGTTTATATGTTCCAAATCAGCGCCTATGAATGTTTATAATTGTTATAATACAGGGGCTTATGTATGTAAAAGCCAAATTCTCTATTTCCATCTTTTAGATAGTTGCATATGCATATGAGAGGTTTTACATAGGACTTGCACTAGTCGGTTTTTATCGAATGTGAGGAGCATGTTTATTTTCTATAAAATCTACATCTCCGGTGCAAGAGGAAGTCGCCGCTGTAGCGCATCGATCGAGGATCGAAGATCAGGGATCGAGGATCGAAGGGAACATATAAACTCACACGATGTGGATTGTGTGAATGTTTAATTTCTGTTGCTATACATGTGATGAATGTGTTGAATGTTAGGATGTGTATGATTAATAATATGCATGATAACCTAAAATTCTAAATCACATGTTAAATTGTCCAAACAAAAATTAAGAATAAATTTCCTTCTTATTTCATCCACTAGCAGCCATTGATCGAGGGATACTCTGCTCGCCCTTAGCGGGAGATAGCTCCCTCCATCTTTGGGAATAGTGGGAGATATAATGGTTGTCTGTTGTTGTGCCACAATTAAATATATGAGGTGTGTTTCACCCTAGTGAATCCCAAGTATGTTTAGTTGTGAATACAATGGATAAACGTATCTCGTATCAAATGAAAATAAGTTTTCTTAACATTACCTAGAGCCCTCGCTCGGTTTTGGGAAAACGTTTTTTCTTACGAGGATAGGTCGTATTCCCTCATAATTAAAACGACAAGAGTCACAAGAGTTTGAAGATGCTAAATGTTGCTAAGATTCAAAAAGGTTGTGATTAGAAAATGTTTTCTTACCTTGATATTGTAATGTATTCGATAGCCCTTAGCTAGTCTATATTACGATTGATGGGATCTTGGATTGTTGCATTTATGGGCAAAATTTTTATTTGCAACATTTATATTTATATTCAATATATGTATGCATGTGTATTAAAAAAAATTTGCATTAAAACCTATATGATTTATTTTGTAGAAAAATGTCGAACATCCAACCTATCGTACGATCCATGATAGAAAAACACCCTTTAGCAAATGATGGCTCAAACTTCATTAGTTGGCAACTCAAACTCAACATCGTGTTAAAGTTTGAGAAACTATCTCACATTTTGGAAGGTCCAATCCCAAAGTGGAATGAGAGATTAACCGATGAAGAGAAAGAGGCTAAGGCCAAGTGAGAAGACCAAGAGAACCAAGTTCACGGTCTTATGCTAGCATCCATGGGTGACTCGCTTCAAGCGAAATACTTGGATTCAAAACCCAAGAAGACCATGGAGGCTTTATCAAAGATGTTCATGGATAGTGCCCGAAAGGAGCGCTATAAGACCACCATCGCACTCACAAGGTGCCATATGGCGGAGGGAACATCGGTATCCATGCATTTTCTCACGATGCAAGGGTACCTTGAGAAGTTGGCAAAGCTCTCTTCACCAATGCCCGAGGACATTGCTGAAGATATGATTCTTGGCTCTCTAGCCCCGTCCTTCAAGGACTTTGTGATGCACTACCACGTGCGTGAAAAAGGGGTGAGTCTTGAGGAGCTGCACGACGCTCTCAAAACTGCTGAAGTTGACATGGGCAAGGGTAGGGACAAGCATGTCCTTGCCGTCCATGGGAGGAGTCAAAAGATTGGTAAAGGAAAGGGCAAATCTACCAAAAGTGGTTCAATCAAGAGCAAGGGAGTAGGAGGTGCTCGTGCGAGTGCCTCGAGGGGGAAATCTCAGAAATCTCCAACTCCCAATACGGAGTGCTTTCACTGCGGTGAAAAAGGACACATCCGGCCAAATTGCCCCAAGTACAAGGAAGACCTTGACAACAGAGTGATTGAACATTGGCGCCCCAAAAAGGCCAAAGGTATATTTGTTATTGAAATAAATTTAGCCACCTCTGTCCAGGATTGGGTAATTGATACTGGATCTTGTGCTCACATAATTTCTAATGTGCAGCTACTCATGGATAGGAAGGAACTCGTAAGGAACGAGGTAGAATTGAAGGTCGGAAATGGTGCGAACGTATCTGCGGTTGCACAAGGTTCTGTGGTGCTTCAATTATGTAGTGGTTTAAATTTATGTCTAAAGAATGTTTATTATGTGCCTTCGATTAGCAAGAACATTATTTCTGTATCATGTTTAGATATGGACAATTTTAATATAAATATATCAAATTCTTGCTTGTCTATATCGAAGAATGGTGTTTTCTATGCAAATGCATTCATAAGGAATGGTCTCTATTTGGTTGAATTGAATGATAAACAAATCTTTAATATCAATAACAAAAGACTTAAAACCACTCACGAGAATGATACTCTCTTGTGGCACTATCGTCTTGGTCACATAAATGAAAAGCGCATCAAGAAATTGCAAGAAGCTAACCTTCTTGGTCTACTTGATTTTAAATCATTAGAGACGTGCCAACCATGTATAATGGGAAAAATGACCAAAAATCCTTTCAAGAAGAAAGGCCCAAGGGCGAGTGGCTTGTTGGATTTGATACATTCCGATGTATGTGGTCCAATGAGTACTAGTGCACGAGATGGTTTCAGGTACTTCATTACGTTCACGGATGATTATAGTCGTTATGGCTATGTTTATCTAATGAGAAACAAAAGTGAATCCTTTGACAAGTTCAAAGAATTCAAGAATGAAGTAGAGAACCAACTCGACAAGAAAATCAAGTCTCTACGAACGGATCGTGGAGGTGAGTACTTAAGTGTCGAATTTGACTCATACCTAAAGGAGTTTGGTATTGTACCTCAACTCACCCCTCCCGGTACACCTCAGTGGAATGGGGTATCCGAAAGGAGGAATATGACATTGCTCGACATGGTTCGGTCAATGATGAGTCATGCGGAATTACCTCTTTACTTTTGGAGTTATGCACTACAAACTGCGGCTTACACACTAAATAATGTTCCATCCAAATCCGTGGAGAAAACTCCTTATGAGCTATGGAGTGGTAAAACACTTAAGCTCAGTTTTCTCAAGATTTGGGGTTGTGAGGCTTACGTCAAGAAATTGATGTCGACCAAACTTCAACCAAAAGCGGATAAGTGCTTCTTCATTGGTTATCCTCGTGAGACAAGAGGATACATATCACCTCCAATAGAGTGATTGTAGAGAGGGATGCCACATTTCTGGAAAATGAATTTCTAGAAAGAGTAAAAAGTAGTGGGAGTAGGGTTGTGCTTGAGGAAACTCAAGATACTCTACAAGATCATGACACGAATGATGACGTTCAAGATCATGAAGGTCCAACCGAGATTCCTTTGGTTAGTGGGAGCGTGAGCGAGAGACCATCACAAGAAATTGTGAGAGAATCTCAATCATCCCCACCAAGTGTACGTTCAAGAATTGAACGTGAACCAACTCCTCAAGAAATTGTGGAAGAAGTTCGAGAGACACGAGAAGAACCGAAAGAACTAAGAAGGTCAACAAGGGAAAGGAAGAAACCCGACTTGTATCTGGGACTTCATGAAATCATGGTACTAGATACCAATGATCCCTTGACCTTCCAAGAAGCAATGGAAAGGGAAGACTCCAAACTATGGCTTAAAGCCATGGAATCCGAAATAGAATCCATGTATGATAATCAAGTGTGAAACTTGGTTGACCTTCCTCAAGGGAAAAATACCATTCAAAATAAATGGGTTTTCAAGAGGAAGATGGACATGGATGGGAACTTGACAACCTACAAAGCGAGGCTTGTAGCGAAGGGTTTCACTCAAGTTCAAGGAATTGACTATGATGAAACTTTTTCACCGGTTGCCATGTTCAAGTCTATTCGGATAATGCTCGCTATTGCTGCATTTCATGATTATGAAATATGGCAAATGGATGTCAAAACGGCGTTCCTTAATGGGAACTTGGAGGAGAATGTGTACATGGTACAACCTCAAGGTTTTGAAGATCCAAAGAATAGCGAAAAGGTATGCAAGCTTCAAAGATCCATTTATGGATTGAAGCAAGCATCAAAGAGTTGGAACAAACGCTTTGACGAGGAAGTGAAAAAGCTTCACTTCATTGACAAGGTCTTCAAAGTAAGGAAGAAACTTGTATATACAAGAAGGTTAGTAGGAGCCATGTAGTATTCCTAATCTTATATGTCGATGACATATTGCTTATGGGCAATCATATTCCTTTGCTTGAGCAAACGAGAAGTTCATTGAAATCTGCATTTTCAATGAAAGATATGGGTGAGACTCAATACATCTTGGGAATCAAGATATATCGAGATAGATCTCGTAGACTCATTGGCCTCAGTCAACGTACATACATTGACAAGGTCTTGGAAAGGTTCAAGATGAACAACTCCAAAAAGGGCAGTGTGCCAATGAGTATGGGTGTGCAACTCAAGAAGTCTCAACGTGCGCAATCACGTAAGGACTTAGAGTACATGAAGGATGTCCCTTATGCTTCGTCAATTGGGTCGATCATGTACGCGATGACTTGCACAAGACCCGATGTCTCGTATGCTCTAAGCGTGACAAGTCGTCACCAATCCAACGCAGGTCCTGAGCATTGGACTGCGGTCAAGAATATCCTGAAGTACCTTAACCGGACTAAGGATAAGATTCTTGTTTATGGAGGACAAAGGGAATTGATAGCTGAAGGTTACTCGGATGCGAGTTTCATGAGTGATCCAGACGATAGAAGGTCGCAATCAGGATACGTCTTCCTTCTGAATGGTGGAGCTGTGAGTTGGCGTAGTTGGAAGCAAAGCACTACGGCCGACTCAACCACTGCTTCCGAAGTAATGGTTGTCGCTGAAGCGAGCAAGGAAGGAGTGTGGATTAAGAAGTTCCTTGAAGAGCTTGGAGTAGTTCCCTCGAGCGAGGGACCAATAGAGCTATTTTGTGACAATAGTGCATCTATCTCGCAAATCAAGGATCCCAAATCACACCACAAAGTGAAGTACATGGATCGTAAGTACTTCGTGACACGTGACCTCATCGACGAAGGCAAAATAAATCTGTTATGGGTGGACACCAACAGCAACACAGCTGATCCATTCACAAAACCCTTATCCCAAGTCAATGGCGAAATGCATTTCGAGTCCATGGGATTGAGGAACCATGTAGATTGGCTTGATGGTTGATATGTAATAGGGTTTACCCTAGTTATTATTGTTTTATGCATTGGGTATGTATGAGAAAGAAAACTTTAATAACAAGTGGGAGATTGAAGGGAATGTGTTCTAAAAGTTTTACTTTTAAATGCCAATTATTATGAATTGAATGAAAAATCATTTTGTTCCTTGTTTATGTTATTCGTCTTTTGGAAGTGTTAAGAAAGAGGCTCTTGGTCCTTAACCGTAGAGCTCTAAAAGATATTGGTTTACATAACACAAAAGATATTCGCAATCATGGTAATTAACATGGGACATTAATTACCGAGTTAAGATTGTCGTGTTGGTCATAGATCATTGTAGCTCTACAAGTGAGTGACAACACGGGTACACAAAAGAGGAAAATATTACTTTTGTATACTGAATAGACCTAATAAGTAAAATATTATAGAAATGTATTTCTGTGTCATTAATATTTTACTGTGTCTTTGGTCCTTTGATATGAGACTTATATCTGATCACTTAAGGAATACTTAATTAGATCAGTGTCTTGAACTATCGATAAGTGTAGTGTAAAGGCATTGGTTGGTTAAGTACAACTTTTGTTGGAGAAGATAGTTAGTCAAAAGACTATCATTGCCCCTCTTAGTAGAGTAATGATATTAGTGGGCCCCTTGATAAAGCAAAGTTATAATGTGCACAATGTGATTTGAGTTAAGTCACATATTTATAACTAGCTTAAAGAGATCAAGAAATGAATACTAAGACAAAGATGACACAATACTACTTTGTGTGTATTCTTAATATCATGAGGCAAGGGACGGACACAAGTGGTGCACTCCATCACTAAATGGATCAGGTTTTGGTTCGAGTGGAATTAAGACATCTAACTAATTAGGGAGCTATAATGTGTAGCTAGATACCGCTTATAGCTTGTGATATTAAGCTCTTAATATCACTGCCAACTTAGTTTAGATCCTCCCATAGGTCACACCACAAAACTGGGAAACAAGAACAGGGGATTTTGAGTTCATAAGATGTGTCGGGTTTCATGTAGAAAATATGACACATGGGGTGAACAAGCAAAATCAAAATTATGTTGTGATTAATAACGTAATTAGAATCTAAATTAAATTCATATGTGATGTAAATATTATGGGGTGTAATGATTGATCATTACATAGGATAATATGTTACATAAGCTATGAATTTACTAGTAATCCCGAAATGTCAAATTTTGTAGGGGTTAAACCGAAATTTGACAAGTCTGCAAAACAGTGCTCCAACGGTCGACCGGTTAGCAGTAAACGGTCGACCGATCGGGCACGGTCGACCGGACGTGTCTCGACCGATAACAGGGAATTTTCATCTGTTTGAACGGTCGACCGAACATTGCGATGGAATAGTTCCTGTTATGAACGGTCGACCGAGTTATTGAACGGTCGACCGAAACCTGGTTCGAGCGGTCGACCGAACCTTGAAACGGTCGACCGGTCCAGACGGTTTTCAGCAGAATTAATTTAAGAATTAATTAGATCATGCATGGAATTGGTCCATAATTGATTTAATTCGTGGCTTATATTATTTATTATTAAATAATGGATGGTTAGATGGAATTTTGCATGAAATCATGGGCAAGAGGTTGCACATGAATAGGTAATTTGGAGAGAACTTATAAATACAACTTTATCTCATTACCTCCTTAATTCATTCATTATTTTCTTATGCAAAATTCTCTCTACATAATTCTCCACGAAAATTCCTTAATTCTTAAGTTTAGTTTTAGTTCTTAAGAGATCATCTTCTCAAGGGAATTAAAGAGTGGTTAGTAATTGGATTCTAAACCCTATCGGAGATTGAGAGACTAGCTTCCCTCTCTCCGATCTTGTTTAGAGTTTGGTGAATACTCAGAGGCATCCGGCGTAGCGAGAAGCATCCCCAACGTCTCCGAATCTTCAAGAAGTTTTAGAGAACTTCTAGGTATGAATTTCGGAGTCCATATTTGTTTTAATAAAGTTTTGAAACTAGATATTGAAACAAATTAATGCATGCATGAAATAAATCATAGAAAATTATAAATTGATCCTTATTGTGCATAAAAATTTCGAAAATAAATATGTACAATTAAACATGAAATCCTACACTAACAGCCCCCAAACAAATCAAATGAGAACATCCCAATCAGGAATCAAACGAAACTCACAACAGCAAGCAATCATAACCGGATCGGCAAATCAAGATAATATCTAATCGAGTCATCTACGGGTCATGATAAGGATGTTAAAAGGTCTAATATCCTAAGGGTCATACATAACCATATCATAACACTTCACTTCAGTAACATATAGACATGAGAGATGCAATAGGATGATGCATTACAACTAGATATATCAAAATCAAACTCCACAATAATCGATAGCATGCATCCTTAATTTCAGAGTTTATATGCGATGATAACTAAAATCTCAGAGCATGATCAGAGTTGATATGAGTAGACGATATCATGTTGGAACATGCATAAAATATCAGTAGACGATATAGATCTCTAAACTATGTTGCATGCAACGGGTTAATATGTTGCTTTAGAACATGACACGATCAGCACATGATATGAAAGAGCCCGTTTATATTCATAAGTGCATGCATGACTACAACATCAGGAATACACACACATCAGATCATATAACCAAATTATATCTGCTACTGAAACACAACAAGTCATATAGAGCAAAACACATTCAACACATAGAACACGATAACTAACAAAAGACAAGCTAACAAGTTCAATCGACTCAGACAGATGCATGAGCCCTTGACCACTCCAACACACGTGCTTAGAGTATCCCTCTCAGGCCGTCTATGGTGGGAGAGGGTCAGTAGAGAACCATCCAAGCAGCTCAGCCCAACAACCGAGCAAGCTGATGCACATGGTGCACTAACCGCATGGCTAGCCCATTCAAGCGCACACTGCTCAGACCGAGCTAGTCCATCAAGATCCCCCTAACCCTTATCATCCCTAGGTTTGTTCCACACCTTTTCCTGACATTTTCCACCATCTAGAAGAGCTGGACCAACCAGCCGATCCAAACAAAGAGTCAAAAGGGTTGAAGACAAATCCTAGTCGGATCTTGTGTGCACCAGCCACACCCAACCAGATCCGTGCCCACCCCACAACTCAGCCCAGAAGAAACCTCATCACTCCTGGTCGGACCTCACCGGAGCTCACCGGAACCCCGGTCCCTCTGGCTGCCCCACAGCCAGCCCCATCTAGCGTATGCTCCATGCGCACGCTAGAAGGGAACTCGGGTGATGGTGCAACCGATTGCACCAACCACCAACATGGTGATGGCTGGCCCTCCAGCCAATACCCCCTCCCATACAACTCTTCAAGGGTCAGGAGAATACCTGATCAGCAAGGAAGATTGGCCGAGCTTTTCCAGAGATTCTGCCCACAACCTCTTCTTCTAGCGGCACAAAGCTGCACTTGACGTAGCTCCCAACTCCACGGAGATCAGCCCACCAATCAGATGGAGAGGAGGAATTAGTGGTCTAGAGTGGTGTGTGTGAGGATGGAAAAAGGAGGAAGAGGACGGCTGGGAGGGCCTTATAGTTGTGCACACAACTCTCCAACTTCCTAGCTATCAAGCCACTTCAAGACTTGCCAAAAATGGCACCAGCAAGGAGACCCAAACGTCTCCCTTGAAAGTGCATGTAACTCCCAAGTTCTCTTCCAATTCCACGCCACCTCCAACCTGGCTCAGCCCAAAGTCGTCTCTACACACACCCGGGCCCAAATTGAGTCGATCGATTCAACCCACCGTGCACTAGCCCCATTTGTCGCACCCGATCGACCAATGAGAAATCCGATCAATTCAGCTCAACTACATGCCGTAACACAATTTAATATTCTCAGAACTAACTTATGTGTAACATAGGAGCATGGATATTATATTAACATTGTAACGGAAAAGCGGGTTTTACATAAGGTGTGGATCCATTCGGTTTAAGTTGTGTGTCTGTTCAATTTAAGGTGTGGATCTATCCAGATTAAGTATCGTGGCTGTCCAGATTGCGTTGTGGGTATGTTCCGAATACGTTGTAGGTCTGTCCAGATTACGGTGTGGTCTTTCGAGTTAAGAGTGCGGTATGTCCAGATTACGGTGTGTTGCTGTCCAGATTAGGTTGCCCCCATGATGTCCACATTAACTTCGTGTTTGTCCGCATTACGTTGTCTGTCTGTTCGGAATAAGTTGCATGTCTGTTCAGAATAAGCTATGGGTCTGTTCGGAATAAGATTAAAGTTCCAAAGTAGGATTTTGTACCTTTCAATATATGACTCACTCCTTTTAAATTGCCCCCATTCTGCAGATATAACTCCCCCAGCCATCATAACAGATCAATGTGGCGCCATTACTGTTGATGTAAGGGATGTCTTCCCAGATGCAAGACACAATTCTGTATATGGCACATAATGAACAAAGCTCCCGTGAAGTTGCCGACGCAGTATCGGAAGCACATGTTATTTGATCTGAAATTGATTGCATATGATTCCAAAACCCCAGCAAAATTTGATCGGAATTGCAGGGTTTCCTTCTTGATTTTGACCTGCAGAACGATAGCTGGCTCAAATCGATTTATGCAATCCGAGAGTCTTGGATACCTGCATTTGTTGGTGATAGTTTTTCGTGGGAATGACATCTACTCAGAGAAGCGAGAGTATGAATGCCTTTTTCGACAAGTATCTGACTTCGAAGACCACAATTAAGCAGTTTGTTCAACAATACGAACTTGTGCTTCGCCATAAGTACGAGAAGGAAGCTCAATCATATTTTGATTGTCTTCATAAGAGACCCCAATTGGTTTCAATGTATCCCTTCGAGAGACAGATGAGCGAGTTGTATACGGTAGGGGTCTTCAAGAAAGTACAGTTAGAATTAGGAAGATTATATACTGTGATATAACGGAGGAGTTCAATACGAATGCCACATTTCATTACAAGGTATCTGAACGTGTTTTGGCTGGTGAGCAACTACTGTCGAACCGTTTTCTAGTACAAAACATATCCATGAACTTCACATGTGATTGTAGAATGTTTCAACACGTTGGCCTTCTATGCTGCCACATTTTTGTTGTACTTGGACGCTTAAATCCTAATGCATTGCTCCCAAACTCTTACATCGTTAATCGATGGCGGAAGGATATTCGAAGGAGCTATCGAGATAAGATGTACCCAGACGATGACATAATGGAGAAGGATGTGCTTTGTCGTCACGACGACATCATGGGTCGTGTCGTTTGGATCACACAGGAAGCCTTCATTTCCCACGAAAGGTATCTTCAGGGCGTAAAGTGTATTGAATTGCTTAAGGCACGTATGCACACTACCCAGTTCGTGGTTCGACTTGATGAACCTGAGTCTGCGGGTACATCGGTTCTTAATCCAGATAAGGTCAGACGTATAGGAAGACCAACGACTAGACATCGAGTGTCTTTAACTGAGAAGATAATTTTAAAAAGCCATAAAAAGCACGCCCAACAAGAGAAGAGAAAGTTCAAGATGAAGTCTACATTGTCGTTGCACGAAGTCGCACCGAAACCCGGGGATCCTGATTTCTCTGATTGGGACATGAATTTGTATTACGAGGAACTTCCTCCTTAATTTGATATTTCTTGTTATTTCCAGTTCTTGTAAAACCAAGAAAGTTATAATTGTTGATCTGTTCGGATCTGTAAATGGTTGTTATACACGGTCGTTTATCATTTTCCATCTGTAAAGTTGGATCTGTTCGGATTTGTTCGGTTTAAGGTGTGGATCTGTTCGGATTTAGGTGTGGATCTGTTCGGATTAAGTTATGTGATTATTCGGTTTAAGTTGTGTGTTTGTTCGGTTTAAGGTTTGGATCTGTTCGATTTAAGCTGTGGGTCTTTTCGGTTTAAGGTGTGTGACTCTTCAAGTGTTCAGTTTAAGGTGTGGATCTGTTCGGATTAAGTTGTGTGACTGTTCGGTTTAAGGTGTGGCTCTGTTCGGTTTAAGTTGTGTGACTGTTCGGTTTAAGATGTGGATCTGTTCAGTTTAAGGTGTGGATCTATTCGGATTAAGTTGTGTGATTGTTAGGTTTAAGGTTTGAATCCGTTCGGTTTAAGGTGTGGACCCGTTCGGTTCAAGGTGTGTGACTCTTCAGTTTAAGGTGTGGATCTGTTTGGATTATGTTGTGTGACTGTTCGGTTTAAGGTTTGGATCCGTTCGGTTTAAGGTGTGGACCCGTTCGGTTTAAGGTGTGTGACTCTTCATTTTAAGGCGTGGATCTGTTCGGATTAAGTTGTGTGACTGTTCGGTTTAAGGTTTGGATCCGTTTGGTTTAAGGTGTGGACCCGTTTGGTTTAAGGTGTGTGACTCTTCAGTTTAAGGTGTGGATCTGTTCAGATTAAGTTGTGTGATTGTTCGGTTTAAGGTTTGGATCCGTTCGGTTTAAGGTGTGGACCCGTTCGGTATAAGGTGTGTGACTCTTCAGTTTAAGGTGTGGATATGTTCGGATTAAGTTGTGTGACTGTTCGTTTTAAGGTGTGGATCTGTTCGGTTTAAGTTGTGTGACTGTTCGGATTAAGGTGTATCTGTCCAGATTAGGACTTCACTAAAAAAAAGAGTTTGTAATTTGTACATGTAAAAAACTCAACACTAAAAAAATTGGACTTCAGATCTGCACACAGAACGACAATCCCTAAGTAACATGACCGTCAATTCACCCCTGATACAGTGAATGTTCTTGTGGTCCTTCTCCTTCGTCGGGCTCCCACACTCTTCTCTTCAGGACAGACGCACAACTTATTCCGAACAGACACAATTTAATCTGGACAGACACACAACTTATTCGGATCAGACCAGTGTTCGGATATACGGTCGGATGTTGCTGCATATGCGGATGCGGGTGTGATGCGGCCAGGATCCGCATCGCATCCTAAGGATGCGGCCTCCTATATGTGGACCACATTGTCATCCGCATATGCGGCCGCATATCAAATAAGCATATTTCAAATCTAATTGGGTCAAAATCCGAAAGATATCTGATTATCCGAGTACCCATTTAACTTATTTTGCAAACAAAAAAACTTTTAACCAATTTTACAAACAAAAGATCATCCCCAAATTCCCCAATCGATCCTCAAATTCGTGCCACTCCCACATTTTCGACTCCCTTCGGTGCCCCGCATTCCGTATATGTAAATGTATATTATTAAATGTATAGTCCACATATTATTTTAATATGTAAATGTATATTATTTAATTATTAAATCGCAAACCACATATGCACCTGCATCGCATCCGCATTCCGCATAGGTTCGATGCGGTGCCCGGCCGTATCCACTCCGCATCCCGCATATCTGAACCTTGGATCAGACACACAATTTAATCTGGACAGACACAAAACTTAATCTGAACATACACACAACTTATTTTCAGCAGACACACAACTTAATCTGAACAGACACACAACTTAATCTGAACAGACACACAACTTATTCCGAATAGAGACACAATTTAATTCGGACATACACACAACTTATTCTGAACAGACACACAACTTATTCCGAACAGACACACAACTTATTCCGAACAGACACAAAATTTAATCCGAACATACACACAACTTATTCTGAACAGACACACAACTTATTCCGAACAGACACACAATTTAATCCGGACATACACACAACTTATTCTGATCAGACACACAACTTATTCCGAACAGACACACAATTTAATATGGACGAACACACAACTAAATCTGAACAGACACACAACTTATTCCGAACAGACACACAATTTAATCCGGACAGACACACAACTTATTCTGAACAGAGAAACAACTTATTCCGAACAGACACACAATTTAATATGGAAGACACACAAATTAATCTGAACAGATAAACAACTTATTCGGGACAAACTCACAACTTAATCTGAACAGATAAACAACTTATTCCGGACAGACTCACAATTTAAACCGAACAAACGCATAACTTAAAGAGCAAAAAAACGCTTACTTGTAGTATTACCAAACAAACGTCGATGTTCCCCTGCCTCATAATGAAGTTCCATGCCTTTCTCCTCTCCTGCAGTTCTAAGCTGGTTTTCTCCAAGCCCCGAACCAGGGATCCGTGAACTGCTGGTGCCCATGCGTATATGTTTATGTGTCTGATGTCCCTCAAATGGTTCATGAACCATTGCTTCGGTCAAAGTGTTTCATCAAAGAGCAAAAAATGGTTGAAGATGAAAGAAATCAGGAGACGAACGTACTCCTCTGTCTCGCCCATGACACTGGTGGTCGTCAGATGACCTAACAATTGTGTGTTGTCAAGGTTCACTCATTCTCGCCTCTATACACCCAATGGTTCCATCACAACGGTCTTCCCATGCATACTTAAGCCCAAAATTAGGGCAACATCTTCAGGTGTAAGGGGAACTACCCCTGATCATATTCTCAGCCCCACCTCCTTTGCATCGTAGTGTTCGACGAACCAACCGGCTATTTTGTTGTTGGTAGTAATGTTAGGAAGGTCTAGGAAGTGACCGAAAGGGGTACTCCGGAAAACTTCCTTCTCAACGTTCTTCATCCTGTCAAACTGCTTTCGGATGGCCGTCCAGGAGCACCTGGATTCCCGGAAGTAGTAGGTGGTTCCCTAAAACAAATGAATGAAGAAACGAAAGTTCATCAAAAAAAGAACGACGAAGGGAAAAAAATTAAATAGACCCACCGGTTCTGGCACAAGTTTGCTAGCGACGGTAGGAGTCGAAGAATCCATTATCGTTGAGAGGGGAAGAGACCGAGAGAAACTATTTTTTGGCTTCCTCCGTTCACAGGTACTCCAACGAGAAAGAAAGCGGGGCTCTCCCTTTCGATCTGGATATTTGTTATCTTCCTCGGTATTCGAACCGTCGTACTTGGAAAGGGTGTCTGGTGATGTCTTATCTGGGGTTTGGAAAGCAACCGTCGTACTTGGAAAATCGTCAAAAAAAATTAAAACCAATTAAAGGCGCGTTTGGAAAGGGTGATGTGTCAATATGACTAGACGCTGACTCGCCAACTTTTGAGTGTCACGTAGGACGCGTCCATGTATAACGACCCTATGTATTGGGGGGTTTCATCGAGAATAGTGTGGGGCCTAATCATCTCACGTGACCGAATTGTCACTGTCTTTAACACGTGATTGATGCGTCGACTAATGGTTCCAAACGCAATATTAGTAAGTTAAGTAGCAAATTCTTGAAGGAAAAATCTTAAAACAATCATCGCCATGTGTCTGTCTTTAGGTGGACTTTATATAGACTTGCAAATATTTTCCTGGTTTTTATATCGTTGGAAATATACTTTCTGTAATATTTTAAATTGTAAGTTATGAAACTGGAGAATGTTGAAATTATTAAGACTACCAATAAGGGAGAAGTGATTTGAGATACCAATGCTCCTTAACCACATAATAATTTTTTGAAATAATGGTGTAAAAAAAGAAAATCGGAAGAATATAACGTAACAAAACTTATTTGACAAACTATAGTTATTGAAAACGGTAACTGCACTGTCGTTTTTATTAAGCAAAAACGACACTGACAATACTGTTTTAATCCTTAAGAAAAACGGCAACACTGATGCCGTTTAAGACATAAATGGAACCACGAGCCACCATCTTCCTCTTCCCACCTCCAAGTCACCCTTCACTCCCCATTACTCCCCCTACCCGACAACAAGCAAAGTGCAGGTTGGTTTTCAATTTTTTTGGGTTTTTTGATTTCGATATGAAATGTAATGCATGTATAGTTAATGTATGATTGTTACTTTGAAATGTAGATTTTGTACACATGAAGTACTGAGCTCCGATACAAGATTGATTATAATTTTTTCGATGAAATTATTACTTTCGTAGATGACATTCTAGAATATGAAGATGATTACAAACGGATGATGAATGTTAATATTGAAATATGATATAATGATATTTGTAAAATGGTTTGTCGAGTTTGTGGTTTTCGAGAAGAAGAGTTTGATATGACGTTAACCTACAAGTTACTACTTTATGAAAAATATACTTACGCTGATGTGTTTGATGATCAGAGCACAACAACAATGTTATTTTTATTTAAAATCGTGAATACATTTGTATTATTTGTTCAGAAACAACTCAAGCATTATACTACTGAGGATTATCAAGCAATGACACAACTGTGTACTAAAGTCAGTTGACTGAGGATTATCAAGCAATAACACATACATGTAGCAAATTATGAAGCAGGTCCATCATCGGCAGTTCCTCAGTCTTTTTTTGAACCATATCAGCACACACCAATGGATATTAATAATTATGAATGAGATGTAGTTCAGTTATAGTCCCAAAGAAGACATGTTGAAGATGCAGATAGTGATGAGACAGATGTTGGTGAGCTAGATGGTCAGATGAATGGTGAGGAGAACGAATTTGTTGATGTAGATTTAACACCACTTCCAGAGCTGCAGAACATGTTTTGTCATATAGTAGATACAGTGAATCGAGAACATGATAACAACATACATGAAACCGTCATTATTGATGAATTGCCATCATTACCAGTACTCCATGATTTGAGGCACTTGTTGGACATAGATTCTGACGAAAACTAGATCGAAGATTTGGTCATTGGAAATGTTGATTAACGTATTGCTGCATACAATGAATATGATAACTTAGAAGATGAACGTAATTATTGGTTGCATATAACTTTCGCCACAAAAGAAGATTTATTACAACAGTTGAAAGAATGACATTTATAAAAAATTATCCAATTCAAAGTGTTAACGTCTACGCCAAAAGTATTTACAACTTGTTGTTTGAAGAAAAATGTCAATGGATGATATATGTCTCTTAACGTCAAAGCAAAAAAATGTTTTCAAGTGAAGATGTACAAGTTTGGACACAACTGTAGTAATGAAGACCTTTTGCAAGACAATGTGCAATGTGATGCAAGTTTAATTTCGAACATGATTCTTACTACCATTCGAACAAACATCGTTGTTAAAGAATAAAAACGGCAGCGCAGTTGCCTTTTTCAATAACTATAGTTTGCCAAATGAATTTTGTTACTATATATATTCTTTTAATTTTCTTTTTTTACACTATTATTTCAAAAAAAAATCCCGATAATAATTCTCAAAACACAAACATGAATTGGCTGTTAATGAATAAGAAGAGGCCAAACCGCAAACACCTCCAAACCTCAACCGATAACATCATTTCTCATTATCTCATCCCAAACCCAAACCCAAACCAATGGGATTTTCCGTCGCCGGAAACCCCACCGGAGGCCGGATTCCGCTCTGCTCCTCTACCTTCCGGTCCCGCTCCGTCCCCATTCCCTCCGCCGCCGTCTTCCCTTCCTCAGGTACCCCTCCGACGGCCCTATAACCTCTCCTTCTTGCTCCGCTGCGGTTATTGGTTACTGTTATTATTTTTTCTCAGCTGGAGCTGGCCCTTCGTGGCGGTTGAAGCGGTTGCGAGCGAGGTGTTTGAAGGAAGACGGAGGCGTTCCTACCGCTTCAGGTGATTTTGTTGTGTTGGTTTCTGTCATTTTTGACTTAGGAATTAGTTTTGAAGCTTGATGGATGAGGGGGGATGTTTTAATCTTTGAATTTGGAATATAGGTTAAACTTTCCCTAATGTAGTCAGGGTGTCGGAATTTTTAGGATAATCCATTGGGTTCAAATTTTCATATACGTTTCTAATTATTCATCATTAACATTACCCCAGTGCCTCAATGTGAAGTGCATCTGATCATCTGTGATTTCACAATAGATAAGAAATGCAGATTGTTTCCATTTGATATAGTCCATGATTCTCCAAATGCCAAAAAACTACTTAATCTTTGACACATGGAAATGGACAATACATTTCTAATTATTGGTACGTTTTTTTCCAAGGGTTCAAAATCTAAAAATGTTAAAATCCAATGGGTTGGAATCCAAAGAAAGTAACATATTTGGGATCATTACAAACCAGGAAAAGTTCAAAAATTCTGGGGTCGAAATCTAAATTCAACGAGGTCTAAAACCAAAATCACATGTATCAATTAGGCAATTTCTCGAAATCCAAGAGGGCTCGCTTGACCCCCCAACTTCACAAGGTGGAGTGGACAGAGTTGTCCCTGATTGTAATAGTGACTGAGTCTGTAATCAGAGTTACCCTTTTAAATTGGAGTTGAGTTAATATGTGTTGTCCTGAGGTCTGAAGTTATAGTTTTCGTGTTTGAATTGGAAATGTCATCAAAATCTTAACATCTTCAATGATGAATGAGTTTGAAATTGAAAATTGTCATCAATAAATTAGATTTTGTTGTAATATGTGATGAGCTGGGGTAGAGTTTTGCCTTTGCTTTGGTAAATTTAATTGGTTGCAATAATTGTCGAGTCAAATGGTTTATCTAGTTCTGTTGTGGGGTACATGTCATAGTAATGATGATTTTGTAGTTGGTAAATGTCTCAGTCGTAGTTTTGCTTTTGGGGAAATGTCTTAGTAGTAGTTATGTTGTTCGGTAATTCTCTTAGAAGTGCCCCTAACTCTATTTGAAAACTATCAGTTTGTCACCTGGAACTTTTGCCAAGTCTTAACATGCATTATACTTTCAAATTCATTAGATGGAAGCTCAAGGTGTTAAAGGGATGAGTTTTAAAGTTTGTGGTATAAAATTGAGAATGACTGTAGTAAGAAATGCCAATAAGAAATAAAAGTTCACCGTGTGTTTATTATTTCAATCAAGTAAATGATTTTGCTGTGTATCTCTATGTTTGAGAAATGAATCACCAAACTAAAATTAAAAAAAAACCAAATATGCGTGACCTAATTAACGCATTTGGTTTTTATTCGTTAAGCATTAGCATGCAACGAAGACATAGCAAACTATTCTGATGCTGGTGCATACGATCTATTAAATTTCTGGGTTTGCATTGGTGTTTTGGTGAAGTCATTTTTCTTAATTGTTAAACCTGACCTTTAAGAGAGCAATTTAGCTATAGCCCGGACTGTGGATTTGGAATCATGAATGTTCTTCTACTGGAAAATACTGGAAACAATGAGCTTTTTGCTCGATTTGATATTTAGAATTTCATATCTAGTGGAGTGACTCAAGTCGACAATTCAATTCTCAAACATTTTCTTTGTATAGACAACTTTCCATCGTAGATTCCAAACTCACAGGTGCCAAAAAATCAAAACCAAATAAGCAGCAGTTGTCTCAATAAATTAATCAACGGAAACAACTTTTGTTTGTCACTCTTTCATGTCATGTATTCATAAACATCTTATGGTCACCTCTCTTTCTCTCTCTCTCTCTCTCTCTCTCTCTCTCTCCCTCTCTCTCTCACACACACACACACACACACACAAAGTTTTTTTTTTGCATATTTAAACCAGGACTTGTTGCATGTCAGTATTCACATATTTTTTTTTCAACTTTCTAACTCTGACCTCGTATTTGTCAGAGTCTTCCACAAGCATTTCAGAGTCCTGCAGATATCCTGTAATCTGTTTTAAAATAATGTGGTGAAATGGATCTGCAGAAGAGAAGGAGAGGAAACTGCTCGATGATGAGATTATAAATGCAGACAAGGATTCTTCACGTCCACGTTCATCTGGTCAGCCAGGCTTGAACTCTGAACAGTTGGAACACAATACAACATCTCTTGTTCGATTTGTTGTATTTTGGGTGAGTTTATAAAAGTAAGGGTGGAAAAATTAAGATCATTAAACAATAGTCATTGAGTTGCCAATAAAGAAATTGCTAATGGGTAAAATTGAGGACCTAAAGTCGAATTTGTAGTTTGCAAGAGAATATTGTATACTATATGGATTTTCATTCCTTGCATTTTGAACCATAATTCCTTTATCCCTTCCTAAATATGCAAACCAAACATTAGAATGGATCAACAACAGAACCATGTTTGCTTTCCACCCTATTCAAACGTATGAAACAGTTACTTTGCATATTCTGTTAATGATGTCTTCCCCTTCTTTATGTATAGATCCTTGCAGCTGTTATTTTTGGTGTTGTTCTAGGTATAAAGGAAGGCCCCGAGAAAGCAACTGAATTTTTTGCAGGGTATGCAGAATTAACTTTTTTTTGCAATCAAATACTAAAGTTTTCTTTATATTTATTTTATATCAAGGGAGCTATATTATAATTTTTTTTTGAAATTAGAGAGCTAGACAAAGAGTAAAAGTCATGCTTATGATCAAAGCACTGTAATTGGAAAAATGTAAAAGCAGTGTATCATTACCGCCTTCCCAAGAAAACAAGATCCTTATAGTATCATAGTTTTGCTCATTATGTGATATTATCATAAAAGGTAGAGGTTTAGCAAGTTGGTAGAGGTTTAGCACTGCCATCCTACTATAATTGTTGATGAAAAGATGAAAAAGAACAGAAAAAATTAAAGAAATATCGATAGAAAAGGCCAACAGTCCCGACTATCCTGCCCATTGCCCTTTTAACCAGTGTTGCTTCAGCAAGTTTTATCATCCTTGCTCAACTATTTTGAAGCATCTTACTTTAAAAAACAATTCTGAAGCATCAGATCATAACAGTATTTTCAGAAACTTAGAGATTTGCTTTAGAGCATGGGTAAAGAGATTGATTCTATCATTCAACTAGTGTACACTTAATTTGTTGTTTTAAGGGTTTTGTCTCTATATCCAATTTCTTTGCCAACCTCTTACCTTGTAATGGTCCTTGTCTGGTTTACACAGTGTCAACTGTCAAAAGTAGTACATGGTGGAGCATGCAGGTCAACTGCTCTCCATGCCCATTTCCTAGTCTCTCTGTGGCCCTCAAGTCTCAAAGTCCTGATGACTCTAGCTTCTCAAATTTCAATTCTATGTTTGAGCGTGTTTTTATTGGACTTCTCTTAATGTTCTCAATCAGCCTTAGGTCATTTAGGGACTCAATATTTTCGTTTGAAGAAACTTCATTTGATATGCTTCTGCAGTTGCATCCTTGTAATCTGATTATCCTGCTGCAACACATTCACTTTTTCGGCAATTTAATCTTAGATGTCCATATCACTTTGTAGCTCACCCAGCCTGAATCTACCTGGTCAATGAACTTTTCCCGTCCAATAACTTTTGTCTGTAAAATTCAAGTGGATGGATCCCCTGTTTAGTTTACCATATTAAGATAATTAGGATATCTTCAAAAGAGGTTCTAGGTGTTTCAAAGGCATAGATAAGGTATGTGGTGTCCAATTTGTGAAGTAGGAAATCATCAATATGAGGTGAGTTGCTCATAACGAAAGGCAAATCAAGTTTATGAATGTCCTAACAATGGAATGTCATTATATTGAGACTTCTAATTAAAGTGCACACATTTTGATTGATGCTCACCTTCTTGTATCCTAATCAATCCCACAGTTTCACCTCTCTCAAACTTTTGTTCTACATCAAAGCAGGAAGACCATCACTTAACCTGTGTTTCTTACATTTGTTGAACCATATGGTGACAAATCTTTAAATTTCTCTATACTTGAAGCTCTAGTTTGCATAAATTTTTTAATGTCGTGTTTTTGTGGTGGTTACAGTTACCTACTTGAAAAGAGCTTATCTGTGGACAATCTCTTTGTTTTTATATTAATCTTCAAGTATTTTAAGGTGCCAACCATGTACCAGGTAATATTTTTCATCTTAACAATGTTTTGTAGTTTTTATTGCAAATATTCTGATTTTAAGCATCTTGCACATTCCTTATTGATTCATCTTGTGTTGCAATGTGTTTGAAGGGCCGGGTACTTTCATATGGTATTGCTGGTGCAGTGATATTTCGTGCGGTAATGATTGTTCTTGGAAGTGCCACTCTCCAGGTAATGTTATGTTTCCTCATTTATCTATCCATTTTTTCTACATATCCTCGCCATATATATTGAAGTTGTGTTTTAATGGCATTTCATGTAGAGGTTTGAAGCGGTGAACATTGTTCTGGCATTAATTCTTCTTTATTCGGCATACAAGGTTATTTCTCCTTTATGATTTCTTAAGTTGATGTTTCTGATGGAATGTTTTGTGTTCCTTACAAGATTTGTTATTTGTGACCATAACGGTCTGTTTACTGACACAAGTCTGTTTAGCTACTTATAGCTTCTTCTCTTACGTACTTTGGCCTGAATATTGGCCGTACTCGAACATGCAGTTATGTATGACAATGCATATGACTATTTAATTTCCATGGGGAGGCCTGGTAATTAGCTAAATTTGTTGGTTTTATGTGCAAATCAGTACAAATTCTGCTATTGAGCATTAGCATTAGATGTTTAAAAAAGAAATTATCCTTTGAGCATTCATAAGGTGCGATGGGAGATCCGTAATGATGAGAACCATGGTTTTGGTCAAGCAAAGTCCAAGATCTTGAATAATTGCAATCTTAACATGAAAAGAAACCTAACATGAAAATATCTTGTCCATTCAAAACATAAATATTCTAGATACTGATGGATACAGTTCCTGTTGTCCGTAAATAAAAAAATCAAATTTCCAATGGCCTAGACTGCCTAGTATGATATGCAGTTACTTGTTACTTCAGAAGTAGGCGTTGAGGCTCAGAAGTCAAATTCAGAAGCTAGATGGATGCATGCCTTGATATCAAAAGATATTGATCCAGCTTTGCAGTTGAAGTAGTAAAACAGGATGGGCTTAAGGATAGTCTAGGGAGTTAACTCTGACAGTTCTACAAATTAAACTTGTAGTTAGCTTGGACCGTTCTAGTGATTAGATGAACATACGATTGGTAAACACTGAGCAGTGAGCATGCATTCTCCCTTATTAGAAGAAACAATTTATGTGGTTCGTTATGTAATTTTTACCTTTTCAATAGTTATGACATGTTGCTTCTGTTAAAGTGTTTTCAACATGCTACAATTTCTTGGACCATGATGGCTTTTATGTGTTTCTTGTTCGACAGTTATTTTTTGTTGAAGACGATGAAAGCGATTTATCAGATAATTTCATTGTAAAGACATGCCAGAAGTTCATTCCTGTCACATGTAAATGGTTACACCATCTATCTCCAGATATTATTGTTCCTCTATGGTTTTATACTTGATGATGCCATCACACTCACAGGTTTTGACATGACAGATAACAAGTCGTTTTTGTTTTGAGGTATATTATAGTCAATCATCATATTGTGTGAGATAGCAGCAAAGCTTCAACTATATAGATCTGAAATAGCACAAAAGACAATATGGTCAAATTTTTTGTTCACAAGAGATTGCGGAGTTGATGCTTCATAATCGCATGGGCTGATAACTGTGAATATTAGCTTCCCCACTAAGTATGAATTCTATGTGTAAATCTATACATTAAGCCTATTTAATGGATCTTGAGTCCTGATTGCATTGTCACCGACAATTGGATTCTTTAATACTCATGTCTTATATCGTTACATGAATATTTCCCTTTCATGTCAATCAATCAAACAAAGTCATCCAACTCTGATCGAAAGAAATGAACAGATACATGTTGCAGCTTGTTCTTTGAATGTCAGAAATGCCTGGTTTTTGCAGTTCTACTTTCAGATTCCGTTGTATAAACACCTTTTTCTTTGAATTTAAGGCATAACATGTCGACATGTACATAAGTAACCATGTGGTTCTGCAAAGCAATATCCTCGCAGGACATATGGCATTTATAAATGCTGAAACTGATCTTGATGACGTGAGCTTCATAAATATGCATTTTGCATTTTCTCTATTCCCTCTCTACAATATGTAGTTGTATTCCTGTATTGGTGGTATCTGTTGGTGCCAATGGCAAACAAATTTTGCGTGTTATTTGTCCCCTTCCTTACAGGTTCAACCCTATCCATTAATATTAGTTTGTAAGGACAGAATTGTAATAACTTTTAACTGCTATGTTTTCGAGAACTGGCTATTTATGAATATAAGTTTGATACTGAACTACTGTTTCCTGCGTATATGCTACACAATATTCTTCACATGTTCAATATGTGCTGTAAATAGGTTAATGGATATGGATTGGATAATGGATTAATGGTCTAATTTGGCGGTTTGTTATGATCTGCTACAGATTTAACACTCTGTTGTAGGGTACTCTAATGTCCATGTATGTGTTTGTTGGAGATTTTCTGCATCTTTAAGCATGCTATTGATATTTTCACCTTCCAGTCAGTTTTGGTAGAATGTTTTTTATTGTTAACCTAACTGAAATGGGGCCTCTAAAGAAGAGCGACTATATGTTGAGGTTTTTTGGAGTTTTGAAATGCACATACCATACCTAGTGCAATGAATTTACGTCCCTTTTTGCATTTAATGATGCAGCTTATTATGACAATGATAGGTTCTTTACCATTGCGGATGGTGTACGTAAAGTAAGTGTTGATTTATTTCTACTTGAGTTTCATTTTCTTGGACATGTTAGTTGTATGAATAAATGGTATTTAAAGTTCTATTCATTTTAGAAGCGAAAGAATTTTAGAATCATTTATATCTTGATGATGACTAAAAGATTCAGCTATTTGCAGGCTACACCTTTACTTGTTACGGTTGTGGTTCTTGAACTCAGTGATGTTGCATTTGCTGTGAGTTCTTTTGTGCTTACTTCTCACTGTTGTTTTGTTTTCAAATCCTTTTTGTCATAAAAAACCCATATTGCTTTATTTTATCTTGTAGATCGACTCAATACCAGCTGTGTTTGGTGTGACAAGAGATCCATTCATAGTATTCTCTTCAAATATTTTTGCTATTTTAGGTAGCCTTTTCTGTTTTATGCTGTCTGTTAACTATAGGAGAATTAGTCTTGTCAAATCAACATGTGCACTTTACAAGTGGCAATACCATTTTTTTAGCGTGAAAGATATAAACATATTTTGTGTTTTTTTGATGGTTAGTACTCAGACATAAATTCATCTGTTTGTAGGTTTACGATCCATTTATAGGCTCATTTCAGAAAGAATGACAGAGTTGGATTATTTACAGGTAAACCACCTGAACTTTTTCTTGTTTCTTTGTTGATGCATGTTGATCGCTGTTCTGTAGAAACGTAGGGTATAACTGATCTCTTAATTAACAGATCTCTATTACTATTTATTTAGCATTGAAGCTCATGAAACTTCTTGAATTTGTAACATGTTCTAAGATTCTTATGAGTCCCATTTACATGAGAGTAACTAAATTTTGTATGTTGACTCGTGACGCCTATCGGAATCCTCCTATATCCATGCTGGGGGCAGGTTAGGTACTAAAGTAGTTGTAGTATATTCTAAATTCCAATAAAAACCGACTTGAAGGAGTGCGAAGTACCTTTGAATTGCTATTGCTCATTTCATGCTCAACAAAATACTTGGCTTTGTAGACGGTCCCCTGTGCCTAAAAGGACAACACCATCTTTCTATACTGCTACAAAGAAACACAATCCTCTTCAATACCACTGGGAATTTGTCCCAAAGGAGAAGCCTTCTTTCCCTTCTATACAGACTATGCAAGATTAGTTCCAAGCAATTTATTGATTTCTTTTTGAACTCATCTGCTTTTTGATCTTTCTGATTTCCCCCCTTTGATTTCTCCTGAAATAGTATGCCTTGTTACACTAAGTGCTGCAATTCTGGTGGAATTGCACTATTTGTTTATCTTTGGGATTGAGAATTTTGGATTCAAAGTGCATTTCATCCTTCCAAACCTTCATTTTGGCCTTCTAACTCTTTGGACCATAGACACATTGAAAGTGCCAAATTTGTTGCACATCACAGACCAAGAAAGTCCTGAATGTTCAATGAGGCATGGCACATGCGTGTTATTTATGTTTAAGAATTGTGGTGTTGTATAGTCATGGAACAATCAGATGCTTGTGTACAGACTATGCAAGATTAGTTCCAAGCAATTTATTGATTTCTTTTTGAACTCATCTGCTTTTTGATCTTTCTGATTTCTCCCCTTTGATTTCTCCTGAAATAGTATGCCTTGTTACACTAAGTGCTGCAATTCTGGTGGAATTGCACTATTTGTTTATCTTTGGGATTGAGAATTTTGGATTCAAAGTGCATTTCATCCTTCCAAACCTTCAGTTTGGCCTTCTAACTCTTTGGACCATAGACACATTGAAAGTGCCAAATTTGTTGCACATCACAGACCAAGAAAGTCCTGAATGTTCAATGAGGCATGGCACATGCGTGTTATTTATGTTTAAGAATTATGGTGTTGTATAGTCATGGAACATATAGTGCAATTCTACACCTTGAAAATTGGCTTACTGACAGCTCATCGCTAGACTCGGAAGTCCTGAATGTTCAACCAGGCATGCATGTTGTTTGAGTTACCTGTAGGACCAGATTCTCTCAAGTAAGCTGCATGAATTATTTGACTATCTCAGCAGACAAGGGATAAGTAGCTGTAGAGACTTGAATTCCCACAAAAATTGCCAATATTTTAACCAAAAGGTTTCGAGTTAGAATACAAAAAAAAAACAAGATTTTCGCTCAAACTCTCAAAATTCAATGAAAAAACGGACTAAACTTCCAATTTGAATTTAAATTTCTGAATTGGTTGAAATCCTACATTTCTGGATTTTTTAACCCGAAATTGTGTTTCTTCCTTGATCCATTTTTCAACTCCTTAAAATCCACGTTACGTTACTAATTTACTAAGTATATTCATATTTGAAGTATAAGATTTTTGGTTGTCAAGGGTTGAGGTTCTGAGGGGCAAGAGAACCAAGTGTACTCTCTACAGTCTGCATTGGTTGGACAGTGGCTTTGGTTTTGGAAGCAAGAATAAGGGAACTAGGCTTAATCATTACCATAGAATTAACTTCTTGTGTTAAGTGCTTTAAACTCTGTTTTTTTTTTGTCCTAAGCTTTGGGGCAGTGGTTTTGTTTTCTGTGGGTTGTTTCAGATTTTCAGGTTTCTCTTTCTATACTCTTTTAAGTTCTTTCTCCTGGCTGCTGAGATGTGTAAGCTGGTTTTGGCATCTGCGGTTGCTTTTGATTAATTCATGTTCCTTTAACGTAATGATAAAGAGGTAATAAACTTCACCTTCAGATGATTTGAACTCTGCCAAATTTAAACTGCCACTGTAACTGCAAATATCATAAGAACATATAATCTCGAAATTCTAACTTACGTGGAACTGTACTTTGACTCCATCATTATCCCTCATTGAACTTGATGTGACATTCCATATAGGTCGTGCATTCCTACTATCTTAGTGAATCATGTCCTATGAAATAGGGTTGTGTAGATTACAACCTTTTGCGTAGAAAATTGAGTAGCAAATTTCTAGAATGGAATTCATTTTTACAAGATTTAAGATAGCAGATGTCTTGGTAAGGCTTGAAGTTACTTCCAACTTAGGTTTCATCTTAAACTTTTGAGGGGGAACTGAACTACTGATGTTGAGATAGATGATTAGCATGTGTTGATAGGTTGCCTGTCACTGCGGTAACAGCCTTTCCTAGCTGTTGGAACCAACTTTGGTTGACAGCACTGACTAATTCCCAATTGACCTGAAATTGTTGGTACGACTAGTTCCCTTGCTAATTTAGACAACCAGGGAAATTCCATTTATGAGGCTGCAATGAGATAACATCCGATGTGGGGGTATAGTGTGACCAATTGATAATGAAGTTTTGGATAACACATTTGTGTGTTTGTTTTGATTTCAGCATACCAAATGTATCTTTATGTTAGTATTTAGCATTTGTAGCTACACATTTGTAGCTCCATTTATAAGACAATTCAGGTTTTTCTTATAACTTGGTAAGATCCTAGGTCACTCTGCTCATCACGGTTTCGAGTTGGATGCCCACATTTCAATAGCTAGTAACATATACAATCATGCCTAGTCATTGAAATGAAATAGCTACTTGAAAACTCTACAGGGATTAATATATAGCATAACAGTATGGAATGAGGATACATCATTTTTGTTCAAATAAAATATTTCTGACTGTAATACAACGTGGAAGTTTTAAACTCTAGTCGACAAAATGCATGGACACATAAAATAATGGGGAAATTATAATTTCATTCGCCAGTGGTGATGAAAGTCTTATTTTCCAAGATTATGGTTTGCCCTAATAATTTCCTTTACATATCATTCGTCTGATTTTTTAACCATAGCTGATGGAGTTGCCTGTTGTCTTTTTTGCAGCCAGCAATTGGCGTTGTCTTGGGCTTCATTGGAAGTAAAATGCTACTTGATTTCTTTGGTAGGAGTTTGTAGATTTCACATGTCGTGCCCTTTTGAATTACTTGTCTCCTATAAGGCGATAATGATTTTTGAAAGATTGAGTTTGCTTATGATTAACATTTTTTGGGAATGACTCCTTTGTCTGACTGATTGACTACAGGTTACCATATATCCACCGAAGTTTCTCTCGGTGTTGTTGCAACTAGTCTTGGCACTGGATTGCTGCTGAGTCTCACAAAGAAGTCCGACCGTAGGGACTAAACATGTGATGGTTAAAGTATACGAGACAATAATAGAAGCATTTTGCCCGTGTCAGCATAGAATCAGAAAATGCTGGTTCTAGGTTGCATGCCTAAGTTTGCAAAATTTTAAGGTAGTCATCTCAAATTGCAGCGGAAGCCAGTGTCATTATTAACTTTTAGTGATCATCAGTATATTGTATCAGTTCATCTGTTCCTATCGTCTTATTGGTGATTATTTTGGTATTGCTGACTGTGAGTTTGGCAATTGTTTCCAGTCCATTGATTATAAAAAATGAAATGTATATGAAACCATTATTAAACACTGCATTATGAATAAATTTGTCAATATTTTTTTCTTCGAATAAGTACTGGGAACTAAAAATAGTTGAGATATGACTAATGCATGTAGCTAGAGTTTGAACAAATAATATCTGATGTCAGGGACCTCTTAATGTAGTACCGCGCTTTAACTTTTATGGAATACTATTTAATATATTTTATTGTGGGGGTGTTGTTTGTTTGATCTTTGGTGTGTAGATGGTTTTCCTTGATCTTTTATGTTTGTTAAAAAATGGATTTGATTATAGATTTTAGTTTTAAAATGATCGGGTTTAGAGGCATTCATTGGAATTTGGAAGTACTTTTGGGAACGACAATATTTTAAGGGGAAAATCTCCATACTCTTGAGGTTAAGGTTTTGGTTTTAATAATTGTGAAGACAATTTTAATATCTTCATTATAAAAAACCTTATACGTTATTTTATCATTTAAAATTATTTTGAATTTAATTCTATTGCTATTATTTCAATGTAAGATTTAAGTCGTATAAATTTGTCAATGCCCGTGCAATGCACGGAATTAACGCTAGCATAATATGTGTAATAAACATGAAAAATACACAATTGTTTGACACGAAGCGTCATATAATTGACGAGCTTGCTTACTTAGAAATCTTCGGCTTCTCTTTTGGAAGACAAATTAAGTGTACTGGATTGAACTTGTGGGAATTAATAGAAGTTAAGGATCGACACCTCTCGGTTCAAATTGACGTGTGATTGGTTTGTAAGAAGTGAACCGAATAATAAAATTTCAGTTTCATTACTTTTCAAGAATTTAGAGTGAAAGTGAGTAAAGTAATTGCAATTAGAAATTTATAAGGTTATTGAACTTGTAAAACTAGACTTTCAAATTTTTATTAAGGTTTTTTGTAAACCACCGGAAACATTACGTAAGTCTAGTTTCCACCTTTTTACTATTTTTCTACAAATCAATCACACATAATTAAGATGGGGAATCTTATTAATACAAATAATTTGGAATTAGTGATTTAACAATAGAGAATAATGTTGGTAGGTTAGGCGACTAAACAACTTTATCCACGACTAGGTGAATAAGTGACTGTGCAGCAAATTAGTATATTTTGAAGATTAATCTATAATTTCTTGGGGGGCAAAACTTTTAATTTTGTATCTTATATCATGTTTTGACATATGACCAAATCAGTAGCTATTTTAACATGTCCTAATAAATATCCAACAAATATGTATCATACTTTTTTTTCAAGTAATTTGAAATGACTTTAGAATTTACTTAACATGTCATTATATTATTATAATTACAAATGTGTAAAGTTATGTATTTTCCATATTGAATGAAAGCCCGCATAAATACATAATCATAGGTATGTTGCCAAATTTAATATGGGGGTAGGACTTTAAGACAAGAAGAACAGAACTTAAAAAAAGGTTAGTTTCAAAAATTCAGATTTCAAATCGAAATTGATGAGGTAGTTAGATTTCTCATATCCCGCACAAATGAAAATATTTAATCTATATTTCCCTCTACTATCTAAAATGTACCGAAATATTTTCCCACAGTTTATCATATCTCCCAACAAGAAACCAACAGAAAGTGCATGAAAGTTGTAAAAAATATGTACGTCGATCAAACTTATTTAATAATTATCTTTATTACATAAAAACTTAACTACACAAATATGCATGAAAATATTTACAAAATGTTACAAAATTATACCATAAAACTAGATAATAAAGATTAACCATAAGAATACATCTTAATCACTTCTTATTGTATTGTTAAAGTAAAATTATAAAATAAAATATTATTCAAAATTTAATTTATTGTGTTGTTTAAAAAGCATGACTACAAATATCTTATTAATTAATTTAATCTTCGTATATGTATATAATATATAATTCATAAATCACATATTTTGTGTTCAATTAAACTAAAATATGGAATGCCTATTTAAATTTTAACGTACAACGTACTTTTCACAACAAAATTATACATTTATATATACAACATTTACAAATAATATCAATTTTTCATAAATGATAGTCAATGAATTCAGTTTTGTAATTTTCCAGTGACTTGCACAAACAACGTAATCTTGATCAAAGGAAAACTAATTTCCTCTAATTTTTATTTTTCGTTGTTTTTCTTTTGATCACAGAATCCATTTTCTAGTGGTTTCTTGTGCACAAACACCCCTAAGACCCAACAAATTTACCTCTCCAATTGCATGATACCGATTTCAAACTACCTACTTTAAGTGTATTATAAGAAAATTTTGCTTTTAGTTTACATCTAATCCTGTCATTACGAGAGTAACTTTGTATTAGAATTATTCCTAACAAACACATGAGGTAGTTACATTAAAAAAACAATACACACTATCCACTTGAGAAAAGGGGCTAAGATCTAACGAATTTGCAATAATTGTAGCTAATCCAGATTCCAAGATAGCAACTTTATGGTTAATGTAAGAAATTTTTGCTTTCATTGTACCTTTAATCCTGTCAAATTGTATTTTAAATAATCCTATAAACAAAAGGTAATATGATTAGAAAATATCGGTCCGCTTTAAGATCTTCCAGACGACACTAAAGAAGTTATCCCTACAAGTTCATCTTAAGTAGTAAAGGGTATTCTTTGACAACCTGTAAGATTTTTGTGTCATCCAAATCATTCAAAAACAATGTATGTTTGTATATTCAAATGAGCAACGTCGCTAATTACGATATGTTTTTAAATATCGTAATATACAAACATACATTGTTGAAAATTTCCCCATCAATCATAAACCTTTGCTCCTGGAGGATTGACAACTTGGCTTGTAATGTTTGTGCAGGACTAATCCTTTACTAACACAAACACATATCCATAAGTTTAATAATTCAATCCTACAAATCTTTCCTTTATACAATGAACTCTCCCATGGCTGTTAAGCTAAAGTGATCTGTGGTTTGGCCTGCTTTTTTCTTTATTTTAACTTCAAATTACGTTAATGTTGCATGCTAGACTACAAAACTTTATCAGTAAGTTGTATTGCATTGACCCGTCGGTGGTCGTTGCACGAGATGCCCGTCCAAGTGCAGTAGTCCATTCCCCGTCGCCAATTAATTGTTGTTGTTGCTCTTTTGGATGGTGTGATATATGGTACGAGGTTTATAGTAAGTTATAGTGAAATTAATACTGCGTGCCTTCTTGGGAAGGTGAAAGTCATGCGTGAGGTATATATCATTGTCCACATGTTACGGTTCAGCGTAGGGGAAGAGGAGACGTGAACAATAGGTGGAGGCTTAGGGTGATGGGGTAGGAAATGGTGAGGTGATAGGTGGTGTGAGTTTTAAAGCAAAAACCCAACTCTCACTCACTCATTCACTTTTGCTCCCTCTCTCACATTTTTCTTCCTTTTCCGGCGAACCAGAGGTGGTGGAAGCGGCTTCGGCGAGTGGAGTCGAGCACGGCGTTGCGGAGGCGCAGACGTGAGGTGAGTTGGAGCGGGGGTTGTTGAAAAGAATGTGTTCTAAAAGTTTTACTTTTTACTTTTATATGTCAATTATTATGAATTGAATGTGCAAATATTATGTTCTTTGATTATGATATTCATCGTTTGGAAGTGTTAATGAAGAAATGTTTGGTCCTTAACCGCAGAGCTCTAAAAGATAATGATTTACATAAATCAAAAGTTATTCACAATCATGGTAATTAACATATAACATTAATTACCGAGATAAGATTGTCGTGTTGGTCATCGATTGTTGTACCTCTACAAATGATTGACGACACGAGTATATAAAAGATGAAAAGATTACTTTTATCTATTGAATAGACCTAACAAGTAAAACATTATGGAATTGTGTTTCGTGTCATTAATGTTTTTACTATGTCTTGGATCCTAAGATATGAGACTTATATCTTTTCACTCAAGAAGTGCTTAATTTGATTATTGTCAAAAGCTATCAATGAGTGTAGTGATAAATGCAATAGTTGGTTGAGCATGACTTGTGCTGGAAAAGATAGCTAGTCAAATGATTATCATTGCCCCTTTTAATTAAGTGATGATATTAGTGGGCCCCTTGATAAAGCAAAATTATAATGTGCACAATGTAACTTGAGTTAAGTTACATAGTTATAATTAGCTTAAAGAGATCAAGAAATGAATATAATACAAAGATAACACATTTCTACTTTGTATATATTCTTAATATCACGAGGCAAGGGGCGGACACAAGTGGTGCACTTACATCACTAAATGGATCGTATTTTGGTTCAGGTGGAACAAAGACATCTATGCTAATTGGGTAACTATAATGTGCAACTAGACACCGCTTATAGTTTGAGATATTAAGTGTTTAATATCTCTGTCAATTTGACTTAGATCCTCCTATAGGTTACACCACAAAACTGGGAAACAAGAGTGTTCATTTTAAGTTCATATGATGTGTCGGATTTCATATGAAAATAGGACACATGTGGTGAATGAATAAAATCAATATGTCATGAGAATTGACATAATTAGAATCATAATAAATTCATATGAGGTATATATATTATGGGGTGTAATAATTTAATATTACATATGATAATATATTACATAAGATGTGAATTTGCTAAAAACCCCAAAAGATCAAATTTTGTTGGAAATAAATCCAAAATTTGACAAAGGTAAAATCGGGGTCTAACACGGTGAACCGTTCATGGTTCGGTTGACCGGGGTATCTTCGGATCGGTTAACCGAATAGGGAACGTGTAAGCGCAATTGGTTGACCGAAATTGTCTAGAGTGCCTCGATAATCGGGTCCGGTTAACCGAGTGTGCACGGTCAACCAAGAAGTAGTATTTTCGGTATACCGAAGGTGACACGGTCATCCGATGACTATGCCCCAGGAGCGATTCTGGTGGGTCAACGGCAGACCGAGTAAAAGACGTGGTTCGTCCAAATTCTTCTAGGGAATTTTTCTCATACGGATTCAGTCGATCGTCTAACTCACGGCGCACCGAACACGTGTTATAACCGAACAGTTCGGTTGACCAAATAATTCTCGGTCCACCGAACAAGAACGATTATGCCTGAATTATTAAGAGATTAATTAAATCATGGGTGAATTAATTCCAAATTTAATTAAAACGTTTTTGTGGGTGCTTATGTGGAAATTAAAGTTTAATTTTTGGAGAGAATAAGCAAGAGACCATGACTAAATAATAATTGTTGATAAGGATGTTTTGGGAGACTATAAAAGGACCCATACTCCTACTTGTTTAATACTAATGCAAAAATCTTTCTCTCATTATTCTCTCCCTAATCACCACGAAAATCTCTTAGTAAATTTAAGTTTTAGAGATAAGAATCTCAGGATTTTAAAGAGGGGTTATTAGCTAGATTCTAAACCTTGTTAGAGATTGATTGGCTAGCTCCTTTCTCTCTAATTTTGTTTAGAGTTTGGTGAACACTCGGAGGCAAATCCATTGACGATTCAACGGGCAACGCGACTCCGGATCTTCAAAAAGGTTTTAGAGAACCTTTAGGTATGATTCTACCTTTGTGATTTATTTTAATAAATGTAGGGTTGCATGTAATTAGAATACACAAAGTAATGTACATAGAAATTGTTGAAAATATGAAAATCAATCTTGTATGTTGTATTAAATTTTTTAAAATATATACATACATAGGGACATGAAAAACTACAGTTGTTGTCGGACATTGATGTTGGGCGGAACTCTGGTGTGCTCCGTCTTCCTTTGGAGGTATGTCGATTCTTAGTTTGATTTTGTTGCACACCCATGTCGTGGTGGTGTTGTGGTCGGTCGCGGGAGGTCGGAGACCTCACCGACGATAAGAAACAACGTAAAATCCTTGGCAGGTGCAGGGCTGTTGTCGACCAACGGTCGACCGGTGCCCTCGGGCGGTCGACAAGTTTTACTGTTTTGCCCGACTTTAACCAACACCGGTCGAACGATGTCATGTTGCGGTTGACCGGTTGCATGTGTGCTAGTGGGTTGGAGGCTTTCCTGTTGGTTTTCGGTCGACCGTTCCTAGTTTTTGGTTCGACTGGAACTTAAGTGAACTTGATGATAATGCATGTTGTGCGACCGATTTTTTTATATTGTTCGACCGTTATATGACATAGTTGACCCTCGTAGTTTTCGGTCGACCGAATAGACCTGTGTGATTTTGAGCAAACTCCGGATTTTGACCTCATATTCGATCGACCGGTTTTAGATTGTTGTTCGACAGTTTGGACTTAAGTGATGCGTATAAACTTTTTGGTTGACCGTTGCAGACTTTCGGTCGACCGAAACTATTGGGAATGATCGACCAGTTAGGCTTTTTCGGTCTATCGTTTGTGCTCAGAATTGAACTCCTGGTCTTGTGTGGTGTCAACTTTGTCCACGGAAACTCGTGTCCTCGCTTAGAGCGTGAGCCAGGAGGTGACAGAGATACGTGCTCGTGCCTGCCGAGGAACCGCCGTGTGGAATAGTGTGGACACTTGGGTCATGCCACCTCTGTTGATGGACAATGGTGTGACGTGATGTTGCTTGACTCTCTATAGAGTATGAGACCAGAGGGATCACGGATCCCAATGCATGTTGATGCATGACTCGTCGATCATGATGACCCTGCATACTTTGGTCTCGACCCGTCCGATGTTGTGTCAGACGTATGTTGTACCACCGAGGTTAGGTCGACGATACCGCCGAGGTTTTTACGGGTGATGATGGTGCTGATGATGTTTCGGCTTGTGGTTGTGTCGTCCGATGTTGTGCCAGACGTATGTTGTACCGCCGATGTTGTGTCAGGGATGCCTCCGATGTTGTTCCGGGGATGATTCCTCGATTGGGCACCTATCGAGGAATGTTTGGACCGACCGGGCTATGACTCCGTTGGGGTGATGTAGACTATGGGGTTACTTTGCGCGCAGGTGCGGACACTCCTCACCAATCCCTTTGGCTTGAGTAGTCGCGTGTTGGGGTGCATGGCGAACTGTCCGCAAGACCGTATGTGTCTACGGTAATTTTCCGAGGGAGACTCGTTGTTGTTGCTGGACTGATGTCCTTGTTGACCCTTTGAGGGTACGTATTTGTTGTTGTTGTTGGACTGAGGTCCTGTTTTACCCTTTGAAGGGGATTCGTTGCATTGCAAATGTTGATATGACATGCTACTAGTATGATAAGTTCATTTACCCTACTGTTGCATTCATATAGACGAGCTTGGCATACGGGGTTTCCTAATGGGAAACTCACGTATGGTTGTTTAATTCATGTTTCAGGACCGAGTAGGTTCTGTCGGGTGGTGACAGCGGACACACGCATTTTGGGGCAAGAATCATCTTCGTGTAGGATTTCTAGTTTAATTGCACATATATATTTTCGAAATTTTTATGTACAATAAGGATCAATTACAATTTTCTAAGATTTATTTCATGCATGCATCAATTTGTTTCAATAACTAGTTTTAAAACTTTATTAAAACAAATATGGGCTCCGAATTTCATATCTAGAAGTTCTCTAAAACTTCTTGATGATCCGGAGACGTTGAGGATGCTTGTCGCTGTGCCGGATGCCTCCGAGTATTCACCAAACTCTAAACAAGATCAGAGAGAGAAGAGCTAGCGTCTCAATCTCCAATAGGGTTTAGAATCTAATTACTAACCCCTCTTTAGTTCCCTTGAGAAGAAGATCTCTGAAAACTAAAACTAAACTCAAGAATTAAGGTGAAATTCGTGGAGAATTATGGAAAGAGAAGTTTGCATAAGAAGATAATGAATTAATTAATGAGGTAATGAGATAAACTTGTATTTATAAGTTCTCTCCAAATTACTTATTCATGTGCAACCTCTTGCCCATGATTTCATGCAAACTTCCATCTAACCATTCATTATTTGTTAACAAATAATCTTAGCCACGAATTAAATCAATTATGGACCAATTCCATGCATGATTTAATTAATTCTTAAATTAATTCTGCATAAAACTGTTAGGTCGGTCGATCGTTTCGGAGGTCCGGTCGACCGTTTAGACCTGGTTTCGGTCGACCGTCCTACATTCGGTCAACCGTTCGCAACAGTTGAATATTTCATCGCAATGTTCGGTCGACCGTTCCGAATAGACGAAAATTCCCTGTTATCGGTCGAGACGTGTCCGGTCGACCGTGCACCGATCGGTCGACCGTTTGTGCATTGTTCTGCAGACTTGTCAAATTTCGGTTTAACCCCTACAAAATTTGACATTTCGGGGTTAGTAGTAAATTCACAACTTATGTAACATATTATCCTATGTAATGATAAATCATTACACCCCATAATATTTACATCACATATGAATTTAATTAAGATTCTAATTATGTTATTAATCACAACATAATCTTGATTTTGCTTGTTCACCCTATGTGTCATATTTTCTACATGAAACCCGACACATCTCATGAACTCAAAATTCTCATTTCTTGTTTCCCAGTTTTGTGGTGTGACATATGGGAGGATCTAAACTAAGTTGGCAGTGATATTAAGAGCTTAATATCACAAGCTATAAGTGGTATCTAGCTACACATTATAACTCCCAATTAGTTAGATGTCTTAATTCCACTCGAACCAAAACCCGATCCATTTAGTGATGGAGTACACCACTTGTGTCCGTCCCTTGCCACATGATATTAAGAATACACACAAAGTAGTATTGTGTCATCTTTATATTTGTATTCATTTTTTGATCTTTTTAAGCTAGTTATAAATATGTGACTTAACTCAAATCACAATGTGCACATTATAACTTTGCTTAATCAAGGGGCCCAGTAATATCATCACTCAATTAAGAGGGACAATGATAATCTTTTGACTAACTATCTTCTCCAACAAAAGTTTCTCCAACAAAAGTCATACTTAACCAACCAATGTCTTTACACTACACTTATCGATAGCTCAAGATACTAGTCTAATTAAGCAATTCTTAAGTGATCGGATATAAGTCTCATATCAAAGAACCAATGACACAGTAAAACATTAATGACAAAGAAAACACAATTATATAATATTTTACTTTTTAGGTCTATTCAGTATACAAAAGTAATATTTTCCTCTTTCGTGTACCCGTTTGCCACTCACTTGTAGAGCTACAATGATCTATGACCAACACGACAATCTTAACTCGGTAATTAATGTCCCATGTTTATTACCATGATTGTGAATATCTTTTTTTTATGTAAACAATTATCTTTTAGAGCTCTACTGTTAAGGACCAATCGCCTCTTCCTTAACACTTCTAAAAGACGAATAACATAAACAAGGAACAAAATGATTTCTCATTCAATTCATAATAATTGACATTTAAAAGTAAAACGTTTAGAACACATTCCCTTCACTTCGGACTCTTCGAGGTCGTCGTGATTACCTGTATTCATTTATTTGTATTGATGTAATCATGTCTTTTGACAAACTCTGTTGTATTTGGTGCACCGACTAGTTATATTTATGAGTAATATTCTCGCTTGGTTGTTGTTATCTTGAGATCTCCTTATTGTTTAAATTTTCAAATTTTCACCACAATTATGAATCCATCATATTTGTGTTTAGTTTATATATGAATTTTATAGAGTACCCCTCTTTTAAGGCCCAAGCTAAATAAAGAAAGTTCATGTTTGTAGTTTTTCCAAACCCAACCATAATCCAACTTCACTGTCAATATATACCATACAAACTGAATCGTACTCAAATTCCAACATAATCCGACATATGTTACTATCTGAACTTTCACGTAAACATAGGCTTAAGAGTGTACTAAGAATACAACAAAAAAATTGCAAAACAAGGCGAGTGTGGGTTTAAATAGTGGATTTTTAAAGTTTAGGGACAATATATTACAAAACAAAAGTTCAAATAGGATAATCGTCAACATTGAAAATTTATGGGTGCAAAGTGACATCAAAACATAATTCAGATGACAAATTGTAATTAACCCTAAAATAATACATTGTATAGACCGTATATGGCCGATCAATATTTCAACTTAGATCAGGCCCATTTACATTTCTAAATTCCAACAACACATAGGCATTCAAGTTATGATCGAGAACGTATAGCCCGCTCCTCCCACCTGCATGATTCCATGATTCCATCGCGTCTAATATTTTACATTTGTAAATTTCAACAAGAGGGGCATGCACGTTATTGAAAACAAATAGCCCACTTGCTGCCCTGCACGATTCCATCGTTCCATCGGGTCTAATATTAGATGCAATATATGCAGAATTCCCCACTCCGCTATTGACAAAGACATGTATACTTTTATACAAATTGATATAATGAATAACGCATTAAACAACCCGAGTTTGTGGTTTACCTTGTTATCGGAAGACGTTGAAAACACAGACAGACACATGTAAATTGACAAGCACACAGATAAAAGAAACACATATTTATAGATGGATATCCGTAAAGTAGGTGGATAAAATAGATGCATATATAAATTGAGATAATTAAGTACAAGATAGGATGATTCGTTTCCTTCACTTTTATTTTTTTTAAAAAATACTATGATTTTCACTCCTAAATTTCAAATAGTACTTGTTTAAAAATAAAAATTAGACATTTCTACGAAGATCGAGAGTATGGTCAAAATATTAGCTAGAAGCCAAGGTAGTAACCAACGTAAACATTGGCATGTGACATGTTGTTAAACCAATTCTTCCCGATTCAATTGCCCTAATGGGTTAAAAAAAGAAGTCAACTGAACAACTTTGCATCATCCAACGAACCTCACATTTTATATACATATTTAATGAATTGATTTTCTGAAATGAAATTAAGAGGAGAGAGAGAGAGAGAGAGAGAAAGTTGCAGAGGGAAAGAGCTCGGTGAGCGTGGTCTTTATGGACAACGACAGAGCAACAAAATTTAAGGTCGCCCTTGGTATCCTAGGACCTATTCTTGTGGGTCTCGTACCTGCTTCCGGGACGTTTTGCTTGCAGAAAGAAAATGGCGTCTGCTACGGACTGGTGGCGTTGACGCTAGTTTCTTTCGTCTTGTTTGTGGTCGTTCTGGTTTGCTACTTCTGTGACCGAAGACAGCAAGACCATCCCGTGAGGTACGTACCTATGTATGCATACACAATTACACGGACGATTGATTTGTGTGATTTTTTAAATAATGGATGATTGTCTCTAGCGTGTTTTTGGACGGTAATTGATCTAAATGTACAAAATTTTATCTAATTAAGTTCCAAGAATTCAACGTTTTTATTTAGAAACAAGCATTATCCTTCCACTAGTAACCAAAATGTACATCTACTTGCCTCTGAGCTCTGGCAGAACTAACGATCTGCATATATGAGCATCGAAATATATGTCTAACCATCAGTACATAATTGATCGATTCAGATCAGAGGAGGAGCCATCAAACACAATGGCGGATACACTACTGAACAACCGTGTGCCACAGCAGTCACCGTCCACAACGTCAGCAAATACTATGGTGAAAAAGTCTTTTTCGTTAGTTGTTTTGTGAGAGAAAAAAAATGTTCTATTGAAATTTTCATTTTAGAAATCTCCACTAACGAATAAAAAAAGTGACGAAAATTGTAAAATTCTACCATATTGGTCCATAATAGCTTGAACCTATGGATATTAGCCAATTAAACCTATTTATGATCCATAATCTATGACAGAATAATGGTTCGATATAGAATTCGGTCCATCTTTCCCAACACCCACTCCTTCTAGATCCTCTAGGATATCGGGAGATAATTTGAGAGGTTAATTCACCAAGACAATCATCCATTCCAGATAGATGTCTCATGTCTAACAAGTGACGAAGTTGTACTTTTATTAAGAGTTATGGGAATAAATACGCAATGAACTCAATGTGATTGCAAAAGTATGTCTTGAATTGCTGCACCTTATCATTATTCATCCAAGTGGCAAAACAATTATCGAAAATGTTCACGTGGTGCAGTAGTGCAGTATGCAAGTTTATTTAACCTGAAAATCCAAAGTTAACACCAAAAATATATTAAAAAGTCATCTTCACATTGAAATTAATGCTTCAGATTAATTGAATTTGACCCCTTATATTCTGCTCCAATTGGGGAGAATTTGGATCCCTCGTACCATGATCATTTGGTATGAGGCTTTCTTTCCCTAGCTATTTCACCGTATATTTATCAATAAAATATTGTTGTCTTCTTGTTTGTTGTTGATTTGGGCCGTGATTTGTATTGCTTTCTTTTACAAATGTTGAGATTACAGGTAACGTGTAACGTGTGACGTCCCCGAAAATAGCGGAAAATTTAAACAACATAAAAGACCGTCAACGGTCAACAAGGGGCACGTCACGAATCAACAAGATGAAATATATATATATATATATATATATATATATATATATATATATATATATATATATATATAAGATATAGATCCACGTGGAAGTCAAAATACATATGAGTCAACTGTGATTACAACAAAGTAGATATAAACATGTAATCACTACCTCAACTAAAGAAAACAAGAGAAGACAGGATCAGATCCCGGGGGTACCCTCCTCGGTCACCACCTCGACTCTAATGTTGTTCGCTACCTGAAATGCAAACAAACAAACATGCTTGAGTTTCCTACTGGAACCCCGTATGCCAAACCTCCTAAAATACAAAATGGAATTAAAGACAATGCAATGCAATGCACATGGTCATCCGCCTCGGGTCCACAATAATACCCCTCTCCACCTCCGCGGTACTGAACCACTCCTGCCACCACGAGGGTCAAGTCAGTCCACCGCTGCCTCACAAGGGTCAGTCGGCACCACTGCTCCCCAAGAGCCGCAGAAAGGAACCCTGACACAACGCCGCCACCCCAGGAGCGAGTCAGCCCGCCGAATGCACAACTCGGGCCAGACGATAGTCGCTGCTCCCCCAAGAGCCGCCAGACGCGCAACCTGCCGGAACATCCTCGGCCTACCAACAAACCCCAGCAAACAGCCCATGGTTTACGACACTCATCTCTCACACCCCGCTCGATATGAGAGGCCTACAATAATACGCCCTCGTCAAAGGTGAAATCCGTCGCTCCCAAGGCCGGTGATCGATCGTCGCCTCAGAGCCGGTAGTCGACCTATACTCGACGGCTCGCGTGTGGATAAATCCACCAACCTGCGGCAGATCGGTCGACCGCTACAAGCACACCGGTCGACCGGTCTTTCGCACAGTACTCGGTACTGTACAAACAATACAATCGGTCGAACCACGCCAACCGAATTACCAACCAATCGGTCGGACAAAAGTCATCTAGCGGTCGACCGTTTGGATGGTCTACGCTATACAATATTTATGATATATATATCCGATCGGTCGAACCAAGGGTCCGTTCAACCGATAACAGGGATTTCCGCATTTTGCCCAAGTGATATTCGGTCGACCGGAACTGATATACAGTTCGACCGAAACATCACAAGCACTCTACTGCTTAATTAAAATGCTCAGTCGGTCGACCGTGAGTTAAAGAGCGGTCGACCGTTTAATGGTCAAAGCTCCCAACCGACTTAGCATTGAATAGATCGGTCGAACTAAGTTAAGGATGTTCGACCGTTTAATAAGTCAAAATCCCCAACCGACCCATTCTCATTGTTATTCGGTCGACTGGCGAAGTGGATCCGTTCGACCGATAACAACATTAACCCTTTTTCCCGCAAAAATATAGCATAACGGTCGACCGTCCTTGGACATCGTTCGACCGTTTGTGGGTGAAAATCAATATAATAATAGAATCGGTCGACTGCCCACAGGCACCGGTCGACCAATTGTCGTCTTCAACCTCTGAATTGGTTGAAATCCGACGGGGAATTCGACACCAACGTCGATCCCCAACACCCACAAAGCTTATGTGAGTTATAATGAAGACTTAGCATACCTTTTTGAAGTTTGTGGACGCCTCCCAAGCTTTGGCAAACCCAACCCAACACTTCTCCTTCTCCTTCTCCTTCTCTCCTTCTTCTTCAGTCCGATGATTGCGTCTCACACTCTCTGGAATTCGACAAGGAAGAAGAAAACATTTTCAATTTCTCCCTACACCTCTATTTATAGTAAAATCCAAACTTATCTTCAACTCCACCTCACTCTTTACTGTTCACAACTTAATTAAGGTTAATTAGGTTTAGTTTAAGTTAATTAGGAAGTTGAGATTAAGGTTATTACAATCTACCCTCCTTTAAGAGATTTCGTCCGCGAAATCCGAAACAACTGACTTACCGGAACAACTCTGGATACTGCCTCCTAACATCCTCCTCGATCTCCAAGGTAGCCTCTCTGATACTATGATGCTGCCACCTGACCTTAACCATCGGAATCGCCCTCCTCCTGAGCTGATGTACCATCTGATCCACAATCTCAACTGGTCTCTCATCTAACGACAAATCCTGCTGGATCTCTGGTACTGCTATCTCTATAATATGAGCTGGATCGGCCACATACTTCCTCAGCATAGATACATGGAGGACGTTGTGAAATCCTGCGAACTGTGGCGGTAAAGCAATCCTATAAGCCACCTTACCGACTCGATCCAATATCTCGAAAGGTCCGACATACCTCGGACTCAGCTTCCCCTTCTTCCCGAATCTCATCACCCCTCTAGAAGGCGAGATCTTCAGGAAGACATGATCTCCTGCATCAAAAGTCAGCTCACGCCTCCGCGTATCAGCATAACTCTTCTGCCTGCTCTGTGTCGTAGCTAGTCGTCTCCTGATCACGTCGACCTTCTCTGAATATAACTGTATAATGTCAGGTCCAACTAGCTGTCTCTCGCCCACATCACTCCAGCATACCGGCGATCTACACGGCCTCCCGTATAATGCCTCATATGGTGCCATCCCAATACTCGAGTGGTAGTTGTTGTTGTAGGCGAACTCTATCAGCGGCAAGTGCTCATCCCAATGCCCTGCCCAGTCGAGTGTGCACGCTCTCAGCATGTCCTCCAATGTCTGTATCGTCCGCTCTGACTGGCCATCTGTCTGTGGGTGGAAAGTTGTGCTAAACTTCAGATGTGTCCCCAGTGCTCTGTGTAGACTCTCCCAAAATTGCAAAGTGAATCTGGGATCTCTATCTGAAATGATACTGACTGGTACACCATGAAGTCTGATAATCTCCTCAATATATAACTTAGCTAGACCATCCAGAGCAAGAGTGGTCTTAATAGCTAAGAAATGCACCGACTTGGTCAGTCGATCGACTATAACCCAAATCGCATCGTGGAATCTCCGCGTCTTCGGTAACCCCGTAACGAAATCCATCGTCACGTACTCCCACTTCCACTCGGGAAACTCAATCCTCTGCATCTGCCCTGCTGGTCTCTGGTGCTCAATCTTCACGTGCTGACAGACTAAACACCTCGACACAAAGTCTGCAACGTCCTTCTTCATCCCTCGCCACCAGAAGTTTCGCTACAGGTCTTTGTACATCTTGGTGCTCCCTGGATGAATGGAATATCTCGATCTGTGTGCCTCCTCCATGATATCATGTCTCAGGTCCTCTGCCCTCGGCACCTAAATACGATCTCAGAATCTCAGACCTCCATCAACTCCAACTCTGAAGTCTGACCCATCTCTAGTCGCCAACTGTAACAAACTGCTCAACTCCTCATCTGTAGTCTGAGCATGAATCACTATCGATACTGTCTGAGGCTCTACTCTCAATCCTGCAATCACTGCACCCTCAGAGCTATCTGCAAATGGTCTCCACTCTGCTAAGGACTCCAGCAGTCACGCACTCCTGGATGCATAGGCCTGCTACTGATACCTCCACCTTCCGGCTCAAAGCGTCTGCAACCGTGTTCACCTTCCTCGGATGGTAAGAGATAGTGAAATCGTAGTCCTTAATGAACTCAAGTCATCTGCGCTGCCTCATGTTCAGCTCCTTCTGCGAGAACAGGTACTTCAGACTCTGATGATCTACAAACACCTCAAACTGCTCGCCATAAAGGTAGTGTCTCCAGGTCTTCAGCGCGTGAACCACTGCTGCTAACTCCAAATCATGAGTCAGGTAATTCCTCTCATGGACCTTCAGCTGTCTGGATGCATACGCGATCACCCTCCCGTGCTGCATAAGTACACATCCTAAGCCAATACCTGAAGCGTCGCTATAAATCACAAATCCACCTGTGCCACTTGGCAATGACAAAACTGGTGCCGTGGTCAACAATCTCTTCAGCTCCTGAAAGCTGTCCTCGCACTTCTGCGACCAGACAAAAGTGACTCCCTTCTACGTCAGAGCCGTCAGTGGTGCTGCCAACCTCGAGAAGTCTTTGATGAAGCGACGGTAATAACCCGTCAGTCCAACAAAGCTCCTTATCTCCGTCACGCTCGTAGGGGCCCTCCACTGTGTCACTGCCTCTACCTTCGCCGGATCCACTGATATCCCCTCTGCCGATACAATGTGTCCGAGGAACGCCACTCTGTCCAACCAAAACTCACACTTTGAGAACTTAGCATATAACTGCTGAGCTCTCAAGATGCTGAGTACAATCCTCAGATACTCTCTATGCTGCTCCACATCCGGTGAATAGATCAAGATGTCATCCACGAAGACAATCACAAACCTATCAATATACTGCCTGAATGTTCATCAGATCCATGAACGCCGCCGGAGCATTCGTCAATCCAAATGGCATCACCAAGAACTCGTAGTGTCCATATCTCGTCCTGAATGCTGTCTTCTGGATGTCCTCATCTCGGATCCTCAACTGGTGATATCCTGAACGCAGGTCAATCTTCGAGAAAACCTTCGCCGACTGCAGCTGGTCGAAGAGATCCTCGATCCTAGGTAAAGGGTACCTATTCTTCACCGTCACCTGGTTCAGCATCCTGTAGTCTATGCACATCCTCAAAGATCCGTCCTTCTTCTTCACAAACAAAACCGGTGTGCCCCAAGGCGAGACACTCGGTCTGATAAATCCAGAGTCCATCAACTCCTGCAACTACTTCTTCAACTCTGTCAACTCAGCATGTGTCATCCGGTATGGAGCATTCGACTGCGGTGTAGTGCCAGCCGCTAACTTGATGCCGAACTCCAACTCTTGATGCGGTGGTAAACCTAGAATCTCTGCTGGAAAAACATCCGCGAACTCCTGCACCACCTCAATGTCCTCTAGCCTCTGAGACTCTGACTCCGCGATAACAAGTGTAGCTAAAAATGCTGCACAACCCTGCTGTAACAGCGTTTGAGCTCTCACCGCAGATACAATAACGCGACCTCCTTTGTTTCTGACCCCTATGATCAGAATATCAGGCAAACCCTTCCTCGGGATCAAAATCTTCTTCTCACGGCACAAGACTCGAACATCATATTGGGACAGCCAATCCATCCCAAGTATGACATCAAAATCCTCCATCGGTAGCAAGACCAGGTCTGCCGGAAACTCCTGATATCCCGAAACAACCGTGGCGCCAGGAACAAATCTCCCCACAGTGCCCACCAGACCCAGGGGTGTGCTGACTTCCAAGGTGGCAGTCAACATCGCAAGGGTACAACCCAACACTCCCGCAAATCGCTCTGAGATGAACGAGTGTGTCGCGCCACAATCAAATAGTACTCTAGCTACTGAACCAGCAACAAGAAGCGTACCTTCCACTGCTTCTGGAGATGATACGCGTCAGCACCTTTGTCCTCAACTGCTTCTGGAGCCCCCGGACGAACTTCCCAGCCCTCTGCTCCTGAGTAATGTACATCTCGGGACAGTAATGCTCAAGGGCGTTGAACTTCCCGATGTAGCCTGCCAAGGTCATGTCCCCTTTCTGGAGGCTCAGAAACTCCTCCCTCTTCGCATCCTGCACATGCTGCGGAAAATACTGCTCGTTGAACTCGCCAACGAACTCCTCCCAGGCTATATCATCTCTGTCCGCAAACACCACTGCAGATGTGGACCTCCACCAGTTGGACGCAGCACCACCCAAAACATAAGTGGCCAGACCCACCTTCACCTCTGGAGGACAACCGATAGCACTGAAGATCTTCTGCATCGTGAAGATCCACTCCTCCGCTGCCTCTGCATCGTACTGCCCCAGAAAGGTAGGCGGATGCTGGCGCATAAACCGGTCATGTATAGCACCAGTCCCCGCCTGCCCAGTTTGTACTGCCTGCTGTTGTAGCATCTCAGTCAGACGTCTGACCGTATCGAACAACGTCCGACGCTCATCCTCCCAAGCCTCATTCCTCGCAGTCTCACTCTCACTGCGAGTATGAGCAACGGCCTTCTCCCGTCTGGGAGGCATCTGCCAAGGAAGACAAGAAAACATCAATATAATTCATGCATGCATGATCCTCTAAGACCTAATTCCTAACTCAAAGGTGGTTTCTTTGGACAAGTACGCCGAGATCAACGCTCTGATACCAAATTGTAACGTCCCCGAAAATAGTGGAAAATTTGAACAACATAAAAGACGGTCAACAGTAAACAATGGGCACGTCACGAATCAACAAGATGAAATATATATATATATATATATATAAGATATAGATCCACGTGGAAGTCAAAATACATATGAGTCAACTGTGATTACAACAAAGTAGATATAAACATGTAATCACTACCTCAACTAAAGAAAACAAGAGAAGGCAGGATCAGATCCCGGGGGTACCCTCCTCGGTCACAACCTCGACTCTAATGTTGCTCGCTACCTGAAATGCAAACAAATAAACATGCCTGAGTTCCCTACTGGAACCCCGTATGCCAAACCTCCTAAAATACAAAATGGAATTAAAGACAATGCAATGCAATGCACATGGTCATCCGCCTCGGGTCCACAATAATACCCCTCTCCGCCTCCGCGGTACTGAACCACAGCTGCCACCACGAGGGTCAAGTCAGTCCACCGCTGCCTCACAAGGGTCAGTCGGCACCACTGCTCCCCAAGAGCCGCAAAAAGGAACCCTGACACAACGCCGCCACCCCAGGAGCGAGTCAGCCCGCCGAATGCACAACTCGGGCCAGACGATAGTCGCTGCTCCCCCAAGAGCCGCCAGACGCGCAACCTGCCGGAACATCCTTGGCCTACCGACAAACCCAAGCAAATAGCCCAAGGTTTACGACACTTATCTCTCACACCCTGCTCGATATGAGAGGCCTACAATAATACGCCCTCGTCGAAGGTGAAATTCGTCGCTCCCAAGGCCGGTGATCGACCGTCGCCTCAGAGACGGTAGTCGACCTATACTCGACGGCTCGCGTGTGGATAAATCCACCAACCTGTGGCAGATTGGTCGACCTCTACAAGCACACCGGTCGACCGGTCTTTCGCACAGTACTCGGTACTGTACAAATAATACAATCGGTCGAACCACGCCAACCGAATTACCTACCAATCGGTCGGACAAAAGTCATGTAGCGGTCGACCGTTTGGATGGTCTACGCTATACAATATTTATAATATATATATATCCGATCGGTCGAACCAAGGGTTCGTTCAACCGATAACAGGGATTTCCGCATTTAGCCCAAGTGATATTCGGTCGACCGGAACTGATATACAGTTCGACCGAAACATCACAAGCACTCTACTGCTTAATTAAAATGCTCAGTCGGTCGACCGTGAGTTAAAGAGTGGTCGACCGTTTAATGGTCAAAGCTCCCAACCGACTTAGCATCGAATAGATCGGTCGAACTAAGTTAAGGATGTTCGACCGTTTAATAAGTCAAAATCCCCAGTCCGATGATTGCGTCTCACACTCTCTGGAATTCGACAAGGAAGAAGAAAACGTTTTCAATTTCACCCTACACCTCTATTTATAGTAAAATCCAAACTTATCTTCAGCTCCACCTCACTCTTTACTGTTCACAGCTTAATTAAGGTTAATTAGGTTTAGTTTAGGTTAATTAGGATGTTGAGATTAAGGTTATTACATAACGACCACTCCACCCTCCGTAACAGAACAAATAGCAGTTGCGTCACCGCCAACATCCGCTGTGCCAGTTGAGGTACGAGTGAACCAAAAAAACTTTGTTTTATCAGAATGGGATGGATCTAGTCAAACCGTGTGCTATATCACTAGGACATTTAGTAGGATTTTTTGTTGTTGTTGTGCGGGGCACTTCTAAAACAGTTATTATATCTTTACACATTCGAATTTGAAATTTGATGTGGTACACTTGTGGGTTTGATACACACGTGGGCTCCAATGAAATCCGTTATTTTCGTAATAACATAATAAGAAACAAATTATATTCAATTTACATCTAAACTTCGGTAACATGTACAGCACGACACGACAACCGGTTCCCTTGGCCTGGCACGACCGATGACAGTCGATCCCCCTGGCACGGCATAGCCCGACATAGTCGGTCCCCTCGTGTGGTGCTGGATCCGTAGCTGTTGGGTCTGGTTTTGATTTTTTGGTTATTTTTTTTAATTTGAAGTAACTATATAATCACAATTGAATTAACACAAACACAATTTATTTTTCCCCAAAGTGACGAATTTATTTATTAATATTTATTGTCTCAAATCGAGAAACAATATATTAGTTACATATAAAAATACGTCAATGCTAGCTAAACCTAATAAGTAATGGAAAAAAATCTAAAGGTTATTAGAAAAAATAACTTTTTAACAAAATAGTTTATCTAATTTGGCTTCAATCTTCATCGTCGTTGTTGTCTTAAATATTCATGTTTATATTTTGTCCATAGCGTCGATCAAATCCTTTAGGCGTATAATCATCTCAATTGACTTGTCGGACAAACTTTGTCTCTTGTCAAACAAACATGTTTACTTGCATTAAATGCAGGCTCTGACGTCACAGTTGAAGCCGGATGACGTAATAAGTCTCATGCCATTAACGAAACTAGTGGAAACCTACCTAAGTTTTTTTTCAATAAGTTTAAAACGTCAAAAGAATTTAACTCAGCAATACTTAAGTACATTTCAGAGTTTAAATATCCAGTAAATTCATTTTGTGTGTTAGTTGTTTTAGAAGCGTACGTACCCTACCAAAAATTCCATTATTTTGTGGGCAGGTAATCTGTTGGAACCAGGGTTTTTCTAGTCGCATATACTTGTGAATACAAAGCTCAAGACCACACTTGACTAGTTTGATCATGTGAGAAGTCAACCAGATTGAGCATGACAAATTTGTAGTATTTGTAGGCATTTCACCATTTATTTATCTACCAATACAGTTGAGTATTTGTGATGTCTCTTGGGGTAATGATTTGAGTAAATTTTTTTCACTCTTGAATACAGGTCACAGCCACTCAAGCCGCCACAAGCAAACCAATATCAATGGCGTCGGCGTCAACCTCCGTTGTGCCACCTGAGGTAAGAGCAACAAAACTTTGTTGTCTGTTGGTATTAGGATTTTTATGGGTCATTTGACCGGTTCACTTAAGTAGTCAACCAATGGACCAAGGCCAATGGATCGGCCGGAAGCAAAATACTTAAATAACTCAAAGTCTACCCATGTAGTCAACATTTTGGTCGTTATAAAAGGTGCATGGCTTTGCCAGGGGAAGTACGTATTTTCCATTTATATATTTGCGATTGGCTTTGTCCTCAAAATAAGCGATACAAAAATGAGTTCTCAAAGTTTCAGCCAAATTGAATAGAACCATATGTTATGATAAGATATGCACGTAATTATCTAAATTTCTGATATGTAGATGTACTACTGCAACCTACATAAACAATTGCAATCCTAACATTTTTTAAGTATGATTTAATTATGGTAAGTCCACCTTGTACTACCAAGTTCAAAGTATAACAAATACATTCGATATGAAAGAGTAAACCATCTACATGTGAATGACAATAATTTATAAGCATTTGTAATGCAAAACTGTTATTAGTAGCATTATCAAACGTAATTGCACAAATTTTATTTTTAAGATTATTAGCTACTATGATATCTTTAACATGATCAAATATACACATCGGTAGTGTGATGATGCAAAATAGATAAAAATAAATGTTTTTTATTTAAACACCATGAATTATCTAGAGAATGAGTCATGTGTTCTCTTTCTTAACCAAATTTATCAAATACAATATTTTTAAGTATTTTTCTAGAAAATGGTTTAAATTTCAGATTATGGTAAATAATTGCTTCCCTAAGGCTTTTTGATTCACATGTACTATATGGTAGTTTATCTCTAATTATGAAATCAACAATTATCTCTCAACCTTTAATTGGACAATATTTTCTTAAATTTAAAGTTCTAATAGCTATGTCTAAAACCAATTGACGTGAATCCACTACCGATGATAAATTATTTTTAACTTTGCATACAAGTAAATGTAGGATTTCATGTCCCTATGTATGTATATATTTTTTTAAAATTATACATAGAAGATCGATTTCCTTATTTTGACGATTTCATGTACATTGTTTTTATATTTATTATAATATCATGTAATCTACATATATATATATATATATATATATATATATATATATATATATATATATATTAAAATAACTAGAAGATGATCATACTCAAAGGTTTTCTAAAACCTTTATGAAGATCCAGAATTATGTCGCGTGTTTAATCGTCCGTCGATTCATCTCCAAGTGTTCACCAAACTCTAAACAAAATTAGAGAGAAATGAGCTAGTCAATTGAATTTCTAAATCAAACTGAGAATCTAGCTAATAACCCCTCTAAATCTCTCTGAGAATTTGATCTCCAAAAGCTCGAAATAATTAAGAGAAATTCTAATGGATTAGTGGAGAGGTTAGGGAGAGAGAGAAATTATGCATTAATTAAAACAAGTAGGGAGAGGAGATCTATTTATAGACTCTCCTAACACCACATCATGAGCTACCCACTAACCCAGGATTACTTGATTTTCTCTCCCTAAAACCAATCACAAATTGACACATAATCATCCTCAAATACGTTTGACTATAATTGGAATAAATCTAGCCCATGATCAACACTAATCTCTTAATAATTCAAGGCAGAATCGTGCCAAACGGTCGACCGAAATCCCCAAACGGTCGATCGAACGATTATGACTTTGACAAGTTTGGTCGGACTGTGAGCTAGATGGTCGACCGACTATCCAAAATGAAAAGTCATTGGAAAATTTTGGTAAAACCATGTCTCACTTCGGTTGACCGTTCCCTTATCAAAATTTCTCCTGATAATGTTTGGTCAACTGTGTCCCTACGCCGATCGACCGTTCTATCGCCAAGATATTTCTTGGAAATTTTCGGTCAAACCGCGCATAACCCGATCTCTGTCCGGTCGACCGTTTCGAAGCGCCCGGACGACCGATCTCAAAATGGTCTACCGTTTTGACCCGATTTTGTCTTTGTCAGATTTTGAATTTATATCCAACGAAATCCGACTCTTTGGGGTTTTAGCAAATTCACATATCATGTAATATATTATCATACGCAATATCAAAACATACATGTATTTATGATTCTAACTATGTCATTTTTCACGACATATTGATTTTATCGATTCACCACATGTATGATATTTCACACGAAACCTGATACATCATATGAAAATAAAATCAAGCTTCTTGTTTTCCAGTTTTGTGGTGTGACCTGTAGGAGGATCTAAGTTGTATTGACAATGATATTAAACACTTAATATCACAAACTATAAATGGTATCTCGCTACACATTATAGTTACCCAATTAGCAAAAATGTCTTGTTCACTCGAACTAAACACAATCTATTTAATGGTGTAAGACCATCACTTGTGTCTATCCCTTGCCTCATGATTGTTCGTTTTAAATACTGCAAGTGCACGACGTTAGTGAAGACGTGGAAAATACAGGTCGATCCACAGGAAGGTGTGTCGACTTTGGTTTGTTCAAAGATAAGTGGGAAAAGAGGAGAGAAGAGTTGTGATTACACTAGCTAAACTACAATAAACTAGCAAGCATCAAAAGCAAGATAAGATTAAGGAAAATAAACCCCTAAGGGGTGGAGTGTGTGCACATATGAAGTGAAATAAGTGATGAATGACGCATGTAAGAATGTATGTTTGTGTGTCATGTGTGTGTCTTCATGCATAGGAAGTGTCTACAGATGTGGCAAAACCTATCAATCCATTCACACAACGTATCGGAAATTACTACTTGATTAGCATAAGACTAGGTTCAGCATGAGAGGTGTCTAAATGTTATTACAAGACTCATCAAAACCAGGAACTCATGTGAAGAACAAACTTATGCCTGGGAAGTGTCTAAATGTTATAGCAAAACTCATCAAAGCAAAGTTTCTTCAATCATTCAAGCAAGCAAACACAAATACAAACACATAACTAACATGTAGCATATTCAACAGGAAATTTCAGTCAATAAACATGAGGAAACTATGCATGGGAAGTGTCTAAATCTTATGACAAACCCATCAAAAATCCCCCAACATGTAGATGATTAAAATACCCCTAATGAACATACAAACATGCAAGTCTACACAATCAAAATTCATCAAACATTCAAACTTCACAACATATATGTACATTATCTCCACCCCCAAAGGGGGATGAAACTACTCATTAAGAAAAGAAAACAAAACGAAGTTAAACTAAGCATGAAAGAATTAAAATAGAAGACAACATTAAAACAACTAAGAAAAATTATTTTATTACATGACTCACATTACAAGTAGCATTCTTCTCTACTTGAGTTTTACTCCAATGCTTACTACAAGTAGAGAGAATGTCACCAAGCAATGGGTAAATACAAAGGAGAATGAAGGGTTTTATTTACACTCATAGAAAAAGACAAGCGGGGATAATCCCCTGACGTGAGACTAATGCACTACTAAAAATTGACATAAAACACTCTAATATATGACCCACCTAAATCTTATTGGATCCGGAGAAAAACTGACCGCCAATTGGCGGTCTATATAGTCTGGATCGGGTCTGGATTTGGGGTGTGGTTGTCTGACTTGATTTCTTCATGTCTGATGCAGCCGAGTTGGTTGTTGGAGTTTAGGTCCGAATCGAATTGCCAAAATACTCCTCATAATGGTGTGGAGTTTCTTCATTTTCTCATTGGTCCTTTTGGTTTTACAACCAGATCCCTCTCTCTTGCATCTCAGTCCATAAGTCTTGCAACTTAGTCATTTTTCTTGCTTTTAAGTCCTTTTTGAGTCTCTTCTTCTCAAACTTGTTTATTCCTGAAACTTAAACATAAAACTTATTACGTAGCATTGCTTATGCTAAGAATAAAAGATATAAGACACAAATATATGCATGATATGATGTCAATCACCTCATGACATTAAGAATATTATACAAAGTAGAAATGTGACACCTTTGTATGATAGATTCATTTCTTGATCTCTTAAGCTAATGATAAATATATAACTAAACACATGTCACATTGTGCCCATTATAAATTTACTTTATCAAAGGATCCACTAATATCATCACTCAAATTAAGAGGGGCAATGATAATCTTTCGACTAGCTATCTTTTCCAGCACAAGTCGAGCTCAACTAACTATTATCTTTATCACTATGCTCATTGATAGCTTTTGACAATAATCAAATTGAATACTTCATATGTAAAAAGTCATAAGTCTCATATCTTAAGATTCAAGATATAGTAAAACATTAATGACGCTAAACACAATTCCATAATGTTCCATTTGTTAAGTCTATTCAATATATAAAAGTAACAATTTTCCTCTTTTATATACTCGTGTCGTCAAATATTTGTAGAGCTACAATAATCTATAACCAACACGACAATCTTATCTCGGTAATTGATGTTCTATGTCAATTACCATGATTGTGAATTACTTTTGATTTATGTAAACCATTATCTTTTAAAGCTCTACAGTTAAGGATCAAGAACTTCTTCCTTAACACTTCTAAAAGACGAATACATTAATCAAGAAACTAAATGTTTGCACATCCAATTCATAATAATTGACATATAAAAGTAAAAAATTTAGGACACATTCCCTTTAATATTATACTTGACCACTTGACATAGCCAATATACTTGACCATAATGTCTTTAAGTAGCAGTTGTTTAACCATCAGAAGTTTGTCCTTCATAAAAATGATCCCATACTGGAGATGTTTTTTTCCTAGTACTTTACCCTTACGTTTAGGTGGATTAACAGAAGGGAGAGGTGAGTTATCATTATGTTCTAAATCAGATGTTAAAGCCACGAAAATTATTATATGTGTAAACAAAAAGTGATTTTTTCCATAAACGAGAAAATCATGATAATGGTTGATTAACTAAAATTAACTACTAAAAAAGATCTAAAAACCTGAGAAATGAAGAGTGAAGGAGTCCAGGAATCGACGGTCAGCGGTCTGCTTATAGCTTTAGGCTTCACGTTTTAACATAAACTCGACATGTCTCTACCAAAATCAAAGCAATTAGAGAAAGAGTAGAGAATATTTGAAAGATTTGGAGAGATTTGTTGAAGAAAATGAGAGAGATTGACGGATTTATATAGGGGGTAGTTTAGCAAATTAAAAAACCAAAAAAAACACACCAACGACTCTAAGAACAGTTGGGTAACAGTGCAGGGTTGACCTCTGTAAATTTTATGAAATCTTCCCTAAATAATTTTATAAATATTATTCATTTTTCTTTTCTATTCTATCTTTCTCTTCTCTCCTCTCAATCTATTCTCTCTTCACCCAATCCCAAACCATATCCAAATCGAAACCAAAATCCAAATTCTAATTTCAAACCCATACAACAAACCAATCCAAATCCAAACTCATTACCAAATCCAATCCCAAAACTGATCCAATATAGCTATTTTAGAAGCGTACGTACCCAAGCAAAAATTCCATTATTTTGTGGACAGGTAATCTGTTGGAACCAGGGTTTTTCTAGTCGCATATACTTGTGAATACAAAGCTCAAGACCACACTTGACTAGTTTGATCACGTGAGAAGTCAACCAGATTGAACATGACAAATTTGTAGTATTTGTAGGCATTTCACCATTTATTTATCTACCAATACAGTTGAGTATTTGTGTTGTCTCTTGGGGTAATGATTTGAGTAAAAACAATTCACTCTCGAATACAGGTCACAGCCACTCAAGCCGCCACAAGCGAACCAATATCAATGGCGTCGGCGTCAACCTCCGTTGTGCCACCTGAGGTAAGAGCAACAAAACTTTGTTGCCTGTTGGTATTAGGATTTTTATGGGTCACTTGACCAGTTCACTTAGGTAGTCAACCAATGGACCAAGGCCACACACCACTATTTCTCCAAACTAAGCCCAATGGACCGGCCGGAAGCAAAATACGCTTACAGAAAACCTTAAATAACTCAAAGTCTACCCATGTAGTCAACATTTTGGTCGTTATCAAAGGCGCATGGCTTTGCAAGGGGAAGTACGTATTTTCCATTTATAGATTGACGATTGGCCTTGTCCTCAAAATAAGCGACACAAAAATGAGTTCTCAAAGTTTCAGCCAAATTGAATAGAACCATATGTTATGATAAGATAAATCCAGATGAGGAAAATGAGTAACGTGATTGTGTTGAGAAGCCTCTTCACCCTCCAGGATAAGGGAGCACGTATATATGAACCATAGTTGTTTAATGAGTGTCTCAGTTTTGGAAACTACTTATGAAGATGTTATTGAAAATTTGAAAATATGTATATGAATGGAGTTCCTGCGCTGCGATACAGGAACCACCTTCCGGTGTAGAGACAGCAAGCATGGTGGAAGCACCTGATGGGCGGCATATAATGACTTGCGGAAGCTTCCTCCGCAGTGGGCATTCATTAAGGAACGGGAATTATAAGTTCACCATGCAGTATGATGGCAATCTTGTATTGTACGATGGAGACCATGCCGAGTGGTCCACAAAAACTGATGGCAAAGGCAACACTTGTCAGCTGCACCTCGAGAGAACCGGTCAACTTGTTATAAAAAACGCCGGGGATGAAATGAAGCCGGTGTGGAAGAGTGAGGAAAACGTCCAAAGAGAAAGTGGTAACTACCAGTTAGTTTTACAGGGTGACATGAATGTTGTTGTCTACAATCTCGGCAATGGCAGAGCAATTTGGTGTACCGGTACCGATATACCAGAGGAAGAGAAGCTAAGCAGAAAGATAGTTGGCCCGAAGTTTGCCGGCGAGGTTTTTAAATTTTTTAAGCCTAAGTGGGCAAATTTTTAAACTGTATTTGTCATCTTGTAGGTGTTTTGTGGTTCGTGTCGTTTAATATTTGATTTATGTTGTGTGTTATTTTGTTTATGTCGTGTATTTGGTTTATCATTTCGGGTAATATAAGCTTACGTTTGTTTAATTTAATGTAATATTTGTTTTATTAACATTAATGATATCTACTGTTTGCTAATCATTGATAGTTAAATAAAAAAATTATATGTAATTTGGAAATACGAGATTTATTGGCATTTTGGTTTTTCAAATAGATTATTAATATTTTTGGTAAATATAAATGATTTTGGAATATAATAAAAGTTGATAAGAAAATTAATAATGTGGAGGAAAGAGAGTGTGATGACCTAGGTTATGGTAAATTGGTGAATAACGAAGAAAAAAGAAAAAAATGGTCATGAGTGATTTCAACGCGATGAAATCACTCATGCTCTTAGACCAACATCGCACAATTTAAATCCCAAAATTGCGCACTCTCCGTTGCCTCGACACGTCCCTCACCTGTCGTCTCTTGAAGGACCCCACTACTTATTGGTGGTAGTTCTTGCGCAGGTTTCTTTTAACCAACTCAATTAAAATTTTAATTATCACATAAATTAGCTAACTAGGTTTTAATAACATGATTGGACAAACAACAAATGAAATAAAGAAAACTGACAATCGGAAGCCATGTGGCTTCAACGAACGTTCTAAGTGACATTTGCATAAAAATCGATGTATTAATGGCATAAAACTAATTAAGATACTTTCATCTATCAGGTAAGCAAAATTCCAAAAACAAATTACCGAAATTGGGTTTATTTGACAATGGCACGTGTAATAAAATAATACATCATATACATTGTAGATAGTAAGCCGATTAATGTTTCAACTTGATCAATGAACAAACCCATTTACGTATCTAAATTCCAACAACACATAGGCATTCAAGTTGTCGGGCTTCGGAATGGAAATTCGGCCCGGCCAACTTGCACGTCAACAAGCACTTCGTAGACTCCATGATTTCATCGCCTCTAATATTTTTCATGGTTATGAAAACCGGACCGGCCGGTTGAGCCGCGAACCGGTGGCCAGTTAGGTCTGGTAACCCCCCAAAACCGCATTTCTGATTGAACCGACGGTTCGACCGTCCGGTTTAAGCCCTGTTCTGTGTAATCGGTAAACCAATTACCATTATCTGATTACGATAACAAATTACCTTAATCGTTTACACGTTTATTTAAACCGATTACCCGTTTATCCATATCCATTTATTAAACCCATTACCCAACCCTCAACCCACTCTCAACCCCTAACCCCATCGCACCCACAACCCAACCCTCTCAGCCGCTCAACCCCCAGCTGGACCTCGCCGGACCTTACCGCACCTCGTCGGAGATCGCCGGACATCGTCGGAGCTCGCAGGTATGTTTTATACTTCTTCCTCTCTACATTTGTTCTCTTTTTCTCTGATTGAGAGTCTACATCAGAAAATGTAAAAGTCTAAATCAGAAAATCTTTTTCTCTTTTTCTCATTTCTTTCTCTTATATGAACCAACTAAAAGTCTAAATCAGAAAATCAGAAGTTCCAACGAATGTTGTGCATGTCTGTTTACCAACGAATTTTCTTTGTAATTGTAGAAGTAGTGAATTCCGATGACAATGTGGCAATTGAAGATGATGAAGTGGTGATGGTTAGTGGAGATGATGATGATGATGTTGGGGATGAAATAGAAGGCAAGGACGAGGGTGTCAACGCAAATGACAATGAGGATGATCCGGATTGGATGCAACTTCCTTAATTTATTCTCGTATTTCCAAATTTATGTTTGAACTTTGAAGTTTCAACTTTCAACTATATATGTTTTAATGTTTCAACTTTCAACTATATATTGTATTTTGTGTTCCCTATTTTTTTCTATATTAACTATATGTCTATATTATTCTGGATATATATATATATATATATAATTATTTATGATGTCACTGGTTCAACCGGTTCGACCGCGGTTGAACCTTTGAGAATTCCGGTTTGACGTTCAGTTCTGCAAATCATGATATTTTCATTTGTAAAATTCAACAAGACAGGCATACACGTTATTGAAAACAAATAGCCCACACTAGTGCAGAATAGACTTTACTCATCGTCCAATAGACATCGGCTGTTATAACAGCCGACGTCTAGTAGGGAGAAGATAGCATAGATGTCTGTCGTTACCATGACCGACGTCTATGTGGTACTATAGACGTCGGCTATTGGAATATTGAGTTTATCCGACGTCTATAGGGTATAGACGTTGACCCATAGATGTCGGGTGTTAGAATACCATGTGCATCCGACGTCTATAGGGTATAGACGTCGACCTATAGACGTCAGATGTTATAGACGGCCGACGTCCATAGCCCCATGCATATAGACGGCCAACGTCTATAGCCCCATGCATATAGACGTCGGCTGTCTATAACATCCGACGTCTATAGGTCTTAAAGAAATTGAACAGTTGCGTTTTCCGTCATTCATTTCAGACGAAAACCCAACCAAACCCTAGCCGTTCTGCGACCGAACCCTCCTCCGTGACCGATCTCCGACCGATCTGATGCATCCCCGGCACCGCAACGACGTCCCAACCTCTCCTCCCCTTCTCCTGCCCTCTCCTCCTTCCTCCGTCTTCCTCCACATCCCTAACCACCGTAAGTGTTAAGTTAGTTTTGGTTGGTTTATTTTCGGATTTTTGGTGGAGTAATGATTCTTTTCTTTCTTGGTAAAGTTCTCCTCTCGTTCGAACCCAACATTTCTGTTTTTGTTAGTATTTTGTGTAGGGACGAGAACGCCATCGTCAACAACAAGGTTACCGGCAACCTTTCTGTCGTCATCAAAGAGGTAATTTTTGTGTGTCTAGATGTTTCCACCGTCACTCTCGGCGATGCTATCGGTGGGTTCATAAGGAGTCCTCGTTATTTATTAGAGCTAAACGAAAAACAATTGTATTTTAACGGTTGTATATATATGTAAAGTCTTAAGCCCCCGCAGCAAAGGGTCAAACAACCAATCTCCGATCAACATTAATTCGCTTCCAAGTATGTGCAAAATGTTGTATCCGTAAAGCAAGTGGATAAAATAGATGCATACAATGAGATAATTAAGTACAAGTGTAACATCCAAAAACAACATAAAAAATTGATCATATATATAACCAGACGGTACACAAAATACAACAGAGTTTGTCAAAATACATGATTACAACAATACAACGAAAGACAAATACAAGTAATCATGACGACCTCGAAGAGTCCAAAGAGGATCCTGACCCCAAAATATGTGTGCTCGCTGTCACCACCCGACAGAACATACTGCGGTCTTGAAACATGAATCAACTCCGTATGCCAAGCTCGACTATATGAATGCAGCAGTACGATAAATGAACATATCATACTAGTAGCATGTCATGTCATTATCAGCAATGCAACAAAATCCCCTCCAATGGTAAAACATTACCTCAGTCCCACAACAACAACAAATACGCTCAAAGGGTCAACAAGGACATCAGTCCAGCAACAACATCGGGTCTCCATTGGAAACCTACCGTAGGCACATACGATCTTACAGACAGTATGCGACACCCCCCACATGCGACTACTCGAGCCAAAGGGATCAGTGAGGAGCATCCGCACTTCAGTGCAAAGTGAACCATGTGGTCTACACCATCCCCAACGGAGCATTAGCCCGGTCGGTCAACCATCCCCCGATAGGTGCCCAATCGAGGAATCATCGCCAGAACAACATCGGCGGCATCGCTGACACAACATTGGCAGTACAATATACGTCTGGCACAACATCGGACGACACAACCAGCCGGAACATCGTCGGCAACATGTCTGTGCTCGTCACATAGAAGAGTCTCGACGACAGGCGCCAAAGTGATAGAACCCTGAGAATTCATCTCACTCGATCCTCGTAAAACCTTTAATCTTTCCTGCAAGCAGAAAATATCCAAAATTATAAATGAGTCCAACCTGACAAGATAAATTTATTGCAAAACTGATAACGATCTTAAACTTACAATGATGATCGTCGCTTTTGGGTTCTTGTTAGGTAGTTGAATGTGCATATTTGTACGATAAGGCTTAGGAGCGTCCGAGTTTTCTACAATCTGCAATACCATTAGTAAAAACAAATAATTTTGTTAGTTTATATAAAAAATGTATTGCATCCATAAGAATTTACGAATTAAAAATAAAGTAGTCATCTTCTCTCTATGCCGCACAACGGACTTCTTACCGCACTGATGCGGTATGATTAAATTTGTGATGTGTTTTTGTTGGTATCATTATTCTTCTGCATCACAAAAGATAAAAAATGTTAGTTTTTTAATCCATTGAATATGAATTAACTAAAATACATTATAAACTCTAGAAACGTTACGCGTTCTTTCCTTTCAGGACACCCTCCAACGTAAACTCTATCTCAGTCGAAATTATCGAGTTCCAAGCATCCATAAGCTGTGTGGATCCACGGCCATTACTCGTGCTGGTTGCACTTGTATGAAATGTAACTTAGCATTTCACATAAATAAATATTAATTTTTTACCAGAGGTTGAAGTGCTAGGAACGTCCACTCTGGGAAGAATCAACTGCACCATCGGTGAAGAATGACGTCTAGTCTTACCTGAATTTCGAAGTAGTGTAATTTATCATCATTCACATGATAAAATTTATAAACTACAAATCAAATAATTTAGAGTTTTTGGTTTGTCATTACATCCGTGGTCGTAGATGTTAAAATGTGCACTATTCTAACACTATTTTATGTCTTTATAGTTTCTCCTTTGTTGGGAAGATCGTGGCTCATACTGTCAAATTCATCTTCTATTGTGTTGTAATTCCGATTTCTGTGTGGATTCCTGAAGTTGAATTTTTTTGTCTTATTTCTTCATTTACATCCTTTTCATTCCAAGCACACCTTTCCAAGTTTATTATTGTTCTAATTTACCGAGATTCAGTTTTCTATATTAACTTTTTCAATTCAATTTTTCTCCACTTGAGTTGGTATTTGCTTGATTTAATATTGAATTATTGTGCCTTCCCTTGTGCTGATTTTTTGTCGATTCACATCTAATTTGCTGCTGCATTTACGCTGAATTTTGTGTCAAATTTTGATTGCATTTTAGTGTCAAATTGGCTGCATTTTAATCCCATAAACCTCTGTGATATCTTGGTGAAGCTGTGCTTAAAACTTGGCTGAATTTGTTGCATTTGTACTGAATTTGATCACCACATTTGAGCCGATTTGTGCCGAATCTTGGTCTGAGTTCTGATCGTAGTTGTGCTGAAAATCTGATTTTTAAACTGGTCTAAATCGGGGCTGAGATTGGCTGAATTTTGTGCTGAAATTGGTGCTGATTTTGGCTGCATTCTATGATGAATTTTGAGCTGCATCTTAGCTGAATTTTGTGCTGCATTCTGAGCTGATTTCGTGCTTAAACTGTGCTGCATTTGGGCTTAATTTCACTCTGAAATTGTGCTACATTCGTACTACACTTGGGGCTGTTTTTTATTGCTGCATTTTGCTGCCAATTTAGCTGAAATTGGGGCTGCATTTGTGCTGCATGTTGTTGCTGCGTTGGTGCTGAATTGTGCTCGAACCTTGATTGAATTCTGAACTATACTTGGCTGCATTTGCTGAATTTTGGAGATGACGTTCTTGGCTTCATTTTGGAGTTAAGTTCGACTCCATCTTGTTTGCATTCTTGGCTGAATTTTGGAGACGAATCTTTGGCGTGTGGGATGGGGTTGTGCGTTTAAGCTTCAATGTTCATTGCCATTCATGTTGGAGTAGTGCATATTTATTTGATGAAATATGAGATGGGAAATCTAGGTGTAGGATATTCTTTCATCGGAAGATGTTAACGTTATTTCTATTGGGTAGTTGTAATTGATGTTCTTGTCTATTTCTCAACGTGTAATTGTTATAACTCAAGTGTATTTTTCTTTCAGACTACATATTTATTTTGTAAGTAAATTTTTCACTGATATATTCTAAAGGCTTTGTTATTTACGTATACTCTTTAAATTCATTCGTAATATTGTTTGTTATTAATTATAGGTAACGGAATAAGGCTTTGGAGATTAGCAAGTGACACTCTTTTTTACAGAAGTAGTTATTGTTTTCCAAATCTTTTGCCATGATATATTATATATATGTATATTATTAGAAGCACAATTTAGGGATATGTATATTATTTATATGTGATGTAGATTAATCTACATTGTTTAGTTTGATATTTAATGTTATTTCTTGTGTTAGATTCATTTAATTGCATTTTTTTATTTTTAGGTAAACAAAAAATATATTTTTTATAAAAATATCTTGTTAAAAAGGTACATAAAATTATTGAAAAATATGAAAATCGATCCTAATTGCACAAGTATAGGGCACGAAATGCTATAGTGGTACCATAGTTGTTTGTTCATATTTTCAATGATTAGGTTATTTGATATATTTAGTTTACCATCTCATACTTAAATAATTCGAGTTTTGCCCTTTTTCGAGTCCTTTTTGAATTTTGATGGATGTATTAAATTGTAATGATGGATTTTTGTGTTTCTTATTTTCCTACATTAGTTTGTAATGTTCGAAAATATATAAATCATTAAGATGAATAGATTAAATCTGATCGTTAAGGTCAAAAACAAAGAAAATTGGGAAAGTATGACTGTTTTGTCGATTTTGATTATAATTGTTCTTTTAAGAATTTTAAATGTTTTAAAATATGTCATATTATTATTAGAATCATGTTTTTGACTTGTGTCTAATTTTGTAAAATTTTCGTTTATTTTAAATGATTATTTTACTTGGAATCGACAAAACAAAAAGGAATAAATAAGCTTATTTTCCTTAATTTTTCTTTTGGGAATTTAAATAAAATTCAATTCAAATTTTTTTATATCTTGAACTATGGATGCTTGAATTATTTTAAAGGATTCCAAATGATTTTTGAATTATTTAATTGAGAGATGAAGGATCAACTAAATAGTGTAAAATAGCATATGTACATGTTGTTGTACTTGTTTAGTTTTGCAGGAATAAGTGAGTTTATAAGTTCCATCGAAACCATATGTGAATGCATGACATGTATATCTAATCATAGGGGCTTATGTATATGTAAAAGCCATTTATTTTATATGCATGCATATGAGAGGACTTTACATAGGATTTGCACTAGCCAATTTAGTTTCGATAAGAGTCAAATTGAGAGATGTATGTTTATATTTTGTAATATTTACATCCACGGTGCAAGAAGAAGTGAAGATCGAGCGCGCGGAAACATATAAACTCACACCAATGTGTAAATGAATTTATTTTATGTTTGTGTGCTTGACATGTATGTGATTTAAAGAATGGTTAGGATAGGTATGAATGTATGCATGCATGACAACCTAAATTTAATGTAACATATAAAATTGTTTAATTGTCCAAACTAAAAAAATTTAGTTCTTTCTTTCTTATTTTATCCACTAGAAGTCATCGATCGAGGGACATTCTGTTCGCCCTTAGCGGGAGTAATTTCCTTCATTTTTGGAAATAGTGGGAGATATAAGGATATTCATTGTTGTGTTATCAATAAGTACATGAAGTGAGTTTCACCCTTAGTGGACACTAAGTGTATTTGTTTATGAATACATTGGACAATCGTATGTCATATCATATGAAATAAGTTTTCTTAACAAAATCTGGAGTCCTCACTTAGTTTTGAGAAACAGAGTTTTTCTTAGGAGGATTGGATAAATTCTCTCTTAATTAAAATGACAAGAATCGTAATAGTTTGAAAAAAGACAAAAGTTTACAAATTTTCAAAATGGTTGTGATTAGAAAATGTTTCTTACCTTTAGTTTATGACATATTCGATAGCCCTAAGCTAGTCTATGTTATAAATAATATGATCTTGTACTACTGCAGTTATGAACATATTTATTTATTTATTTGCAGTATAGATTTTTATAAACATAAAATTGACATGAACACCCTTATAAATAATTTTGTAGAAATGTCAACATTCGACCTATTGTGCGATCAATGATTGAAAAACATCCACTGGCAAATGTTCTAGCCGTCTATGTTGGAAATAGAAAGATCACCAAAAGTAAAGGGAAAGACAAATTAATATAAAATATGCCAATCAAGGGCAATGGAGTAGTAGGTGCTCATGCAAGCGTCTCGACGAGGAAATCTTCAAAATCTCCAACTCCCAACACAGAGTACTTTCACTACGGTGAAAAAGAACACATCCGGCCTAATTGCCCCAAGTATAATGAAAATCTTGACAATGGAGTGATTGAGCGCAAACGCCCCCAAAAGGCCAAATGTATATTAGTTATTGAAATAAATTTAGACACCTCTATCCGTGATTGGGTATGCGATACCAGATCTTGTGCTCACATAATTTCCAATGTGCAACTACTAAAGGATAGGAAGGACCTCGCAATAGGAGAGATAATTTTGAAGGTCAGAAATAGTGCAAGCATCGCCGTGATTGCATAAGGCTCCGTGGATCTTCAATTATCTAGTGATTTAATTTTAAGTTTAACGAATGTCTATTATGTATCATCGATTAACAAGAATATTATATCCGTGTTGTATTTAGATATGGATGACTCTATAATAAATATTTCAAATTCTTGCATATCATTATCGAAGAATGAAATTTTCTATGCAAATGCTTTCATAAGAAATAGACACTATTTGTTCGAATTGAATAATAGATAAATTTTAACATCAATAACAAAAAACTTAAGACAATTCATGTGAATGATACAATCTTATGACACTATCGTCTTGGTCACATCAATGAAAAACACATCAAGAAATTGCAAGAAGTTAACCTTCTTGGTCAAATTGATTTTAAATCATTGGAGACATGCAAACCTTGTCTTATGGGCAAAATGACCAAGAGACCTTTAAGAAGAAAGGTCCGAGATCAAGTGACTTACTAGATAGTAAACATTCCGATGTATGTGCTCCAATGAGTACAATTGCAAGAGATGGTTGTAGGTACTTCATTACGTTCATGGATGACTATAGCTTTTACAGTTATATTTATCTAATGAGAAACAAAAGTGAATCATTTGACAAGTTCAAGGAATTCAAGAATGAAGTAGAGAGCCAACTCAATAAGAATATCAAAGGAGTGCCGAATTTGACTCGTTCCTAAAGGAGTGTGATATTATACCACAACTCACTCCACCCGGAACATCTCAGTGGAAATGTGTGTCCAAACAGACAAATAAGACATTGCTCGACATTGTTCGATCAATGATGAGTCAAGCCGAATCGAGACTTTATCTCAAGATTTGGGGTTGTGAGGCCTATGTCAAAAAATTGATGTCGACGAAACTTCAACCAAAAACGGATAAATATTTCTTCATAGTTTATCCTCGTGAGACAAGAGGACACTACTTTTGTCATAAAACCTCCAATCAAGTGATTGTCGAGAGGGATGTCGTATTCTTAGAGAAAGAATTTCTCGAAAGAATAAGAAGTAGTGGGAGTAGAGTTGTGCTTAAGGAAACTCAGGATAGTCTAAAAAATGATGTGAATGATAACATTCAAGATCATGAAGACCCAATCGAGGTTCCTTTTGTTAGTGAGAGTATGAGAGAGCAATCCTCACAAGCCAGTAGTGGGAGTAGAGTTGTGCTTAAGGAAACTCAGGATAGTCTAAAAAATGATGTGAATGATAACATTCAAGATCATGAAGACCCAATCGAGGTTCCTTTTTTAGTGAGAGTATGAGAGAGCAATCCTCACAAGCAATTGTGAGTGAAACTCAATCATCCCCATCTAGTGTGCGTTCAAGAATTGAACATGAACTAATACTGCAAGAAATTGTGGAAGAAGTACACACAGAACCAAAAGAACTTAGAAGGTCAACAAGGGAGAGAAAGAAGCCCGATAAGTATTTGCAACTTCACGAAATCATGGTACTCGATACCGATGATCCCTGGACCTTTCAAGAAGTAATGGAAAGGAAAGACTCCAAACTATGACTTAGTGCCATGGAATCCGAAATACAATCCATGTATGACAATCAAGTATTGGACTTGGTTGATTTTCCTCAAGGAAAGAAGGTCGTTAAAAATAAATGGGTTTTTAATAGGAAGATGAACATGGATGGGAACTTGACAACCTACAAAGCGAGGCTTGTAGCAAAAGGTGTCACTTAAATTTAAGGAATTGATTATGATGAAACTTTTTCACTAGTTGCCATGTTCAAGTCTATTTAGATTATGCTCGCTATTGTCGTACTTCATGATTATGAAATATAGAAAATGGATGTCAAAACAACGTTTCTTAACAGGAACTTGGAGGAGGATGAGTACATGGTACAACCTCAAGGTTTTGAAGATCCAAAGAATAGCGAGAAAGTATGCAAGCTTAAATGATACATTTATAGATTGAAGCAAGCATCGAGGAGTTGGAACAAACGCTTTGACGAAGAAGTCAAAAAGATTAAGTTCATCCAAAGTAAGGAAAAACATTGTATATACAAGAAGGTCAGTGGGAGTCATGTAGTGTTTCTGATCTTATGTGTCGATGACATACTCCTCATGGGAAATCATATCTCTTTGCTAGAGAAAACGAGAAGTTCATTGAAATCTGCATTTTCAATGAAAGAAATGGGTGAGGCTCAATACATCTTGGGAATCAAGATATATAGAGATAGACCTCATACACTCATTGCCCTAAGTCAACGTACATACAATGACAAGGTCTTGGAGAGCTTCAGTATGACCAATTCCAAAAGGGCAATGTGCCAATGAGTATGGGTGTGTAACTTAAGAAGTTTCAATGTGCAATATCACATAAAGACTTAGAGTATATGAAAGATATTCTTTACGCTTCAGTAATAGGATCGATCATATACGTGATAACTTGCACAAGACCCGATGTCTCATATGCTCGAAGTATAACAAGCCGTCACCAATCCAACTCAGCTCTCTATCATTGGACTGCGGTCAAGAATATTCTGAGGTACATTAACCGGACCACACACAAGTTTCTTGTTTACGGGGGATAAAGGAAGCTAGTAGTCGGGGGCTACTCGGATGCAAGTTTCATGAGTGATCCAGACAATAGGAGGTCTCAATCAGGATATGTCTTTACTCTGAATGGTGGAGCCGTGAGTGGCGTAGTTGGAAACAAGCCACTACGTATGACTCAACCATTACTTCAAAATTGATGACTATCACTGAAGCGAGCAAGGAATGAGTGTGGATTAAGAAGTTCCTTGAAGAATTTGGAGTAATTTCCTCGACTGAGGGACCCATAGAGCTATTTTGCGATAATAGTGTGTTTATCTCCCAAATCAAGGATCCTAAATCCCTTCACAATGCTAAGTACATGGATCACAAGTACTTTGTCACTCGTGATTTCATAAATGAAGGCAAAATAAAATTATTATGGGTGGACACAAACAGCAACATAGGTGATCCATTCACCGTACCCTTATCCCAAGACAAAGGTGAAATTCATTTCGAATCATTGGGTTTGAAGAATCATGTAGAGTGGCTTGATGAGTGATATGAAAGAGTTATCCTAGTTATTATAGTTTTATACATTGTGAATGTATGTGAAAGAAAACTTTGATAACAAGTGGGAAATTGAAAAGAATGTGTTCTAAAAGTTTACTTTTATATGCTTTTATTATGAATTGAATGTATAAACATTTTGTTCCTTGATTGTATATTCATCTTTTAGAAGTGTAAGGAAGAGACTCTTAATACTTAACCGTAGAGCTTTAAAAGATAATGGTTTACATAAATCAAAATGTAATTCACAATCATGGTGATTCATTGAACATTAATCACCGAGATAAGATTGTCATGTTGGTTAAAGGATATTGTTGCTCAACAAGTATTTAACAACATGAGTATATGAAATAGAAAATATTTCTTTCATATATTGAATTGACCTAACAAATGAAACATTATGGAATTGTATTTGTGTCATTAATGTTTCAATGTGTCTTTTAATCCTAAGATATAAGACCTATATCTTTTCCCATAAAGAGTGTATGATTTGATTATTATCAAAAGCTATCGTTGAGTATAATGATACATGTATTAATTGGTTATACATGACTTATACTGGAAAAGATGATATGTCAAAAGATTATCATTGCCCCTCTTGACTTAAGTGATGATATTGCTGGACCCCTTGATAAAACAAAATTTAATGTGTACAATGTAACTTATGTATAGTTACATATTTATAATAATTAGATTAAAAGATCAAGAAATGAATATATAATACAAAGATAACACATTTTCTACTTTTTATAATATTATGAATGTCATGAGGCAATGGATAGACACAAGTGATATTTTACAAATCACTAAGTGAATCGTGTTTAGTTCGAGTGAGCAAAGCATCATTGTTATTTGGGTAACTATAATGTGTAGCTAGATACCACTTATAGTTTATGATATTAAATGTTTAATATGATTGTCAACATAACTTAGATCCTCCTATAGGTCACACCACAAAACTGGGAAATAAGAAATATGATTTTATATATTTTTTGATATATTAAATTTCATGTGTTACGAAATAATATACATGTGCTAAAATAATAAAATCAATATAACGTAATAACGACATAGTTAGATTATCAAATAAATTTGTATGAGATATGTATATATTATGTAGTATAATGTTTGACATTATATATGATAATATATTACATGACATAATGTGATCCGCAACATTATAACATATGAATTTGCTAAAAACCCAAAGTCCAAAATTTATTAGATATTAATCCAAAATTTGGTAAAGTCAAAAATAGCGAAACACAATCCTACCGTCTACCGAGCCCAATGAAGTGGACAATCTTACTTCGTCATATTGAGGTCACATCGAGTTGCCCATCAATATAGTTTTTCACACTTCGCTCATAATTGAGGTGACGTTTGAAGGGAAGGAAATGGTTCCAATTATGAACTACCAAAAAACACCATCGAAAAATGTCTCAGAACAGTCAATATGCCAATCCAGGTCATATCGTACACATATCAAGTTCATATTGAGTCAATCGAGGTTCAGTTCTCCACATTCAAACTATTCAAATTCCGAACCGTCAAAAAATACCCTCATGAATGGTGATGTGAAAAATAGCTATTTTCAAAAAAATTGGACGCAGTTATGGTGGAGTATAAGCATCATATTGAGCACTTAGGGAGTTTATATCGAGTGCAATAGTAGTGCCTATCGTACTACTATTGAACTAATATCACTACTAGATCTGCCTCAGAAATGATTGTTTTACTAGCGAGTTCATATCGAGCCCATCACGGTTACAGTTATCCACACTCAACTCGAGTCTATCACAACTGTCGAGTGCCTATCATACTAGTATCAAACCTATCAAACTAATATTGCTACTGTCGAGCTTCGCCGGAAACACAGGAAAACGGTCTGGAATTGACATGGAAGATATATTACCACATTTGAATTCATAATTGTTCCATTTCTACACTTGTTTTATAAAATAAAATAGCATGTCCACATTTTGATAGAAGACAAAATAAAATACATAATTGTTCCACGTCAAGGTCTGACATTCTAATAGAACAGGTCGATGGTCCATTTATCCTTGAATGTCTATATGTTTTTGTCTATGATGATGGTGAGGGGAAGATTCACCAGTCGATGCTCTATATACTTGATGGCGTACGTGCCACAATCTCCGCTGCAAAATTAATAGCATTAACCGTAAACATATGGAATATAAGTATTAACCAACTGAAGTAATCAAGAAATTTACCTATTCCATGTTTGGAGGACCTCCTCCAATTTTAGATGGAGTCCTTTAAGGAATTCAGTTTCGTGTGATCCTTGAACAAAGAGGAAGTCTTCATCAGAGAGGGAAGGAGACGACACCAGGGCCTCATTATATTCTCCAACCCTGCCTCAGAAATGATTGTATGATCATCATCATAGATCGTTAACTTCCAGTCGGAAACACTCGACTGCAAACCAATGTTGGTTCTTATACCTCTGGCACCAGTACACATACTCCTTTCCCTTCCAAGAAGGCATGACCTAATCCTCTATCCTGGTGAGGAATGACAAAGATGATGGATCCCAAGTAAACATACCTGGATTGTTATGGTGCAAGTCGTCCATGCCTAGAATCCATTGATAGAAAAAGTAGCTCATTACCACAACATCTTTGCGGTATGGACCTGGGAAGCTAATGAGACGCCTCTTCATCATATGTTGAGCCGCATTAACGTGCTACGAAAACATCAACATGTTGAAAGTCAAAAATACTATCTTCAAATATTTTCATGCAAACATTGTTGAGTATTCATCAAGTTTATATCAAGCTAATAGAACTCCTATCAATGTACTATATAGCACCTATCAAACCCATTGAGAAAATGAAATTCCCCAGTAAATAACAAACAATTCCAAATTTTCGAGGTCTTATCGAGCTTGATTGTCGAGCTCACGATCCCAAAGTCTTAACACCCAATCTAATCCTATCGAGCTCACATGTAAATTATCAAGCTCCTATCGAGCCTATCAAGTTACACCTATAAAATAATGAAATTTCAATGATTTGAAATGCTTACGTCGTCGGTGAGCCAAAATCTGATGGTCTTCATCACTAAGAACCACGATAGACCATAATGCCTCGTCTTCACATCACTTTCTTCTCATTAGGGATCTTCCAAATACCCACCGTTCCAATGTCCTCAATTGATTGTCTTTCGTCTGGCTTCTTTTAAGGGTCGAGCACTAAAGGCTTATCACCTGGGTTCGAAGGCCATGGTTTTTGGTTAGGTCGGTGTAGATATCCTGAAGATGTTTTGGGGGACGCCTCTTTCTTAATGGGTGGACGAATTTACATCATTGTAACCGTCGGGTAGATCGTCTTCATCATCAGATTGTGGTCCCGAACGTGCTTCTAACAAAGACACTATCTTAGCCATCTGGTCCGACGTTGACAATTGATTCTCATCAGATGGTGGTCTCAAAGGTTCTTCTAACAAAGCCATGATCTTAGCCATCTCATCCATCATGTAACATTGATTCTCATCAGATGGTGGTCTCGAACGTGCTTCTAAAAAGACACGATCTAGTCCAACAAGGACAACTGAGTCTCATCAGATGGTGGTCTCAAAGGTGCTTCTAACAAAGCCACGACCTTAGCCATCTGGTCCATCATGGAATATTGATTCTCAATGACGATCTTTAGTTGACCTTCCATCAATAGTTGCTTTGCTTCCATCAACAGTTGTGTCGCTTCCATCGACAGTTGTTTTGCTTTCATCGATTGTTGCGTTGCTTCAACCCTCTCCATCCTTTCTACCAAAAGCTGGTAATCGTGAGATGGAGCTGATGCAAGGGTTGGGATTGCGGTTCGGGCTGCGACTAGGGTAAAGGTAAAGATAGTTGTTTCCTCCTCTACGACATCATCTGCAAAAATGTTCGCCTCCTTAACAACCTTAACCAATCTTCCTTAATCCTAGGGTGGTCATTCTCCCTTATAACATAATCAAAATAATTATTTCACTGTCTCGACGCTTGTTTGAAGACATATATGGATTTTTTGGGTTGTAACACTTTGCGCTCCTATCTCTTGACTTCAAAACCTTGAGATTGATCCATGTAAAACTCCTTCTCAAGTTCTCCATTGACAAAAGTAGTCTTTACATGATTTGGTAAAATTCCAAGACTATTTGAGCCACAATCGCTAAAGGCGGATCGATGCAAACCTAGTTAATCATTGGTGAAAAAAATCCTTAAAATTCATACCTTCTCTCTGGGTGTAGCCCATAGCCATTAATCTTTCCTTGAATCTCACAACAAATCCATGTTCATTTCATTATATCTTAAGCACCCACTTGGTCTCAGTGCCCTTTGCCCAGGAAATAAGTCAACCAAGTCCCAGACATGATTAACTCTCATAGACTCCAACTCCTTCTCTATAGCCTTTAACCACTCTTTCATTTGGACCTTCTAGTGCCAATTTAAAAGTTATTATCTCTTTGTCATTGATTTGAGTCACCATAGATGATCCATCAACAATTTTTTTCTTGAGCTAAAATCCTAGCGTTTCTTCCTTCAAGCCGAACAGTCGACGAGGACTAAGCCTACGTCTACTTCGACGCTTATGAAGATCTGGTTTTTCATCCTCTGTGAGAGCCATCTAATCATCAACATTACCACTCCCACCAGGATCAACTAGTGGAACCTTATGTTCGACATCTAGATTTTTATTTCTTGTAATACTAATTTGTCCATCTTATTCCTCAAAGAAGTCCAACAACTCTTTGCTAGCTCCAGCAAGAGCTGGAAAATCAATGCCAAAAACATCGCATCTCTAGACTCAAGTTCCGTCATTCTCTCTATGTCTTCTAACTTGATGAAGACATAACCTTTGGAGCAGTCAGAGTATCTCTTAAAGACACACTTCCTATCTCTACGTCCCAGCTTTCCATAACGATGATAAGTAGACTAAATATACCTCACGCGTCCCCATAGATGCAAATGGCTAAAATATGGTTTACCTTATGTCCAAAACTCATATGGGGCTGAAGGAACTAATTTTCTCAAAACTCATACGCTAAGAATATATGAGTTTTTTTATCTTATCATCCAATTGATTCTCAACTAAGCTCGTGAATTTCTAAAAGTATTCTGGATATTTTAATTTGTGAGAAATAAGATAATTTTGAGTTATGACCGAACCTAGTAACGTCACTAATAAATTTGATGAATTTTCTATTGTACTTAAAAAAATCCCTATTCTTTATTGTCATTTTTTGTAAAGTTCTGGTGCATTTGTGTAGGATTTCGTGCCCTTATGTATGTATATATTTTAAAAAAATATACATGCATACAAGATCGATTTCTATATTTTCGACAATTTCATGTACATTATTTTATATTTATTCTAATATCATGTAATCTACATATATATTAAAATAAATAGAAGAAGATCATACCCAAAGGTTCACTAAAACCTTTATGAAGATCTGGAGTTGCGTTGCCCGTTGAATCGCCCGCTGATTGACCTCTAAGTGTTCACCAAACTTTAAACAAGATTAGAGTGAAATGAGTTAGTCAATCAATCTTTAAATCAAGGTTTAAATCTATCTAATAACCCCTCTAAAGCTCCTGAGAATTTAACCTCCAAAAACTTGAATAATTAAGAGAATTTTCGGATTGATTAATGGTGTGGTTGGGGAGAGAGAATTTTTTGCATTCCATGAAACAAGTAGGGACAGAAGATCTATTTATAGGCTCTCCCAACACCCACATCATGGGTTATCCACTAATCCATGATGTCTTGCTTTTTTCTTCCTTAAACCAATCACAAATTGACACATAATCCTCCTTAAAGACGTTTGACCATAATTGGAATAAATCCAACCCATAATCAACAATAATCTCTTAATATTCTAGAAAATCGTGTCCACCGATCGACTGTAATAACCAATCGGTCGACCGATTGGCAATTATTCACGGTTTTTGGTTGGACCATGAAATCAGACTGTCGACCCATCACATGCTACCAAATTTACTTCGATTTTCGGTCGAACAGAAAACATAAACGGTCGACTGATTCAACACGAGAATCAGCTATTGGAAGTTTTTGGTCGGACTAAACTACAAGTCGGTCGACCGATTGCTACCAAGAAGAATTTGTGGAAGCTCCTGAAAGTTTTTCAGTCGACCAAACACATCCGTCTGATCGACCATTCACATACACAACAACTACTGTAAATTTCCGGTCGACCGGTCTCCGCAAACGTTCGACATTTCGTGATTTTTGCTTTTAACAAATTTTGGATTTATATCCAAAAAAATCGATCTTTGGGTTTTTTAGCAAATTCACATATCAGTTAATATATTATCATATGTAATAACAAAACATTACACCCCATAATACATATATCTCATATGAATTTATTTACGATTCTAACTATGTCATTTTCACGACTTATTGATTTTATTGATTCACCACATGTGTACTATTTCACATGAAACTCGATACATCAAATGAACATAAAATCAAACTTCTTGTTTCCCAGTTTTGTGATGTGACATATAGGAGGATCTAAGTTATATTGGTAGTGATATTAAACACTTAATATTACAAACTATAAGCGGTATCTAGCTACACATTATAGTACCCAATTAGCAAAAATGTCTTATTCATTGGAACTAAACACTATCCATTTAGTGATGGAAGAACATCACATGTGCCTATCCATTCCGTCATGATATTAAGAATATTATACAAAGTGAAAATATGTCACCTTTGTATTATATATTCATTTATTGATCTCTTAAGCTAATTATAAATATGTTACTTAACACAAGTTACATTGTGCAAATTATAATCTTGTTTTATTAAGGGGCACACTAATATCATCACTCAAGTTAAAATGGGCAATGATAATCTTTTGACGAACTATCTTTTCTAGTACAAGTCGAGTTCAATCAACTATTGTCTTTATCACTATGCTCATTGATAACTTTCGACAATAATCAAATTGAACACTTCTCATGTGAAAAGACATAAGTCTCATATCTTACGATTCAAGACACAGTGAAAACATAATGACACATAACACAATTTCATAATGTTTCACTTGCTAAGTTTATTCAACTCTCGACTATCGTGGAACACAACTACCCCAACTGTGGTATGACTTCCTACGCGGAGACACCCACTGCTACCAACCAGACCTCCCCAATGCCCGACGTCGCTCCTAGCTTTGACGACCATTCGGGCTGGACAAGAAAATGGCCCAAGGTGGAGTTCTGAAGTTGGTCCAAAACGTTTTGTGGGTAGAATACTTGGGTTAAGCAAGTTCCTAAAATTAGTTCAAACACTCCGTTTTTGGTTTGTTAAAGTTTCGGTTGAAACTTTATTTGGGAAACTGTTAACTTTATGTTTGTAGCAAAAAAAATTGCCCTTGATGGTTTACTTTAAATGATGTTGTTTCAGTGATGATAATTTTTCTTGTTACCAGATGAATTTTATTTACATCTACGTATGGAGTACGATACGTTTTCTTTGCCTTCGGATGTTATATTTCTCCCTAATAGGATCTATATGTAAGGACCTAAACCCTTGTTAGGATTAAGCTTGGCTTAAGAGGAGGTTTGCATGGGTTGGGGTGCGTTTTGCATTGGGAGTTGGAGGGGGGAGTGATGATGGTTTAGGGTGGATCAGGTAGGGGCCGATTACTGTTGATGATGATGGGTTTATTGGGTTTATATGCTAACACAATTCACTTCTTCACTTTTTTCCTTCCATCCGTTTTCCACCAAAGCTCATCCTTTCTTCCCTTGCTCCGGCGGACCAGAAGGAGGACAGGAGCTCCGGCGACGCGGAGAAGCAGCGCCATAGGAGGGAGCTCGATGAGAAGAACTAGAATCGACGCCGGAGGTGGAGGAGCTCGCCGGACGCATCTCTCCACGGTGAAAGGTATGCCAAGTCTTCATAGTAACTCCCCAAGAGGTGTGGGAGTGTAGGGGGCGGCGTTGGTGTCGTTTCCCCGGCGAAACCCACTGGACGGAGGATGAAGACGCTCTGTTTCATTGACCGATTGTGAGGTTTGGTCGACCGAACAACGTCTAAATAATGTCTGTCCAGAGGGAAAATGTATGTTTCAGTTGACCGGTGGTTGGGTCGGTCGACCGAGTTTAGTGAATATTAACTTACTGCCCGAAAACGGTCGAACGACGTCTGTGTGACGGTCGACCGTTTATGTCAAATTTTATCAGGAACTTAAGGGTTACATTAGTCCGATCGACCGGTGTTTGTATCGGTCGACCGAATCCCTGTAGATAGGTTAGACAGACCTTCGGTCGACTAAGTGTGTATCGGTTGACCGAACCGCGCAAAGTCGGTCAGGAGCGTTGACCATATAAATGGTCGACCGCTCTGGATCCGGTCGACCGACTGCGTGCGATTTTTCTGCAGTGAAGTGTCTGTTGATCCGGTCGGCCGATTGAGAGTTTTGATCAACCGAATGCAGTGGGCAGGATTCATGCAGTTTTCCTTATCGGTTGAACGGACCCTGGTTTGACCGATAGGATATATATGTATATAAAATGTATAGCGTAGACCTTCCAAACGGTCGACCGCTAGATTGATCTTGTTCGACCGGTGGGTCGAATTATCATTGGTGGGGATGGGGCGGCGACTTGCTAAACGGTCGATCGTCCGAGAGACCTTGTCCGACCGATTGATAGTGTTTACCTCAGTACCTGGTACTGAGCGGGAGACCGATTAACTGCAGGTTGGTGGATTTATCCACACGCGAGCCGTCGAGCATCGGCGACTACCGGCTACCGAGCCCACGGTCGATCACCGGACCTCGGAGCTACGGATTTCACCTTCGACGAGGGTGTATTCAGTTCGACCCCTTGTGCCTGTGCGGCAGAGGGATGCCTTCCATGCCTGTGTGTGTGGGAGATGCCTTCCATGCCTGTGTGGGTGGGAGATGCCTTCCATGCCTGTGTGGGTGGGAGATGCCTCCATGCCTGTGTGGGTGGGAGAAGTCTTCTTCCTTGTGTAGGGAGGGGATGCACTTTCCGTGTGTCAGAGAGCGAGGTTCTTCGTACCGGTGCGGCAGTGGGACGCCTTCTTCCTTGTGTAGGGGGGGGATGCACTTTCCTTGTGTAGCAGAGTGAAGGCAGTCAGTTGGCCCGAGGCAGATTTGCATTGCAAGTGCATTCATGGCTTTTCGTATTTATTTCTGTTTGTGATAGGAGATGTTGGCATACGGGGTTTCCTTTCGGGAACTCAGGCGGATTTTGTGTTTCATTTTCAGGGAGCAGGCAGTCGTAGGTCGGTGGTGACTGAGGGGAGTGCCTCTGGGATCGGGTCCTGTCATCTTATCTTTTTGTAGAGGTAGTGATTACAGTAGTTATGTTTTAGTCACGTAATCACTCTTTTGACACTCTGTATTATGACTTCCACGTGGAGATATTTTATATATATATTCAGTTGACTTTTCTAGTAACGTGCCCTTGTTGACCGTTGACGGTCGTATGTTTATCTTTTAATTTGAAAATTTTCTTCCGCTGTTCTGGGACGTTACACTATATGCCTATTAATTGTTAGAGCATATTGGGGGTGTTAATCGGTTAGCCTCGTTGTTAGAAGATAACATCCCTGTCTGAAGTCCATTTACATGAACGGAAGTAATAGTGGAACGAATTAATTTAAGTTTTGTGAATTAAATTTAAAGAAAAAGAAGTAACTCAATAACCAAATCGTCTTAACTCCTGTTCTTATCAAATTTATTCCTGCATCACAACAATGATTGACATTAGACATTACAATCAAGTTTCACAAATTAAATCCTACATTTGAAGCTCCTTTCGTAACCAAATGGTCCTGTTCTCCAATTTCTATCCAGCAGCCACCCACTCCTCCATGCCTGGTTTTACACCACACTCCCAAACAAGATCCATGCATGCACACATGCTGAACTTGTTCAAATGCTCACCCCAAAGGTTCTTCTTGTCTTTCAGTCCGTTGGCCACCAATTGTAGTCCATCAGTTAAAACTTGGGTAGATGGTGGAATGTGTTGCCATTGCCTAGCTTCTTCAGGAACCACTGGTGTTCGACCCCGGTTTCTATAGACGGTTCTTCCTTGTCTCCTGAATTAGTTGTATTGGGGTCCTCACCCACTGCGCTCCATTATGTTCGATTGCTATGGTGGGATGATGCACTTCTTCTCGACAACGACGTCAATCTTGTACCTCCAGCCTGGGGATTAAGGATGGGGTCACCGTTTGCCCTAGTTCCTCCATATAATACCTCGAGGTCATCTGCATATGGTAGTGGCCCAAACCTGAACTTCTCAAGCCCAGTGTGTGCCTGCAATAAAAAATAACGTTTGGTTATACATGGATGACATCAGTTTGTGAATTGAATTTGAACAATTATATTTTTAGAATCCAAACCTTAGCATTCTCCTTCCATCATACGTCATCAAAGTGAACTATACCCCAATCGTTGCTCCACTCTTGACCGGTTTGCGATTGTAACCATTTCCACGAGTAGAACTCCTTAACGTTATCCCAATCATTTTTTTTTGTTTCCCAAGTAAAACTTTGTAACTAAGTTCTTCCTCACGGGACCATTTCACAGTGTCTGATTTGTTACCTAGACAAACATTTTTGGACACATAGTCTGACCCAAACCTCATGCAAGGCTGGAGTCCAATGTGCCTTCTTCCTGCGTCATGGGTCTACTGCATCCTGCAACATTGATTCATGAATTTCCCTCTTCGTCTTTCCAACTCTTCCATATTGTGTAGTGTTGGCTCGAACAACTAGTGCGTTGATGCATGACAAAAATTGCACTATTGAGGACCTTGTGAGGAGGAAGACACCAACGTGGATTACGTATCGAGGGCTTGCAACTCCGTTGAATACACCTCCTCTTCGTAAGACAACAAATATAGACTAACGAATATTGGCAGTCTTGCTGGAATAACTGCTGATTGGGTGAGCCGTAATAGGTGGCCTCGTCCATCCGCTGAATAATACACAATTGTTTAAAAAGTTGACAGTAAATGTTATGATATAATTGTTAAAATAATCTTCCTAATTCGCAACACAATCGTTAGGATGCCACTGAAAAGTTTGCATTACAATAAGCAACTAAATATGCTTCAAAACTTGAAGTCATTAATAGACGAATTGTAACCGTACTGCAATTACAACAATAATGTGATAACCAATAGAAGAGTGGAACCACAACAATGTAACTAATCCCACTAGCCCTAGCAATCTTGTCCCTAATAGTCCCATTGGGGTGTCATCTCCACCATTGGGTTCAATTGTTAGGTGTTAGGACCTAAACCCTTGCTTAGGGTTAATGATGTTTAGGAGAGGTGTTTAGCATGGGGAAGAGGTACGTGAACAGTAAGGTCGTGGAAGGTATGGGTAGAGGGATGGTGTAGGGTGAGGTGAGAGGTGATGGGTTTTTAATAGCAAAAATCTCTCTCTCTCTCTCTTTGGATCTCTCTCACTCTCTCACTCACTCCCTTCCCTTGGGTTTCGGCCAGCAGCGGAGGAGGTAGAGGACGCGGAGGCTCCGGCGTGAGGAGGTCGTCGCGAGGAGGAGGTTGCGCGTGCGGAGGTGCGGAGGCGCGAGCGTTGCTCCGGCGTTTCTCCGTCTTTGTTTGAGGTATGCCAGCTTCTAGCTTGATTTTGTTGCTTCCCCACGTTGGTGGGATGTTGTTGGTCGGTCGGGGGAGGTCGGAGACCTCCCCGGCGACGTGTTTTGCGTAAATCCTCGGCTGGCGCGAGGTTGAAGACGACCAACGGTCGACCGGGTCCTGATGGGCGGTCGACCGAATGTAGTGTATTTTGCCGATTTTAACCATCACCGGTCGAACGATGCCTTGTGGCGGTCGACCGGTCGTGCATTTTTGCTGGTGGATCGGATTGCCTGTCTGTTTTCGGTCGACCGGTTCCTTGTGGTCGTTCGACCGGAACTTAAGTGTACCTCTTATTTATGCATATCGTTCGACCGTTTATGTATATTGTTCGACCGTTATAACGTAGACTATTAGGATGACCCTGGTAGTTTTCGGTCGATTGGGACCCCAGAGTCGGTCGACCGATTAGTCTTTGGTGATTTTGACCAACTCCGGATTTTGACCTCGTGTTCGGTCGACCGGTTTTAGACTTCTGTTTGACCGTTTGGACTTAAGTGATGCACAGAATAGTTCGACCGTTGTAGACTTTCGGTCGACCGAACCTATTGGGGATGGTCGGCCGGTTAGACTTTTTCGGTCGACCGTTTGTGTGCAAAACTGGATTCTTGGTCTTGTGATCGTGTCAACTCTGTCCACGGAAACCCATGTCCTCGCTTAGAGTGTGAGCCGGGAGGTGACGGCGGGTACGTACTCGTACCGCCCAGGGACCGCCGTGTGGAAGAGTGTGGACACTTGGGTCGCGCCACCTCCGGATTGGACGTGGTGTGACGTGTTGTTGCCTTACTCTCTGATGAGTAGCAGACCTGAGGCATCGAGGATCCCAATGCGTGTGACACATGGCTCGTGGAGCATGATGACCCTGCAGACTACGGTCTGGACCCGTCCGATGTTGTGCCGGACGTATGCTGTACCGCCGAGGATGTGCCGGTGATGCCGCCGAGGTTTTTGCCAGCGATGATGGTGCCGACGATATTCCGGCTTGTGGATGTCTCGTCCGATGTTGTGGCGGACGTATGTTGTACCACCGATGTTGTGCCGGCGATGCCGCTGATGTTGTGCCAGCGATGATCCCCGTATGGGCACCTATCATGGGATGTTGACCGATCGGGCTACGGCTCCGTCGAAGGTGGTGTTGACCACGTGGTTCCTTGCACGGAAGTGCAGACACTCCTCACCGATCCCTTAGACTCGAGTAGTCGCGTGTGGGGGGACACGTCGCGTACTGTCCGTAAGACCGTATGTGCCTACGGTAGGTTTGCAAGGGAGACCCGTTGTTGTTGTTGCTGGACTGATGTCCTTGTGGACCCTGTTGAGGGTCGTCGTTGTTGGACCGAGGTCCCGTTTACCCAGTTGAGGGACTTGATGCATTGCAGATGTGACATGACATGCTACTAGTATGATAGGTTCATTTACCTTACTATTGCATGCATATAGGTGAGCTTGGCATACGGGGTTTCCTAATGGGAAACTTAGGCATCGTTGTTTGATTCATGTTTCAGGACCGCAGTAGGTTCTGCCGGGTGGTGACAGTGGGCGCACACATTTTGGGGTCAGGATCCTCATCGGACTCTTAGAGGTCATCGTGATTGCTTTATCTGTCTTCTTTGTATTGTTGTAATCACGTCTTTTGACAAACTCTGTTGTATTATTGGTGCACCGACTGTTGATTTATTCGAGTAACATTCCCGTTGATGATTTGATCTGAGAAATGTCTTGATTGTTTAAATTTTTAAATTTCTGCTGTTTTGGGATGTTACATTAGGAGTGGTTCCTCTACTTGATTGGGTAATCTTTAGATTCCCCTACTAGTTTGTCCCATCTTTCACCGATTATGAAGTTATGTAGGGCCATGACAAGAATAACTATTTGTGCTTGTTTCTCCAATATATATGGACCCATTAGTCTTAGCACTGCTCAACCTCTCTTAATCACTCCAAATGCCCTCCCTATAACATTTCTCAAGGAAGAGTGCATCTTGTTGAAAGTCACTTCCCGTCCTTGAGGTTGCGAAGATGCAAAATGGAGAAGGTGATATCTTGTGTTCCGGTATGGTTCCATAAATCCCTTCCGATCGGGATACTTGGCATCGACTAGGTAATATTTTTTTGGGATAGGAGTTGGAAGAATTTATGAATATTGTTACGAGAATATCAAAAAAAGTCTAGAAATGTCATTACCATTTGGAGGCATTGGGAAATTTTGATTTGAATCATATAGTACTTTGTTGAGGATGCGGTTGTCGTGCGCACTACCCTCCCACCCGGCAATTGGAAATGTGAATCATATGTTGAAGTCCACAAACAATAACACATTCTGAGTTGTGAGACTTGGGTCCCAACCACAATGATATCAGAGTTTCTTCTCCTTGGGTACTATGACATCAATATGGGTGTCGTCCAACACTCCAATGCGGTCCTTAAAGAAAGGGTAGTATTTGCCCCTGCAATCGTTCCGTATGTGGGGACGAGTCGTAACAAACGCACCAATGATTACGCAACATGTCTATTGTTTTTTATTACCAGTAAAAGGCATGGTATGACCCAACTTTTTACTCAAATTAGTTGAAATGTACTCCTCCACTCACATCATGGTTGTCTATACTAATAACGATTTGTCCTTCTCATCTTCCATAATCTCCTCCATGGTGGATGACTACCTATTGATGGGAGAAGTAAATTGTAACTTGTACTACAAAAGTGTGACCTTAACCATTACTAACCCGATATACAAATCTCAGTTTCACGCCCGCTCAGAGGAAAGGAACCGTTTTAATCCTAAATTAAAAACGTTGACATTCAGGTGCGATAAAGTAGAACTGAGATTACGACCTATGAATTACATCTATCACAACGAATATAATTGTTCAGTTTCAGGCTACGTTTAACAAAATACTCCTATTAATTAACCACGACATGTTTAATCCATATTTACTGCCTAAGCCATATTTAGGAGGCAAACATAGATCACTCTAACGACATTAACGGAGGACGGATTGAAGTGCACAAATGTAATTAGTCAAGTTTACACGTGTACATTGTAGGATCGTAATGACCCATAATTCTAATCACTTTTAAACTAATTCCCTACTTGCTTAATCAAAGATGCAGCAGAATAATCAAACGAAAGCAAGTAAAGAAAATATCGCAAACCACAGAAATGACCCAGTGATTTTTATAGAGGTTCGACATCTCTCTTACTTCCTCTCTTGCAAGCTCCACTCGATCTCCCTCGAGTTCTGCCTATGTCTTCACTATCAATGTCGTTCCGGGTCGAGATTAAGTCTTTTACACCACAAGCTTTATAAACAACCCTCGCTAGCTTGATTTCTTCCTCTCACAAATCGAGAGGGAACACTTCGGGCTTTCAACAAAATCCTTGCTTCTTTGAGAAACAAATGAGTGTAACACACTCATTTGTTTGTGTTTAGCATGTGCAAAACCATTGAGAGACAAAGTAAAAATGAAGTTCCCAAAATTGACATGACATTGATGCATTTGGATATTTAGTACACCGGCTTTAGGTCTTATACTACGACAATCAGTCTTATACTAACAGACACAAATTATTTTACTCATTAGATTAATGGTTGACTTTTTTGTTTATTTGAGTGCTAAAATCCTATGATTACTCTCCCTCAAAGGGAAAACCAGGGTGCATCCTTAGGACTAGATAAGACCTAAAGCCGGTGTACTAAATATCCTAATGCATCAATGTCATGTCAATTTTGGGAACTTCATTTTTACTTTGTCTCTCAATGGTTTTGCACATGCTAAACACATGCAAAACCAAAAAAATATTTTCTTTCGCAAACACATGATGATTTTGAAAGAAATGGAAAATTTAAAGCACTAGGCAAGCAAAAGAAGGCAAGTCACCCAAGGATCATGGCAACATATATCGATATTAAATGCAGCACACTAACATGACCCTAACAATACAAACAAAAGAAAACAAAACAAAAGAAGAAAGAATCGACTATTTACATAGGTAAAACGCCCCTCCGCACTTACTTCATGTATTGTCCTCAATGAATGTGAGCGTGATATGACATGGATTTATGCATGAAAAAGAAAAGATCTCATCAACGTGAAGCGCTAAAGGAAGTTCATGGTTATGTTGATGGACATAAACCCGAATTCCCATCAAAACCTGTGAAATACTAAAGAAGGGAGACAAATATGTGAAAGAAATGTGGCCCAAATACACAAAGGTTGGTGCCCGCAACAATCTATGCTCACTCTTGGAGTCGTCTTTCTTTTCCTTTTATTTGTTTCTTTTATTTATTTTTTAAATATAACATTGTACAATAATAAGTTCTCATCTTCATTTGTCAAATGACATCAAATGAGAACCTCAAAAGTGGGTCAATGCACTTGGAATGAGAATAAGACAGCACGTTGGGCCAAAATACTCTTGCGTGACCCCCTTCACAAAGTGCAAAAAATGCAAGGAGAGGTTCATGAATTAGACGCAAAGACATCTCATTCAAAGGATCAAACTGAAAGCTCGAACCTCTGAAGAGTTTGGGACATATTGTGCAACGGAAGAAGAGTTTCGTGGTGCTGTATTTATGATCATCAATCCAAACTCTCTAACCAACACGCTGGTGGGTCAGAATGAGGTCAAGAACCTCGTTATGCATGTTTGACTGACCAGACGAATAGTAAGTGGGTCTTTTACCCAAGGTATCTGCTAAGGAACTCCCAAAACCCTCATTGACAATGTAGTTGTTTGATATCTCATCATTTTCAAGTTGATCATGAATAATAGTGATAGACAAACTCTCATCTGGTCATATGAAATCTGGGATTTTGGGGAGTTCTTGCTCCATCAAAAGGGAGTCCTTAAGATGTACAACAATAAGATCATGTGACTCAAGGGCCAGAAGACAAAAAGGTAAGGCACAATCCTATGTTGACTCATAATGAAGTTGGTGTAGGATCGTGTGGGTTATGGGTCCACTAATCACTTTTAAGCTAATCACCTATTGAACCCTAATTAACTACTTGGTTGATCGATCAAAGAAATGCAGCGGAAATTAAACTAAATCAAACACAAGTAGAAAGTAATGCAAACCACAAAAGACGCGTCGGTTTTTATAGAGGTTCGGCACCCCACCCGGGTCCTAGTCCTCTCTTGTAAGCTCCGCTCGACTCCGCGAGCTCCGCCTACGTCTTCACTAACCACTCCCCGTTCCGGGCCGGGAGAGAACGCCTTTACACCACAAGCAACGCGAACAACCCTCGCTTGCTTGAATTCTTCCTCTCACAATCCGAGAGGGACACTTCGGGCTTTCACCGAAATCCTTGCTTCTTTTGACAACACTTGTAACTGAGTGGGATTCACTCTCTAATTGAGCACACTTTGAGTAGGATGAGTATATGATCACTAAGTGTGGATTTAGGCTTGTGGAGTGAAATTGGGAGCTTTGATGATTGAGAACTTCTCTCTAATGAATTGGACAAATGGAAGTTGGAGAGGTGTGTTAACAACAAGTCTTGATCCTCTCTTTATAAGCTCCTAAGGTATTCTAGCCGTTGGGGATAGATTTGATTGGGTTTTGTGCAAGATACACAAAGCAGAAAATCGGGCTGCAAATCTGTCCAGAACCGGTCGACCGAAACTAGTAAATCGGTCGACCGTTAACTTGATTTCAAAGAGAACGGTCGAACAAAAGAATATTCGGTCGGACAAACGAGCTAGAACTTAACTCTACTTAAGTGAATCGGTCGAACCAAAGTATGGGGCGGTCGACCGAGAAGGGGATTCGGTTGAGACAAAGGTCAATCGGTCGAACGAGAAATGTGTCGACCGATAGACGGGAATTTGGTTTCTGAAAATATGTTCAACCGGTCGACCGAAACAAGGTCTTCGTTCGACCGGTTACCGAATGTATTTTGGGGTTAAGTTTTGTTTTATACGAATACGACCGTTATAGGAATACGACAAGAAAAACGGTCATATTAAAATCCGGGATCGGTCGACCGAAAAGGTAGAACCGGTCGACCGGTAGAGTTCGGTAAAATCACTGTGGAGAGTCTGTTATAAACCGGTCGAACTGAGAACTGGTTCGGTCGACCGGTTCACACAGGAAATCTGGGTTTAAGTTTATAAGTGATTTCCGAGTAAGGTTTGGGTGATCTAATGAAGTCCAAATAAGGTGAAATTTTGTGTGTGACTTCTATAGGGAACCTATTGTGTATGTGATTGGTTTTTAACTCTTGTATGCTCAATTTACACATGTTCCTAAGACTCAAAATAAATCAAGATTACATGTCTTCGATTTAGCTTTAATTACATGTCTTGACTTCATTTCCTTCTTTCTTGAGTCTTGATCACCTGTAGAGGTTAGCACAATACAATATACATGCAATGCAATATGTGTGCTACTCTACATCATCATAATTAAGATTAGGTTAGTTAAATCATCAAAACATAGATTAAGGCCAAAAAGCCAACAGTTGGTCCATGCTATTCTCAATTTGAAACGATCACCCACCAAGTGATCATGAATTTAACCCCAAGTCCCTCAGACTGACTAGCAGTTTGACTTTGAAAGGTTGTGCTTTGAATTTGTGGATGTGGTGGTGGTTCGATATTAGAAGATATATCCTCATGTTGACAAGAAAGTGTTTTAGTTTCAGGAATAAATATGTAAGAGAAGAAGAGACACAAAAGGACCTAAGCGCAAGATAAAGGACTGAATTGTGACACTTATGGACTGAGATGCAAGAGGGAAAGAACCAGATGTAAACCAAAAGGACCGATGAGCAAATCAAGAAACTCCACACCATCATGAGGAGTATTTTGGCAATTAGATCCGAGCCTAAACTCAAACAACCAACTTGGGTGCACTACACATGAAGAAATCAATTCACCAAAGCCTCATCCAAAGCAGGAACAGATCCAATCAATCTAGACCACCAATTCGCGGTTAAAAAGTGGCATCAAATTTCGGGAAGTAACAGTGACAATCAATATTATCTAATTCAATTTTTATGGAACGAAAAATGTAAAATAGATTACATTAGAGTATTAGAAAATTAAGAACATAAAACTTTTTAAGCATAGTCACCTTCATGTCAGCAATTTCCTGCTCTTTCTTTGCAAATATAAATTAACCATACAATTGCGTGCTGAAGATAATACTATAAAAATTGAAAGAATACTACTAGTCCACAATAGGGAAGCAAAACTCTTACAAGAGTTAGGATTTAAGAAGCTTGAAAACCCAAATTCCAAAATTCACAATTGAAAATTTAGATCATAGCATTGCTTAACAGAGCTCCAGTTAGTAAGGTCTTAAATAACATAAATCGGGAACCAAATTGAAGACCTTCATGAAATCAACCTAATTTAACGGAATTCCAGAACATACATATGACAATCCTAAATTGCTATTTAACTTGTAGAAATCAATTTCATTATCAAACCAGCACCATGACCGAAAAATAAATCATTAATCAAACGTACCTATGCACAGTTTATGATAATAGTAGATAAAACCACAAATAAATTTCAGAATAAAAAATAAAAGGAGAAATCCTGAAACCCAACACTATACTAGGTTGATTCATTCTTGATTTAAAAATAGCTCTTGCATACCTCGACAAAGAATCAAATCTGTAATGGATAAGCCAATACATTGTCAAATATCAAGCGAATTGAAATCAACACCGGGAACTCCACATTCACCTTCATCATCCTCAACACATCCACACCTGCATTCATACAGTAGTGGGAGGCGGGGAAGGAGAAACTTGTCGTTTATAGCTACATAATGAGGCCTATGAGAATATACCAGTGGTGGCTTGGTGGAGAGCAAGGTTTGGTGGTGGTAGGGGAAGAAAGGTCGCGACTTGAAGGAAGGAAAGGTTTGGTGGTGGTAAAAGAGAGGCTTGTCGGGGCAGTCATGATGGTCTGGATGGTCGAGGTTGGGCTTGTAGAGACGGCCAGGATCCAGTTGGTCTGGTTAGGATGGCCAAAGAAGAGAGAGTTTGGATCAGGACGAGGCTGGTATGGTCCGGTCGGGACAGTCAAAATGAAGGATTTCATGTTTAATTGTACATGTATATTTTCGAAATTTTATGCACAACAAGGATTAATTAAAATTTTCTATGATTCGTTTCATGCATGCATCAGTTTGTTTTAACAACAAGTTTCAAAAACTCTATTAAAACAAACACAAAGGGCTCCGAATTTCATACCTAGAAGTTCTCTAAAACTTCTTGAAGTTCCGGAGATGTCGAGGATACTTGTCGCTGCGCCGGATGCCTCCGAGTATTCACCAAACTCTAAACAAGATTGGAGAGAGAAGAGCTAGCCTCTCAATCTCCAATAGGGTTTAGAATCTAACTACTAACCCCTCTTTAGTTCCCTTGAGAAGATGATCTTTGAAGAACTAAAACTTGAGTCAAGAATTAATGGAATTTCGTGGAGAATTATGGAGAGAGAAGTTTGCACAAGACGATAATGAATTAAATTGATTAGGTAATGAGATAAACTTGTATTTATAAGTTCTCTCCAAATTACCTATTCATGTGCAACCTCTTGCCCATGATTTCATGCAAACTTCCATTTAACCATCCATTATTTACTTACAAATAATCTCATCCACGAATTAAATCAATTATGGACCAATTCCATGCATGATCTAATTAATTCTTAAATTAATTATGCATAAAAATGTCTGAACCGGTCGACCGTTTGGAGGTTCGGTCGGCCGTTCGAACCTGGTTTGGGTCGACCGTTCTCAACAATAAAATATTTCATCGCAATGTTCGGTCGATCGACCGATAGATTCGGTCGACCGGTCCGAACAGACAAAAATTCCCTCTAATCGGTCGAGACGTGTTCGGTCGACCGTGCATTGTTCGGTCGACCGATCAATAGTAACCGGTCGACCATTTGATTGTACAGTTCTGTAGTTGGTCAAATTTTGGTTTTACCCCTACGAAATTTGATATTTCGGGATTAGTATTAAATTCACAACTTATGTAACATATTATCCTATGTAATGATAAATCATTACACCCCATAATATTTACATCACATATGAATTTAATTTAGATTCTAATTATGTTATTAATCACAACATAATCTTGATTTTGGTTGTTTACCCCATGTGTCATATTTTCTACATGAAACCCGACACATCCTATGAACTCAAAATCCCCATTTCTTGTTTCCCAGTTTTGTGGTGTGACCTATGGGAGGATCTAGACTAAGTTGGCAGTGATATTAAGAGTTTAATATCACAAGCTATAAGCGGTATCTAGCTACACATTATAGCTCCCAATTAGTTAGATGTCTTAATTCCTCTCGAACCAAAACCCGATGCATTTAGTGATGGAGTGCACCACTTGTGTCCGTCCCTTGCCTCATGATATTAAGAATACACTCAAAGTAGTATTGTGTCATCTTTGTATTAGTATTCATTTCTTGATCTCTTTAAGCTAGTTATAAATATGCGACTTAACTCAAATCACATTCTGCACATTATAACTTTGTTTTATCAAGGGGCCCACTAATATCATCACTCAATTAAGAGGGGCAATGATAATCTTTTGACAAACTATCTTCTCCAACAAAAGTCATACTTAAGCAACTAATGCCTTTTTACTATACTTATCGATAGCTCAAGACACTAGTCTAATCAAGCAATTCTTAAGTGATCAGATATAAGTCTCATATCAAAGAACCAAGGACACAGTAAACATTAATGACACAGAAAATACAATTCTATAATGTTTTACTTATTAGGTCCGTTCAGTATACAAAAGTAATATTTTCCTCTTTTGTGTACCCGTGTTGTCACTCACTTGAAGAGCTACAATGATCTATGACCAACACGACAATCTTAACTCGGTAATTAATGTCCCATGTTAATTACCATGATTGCGAATATCTTTCGTTTTATGTAAACCAATATCTTTTAGAGCTCTACGGTTAAGGACTAAGAGTCTCTTCCTCAACATTTCTAAAAGACGAATAACATAAACAAGGAACAAAATGATTTCTCATTCAATTCATAATAATTGACATTTAAAAGTAAAACTTTTAGAACACATTCCCTTCACAAAAGAGGGTCTGCATCAAGATGGGGATGGTCTGGATGGGCGAAGGAGGGGAGGGATTGGACTGGGCTGGTTGGGATCTGGATGGGCGGGGGGAGGGGAGGGATCAAGTACGTCAGGATCTAAACGGGCGGAGGAGGGCAGGGGTCGGGCTTGTCTAATCAAGATCAGAGATGGTAAGGTTGGGATCCAGGTTGGTCTAATCGGGATATGGACAAGTTGAAGAGGGGAGGGATCGAGCTAGTGCAAGCGAGGTCTGGACGGTCGGGGTCGGCTGGTCGGGGAGTTGGGGTTTTAGGGTTAGTGATTTGGAAGTTTGATTTGGGATACAAATATGGTGAAAAAAAGAAGAAACCTTTTACTTCGAATATATTGAAAAAGACGTGGTAAATGTAATTTCTTACCTTGTCTAAACATTTTACTTCGGATTTACCAAGAGTCAATGTGGGAAGTGGATTTCACAAAATATAAATTGAAACTGACGTGTGTGTTGGGATTTCATGAAGATTATAAAGGTAAAAAAATTATTTTGTCCTCTTTTATCATTAATACGGATCGTCTCTATTGCTAACTTCAAACCAATAATCAATCAAGCATTTTGCATACAAGATTAAAGATCTAATCTACACTTATGCAAATATATCTAAATCAAAATCTTTGGATTTATCATACATCAAGATGTGTGCACCAACTAAACTTGGAAGAGAAGAAAGGTGGCTGAAAACTCTTTAAAACTTGCTCACCAAGTTACATTTTTATTCTCCTTTTATAGGTGCAAGTTAGAGTAAACCCTATCCATAAGACGAGCTTAATGAATCCATGAGCCATTAGGTCAATGACCCATTAGTTGCAAATTTCATTGCTAATTGATTGATTAAAGGGTTAAGCTTCTTATAAATTCATGTCATGATAATGTAACATTCAATATCATATTATTGTGCTATAAATATTATGTTATGTAATATACATTACACTTCTCCAAATAATATTATGCACACATCTTATGAACTCATACTAAATATTTCAACATGTTACACTTATTTAATCATCTTATCAAAATCATTTAATTTCATATCATATGAAATACAACACAACATATAAAATGTATAAAATGTTTCTCTTGTTTCTCGTTCAGTTGGTGTGACCTTTATCGAGGATCTGGGTTGGAATGGTAATGGCATAAAACATTTTATTGCCATAAACTATAAGTGGTACTCTAGCTGTACATTATAGTCACCCAATCAACACAGATGAAATGTAACCATTTTACAAAACACGATCCTGTAACAATATTACAAATAACATTAATTGTGTCCATTCCTTGCCTCGTGATATCATGAATAATATACAAAGTATGGTTGTGTCACCTTTGCATTATATTCATTTCTTGGTCTCTCTTGAGTAAATTATAAATATATAGTTGGTATCACATCAACTATATTTCATGCATTTACAATTCTACTGTACCAAGGGATCCAGTGATATCGAACCACCACCATATCCACAAATTCAAAGCACAATCTTTCAAAGTCAAACTCCTAGTCAATGTGAGGGACTGGGGGTTTCAATTCACGATAACTTGGTGGGCGATTCAATTCAAATTGAGAATAACATGGACCTACTTCATTATGAGTCAGCAAAAGATTGTGCCTTATCTTTTTGTCCCATGGTCCTTGAGCAACATGATCCTAATGTTGTGCCTCTTAATGACTCACATGTGGTGGAGCAAGAGCTCCATAGTACCTTAATTTCATACGACCTGATGATAGTTTGCCTCTCACCATTGTTCTTGATCATCTTGAAAATAATGGGGCATCAAACAACTACATTACCAATGAGGGTATTGGGAGTTCCTTAGAGTATACCTTGGGTAGGACACACTTTTTGTTTGCCTAGTGCATCGGGCAAGCATAATGATATTGTTGGTCTCATTCCGGCGCATAATGAAATGTTAGTCATGTAAATAAAGTATTTTTTCTTAGTTAGTTTTATATTGTCTCTTTCAATTCTTGCATGCTTAGTTTAATTTCGTTTTGTCTTCATAATGATAGTTTTTGGTGCCGTTGCTGGGGAGATGCTCTGTCCTGACTTTGGTTTGAATCATTCAAGTGGGTTTAATCTTTTGTTTTTAGTTTGTGTTTGTACCACTGACATTGCAGCATTAAAGGGAGGCAACAGAAGAAATTTTGAGTAGAGATCTGCCTTTTGGACTGCCAATCAACGGCTTGGGAGCGCCAACTGAGGGCATGGTGAGCTGCTCTTGATCCAAATTTCATTATGGTTGTTTGTCATTTCATTGTAGTGGTTTGGGAGCTAAATTTGATATGTTGTGGCCTCTAGTTTGCTCCAAGATCAATGAGTCCCCTTTTTAAGACAACTTGGACCATAAAATCCAAAGCAAAAGATTAGGCATTCTTTCTTGTTAGGTCACTCATCATATACTTGACTTAGGCACGTAGTTTGTCTTTCATTTTTCATTACTTTCAGTTGTTGAGTGCTGGCGTGAGGTACGCATTTCGTACTTTCATTCATGCATTTGTTTGTATGACCATGCATTAATTAGTAGGAATTGCATTGGAACAAGAGTGAGATAAGTGTTTGATTAGTGAGTTGCTTGATAGATTTCAAAACATCTTTAAGGGGCACCACCTATAGTCTTAAACAAAAGCTAAGGGATTTTATCACCCCTAAAACCACACTCAAGTGAAGACCTAAATCTAAAATCAAGTAGACATTGGCCATTAGGACTCGGGCGCATTAAGAGAGTGATCCGATCACGACCGTTATAGCCTGATCAGCATTGACCACTTTGTCGATAGTAGGAGACACAAGATCTCCAGATCTTGGCTCACTTGCTGGGCTTTGTGGTCTTCATCGTAGGAATTTGAGGCATGTTGAGGCTGTGTGGCCTTGCAGTTAGAAGTCGTCTAGCTATAAGGACCTATAGCCAGCCTAAGCTTGTTTGAGTCATATTTGCTAGACCAGGCTTCTACCCTCACCCTCTACCCACACTAGTTTTAGGGATTCTTCTCTTCCCCTATGAGTCATCTTCTCTTCCTCTTTACACCCTCTGTAAGCATTTTAGGGTCAAGTCAAGCACTTTTGCGAGCTTGGCTTCGTGGTGGGGAGAGTGGTCGACTCGAGAGTTCTTTGTCTAGATGGGTGGTTACATGGGAGAACATTCATTTCATTGTTGGGACCAAGACTATTCTCCCTGGTACTCCAGACCCATGCATCATGTGGTGCTTCAAACAAATACCCTGTATGGTTGGGGTAATCTTGATTGTGTGACTGAGCAGTTTTCAAATTGGGGTAATATGAGAGAGGCACCGACTGCTAGATCACCATCTAGTTATGTCAGATCATATGTTTGTCAACAAACTGAGACATTACAAAAACCTTTGCCCTCTTTGATGCAAATGGTAGATGACATGAGTGCATCAGTAGCTCTAGTAGTTGTACCTATGACTATTGCGGGTTGAGTGGTCATGTTTTGGGGAATGTCCTTATGTTCCTCAGAGCCTGAGTATGAGCACATTTTTTTTCCAAAATGCTCAATGTGACCATTACGCATTTGCGTACAACCTAAGAGGGATGGATTCATGGGAAAACAATACTTATTTAAATTTTTATACAACATGCCCATCCCAGTATCCTCCCCCCAATTACGTAGAATTTTGCCAATACCCCACTACCAATCATTGGACTCATTCTCCACCCATCAACACCCAACCCCAAAATTTCCCAAGCTCTAACTTGAGCCTCACAGTTAACTGCATACATGATTCCTTGAAACAAACTCTCCTTACGTTCATCGAAACCACTCAGCAGTCCATGCAAAATATGGGAATGCAAGTGAGAAATCACGCAGCAATTCCGTGAACGTGAGGAGGGTAACTTTTCTTGTCAACATGAGGATTTATCTTCTGATATCGAACCCCCACCACATCCACAAATTCAAAGCACAACCTTTCAATGTAAAACTCCTAGTTTGTCTGAGGGACTTGGTGTTTCAATTTATGATCACTTGGTGGAGGATTCGATTCAAATCGAGAATAGCATGGACCAGCTTCATTATGAGTCGGCAAACGATTGTGTCTTACCTTTTTGTCCTGTGACCCTTGAACAACATGATCTTGTTGTTGTGCCTCTTAAGGACTCACTTGTGGTGGAGTAACATCTCCCTAGTATCCTTAATTTCATACTACCTGATGAGAGTTTGCCTCTCACTATTATTCCTTATCATCTTGGAAATGATGGGATATAAAACAACTACATTGCCAATGAGGGTATTGGGAGTTCCTCTGAGAATACCTTGGGTAAGAGACCCACTTTCTGTTCGCCTGGTGAGTCGGACATGCATAACAAGGTTCTTGACCTCGTTTCGACCCACTAGCCTGTTGGTTGTAGAGTTTGCGTTGACGATCATAACTTTAGTACCGCAATGAGAGGAACTCTTTTTTCCATTGCATAATATTTCCAAAACTCTTGAGGGGTTCGAGCTCTTTCAGTTTGATTGTTTGAATCAGATGCTTTTGTGTCCAATTCCTTAACCTCTCCTTTCATATTGTGCTCTTTGTGAGGGGCCATACATGAGTATTTTGGCCCCGTGTTGTGTCATGTTCCCATTCCAGGTGCATTGAGATACTTTTGAGGTTCCCATTTGATATTTGATTGACATCATTTCATGCTTATATTTGTACCTTATATCCATTATGTTGCACCTAAGAAATGCTATGTGACGAGTTTTATGTGTAGTTTTCAGAAATAAAGAGGTTGGAAGAGAAGAGCCATGAAATGACCCAAAAGCAGGAAAAAAGGATTTAATGGTAAGACCTGCGGACTAAGATGCAAGGGAGAAGGACCGGATCGTAAGACCGAAGGACCTAAGAGCAAAAAAGGAAACTCCACACCATCATGGGGGGGGGGGTATTTTGGCAATTCGATTCGGGTCGGAGCTCCAACAAACCAAGTAGATGCATCCAAGACCAAGACATACTTCAAGCAAAGCCCACAACAAAAACCAAACGGATCTAAAGCATATAGACCGCCAATTGGCGGTCCAGAAAGTCCAGGATCCGTTTAGTTTTCTGTAGTACGCGTATTAGTGTATGCTTAGTCTATTTTTGGTATTGGTTTAGTCCCACATTGGGGGATTGTCCCGGATTACCTTTTTCCATGCTTATAAATAGAACTCTTCACCTTCCATTGTATCGATCTCTCTCTTTGGTGGTCATCTTCCCTACTAAGAGTGAAGGAAGACCTACTTGTAATTTGAGTGAGTTAATAATAGAAGTTTTGTAGTTAATTGTTGTTTGCTTTAGTTTTACATTGCTTAGTTAATTTCAATTTACACGTCTTGCATATTTCTTTAGTCTCGTGTTCTTTTAGTTTCTTTACTGTTTCTTGCTTGCTTAGATTAATTTCATTTCAGTATTAATGCTTCATTTTATTAGAGTAATTAGTTTAAATATGTGTGAGTAGTCCATCACATTTGGGGGGTGGAGTAAATGTGTGTACATGTTATGTAGATGGTTTGAATGTTTAATATGAATGTTTTGTGTTGATATTAGTATGCTTGCTTGAATTATTAAGAACCTTACTTGATGGTTTCTGCCATAGCTTAGGTACATTCCATGCTTGTCTAAGTGTCTTAATAACAACCTTGCATTGCTCATATTATTCACATAAGTAGTGTTGGAAATGATAGGTTTTGCCATTAGGTACTTCTTATGCATTAACAAACACTAATTAACTTGAGCTTCTTGTATGCATTCAACACCACACTTATCTCATGTGCACACACACACACTCCACCCCTTAGGGGTTTTCCATTCCTGTGATTTTATCTTCTTCATTAGTTTTATTAGCTTAGTTGTTTAGTCATTTCAGCTTGCTTGTTTACTAGTTTCGAGTAGTGTAGTTTAGTGTAACCAATCTTTCTCCCCATCTTTTACCTCTCGCCTTCAAACAAACCAATTGTCGACACACCTCCCAGTGGACGACCCGTATTTGTCACCGCTTCAACGCGGCCGTGCACTTGCGGTTAATATAAAACGATCAATCAAGTTTTTGGCGCCGTTGCCGGAGAGGTGCTCTGTCCAGACATTGGTTTGGGCGATTCGAGGGGTTTTAATTTTTTGTTTCCAGTTTTTCTTATTTCAGGGGACCATCGGATCAAGGGGAGGCTACTGGACAAGTTTGAGGGACAGAAGCTCCAAAAGGACCGCCAATCAGCGGTTGGAGACCGCCAATTGGTAGCATGGTGAGAGTTTCCTGCCTTGAAATTTTTTCTGGTAGTTAGTTCTGTAATTTGTGTTATCTGGGAGCCCTATTTTGCATGCTGTGACTTCTCGTTTGCTCCTAGATCATTAATCACTCCCCCATTAATCAACTTGGCCCTAAAATCCAAAGCAAAAGACTAGACGTTCTTACTTGTTTAGGTCACGCATCATGTATTGACTTAGGCATATAGTTGTCTTTTCTTTTAGATTTATTTCAGTTGTTGAGTGCTGGTGTGAGGTACGCAATTTCCTACACTCATTCATTCATCTCGTATGCCCATGCATTAGTTAGTAGGAATTGCATCAGGATAAGAGTGAGAGAGCGTTTGATTGGAGCGATTGATTTCTAGATTTAGGATCAAAACGCTATTAAGGAGGGGTTGTCCCATAAAAGATAAGGTGGGGGATTTCATCACCCTTTCCTTGGCCTCAAAAAACACTCTTAATAAAGCCTTAACTAAAAGCAAGTAGACATTGGCCCTAAGGAATTCGGACACACTAGGAGAGTAATCTAGTCGAGACCGTCATGACCTGATCGGCGTTGCCTACCTTGTCGATAGTGGGAGGTACTGGATCTCTGGATCTGGTATCACTTGCTGGGCATTGTGGTCCTCGTTGTAGGGAGGTGAGGCGTGTCGAGGCTAGTGACCTCGAAGTTAGGCGTCGTCTAGCTTAAGGACCCATTGCCTTACATTGTTTGAGCCGTGCTTGCTAGTTAGGCTTCTTCCTGCTCCCACTACCCACGCTAGCTCTAGGGATTCTTCCCTCCTCACCTGATTCCTCTCCTCATCTATTCTCTACGTATAGTCTCCTCCTCTAGTACACCTTCTGTTGTGTGTTTGTTAGAGTCGAGTCGAGCATTTTTATGCGAGGTTGGGCTCGTTCTGGTGAGAGCGCTCGACTAGAGAGAGTGCATATTTCTGAGATGGACGGTCTTGGTGATCGACCATCTCCGCCTCGTGCTCTTTTGGAGCATGAGGCCGAGTCGTCTCGTGGTGGCGAGGGAGACCATGTTCCATACATGGAGTACCTCGGTCCACTCCCACCACCACGTAGACCTCCTTCTCCTCCTCCTCTGACTCGAGAGGAAGGGAGATTCGGTCAGGATCGAGTTCTTGGTGTACCACCACCTTTAGCTCGACATGATAGACCGATGACTTTGTGGGAGCGGACCCATCCTGTTCAGGCCGTGCAACCTTCTTGCATAGTTATTCCCCCTGCTCGCGGGAACAACTATGAGCTGAAACCTCAATATGTGAGCATGCTTCCAACCTTTGCAACCTCTTGCCCATGATTTCATGCAAACTTCCATCTAACCATCCATTATTTTCTAACAAACAATCTTAGCCACAAATTAAATCAATTATGGACCAATTCCATACATGATCAAATTAATTATTAAATTAATTCTGCATAAAACCGTCTGGACCGGTCGAACGTTTGGAGGTTTGGTCGACCGCTCGAACCAGGTTTCGATCGACCGTTCGAGATTCGGTCGACCGTTCACAACAGTAAATATTTCATCGCAATGTTCGGTTGACCGACCAATAGATTCGGTCGATCCTTCCGAACAGACGAAATTCCCTGTTATCGGTCGAGGCGTGTCTGGTCGACTGTGCACCGATCGGTCGACCGTTTACGGTGAACCGGTCGACCGTTTGTGCACTGTTCTGCAGACTTCTCAAATTTCGGTTTAACCCCTATAAAATTTGACATTTCGGGATTAGTAGTAAATTCACAATTTATGTAACATATTATCTTATGCAATGATAAATCATTACACCCCATAATATTTACATCACATATGAATTTAATTTAGATTCTAATTATGTTATTAAGCACAACATAATTTTGATTTTGTTTGTTCACCCCATGTGTCATATTTTCTACATGAAACCCGACACATCTTATGAACTCAAAATCCCCATTTCTCGTTTTCCAATTTTGTGGTGTGACCTATGGGATGATCTAAACTAAGTTGGCAGTGATATTAAGAGCATAATATCACAAGCTATAAGCAGTATCTAGCTACACATTATAGTTCCCAATTAGTTAGATGTCTTAATTCCACTCGAACCAAAACCCGATCCATTTAGTGATGGAGTGCACCACTTGTGTCCGTCCCTTGCCTCATGATAGTAAGAAAACACACAAAGTAGTATTGTGTCATCTTTGTATTAGTATTCATTTCTTGATCTCTTTAAGCTAGTTATAAATATGTGACTTAACTCAAATCACATTGTGCACATTATAACTTTGCTTTATCAAGGGGCCCACTAATATCATCACTCAATTAAGAGGGGCAATGATAATCTTTTGACTAACTATCTTCTCCAACAAAAGTCATACTAAACCAACTAATGTCTTTACACTACACTTATCGATAGCTTAAGACACTAGTCTAATTTAGCATTTCTTAAGTGATTGAATATAAGTCTCACATCGAAGGACCAAGGACACAGTAAAATATTAATGACATAGAAACACATTTCTATAATATTTTACTTATTAGGTTTATTCAGTATACAAAAGTAATATCTTCCCCTTTTGTTTACCCGTATTGTCACTCACTTGTAGAGCTACAATGATCTATGACCAACACGACAATCTTAACTCGGTACTAAATGTCCCATGTTTAATACCATGATTGCGAATATCTTTTGTTTTATGTAAACCAATATCTTTTAGAGCTCTACGGTTAAGGACCAAGAGCCTCTTCCTTAACACTTCTAAAAGACGAATAACATAAACAAGGAACAAAATGATTTCTCATTCAATTCATAATAATTGACATTTAAAAGTAAAACTTTTAGAACACATTCCCTTCAAATGTCTTGTATGTTTTAATGATATGTGTTATCTTAATTCATGTGGAGGCATAGTAGGGTCTAGTCTTTATACATGAGTTCATATAGCTTCATTCCAATTATTGTTGTTGAACGTTTTATTTAAACCGCAAGTGCACGGCCGCGATGAAGCGGTGGCAAGTACGGGTCGTCCTCAGGGAGGTGAGCAGCCTCTTGTTTGTACGAAGTCAAGTGGCAAAAATAGGGGGAGAAAGATTGATTATGCTACTCTACACTAAACTACGCTAAGAAGTATGAAATAAGAACGAAAGAAACAAACAATGAAATGACAACTAAGTTAAGAACAAAAGAAGAATGCTGGAATACAGAAATGGGAAACCCCCTAAGGGGTGGAGTGAGTGCACACATGCAAAGAGGTGGGTGTAGAATACATTCTTTAAGCACATGAAGGTGATGTTTATCAAGCATAGGAAGTGTCTAAATATTATGGCAAAACCTATCAATCTATTCACCAACTTAGTTGATTAACATTTACATATGCAAGTTGTTTATTTCAGAACCTAAACAAGCATGAGAGGTGTCTAATTATTTTGGCAAAACTCATCAAGTTATACATTCTATCCTAAACAAGCAAGCATACATTCATGTTTTATCAACACATCAAAAATAAAGCATTCATCCCATTCTCTAATGCATGTATGTACATCTACTCCACCCCCCCAAAGGGGATGGAACTACTCACTAAACATTACACTAATTATTAAACTAAGCAAAGAAAGCATATTAAAACTAACCTAGAAATAAAAGACGATTAAACTAAAACATGCACAAACAATAAAAGAAGCATAAACAAACAATGAAAGAAACACAAAACTTTATTGATAAAATGACTCACATTAAAAGTAGCATCCTCCTACTTTAGTGTGTGCTTCAAGGCCTCACTTCTAGTAGGAAGAATAGCCACTTAAAATATGGAGTGATTACAAAAGGAGGTGAAGAGTTCTATTTATAGGCATGGAAAAAGCTAATCCGGGACAATCCCCCGATGTGGGACTAAACATATACCACACATAGCCTAAAAATCATCTAATACATGTGCTGGAGAAATTTGAGCACATTTGGGCCAAAAGTGACCGCCAATTAGCGGTCTTGGACCGCTAATTAGCGGTCTACAGTGTCCGGATCGCTCTGGAATTTCTAATGGGCTTTTCTGGAAGGCTTTGTTGGTATTTGATGCATCTAGTTTGCATGTTGGAGCTCCGACCCGAATAGAATTGCCAAAATACTCCCCATGATGGTGAGGAGTATTCTGTTTTGCTCTTAGGTCCTTCGGTCTTGCATTCAGGTCCTTCTTCCTTGCATCTTGGTCCCCAGATCTCACAATTCAGTCCTTTTTCCCAGCTTTTGGGTCCTTTTATGCTTCATCTCTTCAAACCTATTTATTCCTGAAAACTAAACATAAAACTCGTGACATAGCATAGTTTAGGCGAAAGATAATGGATATAAGATAAAAATATAAGCATGAAATGATGTCAATCAAATATCCCCATACCTAACTTTTGCTAGTCCCGAGCAAAACAAAGAAAGAGAAAAGCATACGAAAAACAAGAAATCCTAACTCACTTTCGTAGGAATCACGGTTGCACTTAGCACGTGCAACAAGCCGTTAAACCTCCTTGTCGCCAAGGAGGAGGAGTGTTGTCTCCTGAGGGTTTTCAGCGGATATACCCACAAAATCCGAACAAGATGCATTAATCATTCTAGCTACATGACTCGTTGGACTTATTTTGTCGATCATGGGACGCGGTAATACTACGGGTCGACTCTATATATGTAATCGGTCCACACACCTAGCCTAATGAGTTATTCGTGAAAGTTAGTCAAGGACTTAAGTGAAAGACATGGGTAACCTTAACTTCTGAATGTGATACAATGTGTAAAGTCCATTTTAGTTCTTATTTGACTCTTTTTTTTTCTTTTCTTTTTCTTTTTCTTTGGAGCATTTTATTGGTTGGTGTTTGATTCTCCTAGGGTCAGGTTTCGTGCATCATTGCCTATGAGGACTTACACTATCACGTACACCTTCCCCCAAATCTCCACATAGGGCGATCCCTACCACCCGTGTAACGGGAGTTCGGTCGGTGCATCCCAAGTCAGATGACTTGAAAGCACCAGGCACAAAGTCCCCTCAGACCTACTTTCCCGAGTGATAGGACCCGTGCGAGAAGAGAGAACACCACTTATTTATCTATATGGGAACCAAAACCCCTACACTTAAGTTTCACAAAAAGAGATTAAGGGCCCTCGACTACGACAAACTTCCTTATACTCACAAACACGAATTATTTGACTCACTAGGTTCAGGGTGGACTTCTTTAAATATTTGAGTACTGAAACCCTATGATTACACGCCCCCTGAGGGAAAACTAGGGTGCATCCTAACGACTCGACAAGACCTAAAGCCAATAAACTAGAAATCCTAATGCATCAAGTTCAAGACAATTTTGGGAGCTTTCTTTTTACTTTGCCTCTCAACGGTTTTGCACATGCTAAACACACGCAAAAACCCACAAAACATTTTCTTTCGGAAACACATGAAGATTTTGAAAGAAATGTGAAAATTTTAAAGCATTCGGCAAGCAAAAGAAGACAAGTCACCCAAGGATCATGACAAGCAGATATATCAATGTTAAATGCGGCACACTAACATGACCCTAGCAGTACACACAAAAGAAAAGAAAACCAAAGGAAAAAGACTCGAATATGTACACACGTAAAACACCCCCCACACCTACTTCATGCATTGTCCTCAATGAATGTGAACAAGATACTACATGGATATATGCATGAAAAAGGAAAGATCTCACCGACATGAAGTACAAAGGGACGTTCAGGGTCATGTTGATGGACACAAACCCAAATTCCCTCAAAACCTGTGAGAAGCTGAAGAAGGGAGATAAATACGTGAAGAAATTGGGGCCCAAGTACACAAGGGTTGGGGCCCACAACAATTGATGCTCACTGAAAGAGTCTTTTATTACACACTTTTTTTTGTTGTTGTTTTTTTTTCTTTTTTTTACAAGATATATACATCACCCAAGATATTCTCATAATCATTTGGTCAAGGAACATCAAATGAGAACATCAAGTCATGAGGACCAGAGACTTGCTGAGATGGGCAAACTCCACTGGTACTCTGAGGTGTCATGAGAGGTGAAAGGTCAAAGCTGAAAGGCTCGAACCCCTCATGATATTGGTTGGGTGTGGGCAACAAAGAATGAAGTTGTGTTGCCTCACTAGGGTTTAATTGCTCATCGAAGAAAACCCTCCAACCAATAGGCAGGTGCATCGGAATGAGTTCCTCAAGCTCATTCGATGGATGCAGCAGACCTGCATCACTAAGAATGGGGCTTCTCCCCAAGTCATCCAACAAGGACCTCCCACCATCATTTAGATCATCAAGCATAAGCTCGGTCATAGGTGGGTCCTTTTTGGAGTCAATATGAAGCTCAAATGGCTCAATGGCCATGGGACATGAGGTAGAGACACCTTCTGGTATAGGCATATGATGAGGTGTCTCACTCTCACTAGTACTCTCAACTAAATCATGCAACGAACACTCCCTTTGGACATTCATGTTCGAGGCCAGCTCACTCTGTTGCATTGCGAAGACATGCAATGAGTTTTCGCTGGGCCCTCGAACATTCTCAACGGGTTGCATTGGGGTTAGGGGTGTTCGTTGATTTTGTGGTGCTTTCTCCAATTGGCGGATGAGATTTAGATTTAAAGGTTCATCCATGGGTTCCTGTTGCTTACCAGAGTTGAACACATGAAACTCGGCACTCATGTTACCGAATGAGAGCTTCATGAGACCATTTCTACAATTAATCAAGGCATTGGAGGTTGCCAGAAATGGTCTACCCAAAATCAAAGATATTTGAGAGTGGGTGTTCGCAACAGGATTGATATCGAGGACAACAAAATCGACTGGAAATATAAAATCTCCAACTTTGATAAGCACATCCTCGATAATCCCCATGGGAATACGAATGGATCTATCTGCCAATTGGAGGGTGATCTTAGTTGGTTTCAATTCTCCCAAGTTCAACTGTTGATAAACAGAGAATGGGAGGAGGTTCACCGCTGATCCTAAATCAAGCAAAACATTGCTCAATCTAGTGTCCCCTATCGTACACTGAATAGTAGGACACCCAGGGTCCTTGTATTTTGTGTAGGTGGGATTGGACAAAAGTGAGCTGATATTTGCAGCCAAGAATGCTTTCTTAGGAACATTGGTCTTCCTCTTGGTTGTGCAGAGATCCTTCAACACTTTGGCATATTGAGGTATTTGTTGGATGACATCCAACAAGGGGATGTTAACCTTCACTTGCTTAAACACCTCTAATATCTTGTCCATGTTGTCACTCTGCTTTTTGTTTAACCTACTTGGATAGGGAGCTTTTGGCAGGTAGGTTTTCTGCTGTGCCTGAGAAGAAAGCTTTGGTGTATTACCCTCACCCTCAGCTTCTTCTTCACCACCATTCCCACTGAGGGGCTGCATAGATGGTGGTGGGTGTGGCAAGGAAATGTGATTGTCAACCTGTTTTCCATTCGTTAAGGTCACAATGGAATTGACATGGTGAACAGGTTCCTCCACATGGTTCACTTGCCTCCCCCGAGGTACCACATTCTCATTTTGCATTTGTTGTTGTTGGTACATGCGGGGGTTAGCCTCAGGCTGGCTAGGAAAAGACCGTCTCTCTCTCTCATGTACAGACTGAGCCAATTGGCCTATCTGAAGCTCTAGAGATTTCATGGTCTGTTGATTTGAAGTGAGAACTTGACTTGTGGTAGACATAAAATTTTTCATTGAGTTTTCAAGTCCACGAGTCAAGGTCTCAAGCGAATTGAATCGGGTTTCCATATTATTTGAATTTGGGAAACCCGATTGATTGGTCGTTTGTGCTTGGGGTGGCTGATTGGAATGTGCATGCATGGGAGGTTGGTGTGATTGGTAAGGTGGTCTAGAGGAGTTTGAAGGACCACCCGGGGCATTATTTTTCTTCCATGAAAAATTGGGGTGGTTCCTCCATCCAGGGTTATAAGATGATGAGTATGGGTCATTCCTAGCTCTGTCATAGATGGCGTTGACATGCTCCATCTCAGGAGGAATGGACTCACACTCGCTCTCCACATGACCTATCCTACCACATGAATGACAAGGAACTGGACCAGATGTGGACATGTGAGGTGCACTTTGTTGGTTTTGGAGCTCATTGTATTGGAATACGAATGGATCTATCTGCCAATTGGAGGGTGATCTTAGTTGGTTTCAATTCTCCCAAGTTCAACTGTTGATAAACAGAGAATGGGAGGAGGTTCACCGCTGATCCTAAATCAAGCAAAACATTGCTCAATCTAGTGTCCCCTATCGTACACTGAATAGTAGGACACCGAGGGTCCTTGTATTTTGTGTAGGTGGGATTGGACAAAAGTAAGCTGATATTTGCAGCCAAGAATGCTTTCTTAGGAACATTGGTCTTCCTCTTGGTTGTGCAGAGATCCTTCAACACTTTGGCATATTGAGGTATTTGTTGGATGACATCCAACAAGGGGATGTTAACCTTCACTTGCTTAAACACCTCTAATATCTTGTCCATGTTGTCACTCTGCTTTTTGTTTAACCTACTTGGATAGGGAGCTTTTGGCAGGTAGGTTTTCTGCTGTGCCTGAGAAGAAAGCTTTGGTGTATTACCCTCACCCTCAGCTTCTTCTTCACCACCATTCCCACTGAGGGGCTGCATAGATGGTGGTGGGTGTGGCAAGGAAATGTGATTGTCAACCTGTTTTCCATTCGTTAAGGTCACAATGGAATTGACATGGTGAACAGGTTCCTCCACATGGTTCACTTGCCTCCCCCGAGGTACCACATTCTCATTTTGCATTTGTTGTTGTTGGTACATGCGGGGGTTAGCCTCAGGCTGGCTAGGAAAAGACCGTCTCTCTCTCTCATGTACAGACTGAGCCAATTGGCCTATCTGAAGCTCTAGAGATTTCATGGTCTGTTGATTTGAAGTGAGAACTTGACTTGTGGTAGACATAAAATTTTTCATTGAGTTTTCAAGTCCACGAGTCAAGGTCTCAAGCGAATTGAATCGGGTTTCCATATTATTTGAATTTGGGAAACCCGATTGATTGGTCGTTTGTGCTTGGGGTGGCTGATTGGAATGTGCATGCATGGGAGGTTGGTGTGATTGGTAAGGTGGTCTAGAGGAGTTTGAAGGACCACCCGGGGCATTATTTTTCTTCCATGAAAAATTGGGGTGGTTCCTCCATCCAGGGTTATAAGATGATGAGTATGGGTCATTCCTAGCTCTGTCATAGATGGCGTTGACATGCTCCATCTCAGGAGGAATGGACTCACACTCGCTCTCCACATGACCTATCCTACCACATGAATGACAAGGAACTGGACCAGATGTGGACATGTGAGGTGCACTTTGTTGGTTTTGGAGCTCATTGTATTGGAATACGAATGGATCTATCTGCCAATTGGAGGGTGATCTTAGTTGGTTTCAATTCTCCCAAGTTCAACTGTTGATAAACAGAGAATGGGAGGAGGTTCACCGCTGATCCTAAATCAAGCAAAACATTGCTCAATCTAGTGTCCCCTATCGTACACTGAATAGTAGGACACCCAGGGTCCTTGTATTTTGTGTAGGTGGGATTGGACAAAAGTGAGCTGATATTTGCAGCCAAGAATGCTTTCTTAGGAACATTGGTCTTCCTCTTGGTTGTGCAGAGATCCTTCAACACTTTGGCATATTGAGGTATTTGTTGGATGACATCCAACAAGGGGATGTTAACCTTCACTTGCTTAAACACCTCTAATATCTTGTCCATGTTGTCACTCTGCTTTTTGTTTAACCTACTTGGATAGGGAGCTTTTGGCAGGTAGGTTTTCTGCTGTGCCTGAGAAGAAAGCTTTGGTGTATTACCCTCACCCTCAGCTTCTTCTTCACCACCATTCCCACTGAGGGGCTGCATAGATGGTGGTGGGTGTGGCAAGGAAATGTGATTGTCAACCTGTTTTCCATTCGTTTAGGTCACAATGGAATTGACATGGTGAACAGGTTCCTCCACATGGTTCACTTGACTCCCCCGAGGTACCACATTCTCATTTTGCATTTGTTGTTGTTGGTACAGGCGGGGGTTAGCCTCAGGCTGGCTAGGAAAAGACCGTCTCTCTCTCTCATGTACAGACTGAGCCAATTGGCCCATCTGAAGCTCTAGAGATTTCATGGTCTGTTGATTTGAAGTGAGAACTTGACTTGTGGTAGACATAAAATTTTTCATTGAGTTTTCAAGTCCACGAGTCAAGGTCTCAAGCGAATTGAATCGGGTTTCCATATTATTTGAATTTGGGAAACCCGATTGATTGGTCGTTTGTGCTTGGGGTGGCTGATTGGAATGTGCATGCATGGGAGGTTGGTGTGATTGGTAAGGTGGTCTAGAGGAGTTTGAAGGACCACCCGGGGCATTATTTTTCTTCCATGAAAAATTGGGGTGGTTCCTCCATCCATGGTTATAAGATGATGAGTATGGGTCATTCCTAGCTCTGTCATAGATGGCGTTGACATGCTCCATCTCAGGAGGAATGGACTCACACTCGCTCTCCACATGACCTATCCTACCACATGAATGACAAGGAACTGGACCAGATGTGGACATGTGAGGTGCACTTTGTTGGTTTTGGAGCTCATTGGACCATCACACTCTCCCATTGTATGGTTTTCTCAGCGAGGTCTTCTAGGAAGGCTCATGCCTCCCTTTCATCCTTTCCCAAGAACTCTCCTTGACACATGGACTCAAGGAGCGTTCTTGACGGGATGTGAAGACCCTCGTACACAATCTGACAAAGGCGCCACAACTCAATGTCATGGTGAGGGCATGAGGATAGTAGCTCCTTGAACCTCTCTAGATATGCATGAAATGTCTCGGTCTCAAGTTGATAGAACGAATTGATTTCGTTCCTCAATTTTTGAGTCCAATGATTTGGGAAGTACTTCTTCAGGAAGGCAGATTGAAACTCATCCCAAGTCCTAAAGGCATTCGCCTGGTTGCTGTACAACCACTTCTTGGCGTTATCCTTTAGTGCAAAAGGAACGAGCCTAAGATGGATGGAGTCTGTGCTAAGTTGTTGCAGCTTGAACATAGCACAGACCTCCTCAAATTCCCTGAGAAAGATATAGGGGTCACCTTTCCCAGTGAAGCGAGGGAGCATGGAAATGAATTGAGGCTTAACCTCAAAATGGTTCCCATTAGCCTCTGGTAATACGATGCATGAGGGTAGAGCGGTACGGCTCGGGTAGCATCGATCACGAAGAGGTATGGGAACGACAACTGGAAGCACAGGTGGAACAGGCGGGTCCAGCAACTGCTCCTTCTCATGGAAATTAGCAGCCATTGGACCCGACCTACGTGCGACACGAGAGGAGGAAGGTGTCGAGAAATCGATGACCGAAGCCGGATTGACAACGCTCCTCGTCAAACGATGACTCTCGTCTCGTGTCCACGAAAGCATGCACAACGGTGCACACACACAACCACAACTCTCTTTCTTTCTTTTTTTTTCTTTTTTTTCAAATGAAGAATGTACGTAGAAGAGAAGACGAGGGAACACACGAGAGAAAGAATGACTCAGGAGAGAAGGGAAGAAGTCCTTAAGCTACGGTGGATGGGTACAGGTAGAAGCACACAAGCAAACAAGGCTCAAACAATCCTAAGGTCGCTATAGGTCCTTACAGCTAGACGACGCCTAACTGCGAGGTCACACGGCCTCAACACGCCTCACCTCCCTACAACGAGGACCACAAAGCCCAGCAAGTGAGCCAAGATCCGGGGATCTCGCCTCTCCTACTATCGACAAAGTGGGCAACGCCGATCAGGTCATGACGGTCGGGACCGGATCACTCTCCTAATGCGTCCAAGATCCTTAGGGCCAATGTCTACTTGATTTTAAAATTAGGCTCTTGATTAGTGTGGTTTTTGGGGCGAAGGAAAGGGTGATGAAATCCCCCACCTTATCTTTTACGGGACAGCCCCTCCTTAGTAGCGTTTTGGAGTCCTAAATCTAGCAATCAACACTCCAAACAACGCTCAACTCACACTTGTTGCAATGCACTTCCTACTAACTAATGCATGTTCATACGAAATGCATGAATGAGAGTAGAAGGTGCGTACCTCGCGCCAGCTCTCAGCAACAGAAAATAAAGCTAAGATAAAAGACAATCTAAATGCCTAAGTCACATACATGATGCATGACCTAAACAACAAGAGTGCCTAATCTTTTGCTTTGAGTTTTAGGGTCCAAGTTGCTTAAAGGAGGTTTGATTATTGATCTGGGAACAATCTAAGAGTCATAACATGCCAAATTAAGTCCCAGACCACTATATCATATAAAGAAATACTCCAAAGAAATTTCGAGGTGAAATGAAACAACCAGACCGCCAACTGTCTTCTTCTCTCAAACCGCCTCCAAACTTCACCAGATGCTTCCCCTTCTCAATGTGAGTCTCCTGAAACAAAGAAAACTACAAGACAAAAATTAAATCCACTCGAATCGTCCAAACAAGAGTCTGGACTGGCACCTCCCCGGCAACGGCGCCAAAAACTTGTTGAACGTTTTATTTAAACCGCAAGTGCACGACCGCGATGAAGTGGTGGCAAGTACGGGTCGTCCTCAGGGAGGTGAGCAGCCTCTTGTTTGTATGAAGTCAAGTGGCAAAAATAGGGGGAGAAAGATTGATTATGCTACTCTACACTAAACTACGCTAAGAAGTATGAAATAAGAACGAAAGAAACAAACAATGAAATGACAACTAAGCTAAGAACAAAAGAAGAATGCTGGAATACAGAAATGGGAAACCCCCTAAGGGGTGGAGTGAGTGCACACATGCAAAGAGGTGGGTGTAGAATACATTCTTTAAGCACATGAAGGTGATGTTTATCAAGCATAGGAAGTGTCTAAATATTATGGCAAAACCTATCAATCTATTCACCAACTTAGTTGATTAACATTTACATATGCAAGTTGTTTATTTTAGAACCTAAACAAGCATGACAGGTGTCTAATTATTTTGGCAAAACTCATCAAGTTATACATTCTATCCTAAACAAGCAAGCATACATTCATGTTTTATCAACACATCAAAAATAAAGCATTCATCCCATTCTCTAATGCATGTATGTACATCTACTCCACCCCCCAAAGGGGATGGAACTACTCACTAAACATTACACTAATTATTAAACTAAGCAAAGAAAGCATATTAAAACTAACCTAGAAATAAAAGACGATTAAACTAAAACATGCACAAACAATAAAAGAAGCATAAACAAACAATGAAAGAAACACAAAACATTATTGATAAAATGACTCACATTAAAAGTAGCATCCTCCTACTTTAGTGTGTGCTTCAAGGCCTCACTTCTAGTAGGAAGAATAGCCACTTAAAATATGGAGTGATTACAAAAGGAGGTGAAGAGTTCTATTTATAGGCATGGAAAAAGCTAATCCGGGACAATCCCCCGATGTGGGACTAAACAGATACCACACATAGCCTAAACATCCTCTAATACATGTGCTGGAGAAATTTGAGCGCATTTGGGACAAAAGTAACCGCCAATTAGCGGTCTTGGACCGCCAATTAGCGGTCTACAGTGTCTGGATCGCTCTGGAATTTCTTGTGGGCTTTTCTGTAAGGCTTTGTTGGTATTTGATGCATCTAGTTTGCATGTTGGAGCTCCGACCCGAATAGAATTGCCAAAATACTCCCCATGATGGTGAGGAGGATTCTGTTTTGCTCTTAGGTCCTTCGGTCTTGCATTCAGGTCCTTCTTCCTTGCATCTTGGTCCCCAGATCTCACAATTCAGTCCTTTTTCCCAGCTTTTGGGTCCTTTTATGCTTCATCTCTTCAAACCTATTTATTCCTGAAAACTAAACATAAAACTCATGACATAGCATAGTTTAGGCGAAAGATAATGGATATAAGATAAAAATATAAGCATGAAATGATGTCAATCAATTGTCTTGTATGCTTTAATGATATGATCTTATCTTAATTCATGTGGAGGCAAAGTTGGATTTAGTTTTATGATTTCATGCAATACATGTTGTGAGGAGTTTAATTAAACACACACACACACATCTTTTATATTCACATTATTTCTCTACCCTCTTTGGGGTTTAGTTTTGTTGTTTATCTTTAATTTCCTTTTGCATTCTAGTGTAGTTTAGTGTAATCAATCTTTCTCTCCTTTCTTTACCACTCACCTTCCCACAAACCAAACGTCGACACACCTCCCAGTGGACGACCCGTATTTACCACCACTTCTACGCGGCTGTGCACTTGCGGTTTAATATAAAAAAAAAATCAATCAAGTTTTTGGCACCGTTGCCGGGGAGGTGCTCTGTCCAGACCTTGGTTTGGACGATTCGAGTGGTTTTTAATTTTTTTTGTTTTCAGTTTTTCTTAGTTTCAGGGATCCTAGAGATCACGGGGAGGCTACTGGACGAGTTTGAGCACAAGAGCTTCAACAAGGACCACCAATCAGCAGTCTTGGACCGCCAGTTGGTGGCCTGGTGAGTGTTTTCGGCTCTCAATTTTCTTCTGGTAGTTGGTGCTTTCACTTTATATATCTGGGAGCACTATTTTGCATGTTGTGACTTCTAGTTTGCTCCTAGATCATTATACCAATCCCCATTAATCAACTTGGCCTTAAAATCCAAAGCAAAAGATTAGGCATTCTTATTTGTTTAGGTCACGCATCATGAACCTGACTTAGGCATATAGTCGTCTTTTCTTTTAGCTTTATCTTCAGTTGTTGAGCGCTGACGTGAGCGTACTTATTTCCTACACTCAATCATGCATCTTGTATGCCCATGCATTAGTTAGTAGGAATTGCATCAGGACAAGAGTGAGTTGAGCATTTGGATTGGAGTGATTGATTGCTAGATCTAGGATCAAAACACTATTAAGGAGGGGTTGTCCCATAAAAGATAAGGTGGGGGATTTCATCACCCTTTCCTTGGCCCCGAAAATCACTCTTAATTAAGACTTAACTAAAAGCAAGTAGACATTGTCCCTAGGATTTCGGACGCACTAGGAGAGTAATCTAGTTGAGACCTCCAAGGCCTGTTCGGCGTTGCCTACCTTGTCGATAGTAGGAGGTACTGTATATTTTTATAAGGAGGATCTGTATATTTTTATACACGAATTCGAGGAAGTATGCTCCATGTTCAAGCTTCAACAACTTGACGAGGATTCTGTCCGGTTGAGGATGATTTCTTTCGCGTTGAAGGATAACGTGAAGAAATGGATTTACAGCCTCCTGACGAGCTCTATTCGGTCTTGGGATGACTTCATGACCATATTTCTGAAGAGATTTTTCCCTCAAAGGAAAACTCAACAGATACGGCACCAAATACATCAAATGTATCAGACTGAGACCGAATCTTTTCATGGTTTCTTTAAGAGGTTCAAGGACCTTCTCCAGCAGTGCCCTCATCATGGACTTGAGCTATGATAGTTGTGCCAGATTGTTTATGAGGGCCTCAACTACAACACCCGCACATTGTTGTAGTCGATGTGTTAGGGTGACTTCCAAATGAAACCCATCAATGAGGCATGGGACACTTTTGAGTTAATGGCTGAACGCACCTTTGAGTAGGACACCATGAGAGAGCCACCAGCCGCCAAGTCTTCTGGTCGAGCTGGATCATATCAAGTTGAGTCATCTATCGCATCTGAGGCGAAAATAACTGCTCTCATGCGTAGGATTGAGAGTTTAGAGTTGGACCGAGCCCCTGTAGCTCAGGTCGCTACTCCCTGATGTGGTAGGTGTGGACTTACAGGCCATGATGACGTGGAATGCGCTTACGCTCCAAGGGATATTGAGCATGCAAATGCGATGTATCAACAGAGGCCCAGTTGACTCGTACAGTCACTCCTACAACCCGAGATGGCGTAACCATCCTAACTTCTCTTGGGGGCCTAGTGGGGGTAACGGTCAGAGCTCGCACGCTCAACCTCAACCTCCACCTTATCCACCTCCATGCCCATCAGCGACCTACCAACCTCCACATCAGAGGTCTGAGAACCATAATTACCAACCTCCTCAGACCTCATCGTCGGGTTATTCTAACCAAACTCCACCACCCCAATGGGTTGACTCGAAGGACCCCAATCTAGAACAAACCCTTCGAGCGTTCATTCAGAGCACACAATCCATGTTTGTGGCCAGCAACAATTTGGTCAAAGCATTGGAAATACAAGTTAGCCAGTTGGCTAATCAGCTCCATGAACACAAGAAGAGTCAATTACTGAGTCAACCCGAGGTGAATCCTTAGGGTACCCATTCTCAAGGAAGGCCACCTGTACCTCAGGCTACCTCTGAACCGACCCATCATATTAATGTGATTCATACTTTGAGGTCTGGTAAGGAGATGGATAACCACATTGGGGTGCCTTCCTTCTCATCACCATCTCTTGGTGTCACCAGACCTGCGGTGATACTTGCATCTCTGAGGGAATCGAATCCAGAGGTTCCCTCCACCAATACTTCAGGAAGGAGCCTGATCCTGAGGTTCCTTCTACATTTCCTTCGACAATGGGGCTGAACCCTAAGGTCCCCTTGTCTCCTTTTGTGTCAAAGGAATCAGATTCTCAGGTCCCCACTCATGCTTCTTTGGTCCAGAATTCTGATGATCCTTCGTATCCTTATGCCCCGAAGGTGCCATTCCCTGAGCACCTTAAAAAGAAAACCTCTGATCAGCATGACAAAATGCTTGAGATGTTTCGGCAAGTTAAGGTGAGCATCCCTCTATTGGAGGTGATTCAGCAAATGTCACCTTATGCCAAGGTTTTCAAGGACTTATGCACCAAGAAGAGAAAAACTCATGTTCCAAAGAAAGCTTTTCTTGTGGCTAACGTAAGTTCTTTGTTGGCACAACCCATGCAAGTCAAGTACAAGGACCCTGGCTGTCCTACTATCTCTTGTGTGATTGGTGATGTATCCATACATCGAGCCTTATTGGACCTTGGTGCATCTGTTAATCTTCTACGATATTCTGTCTACGTCCACCTCGGTCTTGGAGACCTCAAACAAACAAAGACCACTCTTCAATTGGCTGATAGGTCTATGAAGAAACCGAGGGATGTGGTGGAAGATGTGCTGATCAAAGTGGGAGAGTTCATTTATCCAGTCGACTTCTTTGTCTTGGATACTAAACCTGTGCCAAACCTACTTGGACAAATTCCTGTCATTCTGAGCTGACCATTCCTTGCGACTTCCAATGCATTGATCAATTGTCGTAATGGTCTAATGCACTTGACTTATGGTAGTCAATGCGCTGATTTCAACATCTTCACCATCGGAAAAAAGCCTGGTGCCTTCAATGACCCTCTTGGGGTCAACCTTATCCACGGTTTGGATGTGGTTGAAGTGGAAGGCACCTTCAAGTACTTCATAGAATTGTTCGATGGAGATCCTGAAGGTGGTGAAGATGTTTCTCCTGGGCTGGGACAAGAAGGTGCCTTATGTTCTGATTACGTGGCCTCAGTGCCACCTCCTTTTGATCATGTGGCCCTTGAGCCACATCCTTTTGATCATGTGGCCCTTGAGCCATAACCTTTGGATCACATGGCCCTTGAGCCACATTCTTCTGATCATGTGGCTCTTGAGCCACAAGATACCATTTTTATGGCCTCTGGCCACATGTTGTATCTGCTGAGGACCCCATGTGGGTTAAGAATCAACCACCTGATACCCTTCAACCTGATAGAGGTTCACCTCTCATTCATGCCTCCTATCTTGCTCACTCTCAAGAGGCATCAAACGACCACAACGCTTATAAGGGTATCATGTGGTCAAGCAATTCTGTTTTGTATGTCACGAGCCCATGCATGTGCATTTTTGGCTCGAGAGATGGCGGGTTCCCATTTGATGTCCCTTGACATATGAAGATGGGATACCATTTTTGTACATAGTTTAAAAAAAGAAAAAAAAGAACGACTCCTTCAGTGAGCATCGATTGTTGTGGGCTCCAAGCCTTGAGTATTTGGGCCCCATTTCTTTCACGTATTTGTATCCCTTCTTTAGCATCTCATAGGTTTTGAGGCAGTTTGGGTTGTGTCCATCAACATAGCCATGCACTTCCCTTTGTACTTCATGTTGGTGAGGTCTTTCCTCTTTCATGCATAATTCCATGTAGTATCTTGCTCGCATTCATTGACGACAATGCATGAAGTAGGTGTGGGGGGTGTTTTACATGTGTACATAGTCGAGTCTTTTCTTTTGATTTTGTTTTCTTTTATTTGGATTGTTAGGGTCATGTTAGTGTGCTGCATTTAATATCGATATATCTGCTTGCCATGATCCTTGGGTGACTTGTCTTCTTTTGCTTGCCTAGTGCTTAAAAATTTTCACATTTCTTTCAAAATTTTCATGTGTTTGCGAAAGAAAAAGTTTTTTGGGTTTTGCGTGTGTTGAGCATGTGCAAAACCATTGAGAGGCAAAGTAAAACAAAAGCTCCCAAAATTGTCTTGAACTTGATGCATTAGGATATCTAGTATTGTGGCTTTAGGATTTATCCAGTCGTTAGGATGCACCCCAATTTTCCCTTGGGGGTGAGTAATCATAGGACTTCAGTGATCAAACATTTAAAGAAGTCCACCCGGAACCTAGTAAGTCAATAATTCGTGTCTGTTAACTTAAGGAAGTTTGTTGTAGTCAAGGACCCTTGAAATCTTGTTGTAAGACATTAAGTGTAGGGGTTTTGGTTCATGTGTAGATAAGAAATAAGTGAGTAGGTGTTCTCTCTTCTCGCACAACTCCTATCACTCGGGAAAGAAGGTCTGAGGGGACTTTGTGCCTGGTGCTTTCGAGTCATCTGACTTGGGATGCGCCGACCGAATTCCCGTTACACGGGTGGTAGGGATTGCCCTATGTGGAGATTTGGGGAAAGGTGTACGTGATAGTGTAAGTCCTCATGGGAAATGATGCACGAAACCTGACCCTGGGAGAATGAAACTCCAACTAATAAAAAGAAAAAAAATGATGAAAAGAAAAAAAGAAAAAAAAATGGTAATGCAAATAAGAACCTTAATGGACTTTACACTTTGTATCACATGAGGATGTTGAGGTTGTCCATGTCTTTCACTTAATTCCTTATTTAACTTGCACGAATGATTCATTAGGTTAGGTGTGTGGAGTGATTACCTATATAGAGTCGGCCCGTAGGATTACCGCGTCCATTGATCGACAATATTTGTCCAACGAGTCGAGTGTCTAGATTGAATAATACATCTTCTGCGGATTTTGTGGGTATATCCGCTGAAAACCCTCAGGAGACAACACTCCTCCTTGGCGACAAGGAGGTTTAACGGTTTGTTGCACGTGCTATGTGCAACCGTGATTCCTACGAAAGTGAGTTAGGATTTCTTGTTTCTCGTTTGTTTTTCTCTTTCTTTGTTTTGCTCGGGACTAGAAAAAACTTAGGTGTGGGGGTATTTGATTGACAACATTTCATGCTTATATTTGTATCTTATCTCCATTATCTTACACCTAAGAAATGCTACGTAACGAGTTTTATGTTTGAATTTCAGAAATAAAGTGATTTGAAGAGAAGAGACATGAAAGGACCCAAAAGAAGGAAAAATGACTTAATTGTGGGACCTAGGGATTAAGATGCAAGGGAGAAGGACCTGAACGTAAGACCGAAGGACCTAAGAGAAAAATAGGAAACTCCCACCATCATGGGGAGTATTTTGACAATTCGATTCGGGTCGGAGCTCAAACAAGCAAAGTAGATGCATCCAAGACCAACAAATATACCAAGAAAAGCCCAAAACAATTTTCAACGTGATCTGGATCCTGTAGACCGCTAATTGGTGGTCTGGAACCGCAAATTGGCGGTCCGGATTTTCCCGGACCCGCTCAAACTTTTGGAACGTGTGTACTAGAGGATGTTTAGTCTATTTTTGGTATTGGTTTAGTCCCACATTGGGGGATTGTCCTAGTTTACCTTTTTCTATGGCTATAAATAGAACTCTCCCTCCTCTCATATATCCATCTCTCTCTTTGGTGGCCATCTTCCCTACTAAGAGCGAAGCCTTGAAGCAAAACTCTGGTGGAGGAAGGGCTACTTGTAATTGACTGAGTACAGAATAGATGTTTTCCTTTAATTGTGTTGTTTCTCTATTAGGTTAATTTCCTTTAATGTGCTTGCTTGGATGCTTGTTTTGTTTTATGTAATTTCAACTTCTTTAATATATCTTGCTTGATTAGTGTATTTTCATTTCAGTATAATGCTTCATTTTGTTAATGTAGATAGTGTAATGAGTAGTGAGTAGTTCCATCCCCATTTGGGGGTGGATAAATATGTGATATGATAATGTAGTGTATTAGGTGTGTGTTATCTTAATCCCTTGAGCCTTATATGATTTCCATAACCATCTAATGGGATTTCACTCTTATCTTTGATAGGCTAATGCCCTTGAATGAAGCTTAGCTTATGCTTAGAGTAGTGTACCTATTTTATGGGGAATGATAAGGTGAGGATATGGATGGAATTAATATTGGAAACACAATTTGTAGTGTATGTACTCTTGTTGCCTTTTGCCTTGGTTAATGTCTTGTATGTTTTATTGATATTTGTTATCTTAATTCATGTGGAGGCATAGTAGGGTCTAGTCTTTATACATATGTTCATTTAGCTTTATTCCAATTATTGTCTTGCATGCTTGAATGATATGATCTTATCTTAATTCATGTGGAGGCAAAGTTGGATTTAGTTTTATGATTTCATCCACTACATGTTGTGAGGAGCTTAATTAAACACACACACGCACATCTTTTATATTCACATTATTTCTCTACCCCCTTTGTGGTTTAGTTTTATTGCTTATCTTTCATTTCCTTTTGCATTATAGTGTAGTTTAGTATAATCAATCTTTCTCTCCTTTCTTTACCACTCGCCTTCGCACAAACCAAACGTCGACACACCTCCCAGTGGACGACCCGTATTTGCCTCCGCTTCAATGTGGTCGTGCACATGTGGTTTAATATAAAACAAATCAATCAATCATCACTCAAGTCAAGAGGGGCAATGATAATCTTTTGACATATGATCTTTTCTGGCACAAGTCATATATAACAAACTAATATCTTTATCACTATCAGTAATGATAGCTTTTGATAATAATCAAATTATACACTTCTCATGTGAAAAGATATAGGTATTGTATCTGAGGACTCAAAGGCATAATGAAAACATTAACGACACAAACATAATTCCATAATGTTTCATTATTAGGTCTATTCAATATACAAAAGAAAACACCTTCAATTTCATATACCCGTGTTGTTAAAATATTTGTAAGCTACAATACCTTTTATCCAACATGACAATCTTGTCTTGGTAATTAATGTCCCATGTTTATCACCATGACTGTCAATTACTTTTGATTTATGTAAACCATTATCTTTTAGAACACATTCCTGAAGGAACATTAATGAAGACGAATACATTAATAAAGGAACAAAATGATTATACACTCAATTCATAATAAAAGACATATAAAAGAATACTTTTAGAACACACATTCCTTTCAATACGAGTAGTGGTTCGAAGTGAACCGCTTAGGACACCTGAAGGGCCAACAAGAGGGGTTGATCTTATTCCTTCTGTCGGTCATCAATTTGAAGTGCAATGGAATGAGGACTTCATCGCGGTCAGACCATGTGGAGAGTGTTGGTTTTTTTGTCTTAATTTGTGTTTTGATGATTTAATCAATCTAATCTTAACCACTATAGAATATAGTGTAGCACACATATTTCATAGCATATATATTGATTTGCGCTAACATCTACAAGTGATCAAGACTCAAGGAAGAAATGAATTCAAGTGAAGACATGTAATCAAGCTATTATAGACATGTAATTTTATATTTCTTTTGAGTCTTAGGAATTTATGTAATCTTGAGTATAGAAGAGTTAAAATTCATTCACATAGACACTAGGTTCCTTATAAAAGTCACACACAAAATCTGGAAATCACTAAACCCGAACAAGTTCTGCCTGTGCAAATTCGGTCGACTGAACCACCTCCGTTCAACCGAATGATCAATTATCCAATAGTGATTCAAATAGCTCGACCAGTCGATCGTAACTTTTCGGTCTACCGTCTACATGTGTCATTTGACTGTTAGACTTATCATTTTATACCAACGGTCGTATCCACAATTTTATCCATACCCTAAAAATACAAGTGACCACCGGTCGACCGTGGAACTAGATTCGGTCGACCGAACATAAACATTTTGACAACCCCATAGAGCTTGTTAGTTTTTGTTTGACCAAACCAACCATTTTGTTCGACCGTTAACTTAAGTTATAGCCAATTTTCATTCGACCGTCCCCTGTTTGGTTGACCGTTTCATTTTTGGACTGTACTGGATTCATTTATGGACAACCATTCGGTCGACTGAACTTACCCAGAATAGTGTGTCATATTCTTCTGTTTTGTGTTTCTTACACAATCACCTACCACACTTGCCCCCAACGGCTATAACACCTTAGGAGCTTATAAATAAATGATTGAATACTTTGTTTAGACAATTCTCCCACTTCTAATTGTCCTATACTTGTTTAGGTAGAGATCAACGTTGAAATTAATTAGAATTAGGGCCCATCGATCCTAACAGAGAGAAGTTGAACACGACATTGGCATTGTTAGCCAAGCAACCTGAGTTATGGCCACTACATTTTAAGATGCCACATCAAAGTCGTCAAGCATTTAAGATTCGTGGGATCTTCTTGTGGAAAGTCTTCGTATTTGTTTTAGATCTAATACATGAACGTTAATATGAGGTACTAACAAATATTTATATGTCATTCGTATGATCGTTTCGATATGGGAAATTGTTTAAATGCTTGGCACTACTGCTTTCAAATGATTAGCGATTTTTTGAGAGATTGCCGATATTCGGTAAAGAAGAGATAATACATGCCTTTCAAGACCAACAGAGTGCGTGTTGCATATTTGACCCCGAGAGGTGATCCAAGGGTTCATCTTGACCAATTCATCATTTAGTGTGATGAATGTAACACTAAAAATGCAAATGTATTAACATTTTTGGTCTTTAAACATTTGATTTTGTACTTCTAATATCACATCTTAACGTTCAACTATTTTCATTAATTGTAGAAAAACTCCTTAATGAATAGTATCAATCGTGGTCGCAACAAGATGAACCACAAGACGGGATCAAAAACCTTTGCGAACAAGGCAAATTTTTATGTAAGTTTTAATATTATTTAGTTGTTTGAATATTTTGGTTTTAATACATAGTTAGACAAATATGGATTTTTCACAATCTTTATTATTGCATCCTAATTATTTAACATTATTTGATTTTTATTAAATAATTAGATAGATGAAAATCAACACACCTCTCACAAAAATTGAGAAGATGGTTATGTGTTATACAAATCAACCAAAAATTGTACGTTTTAACTTTTTACAAGTCCAAATTAAGTGTTAATTTGAACTTTTAATTGTAAGTCTGGTACTCTTTTTAGGTTGAGATATAAGAATTGGTTAGCCAAAAATTGACATAGTAGACATTGTCTCAAGGGCAAGGTGAGTGTTGTACGTTGAAAGCTCATGAGGTGATTGAGAATGAGGTACTAGAAGAAGTCTTGGGAAAAGAGAAGACAAAACGTGTGCGTAGTGTTCGCATTGGAGCCTACAAGATAGGAAAGAAGTCAAGTGGTCTACGTAACAGCCTGTCCATGGACCATCTTCAGACCAAGATTTCACAATGCGAATCAATTGTAAGTGTGTAGTTAACTTTGTAGGTTTATTTTACCAGTTCATTATGTGTAAAATTATATTAACATGCATTGCAGGAGGAACATGAGAAGTTGAAAGCTCAAGTCGCTAAATTGATGGCGACTCAGTTTAAGGAAATCAAGTATATGTATGATGAATGTGTAATTTGTTGTTTTAATTTCCTAAAATAATATATATGTTTAAGATTGGTCAAGTAATGAAAATCTACTTTTTTACAGAGTGGTGACATCGATACATATTCATAGCATGAGGATGAACCATCGACGGATCCAACTTCTTCTGAGCTGTAGTTGGTATACATATGTTGTTTTATATATAGTTGTGTAACTTATGTCTTCTTTCAATAGACTTTGACTTCTTTTTTTATATATGTACAACTTATGACTTGATATATGAATTAGACTTAGACTTGATATTGACATATAATTCATGACTTAGACTTCGACTATTATAACTTAGACGTCGACATGTATTTCACATTATGCATTCTAATTTATCACAATGTGAATGTATGTTATTGTGTTAATGTATGTGAATGGACAAGTCTTTCAAATGGATATCTTGGTTTCATTTTTATTACAGAATCTCTAAACTCGATATGGGTTGAATCATGAATATATTAACTATTTTTCCCCTATTTTTCCCGATGGAAATTCCGTCGTCAAAAGATTCTGGGGCTGCTTATTGCCGACAGAAATAGTCAACTACATTTTCTATTTCAGAAATAGCAATAGTTGATTGTTCAAATTTTGGAACAATCATGCGATCCGTTTCGTAAGGTTTATTGCTGGAATACAACCCTTATATAAATACTCAAAATTCGTTACGCCACCAAAGCAGACATTGTTAATGTATACTTCATTCATCTACAAAGGGGTCTGTTGCTGAAATGCAATTTATTGGAACCAAAATTTTCTAGTGGAGAAATTGAGGGATTCATCCAGCTTAAATTTCTTTGTGGTTTTTTATTAAAAGTATGAAGATTTGTTTTGAAGTTGTGTTTTAGTTTGAGGAAAGATGTCTTAGGTCTTTAAAAGCTAGTGATTCAAATTCATATATAGCAATAGGTTGGTTAGCATGAAGTCGGTCTACATTGGCGGTAAGATAGCCGTCACAGACAGTTTAGACGTCCATGTTGATCTTGGAGGTGATTGCGGGCATGTCACCATGATCTCGTGCATCTTCAACTAGACTTGGGGAAAGTAGCATTTGTGTGGTGGAAGGAGCTGAAGAAGCGTAGGCAGGTTATGAGAAGGAAGAAGTGGTAGTTGTCGCCAATCAAGGGTGTAGAGGGACAAAATTTTCAGGTATTGTGGAGAGTTAAAAAGGAATAGAGAAGTCATTGCTTGAATTGCCAAGGGCAAAATAAGAAAGTTGAAAGGAACACTCTATTCTCTTTTTAAAGAGGTATAAGATAATCTATAAATGCAAAATCTTGTCATTCTTTGATAAATTTGAAATTCTGTAAATAATATGTGGTCGTTTTATTTTTTCTAAATTTTAAGCTTCGTTTTTATAATGGTCATTGAAGGTAACATGCTCATATTTTGACTATTTGAGTCAAATATCATGTTAAATATTTTGGAAGTGCTTGTTTTCTTGTTGTGTTTCATTTATTTTGTATGATGATATTTGTAATAGAAAATTAGTTCTGTACTTATTTTGCATGGATCTCTTATTCATGTTTTGAACTTTGGTTATTTTTCTATTATATTACTATTATTTTTTTGTATTTTTGAAGGAAAAAGACAACTCGAAGAAATATTCTGCTTCCGAATGTGAAGATACAATAATTGATTTAGTGAATGAATTTCATCGTTATATGTTGTTTATCGTGTTTGGGGTATTGAATCGGATCGAAGACAAAAAAAAAGGAAAAGACATATCACAATTGACTTGGGACGAAGCGGTCAAAAAATATTTAAAAATGGAATGTTCCTCGAGAATTTGCATTGGATAGAAACGCGTGGAAAAAGACGATTCACGTGCCTGAACCGTGATTCCTTAGAGTTTCATTTCTAGCCTACCCCAACTAGTTTGGGATAAAAAGCTTTGTTGTTGTTGTTGTTGATGTTGTTTATCGTGGAGGAGATTCGTTGGTTTCATGTTAGTGAACTCATCTTCTGATTATTTTTGTGATTTGATGGTCCTAATATGTCTTAGTGGTATGATTCTTTGTTGCTATTATTTCAGCTTTTAGAATTATGGAATTCTCAGTCTTGTGACCTTTATCAAAGATTTCCCCTTTCAGACAGAACAATATACGGCGGTCGATTGGTATTGTCATGTAAGTTTCTTCTCAATTAGTCTCGACTACTTAACGTGTCTAATAAAAATTTATTTCAGCTGTTTGTTGAGTAGATTCCTCATCTTGCGAGAAATGCGAACTTCATTCAGGTGGCAATTATTGATTGATTCGCACTAAAAGACTGATCACGTACATGGGAATGGGGTGCTTGGTAACCCTTACTAAATGTGAATATGTGATTACCGGACTTGTTTACGTTTCTATGTCTCGTTTGCATTCGGATAGTCATTTGACCTTGTCTAGGCTGAACGAAATGTTACAGAATCTATGAAAGAGTTTGATCTAAGTTCGTACTTTAAGTTGTCTTTAATAAAGATTTCTTCTTGATCTCTTCTAACTTGATGGTGTCGTTGGTGCTACATATCTGATACCACCTTATTGTCCAAAAATTATAACTGTTATTTATTCTTGGTATAATTATTAATACTTGCAAATGTCCTATGCTAAACCCAAAATCAGATAAAGCCATGTAGATTGGACAATATACATTGTATGGGTCTTTGTTAATCTTTTTGGGAACCCTTAAAAAATAAATACCAATGCTTTTATTGCATTTTCAGTACAAAAATCTTCCATTTTGAAATATGATTTACATGTTTGATCTAATGACCACTAATCTAATCCTAATAGTTCTACTAAAGAGAGGTGTGTAGCAGAAACAAAGAAGACAACAAGTAAACCACAAGAAGATCGGAGAGTTTTATAAAGGATCGACACCCTAATCAGGTACTAGTCATCTCTGGAAAGTCTCGTTCAACCACTACGAGCCCTCACCATTTTACTAGTTTGTTCTCTTTTTCGGGCCGAGAGCAAGCCATTAGAAATCAAGCTCGCGAACAACCTCGCTGAACTTGATTATTCCTCTCTTGATCAGGAATGAAGCTTCCACCTGAAGTTTATAGGAGTGAAATCATTGATCTACACGCTAAGCTTGAGCACACTTGAGTAGGACAAGATTTGAGAACACAAGTAGTGGTGAATTTAGGCTTGAGTGTGTGGAGTGGAATATTGAAGTTGGAAATGTTTTTCTCAAAGCTATGGATCAATAAAAAGGTAAGAGATGTCTTAAATTAAGGTTTGAAAACCTATATATATGCTCTAAGTTCCATAAAACCGTTGGGGCTAAAGACAAAAAGATAAAGAAACAATTGACAAAAGATAGCAAAAGTAATCTGCTATTGTATGCCAATTGATCAACCTTGTTCGATATGGTTCAACCATTCACTTAACATGTAAGTAAATGGTCAAACAAATATGTATAATAGTTAGAGCAACACAATGTAAACTAGGAGTATGAATACTACACATTAAGGATATGGTCGACCGGTAGGACAAAAATGGTCGAACGAAAACAAGAAAAGGTATTGTCCAATTTTTGATATGATTTGGTTGACCATTAGTTGTGGTCTGATCGACCTAAGGTCTGGGGTCCGAATTGGGTAAATGTGTATCCTTCAAGACAGTCGTTGGAGAACAATGACAAGAACAACAACAACAACAACAACAACAACAAAGCCTTTAATCCCAAACTAGTTGGGGTAGGCTAGAAATTGAAACTCTAAAGAGTCACGGTTCAGGCACGTGAATTGCCTTCTTCCACGCGTTTCTATCCAATGCAAATTCCCGAGCCACATTCCAATCTTTGAGATCTCTTTTGACAGCTTCCTCCCAAGTCAATCGTGGTCTACCTCTGCCTTTTTTTGTATCTTGGACCCGATTCAATACTCCTCTTCTTATAGGTGCCTCCAAAGATCTTCTTTGTATATGTCCAAACCATCTTAGTCTGTGTTGTATAATTTTCTCTTCCATTGGAGCAACTCCAACTCTCTCACGAATGTCTTCATTTCTAATCTTATCCAGTCGCGTATGGCCACACATCCACCTCAACATCCTCATTTCAGACACACTCATCTTTTGTATATGTTGTCTTTTAGTGGCCCAACATTCCGCACCATATAACATTGCAGGTCTTATTGCGGTTCTATAAAACTTTCCTTTTAACTTAAGTGGAATTTTCTTGTCACATAAGACACCTGAGGCTTGTCGTCATTTCATCCATCCTGCTCTAATCCTATGATTAACATCTTCATCGATCTCCCCATCTTTTTGAAGTATTGATCCAAGATATCTAAAAATATGTTTACTACGTACCACTTGCCCATCTAATAGAATCTCCTCCTCCTCGGTATTAATGGTATTGAAACAACACTTCATATATTCAGTTTTAGACCTACTTAGTTTAAAACCTTTTGTTTCTAAATTATTTCTCCACAACTCAAGTTTTCTCTCCACACCTACCCTACTCTCGTCAATTAAAACTACATCATCCGCAAAAAGCATACACCATGGAACATCACCTTGTATATCTTTTGTCACCTCGTCCATTACTAAAGTAAAGAGATATGGACTTAAAGCTGAACCCTGATGAAGTCCAATCTTAATCGGAAAAGCTTTAGTCACACCATCACAAATTCTAATGCTAGTTTCAACTCCTTCGTACATATCTTTAATTAAATTCACATATTTTGTTGATACATTCTTCTTCCCTAGGGCCCACCACATAACATTTCTTGGGATTCTATCATATGCTTTTTCCAAATCAATAAAAATCATGTGTAGATCTTTCTTTTGTTCTCTATATCTCTCCATAAGTTGTCTAATAAGAAATATGGCATCTATCATTGATCTTCCAGGCATAAAACCAAATTGATTATCTCTAACACATGTCTCTTTCCTTAGACGGTGCTCAATTACTCTTTCCCACAATTTCATAGTATGACACATGAGCTTTATACCTCTATAGTTAGTACAACTTTGAATATCTCCTTTATTCTTGTAAATTGGCACCAAAGTACTTTTTCTCCACTCATTTGGTATTTTATTTTTCTCAAAGATACTACTAAACAATCTAGTTAACCACGTTACTGCTTTATCCCCAAGACATTTCCACACCTCAATCGGGATCTCGTCTGGTCCTAATGCCTTACCAACTTTCATCCTTTAGGACCAGACGAGAAAACTACTCAAAAAACAAAATTTTAAAACCAAGGAACGGATCAGATCGCATACGATCAAGAGTGGAATAATGTATGTGATACATTATGTATGTGATTGGACTAATGTGGTTTGGCACAAGTATCACATACCCAAGTATGCACTTACGCTTTGGAGAGTCGTGTGAGGACGGCTGATCACAAAGGCACTTATGCGAGCGAGGGGAGCAAACCATGACCCTCGTTGTGTATTATGTGAGGAAAGACATGAGGATATGGCACACCTATTCTAGGAATGCCGCTTCACCCGACAAGTATGGGTACAAATGTTGAGAATACTACAACTGGACACTAATGCAGATCTCCCTCTTGCTGTGGAATTGGAGAGACTGCAAAGGATGCGAGGGTCCAAGCTACAACAGGCCACCACGAGACTTGCTCTAGCTGCAACCATATATGAGTGTTGGCAAGAGAGAAAAGGGTGGATCTTCAAAAGAGAGAAGCGTCGATTCGAGGATGTGGGCACACTTATAATGGATGTGGTGCGGATGATGAACACGAGGATTAAGGAACTTAGAGGCGATTCTGAGGCTTTAAGATTGTATGCGAGTAATTGGGGATAGCTGAAACACCCTTATGGTGGTGCGTTGTATGTTGTTTAGAGGTAAATTCTAGTTATGGACCGAGCATGACTCGAGGGCTGTAATAGATAAATTTTGGTAGGTTGTAAATGGTTACATAGATCAATACATTAGAGGTGATGCCTCCCTTTTGCTTTGCAAAATTAAAGTATGCATAATGCAAGTATATGTGTAATGTATCAGATGTGTTTGACCTAATTTGATTTTGATTAAGAATAGATTAATTAAATCACCAAAATAAATAAGACCTCAAACCCAACATTACATGCTCAAGTTTAATACTCAATTATTTTTCAAAGTTGTATGCGTAAAGTTAAATACTCAATTATTTTTCAAAGTTGCATGCCACAACATGAATATTGTGATGAAAATCCTCTAAACTTAAAAACAAAGAGTGTCTTCTCCTCCACAACCCCTCAACGTGTCTTCTCCTCACCAAATCCACTACTCAAGCTCTGGTCTCGACGTCAGTTGTTCGTTGATGTGGTGTCGCCTCCAGTAGTTAACAAATCTCGGATGTGTCCCTCTTTATGTCACGACACAAAGACACTGACTTCACCTCTCTCATATGTTTGCTCTTTATCTCTACTTCTCTTCGTTCTTTACTATCTAGATTTGGTATTATGGTTGCTGGAAGAAATTTAGGTTAATATTTTTTTGGCTTATATGGCATTTCATGTCAAATTTAGGTTTTATGGTTGTGTGAGTTTGTTTTTAAATTTGGAGTCGTATGAGGGCAATACCATGGTTGATTCATTGGTTACATTTGTAGTGATACTTAAATAGTTAGGTTTTTTCTCTAGTTTGTAGTTCTTACAAGTTTTGTCTTTTTCAGGTACATGTATAGATCGTTGGCTTGATAGCCTCATTTAGCTTATTTTTGATGATTGGCAAACCAATATGATGTGTTCTTCCAATTAACATATCACAAAGATTCATTGTCAAATTGAAAACATATTGTATAACCTTAACATTGTAAGTGCTCAAATTAAAGATCTAATCAACCCAACATTTGTAATGAAAACTTAAGGAGAAGATACGTAAATTTCATTTTTTTAGTCTTAAGATCAAATGTACACTTGATGCATCCAAGCAAAATCTGACAGAATCATATGACCGAATAACTTTCAGTCAACTGAGTTCCTCTTGATAGTGGCATTCTAACGTTTACTGGAATCTCTAGTTCGAACAATCGGACCCCTTGTAGTCATTCGAAATCCTTGGATCAATAAATTCCAAATCCTTACTGAAATCTTTATTGGGTTTTTTTACTTCCGTACCGATCTAAAGTTTGGAAATTGGTAACATACTCATGGTTCTGCGAAAATTGGACGTGTATGTAGGATCGTGAATGCGACTTAGTTCTAATCGATTTTAAGCTAGTTACCTACTTGTTTAAACGATTAATGAATGCAAAATGGAATTAAAAACAAACAAGCAAGTAAAAAGGAAATATTAGGAACCACAAGAAGACGGGGGATTTTTATAGAAGTTCAGCACCCAACCCGGGTCCTCGTCCTCTCTTGCAAAACCTGCAGGACCCAATTTAGAAGAAGTTCGGTCGACCAAATCGGGTAGAACAGTCGACCGTTTGCCAATTTTGAACAATGTTCGGTCGACCAAGAAGGGTACGGTCGAACAAAATAGGCTATAACTTAGGTACACTTAAGTTAACGGTCAAACACCAAGTATGGTTCGGTCGACCGTAAACTTCCAGACTCTACGGGGTTGACAAAAACGATCAAATTCGATAGACCGAAACAAGGTCCACGGTCGACCAAAAACTTCCACCCAGTTTGCTTTTGTCGAGACATTTAGGTTCGGTCGACCGAAATAGGTCCACGATCGACCGATGGCAATTGTATTTTGAGGTATGAATGAATAATTAGAATACGATTGTTGCTATAATACGACAACCCTAACGGTCAGAAAAATATGTTTATTTGGTCGACCGAAAAGGTCAGAACGGTCTACCGATCGGGTAGTAAAATTCACTCTAACTAAATGGAAACAAATGGTCGACCGAAATGACTTTGCCAGACTTTTCTTAGTGAATTTCTGTCTAAGTTTGGGTGATCTATTGAAGTCAAATTAATGTGAAATTTTGTGTGTGACTTCTATAGAGAACGTAATGTATATGTGAGTGGTTTTTAGCTCAAGTATTCTCAATTATACACAATTCCTACGACTCAAAAGAAATCAAAATCACACGTCTTCAATATAGCTTTAATTACATGTCTTGACTTCATTTCCTTTCTTCCTCGAGTCTTGGTCACCTGTAGAGATTAGAACAATACAATATATATGAAATGCAATTGTGCGCTACTCTACATTGATTACAATTAAGATTAGGTTGACTAAAAAATCAAAACATAGATTAAGGCCAAAAAGCCAACAATGTACCTATCAAATAAACTTGTAATTGGCCTCCTTCCTATCCGTCACAGTGGGTCCTGCAATTGTGTGACGCCGTTTACATTTACCGTAACGTGCTATTATTTTTCATCGGGTTTTTTGCTTCCATACTGATCAAAATTTTGGAAATTGGCAACGTACACATGGTTCTGTGAAAATTGGATGTGTACCTATCAAATAAACTTGTAGTATAAGATATCAACTTGCATTATCACTACATTGTTCTTAAGTTATTTTTGGTTGAAGATTGGCAGCAATATGGCTCATTCTTGGATACATTTTAGGGCTCATTCTTGGTTGCGCTTCAACCTGCATTATCTCTGAGATTCTCTAGAATTTTACAAGTCATTCTTGGCTGCATTATCACTGAATTGTTCTTGAAGTTTACTACTCATTCTTGGCTGCAATTTGGGCTAAATTCTTAAGTTGTTTTTGGTTGAAGATTGACTACGTACAATTTGGATCATTCTTGGATGCATTTTAGGGCTCAATCTTGGCTGCACTATGACCTGCATTATCTCTAAAATTATCTTAAATTTCACTACTCATTCTTGGGTGCAATTTAGGCTAAATTCTGAAGTTTGTTTTAGTTGAAGATTGGCTACAATTTGCTCAATTTTCGATAGGTACCCGTCCAATTTTTGTAGATTCATTAGTACATAGCCAATTTCCAAACTTTTGATCGATACGGAAGCAAAAGAACATGATAAAAATAGAGACACATTACAGGAAACATAAACAACGTCACACGATTGTGGGACCCACTGTTTGATAAGTATGATGCCAATTACAACTTTACTTGATAGGGACATGTCCAATTTCCACATAACCATGGATACGTTGCCAATTTCCAAAGTTTTGATTATTATGGAAGAAAATACTCAATCTTTATTTCAGTCAACCCACACCTATTCAGTGACTAGTAGCATATCATATAGTGCAATCAATGTTATATCATTTATTTTACTCAATATTTGTACTAATCGGGTATTTGTTTCTTACATTTTAGGGTATAGGTAATAAGAAAGATAAATGAAGTGAAAAAGACCTAAATTCAAAAAGTATTTGAAAGGTTACTGAACTTGTTTGTAATGCTCAATGACCATATTGCAAGTTAGGAATGACCTAGGTGAAAACCTAGAGGGACCTGATCATAAAGAGAATATGTTGGTTGCAAAAGTCCACAATCTCATGAACCTGCGGTGTAGTTCTATAATTAAGACAAAAATGACTCCAGGCGATGGACCAGGGCTCAACCTAAGGTGCACTAAAGAAAACTTAACACGTTGGAGAAATTCCAGACGGATATGGGCAGTCGGATCAGACAATGGAGGATATTTATCTTCTATTGGTGGATCCCCCAGTCTGTTTCACCCCTTATTTCCAGTGGATTGGGTAGTCGGGTCAAAGCAGTCTGGAACATCTAGATCTGATTTTCAGTCGTCTAATTGCGCCAAAATTAATCCAGATCCTCTAATCTTTTATAATTACACTTATAATCCCCTTCCTCTCATCTTCTTTCTTCTCCTCACTAGCTTAGGTTTATTTCTTGTTTAGTAGTGCAGTGGAGGAGAGGATAAAACACTTGTAATCTTTCTTTTTCATTAATCAAAGTTTTGTGGTTGTTGATTACTTTTTTTTAATTAGATATAGTTTCCTTTACATGTAAATGTGTTATTTTATGTTGTTTCCTTTGTTAACAGTAAGTAGATCGATCACTAATCTAGAGGGGGTGAATAGATTATATCACAAATTACTTAAATAATTCCACAATTACAATAAAAAAAAGAACGCAAACCAAAAGATGTTTCCAAAGATTTATAGAGGTTCCCACCGTGATCTAGTCCTCTCCTCAAGTTCTGGTCGCTCCTCTGATCCCTATTTGAGATTTCACTATTATCGTCGTTCCGAGTCGAAGATAAACCCTCTTTCATTATGACTTTGCGAACACCCTCGCCTTGCTCGAATCTCCTCTCACAACCTGAGGGGGTGCTTCCTCAAAGCTATACAACACAATGGAAATTGAAAGACATTGTTGAACTCTAACTTGAATGCACTCATCAAGGATTGGAATTGAGCTTGGAGTGAATTTAATTGAAGTTTCAGAGTTGGTGGAGCATTGAAGGATTGGAGATTGAGAGCACAAGAGTATAAAGAATTTTCTTCAAGTAGAGTATAGATTGTGTCTCTTAAATGAAGCTTATATAGCCTTCAAAACACATAGAACCATTATTGTGAGTTGGTGGAGTTTTGGACCAATAAGAAGCTAGCAATGATTTAAGTTCGGGCAGAATTCAGAACATCTTCGGTCGACCGGGAAACCAACGGTCATCCGACAAGGTGTAGGTGTATTGGTCATAATGCATAACTCAGTTGATCAACTATTGGTCAGATAACCATTCCCCAACTTCCAGTAACTTTTTTTAATAACAACCAATGAAATTCGGTTCACCGAAATCAGTCCAATTCACCTTTCAAAGATGGACAGTAAAGAATTGTTGTGCTCTGGTGATCAAGTTTGGTTGATCATGGAATTGTCGGTAGATCGATTTAAGCGTAGGTTTTCCACTGACATTTGCTAAGAAGTTGGTTTACCAATAATGGTCGAAAACTTATATGAAAAAGACCTGTTACATTTTGATTAGCGACAAGGCGTCAGTAAACCGAAGAAGACTCGGTAGACTGATTAGGGACATTTAAAAAGGTATTGTTAAACGGAAAAACATAAGTCTGTTAAAGAACTTTTTGCCACATGGGCAAATAGGATGCAGTCGTTAGGATAAAAGACTCATGTCAAGGTCAAATCACTGATACCTCTTTGGCAGACCGAATTGAGATATCCAAAGATGGTCTGAAATCTACTGAGATGAAGATTGGTTGACCAGTGAGCTTTCGGTAATCCGATCCAAGTGGCTACTAACTCTAAAGGTACCTTGGTCGTGCGTGTGGGATATGATCGGTAGATCGAAAGGCCAACGGTCGATTGACAGAAATGGATTAATCCTTTTGTGTATCAAGTGTACATTTGATCATATGACTCAAATAAATAGAAAATTACACGTAAAGTCCTTGAGCTTTGATTACAAGTTTTGAGCCTTGATCTTGAAGTTGATTAGTCTTTTAGTTTGAGCACCTATAATGTTAGGAATATACAATATATATGCAATTTGACAATATGATGTGTGTGATGTGCTAATTGGAGCTTTGCAGAATATTAGTTTGTTAATCATCAAAATTAAGAGTAATGAGGCCAAAAGGCCAACATTAACATGTTGATTAATGAGTAATCCATTCTCATCATCCTCATTTGAGGGGGTGGAGGATGATGTGAAGTGTGAATGTTGTTATATTTATATGTGTTTTAATCTTAAAGTTGGAGTTTCAAATAATTTCCATAGCCATTTTGATGTGTTTCTCACTCTTGCCTTTGATGTGTTAATGGTAATAATGGATGCTCAGCACATGTTTGGTTAGTGGACCCAGTTTATTGGGAATGATGAGGTGACGATAAGATTGAAGAGGATAAAGAGATAATATTGACATGTAATCTTGTAGTTATCTTTAGCCTTATCTTAAGTAGTGTTTTGTATGTTTTAATGGTGGTGATAAAGATTAATCCATGTAGAAACACACTTGTGTTTTGATCTTTATAGATTTCTATGGTATACATGTGGTTAGGGCTTAATTATACACACATATGTATCACACATCTACACTTTTCCATGCATTTTCTACCCTCCTATGAGACTAATCATCTTAGGTTCATTTAAGCATTTCTGTCGCATTAAGTTAGCTAGTTTAGTTGCTCTCAATCTTCACTTTTCTTCCCCCACTCGAGTATGATCAACGACGATCATCACTCTCCTCATAGACATGGCCCATACATGGCACCGCTTCAACGTAATCATGCACGTGTAGTTTTGAAGTTTAAAATCACAAACATTCGATAAGCTGAGTTTTCTCATGTTCCAATACAACATGTCTTGTTCACATGGCCCACGTGGCAAAGAATCGTTGAGAATTTTCAACATATCTATGTTTTGTCTTCAACAATATTCTTTGAAAACTCACCAACATCAAACAACGGATCCCCTATCGGTTGACCATTTTTCTATGGATCTCTTAAAATTAAAAGTGGAGGCCCGGTAACTTTATGACATATGAGCAACAAATGAAGGACCTAAATGAGAAAGTAGCCATTGAGAATAAAACATCCTTGGTGGTACCCTCAATAGCCAAATCTAATGAACCAAGGATAAAAGAAAAGGTTGACAATGTGGATCATCTTACTCAAGATGTTATCAAATTTATGAAGTAAGACAAAGGGAAAATGAAAAAAATAAATGAAGAAAAGAAGAAGAAAATGAGAGGAGAAGGAAATGAAGGATGAAAATAGAGGAGAGAAATGAAAATTAGAAAAAGGAGAAAAAAAGAGAGAAAGAAAAGGAAATGGAGGAGAAGATCAAAAGAAAAGAGAAAGAGGAAGCACACAAAGATACATAGGATGACACATCATAATCCTCTTCATTATCATAACCAATGGAAGTTGCCCACATGCGCTTCATAGCAATAGAGGATGAAGAAAATGAGGTATCCTCTAGATGTTGCACTAGCTACAACTTTAGCTCTAGTTCTAATAATTATTCGTATAGATAATCTTCGATGCAAAATTGAATCTATCGCGAATGAGAAAAATGAGTTCCTTGGTAGACATGATAAACATGCATTAGAACATTATAGTTTAGTAGAAATATCTATTGATGATGAACCACTAGACTTAGAAAATCCAATGTTCAACTAAGAAAAGATCTAGAGAAGTTCACCATGGGAAAGAAAATGTTTGACTTGCTTCTATGCATTAAAAAACAATCCATATATAAGCATGGTTTGGGATACAATGTAAACTTTACAAACCAAGTAATTCATACTACATTGAAAGTAAATAATTTCCTTGTAAAGCAAAGTTCCACAAGTGTTTGACCCCAAAAATGAGAATGCATGCCTTGGCTATCAAAGGCTAAATTTCGTGGACCCAAAGTATTTTAATTACCAAAATCATCACTTATCGGTGCTTAGAAGGAGAATCGGTAGTGAGTGACTCAAACAAGAAAAAATTGATCCTAAGATTCAAGTTAACATTTGGAACGAGTTCATAAAGCCAGATTAAATATCGAAAAAAGATTTGAGCCAAATGCCAAATCGATGATCAATAGTTAGTTAACATTTAACAATCCTCTTATTCATGTTGAATTAATGGTTCTAATTTAGGAAATTTGAACACTCAAATACTATATCATGCATATCTCTTCGGCCTTAATGATAGATGGACCATATAGTAACTTATCATTTCAATAAGGGAGATAAACATGTCATCATTTGTGTCTCATGCTTTATATGTTTATATTTGATTGATGTCAAAAGAGTAAGAGAAATTGAAATTTAGCTTAAATTGATTCACACTATACACATTGATATTGAGAGCATTACATACTTGCATAGTTCACATATAGAAAGGAGGAGAAATCAATTTCAAATGTCAAGTATTAAGATTTATGTTTGCCATCATTAAAAAAATGAGATTGATGGCTTATATGCCTTAATCATGTTGATTTGACGATTTAATAAACTTAATCTTGATCACAATAAAATTTGGTTAAACATATTCCATAAGTTACATATATACTTGTATTATGCATATTCTTATCTTATTAGGTGATCAAATACTCAAGGAGAAATGGTTGAAGTCAAAACACGTAATTAAGCTTTTTGAGACATCTAATTTTATCTTATTTGAGTCTTTAGGAACCTTTGTAAATTTGAGTATAAAAATTGGTTTATCCATCCACATTCATTTTAGGTTTCATTTTGAAGTCACACAGAAAATATCACATTATTTGGACTTCAATAGAACACTCAACCTAACCCGGGAAAACCGCCCAAAAAACTTCAACTTTTGTGAAAAAAGGTTGACCACCAGAAGACATTCAACATTCGACATTCGTTCGAGACAAAGGTGCAACGGTCAAACCAGGAATGTGTCGACCGATAACAGGGAATTTTTGGACTCTAAAAATTGTTCGACCGATCGACCGATAAAGGTGATACGTTCGACCGGTTACCAAATGTATTTTGGGGTTAAGTTTGTTTTATATGAATACGATCGTTATAGGAATACGACAAAGAAAACGGCTATATTAAAATCCGGGATCGGTCGACCGAAAAGGTAGAACCGGTCGACCGGTAGAGTTTGGTAAAATCACTGTGGAGAGTCTGTTATAAACCGGTCGAACTGAGAACTGGTTCGGTCGACCAGTTCACACTGGAATTCTGGGTTTAGGTTTAAAGTGATTTTCGACTAAGGTTTGGGTGATCTAATGGAGTCCAAATGATATGAGATTTTGTGTGTGACTCCTCTATGAAACCTAGTGTGTAAGAGATTGGTTTTTATTTCTTGTATGCTCAATTTACACATGTTCCTAAGACTCAAAATAAAATCAAGATTACAAGTCTTCATATAGCTTTACTACAATTCTTGACTTGATTTCCTTCCTTCCACGAGTCTTGATCATCTGTAGAGGTTAGCACATGCAATATATATGCAATGCAATATGTGTGCTACTCTACATTACTTATGATTAAGATTAGGTTGATTAAATCATCAAAACAAGGATTAAGGCCAAAAAGCCAACAATCTCCCCCTTTTTGATGATGGCAACCTATATCTTAATACTTGAAAATTTTAAGTGTAAACTATACATATAAATGCTCCCCCTATGTATGTGCATAGTTTTTGTTCATTTTTACACGATTTTCAAGTAACCCCCTTAATTACTTCCCTTAATTATCTCTCCCCCTTTGACATCCATCAAAAACAATAATCAATGTAAGATATGTAATGCGATTTCTTACCCATTGAAAATTATATAACTATTTAAGTTCAAATAAGATGTCATTTATAATGAAGTTCCTCCCCTTAAATTTATATTACTCTAATAAAAGATATAACATTTAAGCTCCCCCTATCAATAAGGCTAAATGGAAACAATGAGTATGATGAAAGTTAAAATCATTTAAGTTTCTACTTAAGCCTTAATCTAACATCCATTTTAAAATATGACGTTTATAATCAATGGATGTGGTAAATGATTTGCAATGAATAGGGTTAATGATTTGCAATGAATTAAACTCTAAGGATATGACAATTAAGCATATAAACTAGATTAGAGCTAATTTTTCAGAAATTTCAAAGATAGAAATTTATACCAAACTTGAATATTGATTAGCTCCAATCTTGACTTGGTGATGCAACCGGATTCGAATTTGACGCTTTGGCTTGCCCGGTCACCACCAATCTCCTCCTCAAGCACCTACCAGTGTACATTTAGGTACTCAAACAACTTTGGGTCCTTGAATGTTAGCTTTGGGAACTCAAACCATTTTGGTTTTAGGAGCCCACACACTTGAGGAACTATGGTTAATGAACATATGCTTGCCATTTAGTGTAGTGTGAGATACATGGTTTTTCAATTTTGAATTGTAACCTAAACCATGTTTTTGCAAAGATTGTCTTTGACTACCTAATAACATGTTGAGCATATGAGTTCCATTTGTGAATCTTTCTAAATCTTTACTTAATTGAAAATTACAAGCTTGAAGATTTAGTTGATCACAATCTATAGGTGTTGCTTTTAATTTATCAATATTTGATGCATTCTTTTCAAATTTAGCAATCACCTCATTCTTCTCATTCATGCATGTTTCAATTTGGCTTTGGAGATCTTTGATTAACTTTCTAGCATTCTTGTTTTTATCACAAATGATCTCATATTGTTTAACTAAATCATGGAATGCATTTTGAAGTTCATCATAAGAATATGTTTCTTCTTTAGATCATGAACTATCACTAGCATATGACTTAGATGAGCATGAATTTTATCTATTAGAGTAAGAGTTAGAAGATACCTCACTTCCTTCATCTTGAATTGCCATGTAGCACATATGCGCATATTCCTTTATTGATGAAGGTGCGGTTGATTTGGATGACGACGACGATGAATCGTCCCAAGTGGCCTTGTGAGCTTCCAATCTCTTCTCTTTTCTCTTACTCCTCTCCTTTGCTCTCCTTCTCTCATTTTTCTTTTCCCCTTTTCTTCTCTCATTTTCACTCTCCTCCCTCTCTTTTTCTTTTTCTCTTTTCTCACTTCTTCTTCCTCTTCTTTCATTCTTTTCTCCTTTATCCCTCCTGAGGTATTTGAATAAGTCTTGGGCAAGGACCTCAATGTCCTCTTCTTCCATTCTCCTTGGCTCATCAAAGTTTGCATGTAATCACGAGGTGTGTTTGTTCTTGGAGGCTTCCTTCTCCTTCCGATGGTTAATTTGGAGCTCATAAGCCATGAGATTTCCAACGAGTTCCTACATCTTTAATTTTGAAAGATCATGCGCCTCTTCAATTAAGACGACTTTATCTTCCCAATCGATGCTAAGTGACCGGAGGAACTTCCTTGTCATCTTTCCTTCATTGATTTTTCTTCCAAGAACGAAAAGAGAGTTAGTAATATCGGTGAAGCGACTCTTCATTTCGCTTATGTTCTCACCGATTTGTATAGAAAATATTTCATATTTATGCATGTTGAACGTTTTATTTAAACCGCAAGTGCACGGCCGCGATGAAGCGGTGGCAAGTACGGGTCGTCCTCAGGGAGGTGAGCAGCCTCTTTTTTATCAGAAATCAAGTGGCAAAAATTGGGGGAGAAAGATTGATTATGCTACTCTACACTAAACTACGCTAAGAAGTATGAAATGCGAACGAAAGAAACAAACAATGAAATGACAACTAAGCTAAGAACAAACGAAGAATGCTGGAATACAGAAATGGGAAAACCCCTAAGGAGTGGAGTGAGTGCACACATGCAAAGAGGTGGGTGTAGAATACATTCTTTAAGCACATGAAGGTGGTGTTTATCAAGCATAGGAAGTGTCTAAATGTTATGGCAAAACCTATCAATCTATTCACCAACTTAGTTGATTAACATTTACATATGCAAATTGTTTATTTCAGAACCTAAACAAGCATGAGAGGTGTCTAATCATTTTGGCAAAACTCATCAAGTTATAAATTCTATCCTAAACAAGCAAGCATACATTCATGTTTTATCAACAAATCAAAAATAAAGCATTCATCCCATTCTCTAATGCATGTATGTACATCTACTCCACCCCCCAAAGGGGATGGAACTACTCACTAAACATTACACTAATTATTAAACTAAGCAAAGAAAGCATATTAAAACTAAGCTAGAAATAAAAGATGATTAAACTAAAACATGCACAAACAATAAAAGAAGCATAAACAAACAATGAAAGAAACACAAAACTTTATTGATAAAATGACTCACATTTCAAGTAGCATCCTCCTACTTTAGTGTGTGCTTCAAGGCCTCACTCCTAGTAGGAAGAATAGCCACTTAAAATATGGAGTGATTACAATGGAAGGTGAAGAGTTCTATTTATAGTCATGGAAAAAGGCAAACCAGGACAATCCCCCGACGTGGGACTAAACAGATACCAAAAATAGCCTAAACATCGTCTAATACATGTGCTGGATTTTGTTGTGGGCTTTTCTTTCTGGTATTGTTGGTCTTTGATGCGGTTACTTGACTTGTTGGAGCTCCGACCCGAATCAAATTGGTAAAATACTCCCCATGATGGTGTGGAGTATTCCGTTTTGCTCTTAGGTCCTTCTGTCTTGCAATCAGGTCCTTCTTCCTTGCATCTGGGTCCCTAGATCTCACAATTTAGTCCTTTTTCCCAGCTTTTGGGTCTTTTTATGCGTCATCTCTTCAAACCTATTTATTCCTGAAAACTAAACATAAAACTCATGGCATAGCATTGTTTAGGTGAAAGATAATGGCTATAAGATACAAATATAAGCATGAAATGATGTCAATCAAATACCCCTACACCTAACTTTTGTTAGTCTCGAGCAAAACAAAGAAAGAGAAAAGCATACGAAAAAACAAGAAATCCTAACTCACTTTCGTAGGAATCACGGTTGCACTTAGAACGTGCAACAAGCCGTTAAACCTCCTTGTCGCCAAGGAGGAGGACTGTTGTCTCCCGAGGGTTTTCAGCGGATATACCCACAAAATCCGAACAAGATGCATTAATCAATCTAGCTACACGACTCGTTGGACTTATTTTGTCGATCATGGGACGCGGTAATACTACGGGTCGACTTTATATATGTAATCCGTCCACACACCTAGCCTAATGAGTTATTCGTGAAAGCTAGTCAAGGACTTAAGTGAAAGACATGGGCAACCTTAACTTCTGAATGTGATACAATGTGTAAAGTTCATTTTGGTTCTTATTTGACTCTCTTTTTTCTTTTTCTTTGGAGCATTTTATTGGTTGGTGTTTGATTCTCCCAGGGTCAGGTTTCGTGCATCATTGCCTATGAGGACTTACACTATCACGTACACCTTCCCCCAAATCTCCACATAGGGCAATCCCTACCATCCGTGTAACGGGAGTTCGGTCGATGCATCTCAAGTCAGATGACTCGAAAGCACCAGGCACAAATTCCCCTCAGACCTACTTTCCCGAGTGATAAGAGCCATGCGAGATGAGAGAACACCACTTATTTCCTTATCTACATGGGAACCAAAACCCTTACACTTAAGTTTCACAAAAAGGGATTAAGGGCCCTTGACCACGACAAACTTCCTTATACTAAAAGACACGAATTATTTAACTCACTAGGTTCAGTGTGGACTTCTTTAAATGTTTGAGTGCTGAAACCCTATGATTACACGCCCCCCGAGGGAAAACCGGGGTGCATCCTAACGACTCGATAAGACCTAAAGCTAGTAAACTAGAAATCCTAATGCATCAAGTTCAAGATAATTTTGGGAGCTTTCTTTTTACTTTGACTCTCAACGGTTTTGCACATGCTAAACACACACAAAACCCACAAAAACATTTTCTTTCGCAAACACGTGAAGATTTTGAAAGAAATGTGAAAATTTTAAAGCACTAGGCAAGCAAAAGAAGACAAGTCACCCAAGGATCATGGCAAGCAGATATATCGATATTAAATGCGGCACACTAACATGACCCTAACAATGCACACAAAAGAAAACAAAAAATCAAAAGAAAAGACTCGACTATGTACACACGTAAAACACCCCCCACACCTACTTCATGCATTGTCCTCAATGAATGTGAACAAAATACTACATGGATATATGCATGAAAAAGGAAAGATCTCACCAACATGAAGTACAAAGGGACGATCAGGGTCATGTTGATGGACACAAACCCAAATTCCCTCAAAACCTGTGAGAAGCTGAAGAAGGGAGATAAATACGTGAAGGAAGTGGGCCCAAGTACACAAGGGTTGGGGCCCACAACAATCGATGCTCACTAAAGGAGTCTTTTATTACACACTTTTTTTTTCTTTTTCTTTTTTTTCTTTTTTTTTGTTTTTGTTTTTTGTTTTTTTACAAGATATATACATCAACCAAGATATTCTCAAAATCATTTGGTCAAGGAACATCAAATGAGAACATCAAGTTTTGAGGACCAGAGACTTGCCGAGATGGGCAAACTTCACTGGTACTCTGAGGTGTCATGAGGGGTGAAATGTCAAAGTTGAAAGGCTCGAACCCCTCATGATATTGGTTGGGTGTGGGCAACAAAGAATGAAGTTGTGTTGCCTTACTAGGGTTTAGTTGCTCATCGAACAAAACCCTCCAACCAATAGGTGGGTGCATCGGAATAAGTTCCTCAAGCTCATTCGATGGATGCAGCAAACCTGCATCACTAAGAATGAGGCTTCTCCCCAAGTCATCCAACAAGGACCTCCCACCATCATTTAGATCATCAAGCATAAGATCGGTCATAGGTTGGTCCTTGTTGGAGTCAATATGAAGCTCAAATGGCTCAATGGCCATGGGACATGAGGTAGAGACACCTTCTGGTATAGGCATATGATGAGGTGTCTCACTCTCACTAGTACTCTCAACTGAATCATGCAACGAACACTCCCTTTGGACATTCATGTTCGAGGTCAGCTCACTCTGTTGCATTACGAAGACAAGCAATGAGTTTTCGCTGGGCCCATGAACATTCTCAACGGGTTGCATTGGGGTTAGGGGTGTTCGTTGATTTTGTGGTGCTTTCTCTAATTGGCGGATGAGATTTAGATTTAAAGGTTCATCCATGGGTTCATGTTGCCTACCAGAGTTGAACACATGAAACTCGGCACTCATGTTACCGAATGAGAGCTTCATAAGACCATTTCTACAATCAATCAAGGCATTGGAGGTGGCCAGAAATGGTCTACCCAAAATCAAAGGTATTTGAGAGTGGGTGCTCGCAACAGGATTGGTATCGAGGACAACAAAATCGACTGGAAATATAAAATCTCCAACTTTGATAAGCACGTCCTCGATAATCCCCATGGGAATACGAATGGATCTATCCGCCAATTGGAGGGTGATCTTAGTTGGTTTCAATTCTCCCAAGTTCAACTGTTGATAAACAGAGAATGGGAGGAGGTTGTCCGCTGATCCTAAATCAAGCAAAACATTGCTCATTCTAGTGTCCCCTATCGTACACTGAATAGTAGGACACCCAGGGTCCTTGTATTTTGTGTAGGTGGGATTGGACAAAAGTGAGCTGATATTTGCAGCCAAGAATGCTTTCTTAGGAACATTGGTCTTCCTCTTGGTTGTGCAGAGATCCTTCAACACTTTGGCATATTGAGGTATTTGTTGGATGACATCCAACAAGGGGATGTTAACCTTTACTTGCTTAAACACCTCTAATATCTTGTCCATGTTGTCACTCTGCTTTTTAGTTAACCTACTTGGATAGGGAGCTTTTGGCAGGTAGGTTTTCTGCGGTGCCTGAGAAGAAAGCTTTGGTGTATTACCCTCACCCTCAGCTTCTTCTTCACCACCATTCCCACTGGGGGCTGCATAGATGGTGGTGGGTGTGGCAAGGAAATGTGATTGTCAACCTGTTTTCCATTCCTTAAGGTCACAATGGAATTGACATGGTGAACAAGTTCCTCCACATGGTTCACTTGCCTCCCCCGAGGTACCACATTCTCATTTTGCATTTGTTGTTGTTGGTACATGCGGGGGTTAGCCTCAGGCTGGCTAGGAAAAGACCCTCTCTCTCTTTCATGTACAGACTGAGCCAATTGGCCCATCTGAAGCTCTAGAGATTTGATGGTCTGCTGATTTGAAGTGAGAACTTGACTCGTGGTTGATATAAAATTTTTCATTGAGTTTTCATGTCCACGAGTCAAGGTCTCAAGCGAATTGAATCGGGTTTCCATATTATTGGAATTTGGGAAACCCGATTGATTGGTGATTTGCGCTTGGGGTGGCTGATAGGAATGCGCATGCATGGGAGGTTGGTGTGATTGGTAAGGTGGTCTCGAGGCGTTTGGAGGACCACCCGGGGCATTAGTTTGGTTCCATGAAAAATTGGGGTGGTTCCTCCATCCAGGATTATAAGATGATGAGTATGGATCATTCCTGGCTCTATCATAGACGGCGTTGACACGCTCCATCTCAGGAGGAATGGAGTCACACTCGCTTTCTACATGACCTATCCTACCACATGAATGACAGGGAACTGGACCAGATGTAGACATGTGAGGTGCACTTTGTTGGTTTTGGAGCTCAATCGAGTCCATACGGCGCATTAAGGCCGCCATGCGTGCCTCGGTGGCCGTAGTGGTATCGATAGCAAATGCGGTACCCGATCTAGTCGAGTTTGCATTCGCGATCCTCGCTCCTATACTAGATGATGCAGGTGGTTCCATCACACTCTCCCATTGTATGGTTTTCTCAGCGAGGTCTTCTAGGAAGGCCCATGCCTCCCTTTCATCCTTTCCCAAGAACTCTCCTTGACACATGGACTCAAGGAGCGTTCTTGACGGGATGCGAAGACCCTCGTACACAATCTGACAAATGCGCCACAACTCAATGCCATGGTGAGGGCATGAGGATAGTAGCTCCTTGAACTTCTCTAGATATGCATGAAATGTCTCGGTCTCACGTTGATAGAACGAATTGATTTCGTTCCTCAATTTTTGAGTCTGATGATTTGGGAAGTACTTCTGGAGGAATGCAGATTGAAACTCATCCCAAGTCCTAAAGGCATTCGCCTGGTTGCTGTACAACCACTTCTTGGCGTCATCCTTCAGTGCAAAGGGGACAAGCCTAAGATGGATGGAGTCTATGCTAAGTTGTTGCAGCTTGAACATAGCACAGACCTCCTCAAATTCCCTGAGAAAGATATAGGGGTCACCTTTCCCAGTGAAATGAGGGAGCATGGAGATAAACTGAGGCTTAACCTCAAAATGGTTCCCATTTGCCTCTGGCAATACGATGCATGAGGGTAGAGCTGTACGGCTCGGGTAGCATCGATCACGAAGAGGTATGGGAACGACAACTGGAAGAACAGGTCGAACAGGTGCGTCCAGCAACTGTTCCTCCTCACGGAAATTAGCAGCCATTGAACCCGGACTGTGTGCGACACGAAAGGAGGAAGGTGTCGACAAATCAATGACCGAAGCCGGATTGACAACGCTCCTCGTCAAACGACCACTCTCGTCTCGTGTCCACGAAAGCATGCACAAAGGTGCACACACACCAAAACCTTTTTTTTCTTTTTTTTCAAACAAAGACTGTACGTAGAAGAGAAGACTGGGGAACACAGGAGAGAAAAAATGACTCAGGAGAGAAGGGAAGAAGTCCTTATGCTACGACGGATGGGTACAGGTAGAAGCACACAAGCAAACAAGGCTCAAGCAATCCTAAGGTCGCTATAGATCCTTACAGCTAGACGACGCCTAACTGCGAGGTCACGCGGCCTCAACACGCCTCACCTCCCTACGACGAGGACCACAAAGCCCAGCAAGTGAGCCAAGATCCGGAGATCTCGTCTCTCCTACTATCGACAAAGTGGGCAACGCTGATCAGGTCATGACGGTCGGGACCGGATCACTCTCCTAATGCGTCCGGGATCCTTAGGGCCAATGTCTTCTTGATTTTAGAATTAGGCTCTTTATTAGTGTGGTTTGTGGGGCGAAGGAAAGGGTGATGAAATCCCCCACCTTATCTTTTATGGGACAGCTCCTCCTTAGTAGCGTTTTGGAGTCCTAATCTAGCAATCAACTCTCCAAACAAACGCTCAACTCACACTTGTTTCAATGCACTTCCTACTAACTAATGCATGTTCATACGAAATGCATGAATGAGAGTAGAAGGTGCGTACCTCACGCCAGCTCTCAGCAACAGAAAATAAAGCTAAGATAAAAGACAATCTAAATGCCTAAGTCACCTACATGATGCATGACCTAAACAACAAGAATGCCTAATCTTTTGCTTTGAGTTTTAGGGTCCAAGTTCCTTAAAGGAGGTTTGATTATGGATCTGGGAACAAACTATAAGTCAAAACATGCCAAATTAAATCCCAGATTACTAGATCATGTAGAGCAACAACACAAAGAAATTAAAAGATGAACAGAGCTCACCAGACCGCTGATTGATGGTCTCAGACCGCTGATTGGCGGTCTGAAGTGCTCAAGTCGTCTGGAAATTTCTTCAGCAGCCTCCTCTTGCTATCCCCAGTCTCCTGAAACAAAGAAAAACTACAAAACACAAATTAAATCCACTCGAATCGTCCAAACAACAGTCTGGACTGGCACCTCCCCGGCAACGGCGCCAAAAACTTGTTGAACGTTTTATTTAAACCGCAAGTGCAAGGCCGCGATGAAGCGGTGACAAGTATGGGTCGTCCTCAGGGAGGTGAGCAGCCTCTTGTTTATCAGAAATCAAGTGGCAAAAATTGGGGGAGAAAGATTGATTATGCTACTCTACACTAAACTATGCTAAGAAGTATGAAATGCGAACGAAAGAAACAAACAATGAAATGACAACTAAGCTAAGAACAAACGAAGAATGCTGGAATACAGAAATGGGAAAACCCCTAAGGGGTGGAGTGAGTGCACACATGCAAAGAGGTGGGTGTAGAATACATTCTTTAAGCACATGAAGGTGGTGTTTATCAAGCATAGGAAGTGTCTAAATGTTATGGCAAAACCTATCAATCTATTCACCAACTTAGTTGATTAACATTTACATATGCAAGTTGTTTATTTCAGAACCTAAACAAGCATGAGAGATGTCTAATCATTTTGGCAAAACTCATCAAGTTATAAATTCTATCCTAAACAAGCAAGCATACATTCATGTTTTATAAACACATCAAAAATAAAGCATTCATCCCATTCTCTAATGCATGTATGTACATCTACTCCACCCCCCAAAGGGGATGAAACTACTCACTAAACATTACACTAATTATTAAACTAAGCAAAGAAAGCATATTAAAACTAAGCTAGAAATAAAAGACGATTAAACTAAAACATGCACAAACAATAAAAGAAGTATAAACAAACAATGAAAGAAACACAAAACTTTATTGATAAAATGACTCACATTTCAAGTAGCATCCTCCTACTTTAGTGTGTGCTTCAAGGCCTCACTTCTAGTAGGAAGAATAGCCACTTAAAATATGGAGTGATTACAATGGAAGGTGAAGAGTTCTATTTATAGCCATGGAAAAAGGCAAACCGGGACAATCCCCCGATGTGGGACTAAACAGATACCAAAAATAGCCTAAACATCCTCTAATACATGTGCTGGAGAAATTTGAGCGGATTTGGGCCAAAATGGACAGGCAATTAGCGGTCTTGGACCGTCAATTGGCGGTCTATATGGTTCAGATCCTGATCATTTTTGTTGTGGGCTTTTCTTTCTGGTATTGTTGGTCTTTGATGCGGTTACTTGACTTGTTGGAGCTCCGACCCGAATCGAATTGGTAAAATACTCCCCATGATGGTGTGGAGTATTCTGTTTTGCTCTTAGGTCCTTCTGTCTTGCAATCAGGTCCTTCTTCCTTGCATCTTGGTCCCTAGATCTCACAATTTAGTCCTTTTTCCCAGCTTTTGGGTCTTTTTATGCTTCATCTCTTCAAACCTATTTATTCCTGAAAACTAAACATAAAACTCATGACATAGCATTGTTTAGGTGAAAGATAATGGATATAAGATACAAATATAAGCATGAAATGATGTCAATCAATGTATGAGGAGACTAATGCGGGTTTCCTTAGTTTTGATATCCCCCTCATGATGTATTTGCAATCTATGTCAAATTTCATATGCACTAACACAACCTCTAATCCTATTATATTCACCATCACTAAGGCCACAATACAAGATGTTCATGATTTTAGAATTCATTTCGATTTCTTTCATTTTGGGTCTTGTAAGTGTATCTAATTCATCTTCATTTGGGTGTGTGTATGGATTTTGAAGAAACATCCAATACTTAAGGTCATTAGAAATTAGGAAAATCTTCATCCTATTCTTCCAATAATCATAATTAGACCCATTAAGTAAAGGAGGTCGAGCTGTGCATAATCCCTCTACATGATTAGATGTGCTAGCCATGCTAAAAATACGATTAAGTATGAGAATTACCTAACATGGCTCTGATACCAAATGTAGGATCATCGTAGGTCGGATTAATCTAATCACTTTTATGCTAATCCCTAACTAATCAAACAATGAATGCAGCAGAAATAATTTAAAGACTAGTAGGGAAAAGGAACAAGCAAACCACAAATCGACTCGGCACCCCACCCGGGTGGAAAAGGAAACAATAAACGTAGCGGAAAAGGAAACAATTTTTATAGAGGTTCGACACCCCACCCGGGTCCTAATCCTCTCTTGCAAGCTCCGCTCGACTCAGCGAGCTCCGCCTACGACTTCACTATCCCCTCCCCGTTCCGGGCCGGGAGACAACGCCTTATAACCGTCAAACTCGCGAACAACCCTCGCCGAGCTTGGAATCCTCTTCTCACAATCCGAGAAGGATTAATTCAGGCTCTCACCGAAGTCTATACTCTTTTGACAAACTTTGTAACTGAGTGGGATTCACTCTCTAATTGAGCACACTTTGAGTAGGATGAGGATATGATCACTAAGTGTGGATTTAGGCTTATGGAGTGAGATTGGGAGCTTTGAGGATTGAGAGCTTCTCTCTAATGAATTGGGACAATTGGAGTTGGAGAGTTGTGTTAACAACATGTCTTGATCCTCTATTTATAAGCTCCTAAGGTATTCTAGCCGTTGAGGATAGATTTGGTTGGGTTTTGTGTAAGATACACAAAGCAGAAAATCGGGCTGCAAATCTGTCCAGAACCGGTCGACCAAAACTAATAAACCGGTCGACCGTTCACTTGATTTCAAGGAGAACGGTCGAACAAATAAATATTTGGTCAAATAAATGAGCTAGAACTTAACTCTACTTAAGTGAACCGGTCGAACCAAAGTATGGGGTGGTCGACCGTTGAGGGGATTCGGTTGAGACAAAGGTGCAACGGTCGAACGAGGAATGTGTCGACCGATAACAGGGAATTTTTGGTCTCTAAAAACTGTTCGACCGGTTGACCAATAAAGGTGACACGTTCGACCGGTTACCAAATGTATTTTGGGGTTAAGTTTGTTTTATATGAATACGACCATTACAGGAATACGACAAAGAAAACGGTCATATTAAAATCCGAGATCGGTCGACCGAAAAGGTAGAATCGGTCGACCGGTAGAGTTTCGTAAAATCACTATAGAGAGTCTGTTACAAACCGGTCGAACTGAGAACTGGTTCGGTCGACCGGTTCACACAGGAATTCTGGGTTTTGGTTTAAAGTGATTTCTGACTAAGGTTTGGGTGATCTAATGGAGTCCAAATGATATGAGATTTTGTGTGTGACTCCTCTAAGGAACCTAGTGTGTAAGTGATTGGTTTTTAACTCTTGTATGCTCAATTTACACATGTTCCTAAGACTCAAAATAAAATCAAGATTACAAGTCTTCATATAGCTTTATTACAATTCTTGACTTGATTTCCTTCCTTCCATGAGTCTTGATCACCTGTAGAGGTTAGCACATGCAATATATATGCAATGCAATATGTGTGCTACTCTACATTACTTATGATTAAGATTAGGTTGATTAAATCATCAAAACAAGGATTAAGGCCAAAAAGCCAACATTAGGATCCAAGACAGTGTAAAACATTAGTTACACGAAACACGATGCCACAATGTTTTACTTGTTAGGTCTATTCAATATATAAAAGTAATTTTTTCCTCTTTTATATACTCGTGTCATCAATTATTTGTAGATCTACAACAATCGATGACCAACAAGACAATCTTATCTCGGTGATTAATGTTCCATGTTAATATCTATGATTGTAAATAACTTTTGATTTATGTAAACCATCTTCTTTTAGAGCTCTACGATTAAGGACCAAACGCCTCTTTCTTAGCACTTCCAAAAGACGAATACCCTAATCAAGGAACAAAATATTTGTATATCCAATTCATAATAATTGACATATAAAAATAAAACTTTTAGAACATATTCCTTTCAGATCAACCTGTATTTGTCATGTCTTCACCGACGCCATGCACTTACGGTAGTTTAAACGATTAAACAAGTTTTTGGCGCCGTTGCCGGGGAGCTGCCAGTCCGGAGTCTGGTTTGGATGATTCAAGTGGATTTCATTTTTGTGTTGTACTTTTGTTTTCTTTCAGGAAACTCACATTGGGAAGGGAAAGCAGCTGGTGAAGTTTGGAGGCGACCTGAGACTTCAAGACCGCCAATCAGCGAGCTGAGACCGCCAACTAGTGGTCTGGTAATCTCATTTCACCTTGTAATTTCATTGCCTTGTTGCCATAATTGATTTAGAAATCAGGGACTCAATTTTGCATGTTCTGACTATTAGATTCCTCCCAGATTAATAATTAGTCTCCCTTTAAGCAACTTGGACCCTAAAACCCAAAGCAAAAGATTAGGCATTCTTTCTTGTTTAGGTCATGCATCATGTACTCGACTTAGGCACGTAGATTGTCTTTTATTTTAGTTTTACTTTCAGTTGCTGAGTGTTGGCGTGAGGTACGCATTTCCTACTCTCATTCATGCATTTCGTATGAACATGCATTAGTTAGTAGGAATTGCATTGCAGCAAGTGTGAGTTGAACGTTTGTTTAGAGAGTTGAATGCTAGATTAAGACTCCAAAACGCTACTAAGGAGGAATTGTCCCATATAAGATAAGGTGGGGGATTTCATCACCCTTTTCTTCGCCCCAAAATCACACTAATTAAGAGCCTAATTTTAAAAGCAAGTGGACATTGGCCCAAAGAATTTCGGGTGCATTAGGAGAGTGATCTGGTCCCGACCGTCATGGCCTGATCGGCGTTGCCCACTTTGTCGATAGTAGGAGAGACGAGATCTTCGGATCTTGACTCACTTGCTGGGCTTTGTGATCCTCATCGTAGCGAGGTGAGGCGTGTTGAGGCCGTGTGACCTCGCAGTTAGGCGTCGTCTAGCTGTAAGGACCTATATCAACCTTGGGATTGTTTGCCTTGTTTGCTTGTGTGCTTCTATCGATACCCACCCGTCATAGCATAAAGACTTCTTCCCTTCTCTCCTGAGTCATTCTCTCTCTTCTGTGTCCTCCCATCTTCTCCTCTACGCACATTCTTTGTTATAAAAAAAGAAGTTTTGGTTTGTGTGTGTGAACCTTTGTGCATGCTTGTGTGGGCACAAGACGAGAGTGGTCATTTGATGAGGTGTGTCCTCAACCCTGCTTCGGTAGTCGATTTCTCGACGCCTCCCTCCTCTCATGTTGCACACAGTCCGGGTTCAATGGTTGCTCAGTACCGCGAGGAGGAGTAGTTGTTGGACCCACCTGTTCTTCTTGTTCTTGCTCCCATACCTCTCCGTAATCGATGCTACCCGAGCCATACCACTCTACCCTCATGCATCGTATTGCCAGAGGCGTAAGTCTCAATTTGAGGTCATTCCATGGGAACCCGGTTTAAGTTTGAGGTCATTTCATGGGAACCACTTTAAGGTAAGCCTCAGTTTATTTACATGCTCCCTCACTTCACTGGGAAGGATGACCCCTATATCTTTCTTAGGGAATTTGAGGAGGTCTGTGCCATGTTTAAGCTGCAACAACTTAGCACAGACTCCATCCATCTTAGGTTTGTCCCCTTTGCACTGAAGGATGATGTCAAGAAGTGGTTGTACAGCAACCAGGTGATTGCCTTTAGGACTTGGGATGAGTTTCAATCTGCATTCCTCATGAAGTACTTTCCAAATCATCAGACACAAAAACTGAGGAACGAAATCAATTCATTTTATGAGCATGAGACTGAATCATTCCATGCATATTTAGATAGGTTCAAGGAGCTACTATCCTCGTGCCCTCACCATGGCATTTAGTTGTAGTGCATGTGTCAGATTGTTTACGAGGGTCTTCACATCCCATCCTGAATGCTCCTTGAGTCCATGTGTCAAGGAGAGTTCTTAGGAAAGGATGAAAGGGAGGCATGGGCTTTACTAGAAAACCTCGCTGAGAAAACCATGCAATAGTAAAGTGTGAGGGAACCACCAGCATCATCTAGCATAGGAGTGAGGATCGCAAATGCAAACTCGACTAAATCGGAATCACCAGCATCATCTAGCATAGGAGTGAGGATCACCAGCATCATCCATTCCTCCTGAGATGGAACATGTCAATGTCATCTTTGTTAGATCCAGGAATGACCCATATTCATCATCATATGACCCTAGATGGTGGAACCACCCTAATTTTTCATGGAACCATAACATTGCCCTAGGTGGTCCTTCAAACTTTTCTCGACCACCTAATCAACCACACCAACCTCCCACGCATTCATAGTCTTATCAGCCACCCCAAAGTCAAAACACCAACCTACCAGGTTTCCCAACATCTAACAACTTGGAAACACGATTTAATTCGCTTGAAAACTTAACTCGTCGACTTGAGAACTCTTTAAAAAACTTTATGTCGTCCACGAGTCAATTCCTCACTTCGAGTCAGCAGACCATCAAATCTCTTGAGCTTTAGATGGGCCAATTGGCTCAGTCTGTACATGAGAGAGAGAGGGAGCCTGCCTAGCCAACTTGTGGTTAACCCCCATGCTCAACTTCACTCGAACATGCAAAATGCAAGTTCAAGACCACAAGGGGGCAAGTGAACTACGTGGAAGAACCTGTGTACCATGTCAATGCCATTGTGACCCTCAAAAATGGGAAGTAGGTCAACAACAACATTTCCTTGCCAGTAAATCCATATGTGCAACCCCTTATGGGAATCACGGTGAGAAAGAGGCCAAGAGTGAGAGTAATACACCAACTCCACCTTCTCCGGCTCCGCATAAGACATACCTACCAAAAGCTCCTTATCCTAGTAGGTTGTCTATGAAACAGAGTGACTTGTGGATAAAATGCTGGAGATATTTAAGAAAGTGAATGTCAACATTCCATTGTTAGACATGGTTCAACAAATACCTCCCTATGCAAAATTCCTAAAGGATCTCTGTACGACTAAGAGGAAAACCAATGTCCCTAGCAAAGCCTTTTTGGTGGCTAATGTGAGCTCGATCATTTCGAACCCAACATACGTAAAATTGAAGGACACAGGTAGTCCAACAATTTAATGTATCATTGGGGACTCTCGCATTAATAATGTCTTGCTAGATCTATGGTCGCCGGTTGACCTCTTACCAACTTTTGTGTATCAACGATTAAGCCTAAGCGAGCTCAAGCCTACGAAAACAACTTTGCAGTTGGCTGATTGTTCGATCAAAGTCCCGTTGGAGGTCATTGAAGATGTCCTAATCAAGGTCGATGATTTCATATTTCCTGTTGACTTCGTCATCCTTGAGACCAAACCAATCAAGACTACCCACTCTCAGTTTCAATTATTTTGGGTATACCATTTTTGGCGACGTCAAATACCTTGATCAGTTGTCGTACTGGACTCATGAAATTGTCGTTCAGGAACTTGACCGTTTCATTCCATGTGTTCAATACGTTTAGGCAGCCAGTATCTTTTGAGGACCCCATGGAAATTAATCTTATTCAGGACTAGGAACAAGAAATAGAAGAAGAGTACCCCCTAATTCATGAAAATTTAAGTGCTTACATCATGGATGATTCCGATTATGAAGAGGACGGAGGAGAGTTGAGCAATGATATGCATGTTATTCAGTACATGCGATCTCCACCTATCTTACATCTCGAGCTAGATATCACGCCTCGCCTTGAGGAACCACCCATAATTGAGCTTAAAGAACTCCCTAAGGAGCTGAAACATGTTTTTCTTGGTCCCGACAGGTCATTTCTGGTGATTATTTCATCGATGTTGACTCGTGATCTGAAAGAACGTCTGATTCAAGTCCTAAAGGAGCACAAATCAGTCATTGGGTGGTCCTTGAAGGACATTAAAGGGATAAGTCCCGACGTCGTGCAACACCACATCTTTATGGAGAATGAGGCACAACCACGTCACGACCCACAGAGGTGTTTAAATCCAGCCATGACAGAAGTAGTTAAGAAAGAGAACATCAAATGTTTAGATTATGGCATCATTTTTGTCATTTCGTACAGTACTTGGGTAAGTCATGTCCAGGTTGTGCCCATCAAGTCGGGTATCACTGTTGTCCAGAATGACAACAATGAGCTTGTACCCACATGACTTCAAACTGGGTTGCGAGTTTGCATTGACTATAAGAAGTTGAACGCGGTCATGAATAAGAACCACATCCCTCTACCTTTGATCGACCAGATATTGGAGAGACTCGATGGGCACGCCTATTACTATTTCCTTGATGGTTATTCGGGGTACAATCAAATCCCAGTCGCCCCCGAAGACCAAGAGAAAACCACGTTCACATGTCCTTTGGGGACATTTGCTTATAGACCGATGCCTTTTGGACTACACGATACACTGGCAACATTCCAACGTTGCATGTTGAGTATCTTTTCCGATATGGTCGAGAACTTCCTTAAGATTTTCATGGATGATTTCTCGGTTCATGGCACCTCCTTTGATGAGTGCTTGCACCACCTCAGCCTGGTTCTTAAGAGGTGTTTGGAAACGAACTTAGCCCTTAATTCGGAAAATTACAAAAGGCATCGTTTTGGGTCATGTCGTATCTCGTGATGGTATCGAGGTGGATATGGCAAAGATTGAGCCTATTTTTAAGCTTTCTCCACCCATCTCGGTAAAAGAAATCCGGTCATTCCTTAGACATGCTGGTTTTTACCGGCTGTTTATTAAGGATTTCAGCAAGATAGCTCGCCCCTTGACGAGCTTGCTTGCTAAAGGTACCTCTATTGAGTTCACACCCGAGTGCATGACTGCGTTTAAGTTTCTGAAGTGTGAGTTGACCTCCGCTCCTATTATTAAGACACTGGTGTGGACTCTACCATTCGAGCTGTTGTGTGATGCATCTGACTATGCGATAGGAGCAGTTTTGGGTCAGAAAGTCGACAAATTGCCTCATATGATCTACTATGCAAGTTGTACTCTCAATGACACCTAGCTCAACTACTCCGTTACTGAGAAAGAGTTCCTCGCGATCATATTTGCGTTGGAAAAATTTTGCCAGTACCTCATTGGGTCGCACATCATCATCTACACTGATCACTCAGCTCCCCGCTACCTTTTATCTAAAAAGGATGTGAAACCCCATCTCCTGCGTTGGATCATGTTGTTGCAAGATTTAGACCTTGAAATACGAGACAAGAAGGGATTTGAGAATGTCATGGCAGATCACCTCTCTCGCATCCCAGTTGATCTTTCACCGGATCCACCGGTGAACGAGTTCTTCCCTGATGAGAACCTTATGGAAATAGCCTCACCCCCTGGTTCGCTGACATTGTGAACTATTTAGCAACCGAGGAGCTACCAGCTTATTGGACACACAGTGAGAAAGCAAAGTTCAAGTCGTTAGTCAAGAACTTCTATTGGGATGATCCCTACTTATTTAAGTATTGTGCCGATCAAATCATAAGGAGGTGCTAACGACGAGATTTAGAGTGTCTTGTCCTTTTGCCATAAGGAGGCATGTGGTGGGCACTTTGGTGATCACTCATGTCGTGGTGGTGTTGTGGTCAGTCGCGACAGGTCGGAGACCACGCTGGCAATGTGAAACGGCGTAAAATCCTCGATTGGTGCAGGGTTGTTGTCGACCAACGGTCGACCGATTTACTGTTTTTACCCGACTTTAACCATCACCAGTCGAACGATGCCATGTGGAGGTCGACTGGTTGTGCGTGTGCTGGTGGGTCAAAGGTTTTCCTGTTGGTTTTCGGTCGACCGTTCCTAGTTTTTAGTTCGATCGGAACTTAAGTGAACTTGATATTACTGCATTTTGTTCGACCGATTATATATATTGTTCGACCATTATATGACTTAGACTATTAGGATGACCCTGATAGTTTTTGGTTGACCTCGACCCCTGAGTCGGTCCACCGATTAGACTTGTATGATTTAGACCAGAATCCAAATTTTGACCGCATATTCGATCGACCTGTTTTAGATTGGTGTTCGACCTCTTGGACTTAAGTGATGCGTAGAGAGTTCGACCGTTGTAGACTTTCGGGCCACCGAACCTATTGGGAATGGTTGACCGGATTGCCTATTTTAGTCGACCGTTTATGCCCGGAACTGAACTCCTGGTCTTGTGTTGTGTCAACTCTGTCCACGAAAACTCGTGTCCTCGCTTAGAGCGTGAGCCGGGAGGTGACGTGGGTGGGTAAGTTGCTCGTGTCTGCCCAGGGACCGCCGTGTGGAAGAGTGTGGACAATTGGGTCGTGCCACCTCCGTTGATGGGCAATGGTGTGACGTGTTGTTGCTTGACTCTCTGTAGAGTAGCAGACCTGAGGGATCGCGGATCCCAATGCATGTTGATGCATTGCTCGTGGAGCATGCTGACCCTACAGACTACGGTCTGGACCCATCCGATGTTGTGTCAGACGTATGTTGTACCATCGAGATTGTGTTGGCGATGTCGGCGAGGTTTCTCCCGGCGATGATGGTGTCGACGATGTTCCGGCTTGTGGTTGTGCTGGACGTATGTTGTACCGTCAATGTTGTGTCGGCGATACTGCCGATGTTGTTCCAGCCATGATTCCTCGATTGGGCACCTATCGTGGGATGTTTGGACCGACCGGGGTGCGGCTCTGTTGGGGTGGTGTAGACCACGTGGTTCGCCTTGCATGGAAGGGCGGACGCTCCTCACCGATCTCTTGGCTCTAGTAGTCGCGTGTGGGTGCGTCGCGTACTATCCGCAAGACCATATGCACCTACGGTAGGTTTCCGAGGGAGACCCGTTGTTGTTGTTGGACTGATGTCATTGTTGACCCTTTGAGGGTATTTGTTGTTGCCGAGGGACTGAGATCCTGTTTTACCCCTGGGAGGGAATTTTGTTGCATTGCAAATGTTGATATGACATACTACTAGTCTGATAGGTTCATTACCATACTGTTGCATTCATATAGGTGAGCTTGGCATACGGGGTTTCCTAATGGGAAACTCAGGCATTGTTGTTTGATTCATGTTTCAAGACCGCAGTAGGTTCTGTCGGGTGGTGACAGCGGGCACACACATTTTCGTTCCAGGATTCTCTTCGGACTCTTCGAGGTCTTCATGATTACTTGTATTTGTCTTTCATTGTATTGATGTAATCATGTATTTTGACAAACTCTGTTGTGTTGTGGTTCACCGACTGGTTATATTTATATGAGTAACTTTCCCGTTTGATGACATTTGTCTTGAGATCTCGTTTGTTTAAATATTCAAATTTTCTGCTGTTTTAGGATGTTAAATGTGTGATACTATATCATTGATAATACAAGATAAAATAAGAGTGACCATTTTAAATTTGAATTTGTTTACAATTTGTTGGCTAAGTAAGTTTATGAGAGTTGAACACAAACAAATAAAAATCCCAAAGATGAACGCAAACAAAAAGCAAACAAAAAATAGCATATTTCAAACATGATGCGAACATGAACAACTCATTGTTCAGTTCGATTAGCATTCCTAACAAGAAATCTATCATGGGAGTAAGTAAATTAAGAGAAGTCATAAACATGCACCAAATTGGGCTCCAATAGTGGATGTGGTCGTTTTTGCAAAATAGTCACCCAAAAAATATACAGATATGAAGAGGACTTGTGTGGAAATTACTTAGAGGTAAATGTTCCACGATTGTTGGGACATGTGATGGCTAATGTTCCACTATTCGTATTTTACCTATGTCTATATATTTAATAGATTTTGTCCGGATCGTGTTTAGTTTGTCTAAGTAAGTATTTGTCTGAATTCTTTTTAGCTACGTCTGAAATCTATTACCTATGTCTGGATATTTTGTCAAATATTTCCGAAGTTATGTTTGGATTTCATTATAACATTTGATTATGATATCTCTTTTGGATTTATAATTTTTATGTTCAGACATGTTTGACTTGTCTAGAAAATACAAGTGTAAGGCAATATATATGGTTAAGAAAGGACAATAGTGTGTGCAAATCAAAAAAATGATACAAGTTAATTGATAATTTATATGTCTGAAATAGTGATGATACAAGTTTTTGTAGGTGTAGACACATTACCAACTTATATATGAATAACTGGATATTCAGATATTTGATTACGATATCTAGATATTAATATAAGTGTAGAAGGATGTCACCACCATCACCTTGCATTAAATGTAGTGAGAGAATGTGATATTTTGTCAAATATTTCCGAAGTTATGTCTGGATTTCATTATTATAATGATTGACATCATATTATGTATATATTTTTGTCTTATATCTTTTATTTTTAGCCTAAGCAATAACGAGTTTTATAGTTTCTGGAATAAAACAACAAAGGACAATAGTGTTTGATGCGTCTTGCCATATCTTTAGACATTTCGCATGCTTGGCTTAATCTTATGATAATCAAGTAGTAATTGTCGATATATTGTATGAATAGATTGATAGTTTTTTCTACATCTTTAGACACTTCCTATGCATGAAACACACACAACACATACATGCTTACATGCATCATTCATCACTTATTTCACTTCATATGTGCACACACTCCACCCCGTAGGGGTTTCTCTTCTTGATTCCCAATCTTTCATTGTTTTTTTGCATTTATTACTTACTAGTTTAGTGTAGTTTAGCTTAGCATAACCAAATTTTTTCAGCCTTTATTCGTCATTTGATTTTGCACAAACCAGAGGCTACTCACCTCCCTGCAAATCGACCCGTACTTGCCTCGTCTTCACCGGCGGTTGTGCACTTGCGGTCTCAATTTAAAACGATTAGACATATAACATTTTGTGGATTTATACATTTATGTCCAGACATGCATGTTTGACTTGTCCAGCAAACATAAGACAATATATATGATTTGGAATGGAAAATAGTGTGTACAAATGGAAATGATAATACAATTTAATTTGTAACTTATATATCTGGATTAGTGATGATACAAGTTTCTGTAAATGTAGACACATTACCAACCTATATCTACATAACTGGATATTAAGATATTATGATATCAAGATATTAATATAGATGTTCAAGGTTGTCACCATCATCCCCTTGCATTAAATGTGGTGAGAGAAAATGATGATTACAACTATTTCTTCGTTAAACAATAACAAGAAAATGTGGTTTGCACGTGGGAGATGTATTTTAAACAATAGTAATAATTACAATCATTTAAATAATAAGGTATTCACGTAAGATTTGTGGTTTGTATCTCAGTAAGAAAACCGTACGTTAATCGCTCAAAATACAGGTCGGTAACGAAAGACACGATCGACGACAAGCTGATGATTTCACTTTGCACGCACGATCGAAGAGCCCACTGACATTTTCCATAAAATAATCATACCGTCGAGACCAACTCACTGACATCCCAGCAAAGCAATAGTAATTGCACCCAATTAACTCCATGTCTTGGACATCAAGCGATAATAGTTATTACTCAAAAAATACATGAAACAATAGTAAGACACCTTTCTCATTTGAAATTAGAAGTTTAGATTCGTTTACATTTCAATGTCCATCAGAAACGACAAAAGAACTGTCCCAAGAAACCACGACAACCGGCAAACATTTTCTTAAAATAATTTTTATGTCTATGTTTTCCTTATTTTTTCACTACCAACACCACAAAAATGTCTAACGAATCGTCTGGATTCAGTAAAATAAGTCCAACAACAAAACAATCGGATCGAGCGTCTGGTTAAGACGTCCGTCTAAAAAAATTAAAAAAATCTTAAATTTATACGGTGTGTTATCTCAAATACAGGTCGGTGATAACGGATTAGATTACAATTACTTTTTTATAAGTAATTAAAATTCAAAAAATTCCAGATCCAAAAATTACTCTTGCCACCCCTGCCACCTCACCGGCGAAGTGGAATGTTGCTCGCTCACCGGGGGTATTTGAAGATCTCGATCGACCTGTCGATGTGGTATTTGGTAAAACTTTTCGACTTACAAAAACACTCACTGTAATCCATCCCCATTAATACCAAAAAATAGTCTGCCTCATGGGGGCGGCTCTGGCGAACGTCGTCTATTTTTTTATTTTTAAAAAGAAGTTGGACATTTTACAAGATTCGAGTACACTGGGACATCTATTGGTCTGACCTCCGAAACATTATATTTTATGATTATGAAAGGAAGATGAAGAGAGAGGGGTGATAGGAGAGTGGAATGTCGAGATATATAAATAGAAATGAGAGAAAGACAATACGGTAATTTACACGAACAATTTAAGTAGTTTTACGGCGAAAATAACAATTTAGTTAACTAAAGTACATAATACAAACCACTGACATAGTTTGATAGAATCAAAAAAACACTTTTTTGGCGACACTAGTTCTAGTTGTTTTGTAAAATTTGGCAACACTAGTTGTTACTTGTCAGTAAGGAAACTGACCACCACTAGTTGCTCTTGTTCTCGTTGCATTTGATGTTGTGGAAATTGGGAAATAATGTTTCTCCTTCCAAATGGCTTCTTCATGTAAGCAATCTACGATTGATTCTACAGGTTCGGATTTACCTTAGTAGGAGAAAACCTGTGGCAGCGGAAGGGAACCGGAGATCACCTCACAGAGTCGCCTCGAGCACCGGCCGACCTTCAACTCTCATGGAGAAGAAGGACTAATCCACAACCCAAGAGTCTACGGGAGGAGTGGAGGAGAAGGTGGGACGGATGGGAGAGAGAGGAGAGGTGGCGGCTAGCGTTAGGGTTTTGCACACAAGGAATGCAACTCCCTCCAATGAGAGTCTCCTCTTGTTATATAGAAGAGTGTTCCCTAAACCCTAATGCGCAGCCAATGAGAGTGCGCCACGTGTCAGTGCTTTGGGCAAACATCCTCTTAATCCATAAATTAATCCAATATCTCTCACTTGCACAACAGCACGTCAACAACACGTCATCTTATTTTGTGTCCCTGACACATATGTACATATCCCTGATACATACAATCATAAGATGACAATGTGCCACCTCTTCATGTGTCCCCGACACATATGTATACATCCCTGATATATATATAACTATTTCTCTCTTCCAAGAATGCATCCGCAATACGCAAGTCTCCGATCATGTATCCCTGATACAAGACTATCTGTGTCCCTGACTCATGCACTCTTCCTATCATACTGACAAATGGGTCATGCGACCGGTGATGTACCTGCAATTTGGAGTATCAAACTAGAAACCTTACTAGAAAGGCAGAATGACAACATCCTCAAAAACCAATAAATAACCAGTCAAATGCACATCACAGTTCCCCAGGTTTACTCAGACACTCACTTGGCATGAACGGTATCTCGATCCCTCGGAGAGAATACCTTCTTGTCCTCAAGGTACTTGCTACTGTATCCAATACAGTTGGGCCCAACAAATACTTTTAGTGCAGTCGAGTCAAACCTTTCCCTTCGCCCCAGACCACCATTACACTCAGGGTTGATTCCTTTCCCGAAGATGCCTCTTTAGAACGAATCTCTCATGGTCATAGATAACATCCCAAAGTAGCTACATCAACCCCTTGCTTCATGGTGTCGTCGAAGGTCACTGAGGGCAACTAAAGACAATCAAGTCTTGGACTCACACAGTGAAGGAGCAGGGATCCATCCTTTCACTTCCAAATGGTCGCTCAGCACATGTTGTATGACAAACATGCTATGGTGGTTCATACTGTACACAACAGAATGTCTGTCTCTCAACACCATACAAGTCTTAGTCCAGTCTCACCCCCTTTGCGCCTAACCCGAGCTTCATCATTGTCGCCTTAACACCACACAGGTGTCACCTAGCGCCACATGTGATGCTCGCACTTGGCTTCTATAGGTCACATGAATCGTGGGAACATTCATGTCGATCCTCACCAACATAGAGGATCTCATCTGGATTCCTAATCAAGGTGACAATCCTATCATGAACTTCTCTGGATCTATCATACAAGATCTCCTCATGATCAGTCTCATCTTCGCTCGCTATCAAAAGCGGAAGAGGCGAACGCTCGTGTGAGTGAACGTTCTTCAGCCTATTGACAGAATAATATTTTATACTAGAACAACTACATCAACCAAACAGATATAGTCGAAAGAAAAAACACAATCACTCATAAAAGGAAGTTAGACATGCCAATACATCAAAGTCTGCGTAAGCCTAAGGACTTCACATGAGACACAAACGAGTCCTTAGCTATAGGCATTGTAAGAGGGTCAGCTACCATAAGACTAATAGACACATGTCTTAACACAACTTCCTTTCTCGCTATGATGTCCTTCACAAAATGATACCTAAACTGTATATGTTTGGTCTTTCCATGATATTTGGGGTCTTTCACATAACAAAGGGCAGCTATGCTGTCACAATAGACAACAACAGGCTCATCAGATGTCTCTACGAGCCCAGTATGTTGTAAGAACCTCCTTCACCAAACTGCCTCCTATACTGCTGCAGAGCATGCAACATACTCTGCTTCCATAGTCGACAGGGCTATACCGGTTTGTTTCTTGCTGGACCATGAGATGGCCCCATTAGCCAGCAAGAAAGCATAACCAGAGGTAGACTTCCTTTCATCAATGTCTCCCGCCCAATCGGCATCACTATAGCCAATCAGGCGGAGGTCTGATGCTTAGTAACATAGCATGTAGTTTCTCGTTCCTCTGAGGTATCTCATGATTCTCTTGACTGCCTTCCAGTGCTCCATGCTTGGGCTGGACTAGTATCGACTCACCATACCCACAACATAACAAATGTCTGGCCTAGTACATATCATAGCGTACATGAGGTTTCCCACAGCATTGGAGTATGGAACCTTGCTCATTTTGGCCTTCTCTTCAGGAGTCTCAGGATGCTTGTCAAGGCTTAAGTGCAAACCCTTCTCAACAGGGGTGTCGACTGGTTTGCATTTGTCCATATGGTATTTCTTCAAGACGTTGTTAATATAAGTCTCTTGAGACAATCCCAGAAGTCTCTTGGACCTATCTCTAACAATCTTGACACCAATGACGTAGCTAGCTTCACCCATGTCCTTTATATCAAATGTGGAGGACAACCACTCTTTAGTGGATTTTAGCAACTCTTTGCTATTTCTAGCCATGAGTATGCCATCGACATACAAGGTCAGAATGACAAATTTACCATTGGATCTCTTAACGTACACACAGTGATCTTCCTCAAGCATAGAGATCGCATTCTCTGAAATAGCTTGATGGAAGCGAATGTTCCATTGTTTAGATGTTTGTTTTAAGCCATACAAGGACTTATTGAGCTTGCACATTTTGCGCTCTTCTCCTTTGACTTCAAAATCTTGAGGTTGATCCATATAGATCTCCTCCTCAAGTTCTCCATTGAGAAAAGCAGTCTTTACATCCATTTGGTAAAGCTCTAAGTCCATCTGAGCTACAATAGCTAGTAGAAGGTGAATGGAGGCAAATCTAACCACGGGTGAAAAGGCTTCCTCAAAATCCACGCCTTCTCTTTGGGTGTAGCCTTTAGCTACCAGTCTAGCCTTGAATCTATCAATAGATCCATCCACCTTCCTCTTAATCTTGAGGATCCACTTGGCCCCAATGGCCTTTCGGTTCGGCGGTAAGTCAACCAAGTTCCAGACTCGATTAACTCTCATTGACTCCAACTCTTCCCTTATTGCTTCTAACCACTCTTTCGCATTTGGACCTTCCAAAACCTCTTTCAAGGTCTCTGGTTCTTGCTCATCGATTGTTGTCATCCCAGATGACTCATAATCAATTTCTTCTTAAGCTATCATGAGGGCCTCTTCCTCTAAGCGAAACCGCCTAGGAGGAATGAGCCCGCGTTTACTTCGACGCAGAAGGGTATCTGATGGCTCATCCTCCGTGAGAGCTATCGAATCCTCAGCATTGTTGCTCCCACTAGGATTGACTGGTGGAACCTCATGTTCAACTTCGAGATCCTGATCCCGTGGAGTGGCAATGTCCTCATCTTATCGTTCAATGAAGTCCACTGACTCTTTGATAGCTCCAGCAAGGGTTGGAAAATCATTTTCCAAGAATGTGGCATCCCTAGACTCTAGTTCCGTCCTTCTTTCATTCTCGTCTAACCCGATAAAAACGTAACCTTTGGAGAGATTACTGTATTTTACAAAAATACAATTTTTTCCTCTAGGTCCTAGTTTTCCATATCGGTGACTAGTAGAATGAATATATGTTGCGCATCCCCAAGGACGCAACAGACTAAAATCAGGCTTCCGTCCTGTCCATAACTCATATGGAGTAGAGGAAACCGATTTTGTTGGAACTCTATTGAGGATATAGGCAGCAGTCATTAGAGTATCTCCCCAAAACGGAATTGGCAAGCTCGCATGCGCCATCATGAATCTAACCATGTCTAGCAACGTTCTATTCCTTCTCTCGGCAACACAGTTTTGCTGAGGAGTATAAGGCATGGTGAGTTGTCTAGGTATCTCCTTTTCATCACATAACTCTTTGAACATTATGGAGAGATACTCACCACCTCTATACATTTTAAGAGTTTTTATCTTATTATCCAACTGATTCTCAACTAAGCTCATGAATTTCTTAAAACATTCTAGAGCTTCTGACTTGTGAGAAATAAGATAAATTTGACCTTATCTAGTGAAGTCATCAATGAATGTGATGAAGTAACTCTGTCCATGTCTAGTACGCACATTCAAAGGTCCACAAATATCTGAGTGAATTAGTTCTAAAGGAGAAGTAGTCCTAATGGCTTTCCCGAACGGTTTTCTAGTTGCCTTTCCAGCTAGACAAGATTCACAGGTCGGCAATTCAAATTTGGAGCATTCTCCTAATACCCCCTCCTTTGCCTACCTGTTCATCCGGTCAACACCAATGTGACCTAGTCTAGCATGCCACATAACTGAATCATTATTCATGGAACTTTGGCTCATAAAGGCACTAGTATTATGATCAAAATCATAAATTGCGTCCAACACAATAAAACCGTCTGAAAGAAAGGCACGTCCATAATAAATGTTAGCAAGGTATAAACCCATATCATTGTTCTCAAAAACAACCTTAAAACCATGTCTCATCAAAACAACAACAGAAATAATATTTCGTCGTATAGCTGGTGCATACAACACGTCGTGAAGTAATAGGATCTGGCCACTTCGCAAAGCCACTTTGCATGTGCCAACTCCAAGAACTTCAATGCTAGTGTTGTTCGCCATGTTTATTCGCCTCCCACTTGGAACACGACGATATTCCACGAAGGCAGAACGATCCTTTGTCACGTGGTCCGTGGCACCTGAATCCACAATCCACACAAGAGAATGATCAATGAGCATCACAGAACTAGTCACGTTACAATTTGAGGGATTACACACAGTAATTACCTTTTGCTCAGTGCACTCACGAGCAAAATGTCCAGTCTTTCGACAGTTAAAGCAAGTCACATTAGACTTATCTTTCCCACCTCTGGATCCTCGAGGTCGTTTCTTTCCAGCTTTGCTTTCTGTTTTGTTTTTATTTGCACCCTTCTTGCCTTTAAAACCCTGAGCTCTATCTCTTTTGCGCTTAAAACATGCACTCCTCCTAGGAGCGCCAGCTTCAGCAGCAAACACTTCAGTTAGAGGGGCTTCCGCAAGCATGCGGTCCTCCTCTAGCTCTAGGTGTTTTGCGGGCTGGTCAAATGTCCTGATGTCATCAGCATGGGTCAAATGAACCTTCATATGCTCTCAATTCTTCGAAGGCAACGATCTGATGAAAGCAGACACTTGCTCCTCATCGGTCTGAGCACGACCGGCAGCGCTCAGCTCGCTAATCATGTTTGACATTGCGGTAATATGCTGCCTCATTGTGTGACCTTGGTGCATTTTATACCCATCAAACATGAGCCCAAGCTGACGGGCCCTTGTGACGGAGGTCACTCCGTACTGAAACTTCACAGCTTCCCACAAGGCCTTTCCAGTTTGAAACTTTTCGAACCGCAGTAACAGATCATCCCTCATTGAACTTAGAATTGTGATTCGAGCAATTCGGTCTTTCTTTTTCAATGCACTATAAACATCCAAGTTTCTGCGATGTTGCGCAGTATTCCCCTCCTCGGGGGGAGACAGAGATTGGTTTATGTTTTCTAACATGTCCTGATCCTCTAAGAGATACTCAATTTTATGATGCCACAGATCGTAATTTCTTTCATTGAGTTTATCTCCTCGAGTCAGATCAGCGACAATGCTTTTGGAAGCAGCCATTAAAATCTAGGACAATCAAAATATAGTGATACATGAGTTCTAGCATAAAATACAACGAGCTACAATAGTCATAAAAAATAAACTGACATAATAGCTATAGCATTCAGACCAAAGGAAAACATAAATCATTCGATCAAATCCTCGTGCAATAGTTAATAAAACCATTTTACTAATCTAGATATTGAGCTCCATCATGATTTAATGACCCCTAAAAACGTATAAATCATGGCAAATCAGCAGCAAATAAATAAAATTTATCCGCTAGTTGCAAGGTGGTTTACGCAAAACACTTCTACCTTGCAACTCTCACTAGGCATGCAAGTTCCCACAAATATGATTACTACATTACTTCCATATCGAGCTAATGATCCCATTTGGGATTTAGCCTCGTCGACAGGAACCTGCATTAGTCTTATAGCAATAATATCGCAATAATAAAAATAAAGGAGCCCCTTATCTCCTTAGGACAATAAATAGTCCACAATCCATAATTATTACAGTCCATAAATATTACAGCCCATTGCGATAACTATTGCAAATGGAAATGAATGAATGAAATTACGCTCATCTCTCAATAAGGCAGTAAATAAAATCAGCAACCATTCATTCCATACAAGCACAATCTTTCCATACGTTAGCACAATCCGACGTATGAAAAAAAATACCATAAAGTGTGCACCTCATTCAAACAAGAAGGAAGTAATGCATAAGGAAACAATGCATGTATGGTGCACGAATATAGGCAAAAAACGTGTTAGGTAATAACAACCAATCTCCACAATGATCATACTCAAAACAGAATTTATCTTCTTTCCCTAATCAATGTAATCATGATAGCAAAAAAAATTATCCTACTTTGATTAGGAAAGAAAAATCCGAAATTCTTTGGTGCAGAGCAACACATATTTGTGTATCAAAGGAAAGCATTCAAAAATACTTTTAAGGCAATAAAACTCCAACCCATAATATCTTCCCAAAAATTTCAGAATTAGCCAATCTTTCCTTAATCAATATAAGCATGCAATCAACAATAATTATGCTACTTGTAATGGAAAGAAAATCCGAAATTCTTTGGTGGAGGGAATCACATATATGCACATTTGATGAAAATGAAATATTTCAAATGAAATGCATGCAATCATTCCAAAAGAAACACAGCCAAAAAACAGCAATAATCATGCACATAATTCGGCAATCATTATCAAATTCTAGATGCATGCATATATTATCAAAAATTGCACATACATGAATAAGGAAACAACCTTTTATCCTTAGATGCATGAACAAGTGTTTTGAAAAGAAAATATGATGCATAATCCGAAATACATGATCACATCATGAAACATATGCAATATCCAACTCTTGTAATATCAATTATCATCATTCTCTTAAGCTAATATGTGCATAAAAATCAGTAAAATTAAGATCTAGCTGCATGCTTGAAAGATGGAATAACAATATGCGCAACAATCAAAGTTAAAACATGTAACCATAGGCACATGCTTAACAAGAAAAATAAACTATGCGTAAGAATGAATCATCCATTTTCAACACAAGATGCATGCTAAAAATAAAAAAATATGCGCAAGAAAAGAGAGATGATTCAAGTAAAACTAATCGCATGTAAAAGATGAATCAAACAAGTCATGTGTTAGGGTGAGGAAAAATCATGCCATCAAACCCCATGCGCATAGACAAGCAATCAAAAAAAACTATACTAGGGTGAGGAACAACCATCAAACCCTAGGTACATCAACCCCAAAAAAATTGAAAAAATACATGCACTAGGGTGAGGAAGTATACCATCAAACCCTAGGTGCAAAAACAACAAAGAATTCGAAAAAATATGGGAAGGAGGCATCCATGCGCATGGGTGAGGAGATTTGCCATCAAACCCTAGGCGCATGAAAGGAGAGAAAGAAAAAAAATGCAAAACCATATGAATCCGAAAAAAAATTCTTTCAAAGAACCACCGAAATTTCAACTCATATGAAATGAAGAAGAAGGTGCTCAAAACAAAACCCGGAGGTGACGAAGATGGCTCTGGTACCAATGTAAGCAATCTACGATTGATTCTACAGGTTCGGATTTACCTTAGTAGGAGAGAACCTGTGGCAGCGGAAGGGAACCGAAGATCACCTCACAGAGTTGCCTCGAGCACCGGCCGCCCTTCAACTCTCGTGGAGAAGAAGGGCTAATCCACAACCCAAGAGTCTATGGGAGGAGTGGAGGAGAAGGTGGGACGGATGGGAGAGAGAGGAGAGGTGGCGACTAGGGTTAGGGTTTTGCACACAAGAAATGCAACTCCCTCCAATGAGAGTCTCCTATTCTTATATAGAAGAGTCTTCCCTAAACCCTAATTCGCAGGCAATGAGAGTGCACCACGTGTTAGTGCTTTGGGAAAAGATCCTCTTAATCCTTAGATTAATCCAATACTTCATCCATAAATATTTGTCCGTCCCTACACTCCACACTGCAGAAGCTCCGTCTCCTCTGGTAATAATAAACAGAGAAATCCACACAACCAATTAGAACATGTGCATCCAAATATTGTTCAGCTATTACAGCCAACCAAAAAAAGGCATGATGACAATATCAACAAATTGAATCATTAGAAGGGCCAATTTTACATTGACAATATCCCACAAAGATTGAACATGTAAAGGACATAAAGTGATACTCTACAAAAAAGTTGTATCCATTACCCATTAACTTAACCACTTACTTGGATTTTGGAAAGGTGATACACTAACCCAATAGTTATTAGAAATTTATCCGTGTGATTCACGTAATTACTTGCTTATACGTTAGAAGGTAGTTGACCATTCAATTTTAACAGATATCTTGTGTAGTACTTAGTACAAGCCACAAATGACTAGTAATAAAAAAGAAAAATATGGTAGTCATGAAACACATCAACAATATAACTACAAAAATACAATATATGGTCTAACGTTTGTGTTGTTTACAGGAAGGAAAAATTGAGGACTACTCATGCACGATAGTTTTATCTTATACCAAAACCTAGAGAGCAAATGAGAGAGCATAAAAAGAAAACACAACTATGGTGTTGATTTGTGGAAGTAGCTATACATGTAGATGTCCATTCCCAGGGTGAGCTTCTTGTTGCAGAGGCTGCATGCATCAAGAAAAGAGGTTGATGTTACAAGAGGTGAGCTTGCCGGTGTGAAGTGTTTTAGCATGAGTGTTTTGCTAATGATACTTGGGTTGGTGGTGGTGGATTTTGTCATTCCAACATCAAGGACAACTCCCAACCCTGCCATTTGATGACTAGAGTCGCTATTAATCTTGGTGACCTCACACTATACCAAAGATCTTTGCTCTTTCTTCTCCACTTTCTCTCTCTTCCAGAGGTCAAGAGGAGGTTGTTAGGTGTGGCCTTTTATGAGAGGAGTCCGGTGTGATGTGCCTTAGGAGTGGTGGAGTTTGCTGGTTCCAGTTTTATGCTTGAACAACAAGTTGGGACCCACTTTTGTTTTGAACTTTTGGCATGAAAGATATTGAATCTATACCCTTCATTTTGACCATATTTCATGATGACATAATGTCACTAATACAATAAGAGAATAAAATTGAATGGTAGGGGTCATCAATGACCGATCCGGTCTGGGTTTTTCGACCGAACAAGACTAGTCAGTCAGGGTTTTGGTTTTTGATTGATTCATTTTATATTAAACCACAACTTCATGGCCACGTTGAAGCGGTGACAAATACGGGTCGATCAGCAGGGAGGTGTGTCGACTTTTGGTTTGTGCGAAGGTGAGTGGGAAAGAAAGGAGAGAAATGTTGATTACACTAAACTACACTACAATGCAAAAAGGAAATGGAAGAGAAGCAATAAAACTAAACCCCATAGGGAGTAGAGAAATAATGTGAGTATAAAGATGTGTGTGTGTGTGTTCAATTATGCTCCTCACAATATGTAGTGCATGAAATCATAAAACTAAATACAATTTTGCCTCCACATGAAATAAGATAAGATCATATCATTAAAACATACAAGACAATAATTGGAATGAAGCTAAATGAACTCATATATAAAGACTAGACTCTACTATGCCTTCACATGAAATAAGATAACTCAATATCATTAAAACATACAAGTCATTAACCAAAGTAAAGGCAACAAGAGTACATACACAACGAATTGTGTTTCCAATATTAATTTCATCCATATCCTCACCTTATCATTCCCCATAAAATAGGTCAACTAATCTAAGCATAAACTAAGCTTCATTCAAGAGCATTAGCATATCAAACATAAGAGTGAAATCTCATTAGATGGTTATGGAAATCATATAAGGGTCAAAGGAATAAGATAACACACACATAATACATTACATGATCATATCGCATATTTCTCCACCCCCCAAATGGGGATGGAACTACTCACTACTCATTACACTACAACATACATAAAAATGAAACATTCTACTGAAATGAGATTAAACTAAGCAAGCAAGAAATATGAAAGAAATTAAAAAGACATAAAACAAAAAAAGCAAGCAAGCATATGAAAGGAAACTAAACTAAGAGAGAAACAACACAACTAAAGGAAAACATCTATTTATTACTCACTCAATTACAAGTAGCTTCTTTCTCCACCAGAGTTTTGCTTCAAGGCTTCACTCTTAGTAGAGAGGATGGCCACCAAGAGAGGAGATGGGATACATGAGAGGAGGGAGAGTTCTATTTATAGCCATAGAAAAATGTAATCCGGGACAATCCCCCGGTATGGGACTAAACAAATACCAAAAATAGCCTAAACAAACACTAATACATGTGCACGCGAAATCTTAGAGGATCCGGAGAGATCTGGACCGCCAATTAGCGGTCCCAGACCGCTAATTGGCGGTCTACAGGATCCAGATCCATATGGTTTTCAATCTGGGTTTTTCTTGATGTATTTGTTGGTCTTGGATGCATCTACTTCGCTTGTTGGAGCTCCGACCCGAATAGAATTGTCAAAATACTCCCCGTGATGGTGTGGAGTTTTCTGTTTTGCTCTTTGGTCCTTCAGTCTTATCATGTCCTTCTCCCTTGAATCTTAGTCCCCAGGTCTCACAATTCAGTCCTTTTTCCTATCTTTTAGGTCCTTTCATGCCTCTTCTCATCAAACCTCTTTATTTCTGAAATTCAAACATAAAACTCGTCACGTAGCATTGTTTAGGTGTAAGATAATGGATATAAGATGAAAATATAAGCATGAAATGATGCCACTCAAATATCCCCACACCTAATTTTTTGCTAGTCCCGAGCAAAACAAAGAAAGAGAAAAACAAACGAGAAACAAGAAATCCTAAATCACTTTCGTATGAATCATGGTTGCACTTAGCACATGCAACAACTCGTTAAACCTCCTTGTTGCCAAGGAGGAGGACTGTTGTCTCCTGAGGGTTTTCAGCGGATATACCCACAAAATCCGAACAAGATGCATTATTTAATATAGACACCTGATTCGTTGGACAAATTTTGTGGATCATTGGACGCAGTAATCCTACGGGCTGACTCTATAAAGGTAATCAGTCCACACACCTAGCCTAATGAACCATTCGTGCAAGTTAAATAAGGAATTAAGTGAAAGACATGTACAACCTCAACATCCTCAAGTGATACAAAGTGTAAAGTCCATTTAAGGTTCTTATTTGCGTTACCATTTTTTTTCTTTTTGTTTCTTTTCTCATTTTTTTTCTTCTTTTCTTTTTATTAGTTTGAACTTCATTCTCCCAGGGTCAGGTTTCGTGCATCATTGCCCATGAGGACCTACACTATCACGTACACCTTTCCCCACATCTCCACATAGGGCAATCCCTACCACCCATGTAATGAGAGTTCGGTTGGCGCATCCCAAGTCAGATGACTTGAAAGCACCAGGCACAAAGTCCCCTCAAACCTACTTTCCCGAGTCATAGGAGTCGTGCGAGAAGAGAGAACACCTACTCACTTATTTGTTATCTACACATGAACCAAAACCCCTACACTTAAGTCTCACAACAAGATTTAAAGGATCCTTGACTACAACAAACTTCTTGAAGTTAACAAACACGAATTATAGACTCACTAGGTTCAGGGTAGACTTCGTTAAATGTTTGAATACTGAAACCCTATGATTACTCACCCCCAAGGGAAAACTGGGGTGCATCCTAACGACTCCATAAATCCTAAAGCCACTGTACTAGATATCCTAATGCATCAAGTTCAAGACAATTTTGGGAGCTTTCTTTTTACTTTGCCTCTCAACGGTTTTGCACATGATAACACACACAAAACCCACAAAACATTTTCTTTCACAAACACATGAAAATTTTGAAAGACATGTGAAAATTTTGAAGCATTAGGCAAGCAAAAGAAGACAAGTCACCCAAGGATCATGGCAAGCAGATATATCGATATTAAGTGCAGCACACTAACATGACCCTAACAATGCACACAAAAGAAAACAAAATAAAAGAAAAATGACTCGACTATGTACACACGTAAAACACCCCCACACACCTACTTTATGCATTGTCCTAAATGAATGCGAGCAAGATACTATATGGATTTATGCATGAAAAAGGAGAGATCTCACCAACATGAAGTACAAAGGGAAGTTCAAGGTCAAGTTGATGGACACAAACCCGAATTTACTCAAAACCTGTGAGATGGTAAAGAAGGAATACCAATAGGTGAAAGAAAGGGGGGCCCAAATACTCAAGGGTTGGAGCCCACAACAAATGAGCTCATTGAAGGAGTCTTTTTTTTCTTTTTTTCGTCTTTTTGTTCTTTTAACTTTGTACAAAAAATGGGCTCCCATCTTCATATGTCAAGGGACATCAAATGGGAACCCCCCATCTCTCGAGCCAAAAATGCACATGCATGGGCTCGCAACATACCAAGCAGAATTGCTAGACCACTTGATGCCCTTATAAGCGTTGTGGTCGTTTGATGTCTCTTGAGAGTGAGCAAGATAGGAGGCATGAATGAGAGGTGAAGCTCTGTCTGGTTGTTTCAAATGTAAGGTATCAGGTGGTTGATTCTTAACCCACATAGGGTCCTCCACAAATACAGAATGAAGAGCATGTGGCCCAGAGGCCATAAAAATGGTATCTTGTGGCTCAAGAGCCACATGATCAAAAGGATGTGGCTCAAGGGCCACATGATCGAAAGGATGTGGCTCAAGGGCCACGTGATCCAAAGGATGTGGCTCAAGGGCCACAAGATCAGAAGGATGTGGCTCAAGGGCCACAAGATCAGAAGAATGTGGCTCAAAGGCCACGTGATCAAAATATAAGGCACCTTATTGTGTCAGCCCAGGTGAAACATCTTCACCACCTTCAGGATCTCCATCGAACAATTCTCTGAAGTACTTGAAGGTGCCCTCAACTTCAATGTCATCTAAGCCCTAGATAAGGTTGACCCCAACAGGGTCATTGAATGCATCTGGCTTCTTGTCGATGGTGAAGATATTGAAATCAGCACATTGACTACCATAAGTCAAGCGCATCAGACCATTACGACAATTGATCAAGGCATTGGAAGTCGCAAGAAATGGTCGCCCCAGAATAACAGGAATTTGTCCAAGTGGGTTTGGCACAGGTTCAGTGTCCAAAACAAAGAAGTCAACTGGATAAATGAACTCTCCCACTTTGATTAACACATCTTCCACCACACCCCGTCGGTTTCTTCATAGACATATCAGCCAATTGAAGAGTGGTTTTTGTTTGTTTAAGATCTCCAAGACCGAGGTGGACGTAGACAGAATATGACAGAAGATTAACAGATGCACCAAGATCCAATAAGGCTCGATGTATGGACACATCACCAATCACACAAGAGATAGTAGAACAACCAGGGTCCTTGTGTTTGACTTGTATGGGTTGTGCCAACAAAGAAATCACATTAGCCGCAAGAAAAGCTTTCTTTGGAACATGAGTTTTTCTCTTCATGGTGCATAAGTCCTTGAGAACCTTGGCATAAGGTATTATTTGTTGAATCACCTCCAAAAGAGGGATGTTCACCTTAACTTGCCGAAACATCTCAAGCATCTTGTCATGCTGATCTGAGGTTTTCTTTTTAAGGTGCTCAAGAAATGGCACCTTCGGGGCATAAGAGTGTTGCGAAGGAACATCAGAATTCTGGTCCAAAGAAGCATGAGTGGGGACCTCAGAATCTGTTCCATTTGACACAAATGGAGACAAGGGGACCTCAGGGTTTGGCCCTATTGTCGAAGGAAATGTAGAAGGAACCTCAGGATTAGGCTCCTTCCTGGAAGTATTGGTGGAGGGAACCTCAGGATCCAGCTCCCTCAGAGATGCAGGTATCACAGCAGGTCTGGTGACACCAAGAGATGGTGCTTGCAGGGAAGGCACCCCAATGTGGTTGTCCGCCTCCTTACCATACCTCAACGTATGAATCACATTAATATGATGGGTCGGTTCAAAGGTAGCATGAGGTACTGGTGGCCTTCCTTGAGAATGGGTACCCCGAGGATTCACCTCGGGTTGACTCGGTAACTGGCCCTTCTCGCGTTCATGGAGCTGATTAGCCAACTGACTCACTTGCATTTCTAAAGCCCTGACAGTACTTTGCATGCTCTGCATGAACGCTTGAAGGGTAGGATCACAAGAAGGGTTCTTTGGGTCAACCCGCTGGGGTGGTGGAGTTTGGCTCGAATAACCCGACGATGAGGCCTGAGGAGATTGGTAAGTATAATGCTGAGACCATTGATGTGGGGTTGGTAGGTCGCCGATGGGCATGGAGATTGATAACGTGGAGGTTGAGGTTGAGCGTGCGAGCTCTGATCGTTGCCCCACTAGGCCCCCAAGAGATGTTAGGATGGTTACGTCATCCCGGGTTGTAGGAGTGACTATACGGGTCATTACGGGTCCTCTGTTGATACATCACATTTGCATGCTCAGTATCCCTTGGAGTGTAAGCGCATTCCAAGTCATCATGGCCCGTCAGTCCACACCTACCACATCCGGGAGTAGCGACCTGATCTACAGGAGCTCGGACCAACTCTAAACTCTCAATCCTACGCATGAGAGCAGCCATTTTCGCCTCAGACGCGATACTTGACTCAACTTGATATGATCCAGCTCGACCAGAAGACCTGGCGGCTGGTGGCTCTCTCATGGTGTCCGACTCAAAGGTACATTCAGCCATCAATTCAAAAGTGTCACATGCCTCATCGATGGGTTTCATTTGGAAATCACTCTGACACATCGACTCCAATAATGTGCGGGTGTTGTAGGTGAGGCCCTCATAAACAATCTGTCACAGCTGCCAAAGCTCAATTCCATGATGAGGGCACTGTAAGAGAAGGTCCTTGAACCTCTCAAAGAAAGCATAAAATGATTCTATCTCAGTCTGATACATTTGGTGTATTTGGTGTCGTATCTGTTGAGATTTCCTTTAAGGGAAAAATCTCTTCAGAAATATGGTCACAAAGTCATCCCAAGACCGAATAGAGCTCTCCTGGAGGCTGTACATCCATTTCTTCGCGTTATCCTTCAACGCGAAAGAGATCATCCTCAACCGGACTGAATCCTCATCAAGTTGTTAAAGCTTGAACAAGGAGCATACTTCCTCGAATTTACGTATAAAAATATACAGATCCTCCTTATTGGCAGTGAAGGCAGGAAGCATGCTCACATATTGAGGTTTCAACTCATAGTTGCTCCCGCGACCTGGGGGAAGAACTATGCAAGAAGGCCGCGTGGCCCGAATAGGATGGGTCTGCTCTCACAATGTCATCGGTCTATCCTGTCGAGCTAAAGGTGGTGGTGCACCAAGAACTTGATCCTGACCAAAGCCCTCTTCCTCTCGAGTCAGAGGAGGAGGAGAAGAAGGTCTACGTGGTGGTGGGAGCGGACCGAGGTAATCCACGTATGGAATCCGGTCTCCCCCGTCACCACGAGAAGACTCGGCCTTACGCTCCAAAGGAGCACACGGCGGAGATGGTCGATCACCAAGACCGTCCATCTCAGAAAAATGCACTCTCTCAAGTCGAGCACTCTCACCAGAACGAGCCCAACCTCGCATAAAATGCTCGACTCGACTCTAAAAAACACACAACAGAAGTGTACTCAGAGGAGGAGACTACTTATAGAGAATAGATGAGGAGAGGACTCAGATGAGGAGGGAAGAATCCCTAGAGCTAGCGTGGGTAGTGGTGAAGGTAGAAGCCTAATCTAGCAAGCACGACTCAAACAACTTAAGGCTATGGGTCCTTAGGCTAGACGACGCCTAACTTCGAGGTCACTAATCTCGACATGCCTCACCTCCCTACAACGAAGACCACAATGCCCAGCAAGATACCAAATCTGGATATCCAGTACCTCCTACTATAGACAAGGTAGGTGACGCCGATCAGGCCATGACAGTCTCAACTAAATCACTCTCCTATTGCGTCTGAAATCCTAGGGCCAATGTCTACTTGCTTTTAGTTAATGCTTGATTATGAGTGATTTTTGGGGCCAAGCAAGGGTGATGAAATCCCCCACCTTATCTTTTATGGGACAACCCCTCCTTTGTAGCATTTTGATCCTAAATCTAGAAATCAACGCTCCAATCAAACACTCAACTCACTTTTGTCCTGATGCAATTCCTACTAACTAATGCATGGTCATACAAGATGCATGAATGAGTGTAGGAAATTTGTACCTCACGCCAACAATCAACAACTAAAAATAAAGCTAAAATAAAAGACAACTACGTGCCTAAGTCAGGTACATGATGTGTGACTTAAACAAGTAAGAATGTCTAATCTTTTTCTTTGGATTTTAAGGCCAAGTTGATTAATGGGGATTGGTTTAATGATTTGGGAGCAAACTAGAAGTCAAAACATGCCAAATTGTGCTCCCAGACAACTACTTTGAAGCAAACAACTACCAGAACAAAACTGAGAGCAAACAAAGCTCACCAGGCCGCCAATTGGTGGTCCCAGACCATTGATTGGCGGTCCCTATTGAAGATTTTGTGCTCCAACTCGTCCAGTAGCCTCCCTTGATCCAAAGGTTCCCTAAAACAAACCAAAACTATAAACAAAAAAAGTAAAACCACTCGAATCGTCCAAACCAAAGTCTGGACAGAACACCTGCCCGACAACGGCGCCAAAAATTGATTGATTCGTTTTATATTAAACCGCAAGTGCACGGCGGCATTGAAGTGGTGTCAAATACGGGTCGATCCACAAGGAGGTGTGTCGACTTTTAGTTTGTGCGAAGGTGAGTGGGAAAGAAAGGAGAGAAATGTTGATTACACTAAACTACACTACAATGCAAAAAGGAAATGGAAGAGAAGCAATAAAATTAAACCCCATAGGGGGTAGAGAAATAATGTGAGTATAAAGATGTGTGTGTGTGTGTGTTCAATTATGCTCCTCACAATATGTAGTGCATGAAATCATAAAACTAAATCCAACTTTGCTTCCACATGAAATAAGATAATATCATATCATTAAAACATACAAGACAATAATTGGAATGAAGCTAAATGAACTCATGTATAAAGACTAGACCCTATTATGCCTCCACATGAAATAAGATAACCCAATATCATTAAAACATACAAGGCATTAACCAAGGTAAGGCAACAAGAGTACTTACACTACGAATTGTGTTTCCAATATTAATTCCATCCATATCCTCACCTTATCATTCCCCATAAAATAGGTCCACTAATCTACGCATAAGCTAAGCTTCATTCAATAGCATTAGCATATCAAAGATAAGAGTGAAATCCCATTAGATTGTTATGGAAATCATATAAGGCTCAAGGGATTAAGATAACACACACCTAATACACTACATGATCATATCACATATTTCTCCACCCCCAAATGGGGATGGAACAACTCACTACTCATTACACTACAACCTACATTAAAATTAAACATTCTACTGAAATAAAATTAAACTAAGCAAGCAAGAAATATTAAAGAAACTAAAATGACATAAAACAAAACAAGCAAGCAAGCATATCAAAGGAAACTAAACTAAGAGAGAAACAACACAACTAAAGGAAAACATCTATTTATTACTCACTCAATTACAAGTAGCCTATCTCTCCACCAGAGTTTTGCTTCAATGCTTCACTCTTAGTAGAGAAGTTAACCGCCAAGAGAGGAGATGGGGTACATGAGAGGAGGGAGAGTTCTATTTATAGTCATAGAAAAATGTAAACCGGGACAATTCCCCGGTATGGGACTAAACAAATACCAAAAATAGCCTAAACAAACACTAATACATGTGCACGCGAGGTCTTAGCGGATCCGGACCGCAAATTAGCAGTCCCAGACCGCTAATTGCTACATTTTGGGTTTTTCTTGATGTATTTGTTTTGTCTTGGATGCATCTACTTCGCTTGTTGGAGCTCCGACCCGAATTGTTGCCAAAATACTCCCCGTGATAGTGTAGAGTTTTCTATTTTGCTCTTTGGTCCTTCGGTCTTACGTTCAGGTCCTTCTCCCTTGTATCTTAGTCAACAGGTCTCACAATTCAGTCATTTTTCCTATCTTTTAGGTCCTTTCATGCCTCTTCTCATCAAACATCTTTATTTCTGAAATTCAAACATAAAACTCATCATGTAGCATTGGTTAGGTGTAAGATAATAAATATAAGATGAAAATATAAACATGAAATGATGTCAACCAGTTCTGTCTTCGATCCGAAGTCCAGAGCAAAATTTGATTGCGGTCCGGTCCAATTTTTTTTATAAAAAAATTAAGGTAAAAAATCTGATTCCGGACCGAACCGGTCCGTTCTTCGGTCCGGACCCAACCGGTCCAGTCCAGGTCAGACCGGTTGCTCACCCCTGTTGAATGGTCTTGCCAACTATATGCTACTATACGCTCTCGTGATTCCAAATATGCTCTTCAAATATATGACTTTTGCGACTATTTGTTTTTGTCGATGTATTTTATTTTGAAAGTATCTACTTTACTTCATTTCATTTTATATTTCATAAGAATGTTGGAATTCGATTTCTAATTTTAATTTTATCAAGATTACAGATCTCCTAACTGATAGCCTCGATTGGTATTTTTATCGATACCAGTAGTCATATGATGATGAAGAAGAAAGATATCATGGCTCAAGCATGTACAGAAAAACACAAAAATGTATTATTATTAGTGAACCATTTTCCCTTTATCCTCAAACCTTTTAATATGAAGACACATGAATTATTTAGTTATAGATGGAACGAGTTGCAACAATTTGTTTCATGGTCATATGTTGTACTTCTGGGTCTTCTTTTCTCTTCTTACTTGTTGTGACTTTCATAGTTTTGAATATTAAGTAATTTTCTTGGGGTTTACCATTGTGTTTTTAGTATCGTCGCTTGAGTGCATCACAAGACAGACCGGAAATTAACTTCCCTAGTCTTATCACTTCAAGGTTCAAGCATATCTACATTGTAATTGCCAACTGGAGTTTTTAGTGTTAGCAAACAACGATTCTACAGGTTCAGAAGTACCTTTCTTGGAGAGAACCTGTGGCAGTGGAAGGAAGATCGGAGGTCACCTTACGGAATCCTTTTCACCGGTCGGTCTCCTACTCTCTTGGAGAAGGAGCGCGAGTCCATAACCCAAGAGTCCACGGAATGAACTTGGTGGAGGTGGAGAGACGAAATGGGAGAGAGAGGAGGTGGCGGCTAGGGTGGGTGGAGGCTAGGGTTTGCACACTTGTTGTTCCATCCAATGGGAGGCTCCCCTCCTTATATAGATGGCTCCACCCTAAACCCTTAAATGTGTAGTCCAATAGGGACACGCCATGTGTCAGTGCTTTGGCAAATATCTTATTAATCCTAGATTAATCCAATATCTCTCACTTGCACAATAGCACGATAACAACATGTTATCTGCTTTTGTGTCCCCGACACATATGCATATATCCCTGATACATACAATCACACAATGGCAATATGTCACCTCTTTATGTGTCCCCACACATATGTATATATCCCTGATACATACGACTACTCTCTCCAAGTACACAACCACAATACGCAAGTCTCTGATCATGTATCCTCGATAAACGACCATCTGTGTCCCCGACAAATGTACTCTTCCGATCATATGGACAAATGGGTCGTGCGACTGGTGATGCACCTGTAATTTAGGAGTCTCAAACTAGAAACCTTACTAGAAGGCCAGAATGACAACATCCTCATAAAACAACAAATAAGCAGTCAAAACGCACATCACAGTTCCCCATGTTTACTCAGAAACTCACTTAACATGAACGGTATCTCGATCCCTCGGAGAGAATACCTTCTTGTCCTCAAGGTACTTGCTACTATATCCAATACAGTTGGGCCCAACAAATACTTTTAGTGCAGTCGAGTAAAACCTTTCCCTTCGCCCCAGACCACCATTACACTCAGAGTTGACTCCTTTCCCGAAGATGCCTCTTTAGACCGAATCTCTCATGGTCATAGATAACATCCCAAAGTAGTCACATCAACTCTTTGCTTCATGGTGTCGTCGAAGGTCACTGAGGGCAACTAATGACAATCAAGTCTTGGACTCACACAGTGAAGGAGCAGGGATCCATCCTTTCACTTCCAAATGGTCGCTCAGCACATGTTGTATGACAAACATGTTATGGTGGATCATATTGTACACAACAGTATGTATGTCTCTCAACACCATACAAGTCTTAGTCCAGTCGCACCCCCTCTGTGCCAGACCCGATCATCATCATTGTCCCCTTAACACCATACAGGTGCCACCTGGTGCCACATGTGATGCTCGCACTTGGCTTCTATAGGTCACATGAATCGTGGGAACATTCATGTCAATCCTCACAAACATAGAGGATCTCATCTTGATTCCTAATCAAGGCGACTGTCCTATCATTAACTGCTCTGGATCTATCATACAAGATCTCCTCATGATTAGTCTCATCTTTGTTCGCTATTGAAAGCGCCAGAGGCGAATGCTCGTGTGAGTGAGCATTCTTCAGCCTATTGACAGAATAATATTTTATGCTAGAACAACTACATCAACCAAACATATATAGTCGAAAGGAAAACACAATCACTCATTAAAGGAAGTTAGACATGTCAATACATCAAAGTCTGTGTAAGCCTAAGGACTTCATATGAGACACAAACGAGTCCTTAGCTATAGCCTAGGTAAGAGGGTCAGCTACCATAAGACTAGTAGACACATGCCTTAACACAACTTCCTTTCTCCCTATGATGTCCTTCACAAAATGATACCTAACCTGTATAAGTTTGGTCTTTCCATGATATTTGGGGACTTTCACATAAAAAAGGTCAGCCATGCTATCACAATAGACAACAACAGGCTCATCCGATGTCTCTACTAGCCCAGTATGTTGTAAGAACCTCCTCAACTAAACTGCCTCCTGTACTGCTGAAGAGCATGCAACATACTCTGCTTCCATAGTCGACAGACCTAAACAGGTGTGCTTCTTGCTGGACCATGAGATGGCCCCATTAAATAGCAAGAAAGCATAACCAGAGGTAGACTTCCTTTCATCAATGTCTCCAGCCCAATCGGCATCACTATAGCCAATCAGGCGGAGATCTAATGCTTGGTAACACAGCATGTAGTTACTCGTTCCTCTGAGGTATCTCACGATTCTCTTGAGTGCCTTCCAGTGCTCCATGCTTGGGCTAGACTTGTATCGACTCACCATGCCCACAACATAACAAATGTCTGGCCTAGTACACATCATAGCGTACATAAGGCTTCCCACAGCATTGGAGTATGGAACCTTGCTCATTTTGGTCTTCTCTTCAGGAGTCTCAGGATGCTTATCAAGGCTCAAGTGCAAACCCTTCTCAACAGGAGTGTCGATTGGTTTGCATTTGTCCATATGGTATTTCTTCAAGATGTTAATATAAGTCTCTTGAGACAATCCCAGAAGTCTCTTGGACCTATTTCTAACTATCTTGACACCAAGGATGTAGCTAGCTTCACCCATGTCCATATCAAACGTGGAGGACAACCACTCTTTAGTGGATTTCAGCAACTCTTTGCTATTGCCAGCCATGAGTATGTCATCAACATACAAGGTCAGAATGACAAATTTACCATTGGATCTCTTAACATACACACAATGATCTTCCTCAAGCCTAGAGAACACATTCTCTGATATAGCTTGATGGAAGAGAATGTTCCACTGTCTAGACGTTTGTTTTTAGCCTTACAAGGACTTATTGAGCTTGCACATTTTGCGCTCTTGTCCTTTGACATCAAAACCTTGAGGTTGATCCATATAGATTCCTCCTCAAGTTCTCCATTGAGAAAAGCAGTATTTACATCCATTTGGTAAAGCTCTAAGTCCATCTGAGCTAGAATAGCTAGTAGAAGGCGAATGCAGGCAAATATAACCACGGGTGAAAAGGTTTCCTCAAAATCCACACCTTCTCTTTGGGTGTAGCCTTTAGCTACCAGTTTAGCCTTGAATCTATCAATAGATCCATCCGCCTTCCTCTTAATCTTGAGGATCCACTTGGCCCCAATGGCCTTTCGGTTTGGCGGTAAGTTGACCAAGTCCCAGACTCGATTAACTTTCATCGACTCCAACTCTTCCTTTATAGCTTCTAACCACTCTTTCGCATTTGGACCTTCCAAAGCCTCTTTCAAGGTCTCCGGTTCTTGCTCATCGATTACTGTCATCCCAGATGATTCATAATCAATTTCTTCTTGAGCTATCATGAGGGCCTCTTCTTCTAAGCAAAATCGCCTATGAGGAATGAGCCCGCATTTACTTCGACACATATGGGTATCTGATGGCTCATCCTCTGTGAGAGCTATCGGATCCTCAGCATTGCTGCTCCCACTAGGATTGACTAGTGGAACCTCATGTTTAACTTCCAGATCCTGATCCCGTGGAGTGGCAATGTCCTCATCTTGTTGTTCAAAGAAGACCACTGACTCTTTGATAGCTTCAGCAAGAGTTGGAAAAACATTTTCCAAGAATGTGGCATCCCTAGATTCCAGTTCCGTCCTTCTTTTACAAAGATACATTTTTTCCCTCTAGGTCCTAGTTTTCCATATCGGTGACTAGTAGAATGAATGTATGTCGCGCATCCCCAAGGATGCAGCAGACTAAAATCAGGCTTCTGTCCTGTCCATAACTCATATGGAGTTGAGGGAACCAATTTTATTGGAACTCTATTAAGGATATAGGCAACAGTCATTAGAGCATCTCCCCAAAACGAAATTGGCAAGCTCGCATGCGCCATCATGGATCTAACCATGTCTAGCAACGTTCTATTCCTTCTCTCGGCAACACCATTTTGCTGAGGATTATAAGGCATAGTGAGTTGTATAGATATCCCATTTTCATCACATAACGCTTTGAACATTATGGAGAGATACTCCCCACCTCTGTCCGTTCTGAGAGTTTTTATCTTACTATCCAATTGATTCTCTACCAAGCTCATGAATTTCTTAAAGCATTCTAGAGCTTCTGACTTGTGAGAAATAAGATAAATATGACCATATCTAGTGTAGTCATCAATAAATGTGATGAAGTAACTTTGTCCATGTTTAGTACACACATTCAAAGGTCCACAAATATCTGAGTGAATTAGTTCTAAAGGAGAAGTAGTCCTAATGCTTTTCGAAACGGTTTTCTAGTTGCTTTTCCAGCTAGACAAGATTCACAGGTCGGCAATTCAAATTTGGAGCATTCTCCTAATACCCCCTCCTTTGCCAACCTGTTCATCCGGTCAACACCAATGTGACCTAGTCTAGCATGCCACATAACTGAATCATTATTCATGGAACTTTGACTCATAAAGGCACTAGTGTTATGATTGAAATCATAAATTGTGACCAACACAATAAAACCGTCTGAAAGAAAGGCACGTCCATAATAAATGTTAGCAAGGTATAAACCCATATCATTGTTCTCAAAAACAACTTTAAAACCATGTCTCATCAAAACAACAACAAAAATAATATTTCGCCGCATAGCTGGTGCATACAACACGTCGTGAAGTAATAGGATCCGGCCACTTCACAAAGCCACTTTGCATGTGCCAACTCCAAGAACTTCAATGCTAGTGTTGTTCGCCATGTTTGTTCGCCTCCCACTTGGAACACGATGATATTCCACGAAGGCAGAACGATCCTTTGTCACGTGGTCCATGGCACCTGAATCAACAATCCACACAGGAGAATGATCAGTGAGCATCACAGAACTAGTCACGTTACAATTCGAGGGATTACACACAGTAATTACCTTTTGCTCAGTGCACTCACGAGCAAAATGTCCAGTCATTCGACAGTTAAAGCAAGTCACATTGGACTTATCTTTCCCACCTCTAGATCCTCGAGGTCATTTCTTTCCAGCTTTGTTTTCTATTTTGTGTGCATTTGCACCCTTCTTGCTTCTTGCCTTTAAAACCTTGAGTTCTATCTCTTTTACGCTTAAAACGTGCACTCCTCCGAGGAGCGTCAGCTTCAGTAGCAAATACTTCAGTTAGAGGGGATTCCGCAAGCATGCGGTCCTCCTCCAGCTCTAGGTGTTTTGCGGGCTGGTCAAATGTCCTGATGTCATCATCATGGGTCAAATGGACCTTCATATGCTCCCAATTCTTCGAAGGCAACGATCAGATGAGAGCAGACACTTGCTCCTCATCGGTCTTAGCACGACCGACAGCGCTCAGCTCGCTAATCATGTTTGACATTGTGGTAATATGCTGCCTCATTGTGTGACCTTGGCGCATTTTATACCCATCAAACATGAGCCCAAGCTGACGAGCCCTTGTGATGGAGGTCACTCTGTACTAAAACTTCACAGCTTCCCACAAGGCCTTTGCAGTTTGAAACTTTTCGAACCGCAGTAACAGATCGTCCCTCATTGAACTTAGAATTGTGATTCGAGCAATTCAGTCTTTCTTTTTCCATGCATTATAAACATCCAAGTTTCTGCGATGTTGGGTAGTATCCCCCTCCTAGGGGGGTGACATAGACTGGTTTATGTTTTCTAACATGTCCTGATCCTCTAAGAGATACTCATTTTTACGATGCCACAGATCATAATTTCTTTCATTGAGTTTATCTCCTCGAGTCAGATCAAGTAGCTATAAAGAATCTAGGACAATCAAAATACATAGTGATACATGAGTTCTAGCATAAAATATAATGAGCTACAATAGTCATAAAAAATAAATTGACTTAATAGCTATAGCATTCAGACCAAAAGAAAACATAAAGCATTCGATCAAATCCTCATGCAATAGTCAATAAAGTCATTTTACTAATCTAGATATTGAGCTCCATCATGATTTAATGACCCCAAAAAAATGTTTTAAATCATGGTAAATCAGCAAATGAAGAAGGTATTTGCCGCCGGTTGCAAGGTGGTTTACACAAAACACTTCTACCTTGCAACTCCCACTAGGCATGCGAGTTCCCAAAAAACGGTTTTCAAAAATAATCCAATCAACATCACACAGATATGATTACTACATTACTTCCATATCGAGCTAATGATCCCCATTAGGGATTTAGCCTTGTTGACGGGAACCTCCATGAGTCTTATAGCAATAATATCGCAATAATAAAAATAAAGGAGCCCTTCATATGCTCCCAACTCTTCGAAGGCAATGGTCTGATGAGAGAAGACACTTGCTCCTCATCGGTCTTAGCACAACCGGCAACGCTCAGCTCGCTTATCATGTTTGACATTGCGGTAATATGCTACCTCATCGTGTGACCTTGACGCATTTTATACACATCAAACATGAGCCCAAGCTGACGGACCCTTGTGACGGAGGTCACTTCGTACTGAAACTTCACAACTTCCCACAAGGCCTTTGCAGTTCACAATTTTTTGAACCACAGTAACAGATCATCTCGCATCGAACTCAGAATTGTAATGCGAGCAATACGGTCTTTCTTTTTCCATGTATTATAGACATCCATATTTCTGCGATGCTGCGCAGTGTTCCCCTCCTCGGGGGGAGACACAGTTTGGGTTATATTTTCTAACATGTCATGATCCTCTAAGAGATACTCAATTTTACGATGCCACAGATCGTAATTTCTTTCATTGAGTTTATCTCCTCGAGTCAGATCAGCGACAATGCTTTTGGAAGCAGCCATAAAAATCTAGGACAAAAAACCACATAGCGATACATGAGTTCTAGCATAAAATACAACGAGCCGCAATAGTCATAAAAAATAAACTAACTTAATAACTATAGCATTCAGACCAAAGGAAAACATAAAGTGTTCGATCAAATCCTCATGAAATAGTTAATAAAGCTATTTTACCAATTCATATATTACGCTCCATCATGATTTAATAACCCTAAAAAACGTATAAATCATGGCAAATCAGCAGCAAATAAATAATTATCCGTCGGTTGCAAGGTGGTTTCCACAAAGCACTTCTACCTTGCAACTCCCACTAGGCATGCAAGTTCCAAAAAACGTTCCTTTCAGAACATTCCAATCAAGATCACATAGAAATCAATTGCTACATTACTTCCATATCGAGCTAAGGATCCCCCATATGACAATACGAACATAACTTCAAAGTTTTTTATTCATGTAGGGCTACGTATTCATTGATTACATGGTTGGTGCTTCGAGCGACTGTAATTAACTATGATCTCTATAATCTGTGTGTCAAGACCCTCATTTCTTATCATGGAATTTCGATAATATAAAAGAATAATTTGAGCCAATTAAGGAAGAGGTAATTGTTTCAAACCATTTATTTGAATAATCACATTACAATGTCATTAAATTACTCTTGATATAGAATATTTTGTGTTGATAAATATCCAACTTTTCCATATTAAAGAAGAAGAACAAGTGTTGATAGGGTCCCAAGAGGGAACCTTCCATCCTGCTTCGGATGCATGTGGCACTAGTGGGACTCTTCCATTTCGAGCAAGACCACTCCATCATGTTCGGGATGCATGTGTTGTGAACGAGACTCTTCTTCCATAGCAAGCTAGAGACATGCATCCTAAGTGGGACACTTGAGTCCCGAGCAGGACACTTCCGTCTCGAGCAAGACACATCCGTCTCATGTGGACACATGGGTTAAATTGGTAACCAAAAGGAAAAGAAACAAACAAAACACAAATTTCTATGAATTTTGGCATTTCCATACGCATCATTGTGAAGTTGTTCGAGCTCAACATTGTTAAGCTTACGTCGAGTCCCTACTTGATAAAGATCCATATTCAGGTTCTTGATCGCCTTGAAAGCATGATGTTCGAGCTCGACCAGTAGCTGGCAAACCTTGTCGTATGATTGACATCATTTCATGCTTATATTTGTATCTTATATCCATTATCTTTCACCTAAACAATGCTACGTTATGAGTTTTATGTTTGAATTTCAGAAATAAATAGGTTTGAAGAGATGAAGAATAAAACGACCCAAAAGCATGGAAAAATGACTGAATTGTGAGACCTGAGGACTAAGATGCAAGGGAGAAGGACCTGAACATAAGACCAAAGGACCAAAGAGCAAAACAGAAAACTCCACACCATCTTGGGGAGTATTTTGGCAATTAGATTCGGGTCGGAGCTCCAATAAACAAAGTAGATGCATCAAAGACCGACAAAGAAATCCAGAAAAGCCCAGAATAAATTCTAGCCGGATCCAGACTTTATGGACCGCCAATTGGCGGTCTGGATCTCTCTGGATCCACTCAAACTTCGCGGGCACATGTATTAGGGGGTGTTTATTCTATTTCTGGTATTTGTTTAGTCCCATATAGGGAGATTGTCCCGGATTACCTTTTTCTATGGCTATAAATAGAACTCTTCACCTTCTATTGTAATCACTTCACATTTTGAGTGGCTATTCTTCCTACTAGAAGTAAGGCCTTGAAGCACACACTGAAGTAGGAGGATGCTACTTGAATTGTGAGTCATTTTAATAAAAGTTTCTTTATTATGTTGTTTGTTTCATGTTTCTTGTTTTACTTTGTTTAATTTCATTTCATTAGTTTTAGTAGCTTAGTTAATATGCTTTCCTTGCTTAGTTTAATAATTAGTCTAATGTGTAGTGAGTAGTTCCATCCCCTTTGGGGGTGGAGTTGATGTTCATACATGCATTAGAGAATGGAATGAATGCTTTATTTACAATGTGTTCATAAAACATGAATGTATGCTTGCTTGTTTAGGATAGAACTTATAACTTAATGAGTTTTGCCAAAATGATTAGACACCTCTCATGCTTGTTTAGGTTCTGAAATAACCAACTTGTATATGTAAATGCTAATTAACTAGGTTAGGAATGGATTGATAGATTTTGCCATAACATTTAGACACTTCCTATGCATGAAAACACTACATTTATTTGTGCTTAAAGAATGTGTTCAACACCCACCTCTTTGCATGTGTGCAGTTACTCCACCCCTTAGGGGTTTTCCATTTCTGAATTCCAGCACACTTATTTCATTCTTAGTTAAGTTTTAGTTCATCGTTTATTGTTCGTTTATGCATGTGTTACTTCGTAGTGTAGTATAGCGTAGATTAGGATAATCAAACTATCTTCCTTATTTTTGCCACTTGATTTCGTGCAAACGAGAGACTACTCACCTCCCTGTGGACGACCCGTATTTGCCACCGCTTCAACACGGTTGTGCACTTGCGGTTTAAATTAAAACGTTCAACATCGTACACTACTCGATATGAGGATATACCCAAATTCGTCTTATACGCGGTGCAGAAAGCCTACAATACGTCACTCAACTTAGTAGACCAATCCTTTTGTGAGGAATTAAATAGTCTTCTCAAGGATTTGCTGTAATTGACGGTTAGAAATTTGAACCTACCCATGAGTTTGCAGATGATATGAGTCCACAAGCTTGTGGGTGATTGGATACTTCCTCATAAGCGCTTTAAAGGAGCGACTACAAAAGTAGGTGCCCTAATCGCTAATTGTGGTACGAGGTTTACCAAATCGTTCAAAAATGTCCCTTAAAAATTTGGTAACCACTTTGTTGTCATTGGTTTTAGTGAGGATAGCCTCAACCACTTAGAAACAGTGAACAACTACCATAATATAGAGATTCCCAAAAGAGTTTGGGAAGGGACCCATGAAGTTGATGCCCCATACATCGAAGATATCGCGATGATGATATTTTTCAAAGACACCATATCTCGTCGTCCTATTCTGCCGAGGTGCTGGCACCTATCACACTTCTTACAAAATTTGTCAACATATTTGAATAGAGATGGCCAATAAAATCCAGATTGGAGCACTTTCGTAGTAGTTTTCTTAGCTCCAAAGTGCCTTCCGCACGCCTCAGAACGACAAAATTGGAGCACACTTTGGAATTCGTAATCTAGGACGTACCGCCTGAAAATTTGATCGGGGAAATATTTGAACAAATATGGGTCATCTCAGTGGAAGAATCTAACTTAAGATCTAAATTTTGCTTGGTCAGATTTTGTCCAACCCACAGGAAGTTGCTCAGTGACAAGGTAGTTCACGATATCAGCGAACTTCATTTGTCCTTAATTGTGAACAACTTCTCATCATGAAAGCTATCATTGATCATGGTGTCCTACAACGACAAGTGGTTAGCCACCACATTTTCACATCACTTTCTATCCCTGATTTCTAAATCAAATTCCTACAACAACATGATCCATCTTTGTATCTGGGATTTAGCATCTTTCTTTGTCATAAGGTGCTTGATAGTCGTATGATCAGAATATATTATCACACGAGAGCCTGTCAAGTATGATCAAAATTTCTCCAAAGCGAATACAATCGCCAAAAAATCATTCTCAATCACGATAAAGATTACTTGGGCATCATTAGTATAATAGATCACATAAGGTAAGTTGTTAATTCTTTTCCTGAGCACCACTTCCACAACAAAGTCTGATGCATCACACATCAGCTTAAAGGGTACAATCCACATCGGTGCCCTAATTATGGGAGCTGAAGTCATCTTTTGCTTTAATGTCAAGAAGGCACGAAGACATTCAAGTGTGAACTCAAAGTTGACCTCTTTCCCCAATAACTCAGTGAGAGGTCGAACTATCTTATTGAAATCGTTCATGAACCACCTATAAAATCTTGTATGCCCTAGAAAAGTGCAACTATCCTTAACATTACGTGGCGGTGGAAGATTTTCAATAAGCCCTACTTTTGCAGGGTTGACCTCTATATCCTTATTTGAGACCACAAGCACAAGTACGGTCCCTACCATAAAATGACAAATTCCCAATTCAGAGTGAGGTTCTTCTCTCTACAACGCTTGAGGAGGAGCCAAATATGAAGAAGCTATCTATGAAGATTTCAAGGAAACCCTCTACCATATTTGAGAAGATGCTAATCATACACCTTTGAAACATAGTTGGAGTGTTACCCGAATAGCATGTGACAATAAGCAAACGTTCCAAATGACAAGTAAAAGTGGTCTTCTCTTGATCTTCTGAGGCAATGAGGATTTGGTTGTAACATGAGTATCCATCAAGAACACACTAATACCCGTGCCCAACCAACCTTTCCAACATTTGGTTGATGAATGACAAAGGAAAATGATATCTCTAAATAGCTTCATTGAGATTGCGATAGTCAACACAAACTCACCAACCCGTATGGAGATGAGTTGGTATAAGCTCGTTATGCTCATTTTCTACGACAATCATGCAAGACTTCTTCGGAACCACATGTATTGCACTTACCCACGAAATCTCTGAAATGGTGTAGATAATACCATTATCTAAGCATTTGAGCACTTCCTTTTGGACAACCTCTTTAAGCACGGGATTTAGCCTTCGTTGTGAGCCCAATGAGGTTGAGAATCCTCTTCCATGTGGATCCGGTACTACATTATTCTAGGGCTCATTCTCTTAATATCCTTAGGACCACCCGAAAGCCTCTTTATTCTCCAAAAGAACTGCCTTATGGGTAGCTTCCTGGTCTTTATAAAGATTGGAAGCAATAATGACTGGTAAGGTCTCATTACCCCCAAAAAATATTTACTTTCAGGTTATTGGGAAGCAACTTAAGTTCAACCGGAGGTGGGTCCTTATCAGATTCAAGGTTGATTTCAAGTGGCTCAGGGGCCACATAATAAGAAGAGCAACCACCCAGGTGTGCCTCCTCATCAAGGAATTTAGAAGCGGATTCCTTAAGATCATCCTCTCTTACATCCTGGTTATTGGGAAACTTAATGAAATGCCGATGAGACTTGAATGCACTCATTAACTCAATCTCATTAGTGTCTTGAATGAGATTGACTCTGATAGGAACGTTGAATAAACCAGGTTGCTTACCCAAAGTGAAGATGCTAAAATCTGTAGTTAGATTACCAAAAGACAACTTCATCAAGTCATTTCGACAGTTAATCAACATTAGACATCGTCAGAAATGGCCTCCCAAGGATCACTGGGATATGTCCTTGTGGGTTAGACACTAGTTATGTATCTACGATAATAAAATTGACTAGAGGGTAGTCATCGTTGGCTTAAGGTCACCAATTCCTAGGTTGATGTAGATTGAATAAGGCAGAAGGTTCACAGATGCCTCAAAATCAAGTAAGGCTTTATGGATAGACACATTACCAAAGACACAATAAATAGTTGGACAACTAGGGTCCTTGTATTTTACTTGTGCAAACTGTGTCATAATCGAACTCATATTAGCAGCCAAGAAGACTTTCTTGGGACATTAGTTTGCATCTTCTGGGTGCAAAGATCTTTAAGGGATTTGACATATGGTAGCATTTGTTGAACAATGTCCAATAACATAATGTTCACCTTGACTTTCCGTAGTACTGCAACAATCTTATCACAGTACTCATCCCTTTTCTTTACCAACCTATGAGGGTGTGGTGCCTGGGGATATATGAATCAAAAGGTTGAGTCTCGAGAATGAGTTCTTTTGGAGGCTCATAACTCTTTTCTAGAGAGTTGCTCAGGTGTTCAGACGTAGGCATTTCAACTTAAATATCCACCATCCAACCTGATCTCAAAGTATGAACAACATTTGCATGTTGGGGAGGATGGTTTCAACATTGTTGGTATGATGCCTACCCTGAGAAGGTTGACCCCTAATATTGACTTGGTAATTGACCATTCTCATGATTACTCAGTTGTTGAGCCAATTGGCTCACTCACACTTCCAATGCTTTGACCGAAGTATTGGGAGCCAAAATCATGGTTAGGGTTCTCTGTATGAACTTTTGAAGGTTTTTCTCTAGAGTGGAGACCTTTGGGTCAACTTGTTGTGGAGATGGAGTTTTGTCAGAAAAACCAGACAATGGGGGTTGGTTTTGAAATTGAGTGTACGGCTGAGAACGTTGATGTGGGGGTTGGTAGATCACCGCTGGGTATGGAAGGTGAAAGTGTGGAGGTTAAGATTGAGCGTGCGAGCTCAGACCTTGACCTCTGTTATCCCCAAGAGAAGTTAGGGTTGTTACGGCATCCCAGGTTATAAGTGTTATTGTACGGGTCATTCCGAGGTCGTTGTTGATACGTAGCATTTGCATCCTCAGCTTCGTGGGAAGCATATGCACACTCCATGTCCACATGTCCCGTCAGATCGCACTTACTACAGGTGGGATTGGTGACCTGAGCTACAGGAGCTCGGTCCACCTCTAAACTTTCTAACCTACGTATGATACCAACCATTTTTGCTTTAGATGCAATAGTTGAATCTACATGGTATGCTCCAACTCAACCAGCAGATCAGACGGTCGGTGGCTCTCTCATGGTATCACACTCAAGTGTTCGTTCAACCATACTTTCAAAGGTTTGTTATGCTTCATCAATTAGCTTCATTTAAAAGTCACCCCAACACATCGACTCCAACATCGTGCAAGTGTTGTAATTCAGGCCCTCATAAACAATCTGGCACAATAGCCAGAGCTCAAGTCCATGATGAGGGCATTGTTGGAGGAGATCTTTAAATTTCTCAAAGAAGGAATGAAACGATTCGGCCTCAGTTTGATAAGACTAGAGTATCTAGTGCCGTAACTGTTGAATCTTCCTCTCAAGGAAGAACCTCTTCAGATAAACGATCACAAATTCCTCCAAAGACCGAATCGAGTTTGTTGGAAGGTTGTACATCCACTTCTTCATGTTATCCTTCAATGCAAAAGAAATCATCCTCAATCATACTGAATCCTCTTCCAGTTGTTGGAGCCTAAACATGACGCATACCTCCTCAAATTCACGTATAAAGATATACGGATCCTCCTTATTGGCAATCAAAGTAGGAAGACATACACATATACTAAGGTTTTAGTTTATAGTTATTCCTGCGAGCAGGGGGAGTACTATGCAAGATGGTTGCGCAAACAAGATTGGTCTGCTCCCACAATGTCATTGGTCTCTCATGTCTATCTTAGTTTTTTTCAATTTAAATTTAGTTAATTAGTTTATTTTGGTTAATTATAGTAATTAGATTAGAATGTGATTTTGTAGATTTTCTTAATTTAGATTTTCTTAATTATATTAGAATGATTCATTGTGTGAATTTGATTGTGATTAGTAAATATATTTTAATGTGATAAATTTGAATGATTTGTTGGATGTTGGATGTTGTTTTTGTTGAATGTTTAGTGTTTTGTTGGATGTTGTTGTGATTGTTGGTAGGAGTTTGATGGAGATGAGTTTGGTGATTGGTGGATATTAGTTTGTTGTGATGAATTTGTTGCATGTTCTTGTGATTAGCATTTTAGTTTGGTGATCAAGTGGGAGGAGGAGATGAGTTTGTGATGTCATATGGACTCTTTTCTTTAGGTTTGATTAATGTTGGTTTGATCTAAGAAGTGTTTATTAGAAGATAGATTAGTGACGATAAATGTGAAATGTAATGGATGTCAAAAGGTGTGTGTTTTTTCTTGTCAATACAGGTCTTCGAAGAATTTTCTTATTCAAAATATAGAAGAGCTTCTGACAAAATTATTAAAAAAAATTATTGATTTGGATTGGTGGAGATGCTTGTGGTTAGACCGGGGAGCAAATCCCAGTGAACCTGAGCGATCCTTGTTATATTGATTTGGATTGATTGACATGTGCTAGTTTGATTGAGTTAGTTGGATTGTCGGTTAGTTGATTGTCAGATTGGTTAATTGATTTAGTTAGATTGGGTTTATTCGGATTTATTTGGATAAGTTGGATGTGTTTGATTGATTGCAATATGTCGGATGTGTTAGATGACAATGAGTTGGATGTGGTAGTTCCTGTAAAGATTGAATTTAAGATTGGATGAAAATAAGATATGTGGAAACAATTGAATTTGAAACCATTGAATTGTTAAGGATAGAGGTTGAAACTTTTATATTGGATTTGGTTCTACCAAAATCTCTATAAAATTATTATTCCTATTAGTCAAATTTTTTAACATGTTTTTCCATTTTAAATTAATACAATCATGGCCTCATACAGAAGTTGAATGTTTGACAAGAGAATTAGTCAAACATTCATAGAGAATCTGAAGTCATTCCTGAACCTTGTCTTTGATCCTCACAATTAATACATTCATGATGAGAAGAGCTTATGCAAGCCCAGGCAAGAAATGTTGTAGCAAGAAGTAGGCGACGAGAGGCGACATCATCGATGATGTCGTCGTAAAGGGCTTTGCTCGTAATAACAGGTAGTGGGTTTTTCATGGGGATAATATTGCAACTTCGAGTGTCTAAGTAGTAACGGCAATGACAACACAACCAACAAAAATTGACTCAGGAGAGGATGACGTTGACAACATAGAGGGGATGATACAGGAGGTGGTGGAAGGTGGTAACGTCACAGTTGATTCATCGGGATCGGGGATCACAAAATATGCTAAGAAATTTCTTGGCTAAATAAAGGACAGAGATCAACCGTTGTATCCCGGGTGCAAACCAGAATTGATGAAATTATCCTTCGTCACCAAAGCATTTCACATGGATTCCCCTAGCAGACTGTCCCAAACTCCAACGCTCTCTCTCCACCTCCGACAACAATTGTCGACCCCAACCAACTCCTCCCCAATAGCATCGGCCTATCCCCAGACGTGGTTTTCGAGTTGTTTGCACGGTTTAGTGGAATTTCTGGTTTGGATTCTGAGATTGATGCTTCGTTTTTATGGTGTAGTGGATTTTTTTGGTTTATACTATTAGTGCTTATTTTAACTTTGCTTTGTCAAAATTTTCGTTTTGAGTTATATACTTGGATTTGACTTTTGCTTTGGTCTTTGTGTTGGTGAAGTTGAGTTTGTTGATTAGATTCAGATTTTTTTTTACTTTAATTTTGATGTTTTTAATGATGTGGTGGTGTTTCTGATCAGATTCTACGACCAATCCTTAGTTTCTGATGGTTCTGAAGTTTTTGTTTTGATTATGTGACTGATTCTTCTTTTAACTTCGATTTGTCTGCATTTCGATTTTGTTGTTGTTGTTACATTTTGTTCATGATCCCAGTCAGCCATCCCAAGAGGTAGTGATGATTTGTTTCTATAACAACATGCTTTGGTTAATTGGTTTTTTGATAACTTGTACTATTAATTTTAAGCATGACAAATTGAAAGGTTTGTTTACTGGGGTACAACATGCAACCACTTTGCCCATCAAGATTCTATAGGAAAGATGTCTGAGTCTCTGGTTGGATTATGCTTGGTGGTCTTTAGGGACATAAGGAAGCACCATCACCAAGTTGCGACTTTTGGTATAGTGGTAGACACACCTGATCCTAACATATAGGCCTTGACTTTGGGCATCAGTAGTAACAACTAAGCCACTAGCTCTGTGCTTAACAAAAAATTGATTGTTGGAGAACCCTATGTTACAAGTGAATGAATTCAGAAATTTAATCATAGACATAGGGTTCTTTTTCATATTTGGAGCAAGTAAAACATCATATTACATGAACAAATCAATGTCATTAGGGGCAGGGGCGGACCTAGGCGTGGGCAAGTGCCCACGCTAGAAATTTGAAATTACTGTTAGATATTAAGAAAAATAATTGTGTGCCCACACTACCGATCAAGTCCAGAATGACTTATAATTTTGAGTCTTATGAAGTTTTGAGTGTGTGATCAACTCACAATAGAGTAGAGAGGTAAGAAGTTATAAACCCCACCAAACAATTACTAATTTCCGATGTGGGACTATTGTGGATTGTGTTGTATACTTGTATAAAATAGAAACCATACATCATATTTAACATCATTTCCAATCTCTTTAATCCCTACAAATCATATTTTTCTAACCCAAAATCCACCTCCACCCCCAAATCCCTATTTCTCCCCCAAATCCACTCCTCCACGCCGGCTCCACCCCTCCTTCTACATTTCTCCACGACCACGAGATCACGACTTCGAAGCCACCTGAAATCTCCACCTGAATCCACCTCCGGCTCCACGCCTCCACCTCTCCAGCTCGACGACTCCACCTCTCCAAGACTCCAACTCCGCACATAGGTTTTCAGCCATTTCAGGTACAAGGGCAAGCAAAAATACAATGTTAAAACTGCTTTTGGATTCCCTTGATGTTTATGGTAGCTGATTTGAATGGTCATTTAGCCATTTGAAGATGTACTGATTTTCAACGTTTATGTAGCTTATAGGTGGTATGATCCAGACTATTTTTTTCTTTTTACGATACGATAATGTTGTTTGTAATAAGTATCCTGTGAAAATTGGAATGTCATGTTTGGTGAGAGTATGACCAAAATGCCAATGTTTTGAAAAAGTCGCTTTCACATATATTTTTTATTTCTGGATTTTTTTTCATATTATCTTCTACAAATACTCTTAACCTTAAATTTTTAACAAAAATAAAAAAATGAAATCACTTCAAATCTGTATCAAATATCATATAGATATAATTTCAATCGATACAAATTTGAATCAAATTTGATGAAATTTTGAATTCCATTTTATTAAAAACATTAAAATTAGGAGTAGTTGTGAAATGTAATATCTTCTTGAAATGATCAATTTGGCACACACAACAAATTAACTGTTGATTATTTTTTAATCTTAGTTAAGCATTGAACTAAGTGTTTGATGGGAATTAAACAAGTACCTGCCAACCAGCTTCTACTGGTGTGTGGGATGATACTCTCGCCAGCAGAGATTGAAGGTGTGTGGGACAGCGAGAGCTTGCTCTCTAGTCTCGCCTTTGATCCTTGGGGGTTCCTATGAATGTGTAAGATCCATCATTTTTCTTGAATTGCATATTCTTCTTGATTTAGTGTTTGATTATGAATTATGAGTAAAGAATAAAATAGCTCCTCTTATTTAGTGTTTGCTTTTGAAAAATTTGATCATTGTGCTATTTTAGAGTATGGAGTCTGATCAAAACTCTATTCAATTTTTGTTTTTCAGTCAGGAATGGATAAGTTTTTTATTAAAAAACCCAAAGAAACACAACCACCGAAAAAACGAAGTCGAGTTGAAATAAATTTAGTTGAATTAGTATCAGATCCAGGAGAACGAAAACAAATTTCTGAATTTCATCCTACTATGCATAATGAAATTCATAGAGAATATTACTTAAGTGGACCTTACCGCCCTTCTGATCCTAAGTATGAGTTCCCACAAACCAAGATTGGTGCCAAAATGTGACGGTTCAACACCGAATGGTTCAGTGAATTCAATGATTGGTTAGAATATAGTGTCACAAAAGATGTTGCTTTCTGTCTTTATTGTTATTTGTTCAGCTCTTCTGGGACAGAGAAAGCATTTGTTTCGATAGGATTTAGAAATTGGAAAGATAAGAAACGTCTAAATTCCCATGTTGGAGGGCCCGATAGTGCTCATAATCATGCCAGAATCAAGTGTGAAAGCTTGACTAACGAAAAGAGACACATCCGACCAATGTTATATAAGCAAACAGATCAAACACGCAAAAGTTATAGGGTTCATTTTAATTCCACTATTATAGCTGTTCGTTATCTTCTGAGGCAGGGATTGGCTTTTCGTGGTCACGACGAAACTGAAGATCATGCAACAAAGGAAACTTTCTAGAGTTGTTAAAGGCATTTAGTGATATCAGTGAAGACATAAAAAATGTTATGAAAAATGCCCCAGAAAATGCTAAATTGGTCTCACCTAAAATTCAGAAGGACATCGTTAGTGCTGCGGGAAGTGAAACAACTAGTGCAATAATTGCTGAATTGGGTAGTTCTTTCTTTTCTATTTTAATCGATGAATCGCGGGATTCATCGATAAAGGAGCAAATGGCTATAGTGCTATGGTTTGTGGATAAAAATGGCAGACTTGTTGAACGTTTCCTTGCTATTGTTCATGTCCGTGAGACTAATGCTAAATCTCTAAAGGAAGCAATCGAGAGAACACTCTCTAAAGGTTTGAGTATTGCAAAAATACGAGGTCAAGGATATGATGGAGCAAGTAACATGAGGGGAGAGTTCAATGGATTGAAGACCTTAATCCTTAAAGACAATGAAACAGCGTATTACATCCACTGCTTTGCACATCAATTACAGTTGGCCTTGGTAGCTGTTGCTCGAAATCATGGTCAAGTAGACTTGTTTTTTCATGTGGTTTCAAGTCTGTCAAATGTCATTGGAGTTTCATGCAAAAGACTTGATATACTTCGTGAAAGACAATCCGGAAAATTGCAAAAACACTGGAAATGGGAGAGATTGAAAGTGGGAGAGGATTGCATCAAGAGACTACACTCAAAAGGCCAGGTGATACGCGTTGGGGTTCTCATTACGGTGCTTTGATAAATTTGAGTCTCATGTTTGGTTCTAATGTTGATGTACTTGAGATTATTGAAGAAACTTCAAATTTTGGGAAAAAAGGAGAAGCCAACATTCTACTGGACAACTTGCAAGACTTTGAATTTGTTTTTGTTTACATTTGATGAGAAATATCTTAGGACTAACTAATGATCTCTCAGTGGCATTACAAATAAAAGACCAAGACATTATTAATGACTTGGATTTAGTGGCAGTGGCAAAACAAAGTACAAGAAATGAGAGAAGAAGGATGGGATTCTATATTAGAGCAAACTACCCAGTTCTGCACAAAACATGATATTATGGTTCCTATAATGTCTGAATTTTATCGTCCTCGAGGGCGTTCTCATAGAAGAGTAGAGAAATTTTCTAATGTGCATCATTATCGTGTTGAAATATTCCACACAGTAATTGATATGCAACTTCAGGAGTTGAACAACCGTTTCACAGAGGGGAGCACAGACTTATTGATGTGTGTATCGTGTTTAAGTCCTACAAATACTTTCTCTCAGTTTGATAAGACAAGATTGCTTCAAATGGCCAAATTTTATCCCAAAGAATTTTCTGATTTTGATCTCATTGTTCTTGAGAGTCAATTGGAGACTTATGTTCGTGATGTCAGATCCAATCCAGAATTTGGAGATTTGAAAAGTTTAACAGAACTCGCAGAGAAGATGGTTCAAAATAAGAAAAATTTAACTTTTCCGTTGGTTTTCTTGTTGATTACCTTGGCATTGGTCTTGCCAGTTGCAACTGCAATAGTTGAGAGAGTGTTTTCGGCCATGAATGTCGTGAAAAACAGATTGCGGAATCGGATGGGAGACGAATGGGTTAATGATGCTCTCGTTACGTACATCGAACAAGAGATTTTCGATACGATTAGTGATGAAGTTATAATGAAAAAATTTCAAAGCATGAAACCACGTAGGATTACCTTGTAACAAACATGTTTGAATTTAATATAAAAACTTTTTTAATTATTATTATTTGGTTGATATATTTTTAAAGGGTGCCCACCCCTAAATATCGTCCTGCGTCCGCCCCTGATTAGGGGTATTAGTTGAGTCAGTGTGTGTCACAGGAAGTAAGGTTGCATCTCCTACTGTAATACCACTTCTACCTTTTTAAGGTATGAGATTGTAGAGAATACCTTTGTGACCTGTCATATAGAGAGTTGCTCCAGTATCTGGGTACCATTCTGAGTCGGCCTCTTCCATAGTTGTAGCTGTCAAGACTTGAGGAAGCTCCTTGGGCTAATAAGTGTGATTAAATCAATGCCAACAAGTTAAAGTGTTGTGGTATGCCTTGAACCAAATCTGGCATACATAGGAGGCCTCCTCTGAGTAATGCATTCAGAGTTGAGCTTGTTCTGGATCTCACCGAGTAGTGGTCCAGGAGGGACAAGGTTTTGAGAGGGTGGCGGACTGGAATCAACGTCCCTTCGAGTTAAAGCCTCCATCTACCTTTCCCTTTCCAGAGTTATTTCGTTTTCCATCTTGGTTTTGACCACATAATGTCATGGCTCCAATTGCATCGTAGTCATGGATTTCAACCTGCGCCTCATAGCTTTGAAGCATCGCCATCACTTCCTTGAGGTTGTAATGGGAGGCTTCAGGTTAGTAGTTGGGAAGGCATTGTACTCCATTCCAAGAAGATTTTTCTCTAGTTCTTAAGGGGCGACCAATGGTAGCAAGCTCATCACAATTGTTTTTGAATTGCCAAAGGTAATCAGAAAGGCTTGGGATGTTTTCCTTGCAGAGAATTTGAAGTTGTTGCTGCAAGAAGAACTCTTCTTAAGAATCTTGGGCAAGCAAGTACCTCAGCATTTCCCAAACCTCCAGGTTTCTTGATCAATAGTTAGACTCATAACGTCTTCTCCTAAGGTACTAATAATTCAGTTTTTTAGGAGTTGGTTTGATCTCTTGCAGAGTGCATACAACGAGTTTGGAGCACCTTTGCCTTCAAGTCATTCATTCTCCGTGCTTCTACTCCTTTCTGGAACTGGAAACTCTCCATTCAAAAGCCCATCATGCCTATTCATTCCAAAACATTGGTGATCTACATTTCTCAGATTCACGAATACAAAGTTGCTAATGTTGTGCGAGCAAGAATATGGATATGGATTGAAGCCTTGAAAAACTTCGACTGGGCATCTGCGACATACACTATACCGTGAGACATCATCACCATGCATAAAGGGATCTTTGGGTGTTTGTTCTATCACATTACTCTCCTCTAAAAACTGCGATACCATGCAAGAAATAGAGATCCATTGATGACAAGGGTCTTCGACTCAGATTGGTGATCTAAACAAGCGGTCTCAGACGTTGGATCGGTGGTGGAATTAGGGTTTTGTTCAAGAAAAGGAAGGCAGAGAGAACAAAAGAAGTAGTGGCAGAAGTAAAGATTTCATTAAGGTTCGAGGGTAATTTATACGCAAGTGTTTGAAATCTTCTAGCCCTTTGGTAGACATGTCAATCTCGTGTAGTATTGTGTCAGACAGTTTTGTTGTCATGCCAAGATTTCGTTATCATGTCAGGATTTCGTGTTATCATTTATAGTTCAAATTGAAGAAGAAAAATCATCATGTTTAGATTAAAAATAATTAAGTGACATGTTGTATTGATATTTTTCTTTCTAAATAACATCTTAATTGACTATTATCAAGTAAAAATAATTGATTGTCTAACAAAAGATGTAATTCGTGTCAGTTTCGTGTAAAAAATAATTTATCGTGTTGTGTTCGTGTCAATTCGTGTACCAATTATTTATATTTCTATCTTCATAAATCTTCATAATAAAATATTTCAATCATACAAAAAAAATTGTGTAAAGTCATGTCTAAATTGTGTCACATTATCGTGTTGTGTTTGTGTCGTGTCCAGAATTAACAAACCTACCCTTTAGGTTGTCGGTTTGGCTAGGGTTCGGATTGGATGTTCGGACCTTAATTGGGTTTTGCACATGGCGTGAGTCATTTGCTTAGCCCTACGTACACATGACTAGACCCAATTGCATCCTCATGGACTCAATCACAACACCATTGACCAAAACAACTCAATTCGGCGAACTGAGTTGGATGCTCAAGCTCGATCAGTTGTGGTTCTTATCACGTGGCTTGAATCTTGATTTATAGCACAATAGATTGATTCCGGGCACAATTTACATAGGTTGCACCAGCCAAACCAAGATAAGCCCTAAATCAAGATTTGCAGGTCACTTCGTCATTACTCATATTGTGGATTTTATAATAGTCGATTGGTTTACGCTGTTAGACATTTATGACCTCTTAATTGACTAACAACCCCAAAAACCGGACTTCTTGATTACATTGTCATCCCACACTAGCTCTTCACGTCCTGTTTTTAAATTTCACAATGTGACCTTCCCTTGTGTTGCCCCGAAGACCTTTCACACCTCTTCCAATCACTTCGTTCAAACCCTTCGTCGTGGCTTTTTAAAGTAAGTGGATTTTTTATAGAATAATTAAATCTGAATATATTAATTTAAAAAACAAAATGAAAATAGTTATTCGATTCCAAAAGAACTTCTCTTATTGATTTACCCAAAATCATAAGCCAACCAAACCATTGTGTTCTTAGTTATATGGTTATTTGTATTCAATAAGAAAACAATCTAATAAACAACATCACCTTCAAGGAAATTTTCTTGTTGATGGATCATTTTTCCACTTGCTTCTCTAGCTAACCTTGATTCGCTAGTATTCATGTAGACTGCATAGAGAACAAGCTGAGCCAATCCAAACATCAAACCTGCTCCATTTGGAATCTGCATCATAGACAGAGTGCTGACGCCTTAATTAAATACAAAATATTAATATGTGAAGTTATTGATTTTTCGTTAATTTAAAAAATTATCCAAATAAATTATCAATTTTAATTACATTAAGGAAAGATTTAAGTAAATATTGTCCCTTAGAGTAGATGACATTGTAGTTATATTGTTGTTTTGTTAGGTGAAGTGAAATTTTGAAATAAAAAGGTTCCGTTTAAATTTTTTGAAAATAAAATGAAAAAAGTATGTTCGTAAGAACAAGAATGGTTAGATGTTAGAAAGATTAATGGTTACATGATTGAAGGGCTGGAAAGGTTAACTAGATGATGTTGTTACAAGTTTGAAAATAATATGAACAAACAACTAGAATAACTAGATGTTGGAACGGTTAACTATACACATCTTCAAAAGTTAGTTTCGAAGAACATACCCCAACGAATATATCTCGAACCAGAATTGCATATATTGTCCAAGTGACTCCGTTGATGAAGATGCAAAAGGAAAGGAGGAAAGGCATGAACTCCACGCTTTTCGTTCTTGTCACCAACCTCTGTGCAACCAACATTAGTATGGATATAAAATGGATATGAAAAGGAGGAATTGTTAAATGAAGATCATATACGGTTACAAAAGGTAATATTCATGTCCATGTAAAATGGGTACGAAAACGGATTGGATACAATACAGCTAAGAAACAAACAATATCGGACGTCAGATACAAAAGAATTACCCATACTTCAAGTATGATATACTAGTACATTTATATCGTACATAAGAAAGCTGTAGAGAATAAAAAATTAGGAGCATTTCAAAGTAGTTAAAGTAATAAATTAAGTTGAGAATTGTAGTTCTTTCCAGAAAGCAAAATCCATCTTCAAGATAGACGCTAAAATCTGATTACTTATCCAAGAAATTTTTCTTACTCAAAGGAGGCATCATGGTTTCGTCGGCCCTACTTCTGCTGGTCTGGACTTAGATTACAAAGACGACACGTTGCCAAAAAAAATCATTACGTAAACACCAATTTCCCCACGAATGAGCATAACCAGATCCGGTCCGGTCCCATTTCGGTCTGGACCGGATCCAACCGGTCCAGGTTCCGGTCTGGGCCTTTTTAAATTTTTGGTTTCAGTCCGGTCCGCCGGTAACATTTTCGTTTTTTTATATCAAAAAATCCGATTTTGGAATGGACCGGACAGAACCGGATCGGTCCGGTCCGGTCCGGATACTCACCCCTAAATTTCCCACTTTTAGGGAGTTTTGTCAGTAACTACTATTAAATTTTCAATAACCACCCTTTTCAGGTAACCAATTGTACTCCGCAAGTCTTTTTATTAAAATTAGGCATTTATGATATCTATTAACGTGTCAATTCATGTGTTTATCTAACAATTCTACTTTTTATGCACAAAAACGAACTTGGGGTAGCTCACTTTGGAGATTCATTGTCTCATCCATGTGTTTGGGTTTTAAAATGCGGTTAGTAGTAGAATAGATTCGATTACTGAACCGTTATTCGTCGTCCTAAAATTACTTAAATCGTCCGTAAAGATTATAATTTTACCCTTCTACCCTTTCTACTTATATAACTCTTCATTTCACTCTTCTAACACCACTCTCTCCTCATATTACTCTTCTATTCACCAGATACAATGTCTCGGATGCCAGGAAAAGAACCAGCAGACGCCCCGGATTACTCAAAGATGGTAAATTGCCTTGTTTATTTTAATTTATTTATTTTTAAAAAATTGGGTGGGGCGACCGTGGGAGACGCCCGAACATAGGGCAAGGCGTCTGCGGGAGCCGCCTCCCTCCTAGGGGAGGCGGCTCCGGCAGACACCTTCCGAGCGTTGGAGCGTCTCCGGTAGACGTCCCAATTTTATTTTTTTAATTTATCTAAATTGATTATAAATTGTGATAAATTTAAAATAAATTGAATATTATGTTAATAATGAATTAAATTAGTTTAGTAAATCCTTTATTGATTATAAATTGTGATAATTACTAAATAAATCGACTATTAAGTTAATAATTAGTTTAATTATTTCAGTAAGAAATTATTGATTAAAAGTTGTGATAATAGCTAAATAAATTGATTATTAAGTTAATAATTAGTTGTGTACGATTTTAGTAAAGGATTATTGATTAATTGTGATAATTGTTAAATAAATCGATTATTAAGTTAATAATTAGTTTAATTATTTTAGTAAATCCATTAAAAAATTTGTTTTTAAAATTGAATTAATAATCATCGGGTTACCGTGGAGGAAAAGGGAAATCAATTCCCTTACGCGCGGTACGTAGTGTAGTAGATGAGTCAGGTCCTCGTCATCCACGTAGACGGGATATTTCTGCTTGAGTTAGGAGAGAGAGATCTTTTACGTCGTCGTCAGACACCTGGGGATTCTTTCGACGACGAGGATGATTCAGATGAGTTGATGAGTCACGACGAGAGTGATGATAGAGGCCGGTATGGCTTGGGGCCACAGGAGGAGGTGATACATCAGTACAGTCGAGGACGGGGGCAAGATTGTAGTCCTTCGACTGAGTGGGTCATTAGGAAGGGTCGAGGTGGCCGGTTTTTGACCGGTGATTCAAGTTCGTGCACTACAGACACCCGAGCTCAGAAGAAGAATATGGGTGAGGACGAGTCTTGGATCGTGAGGATATGATACCCGGTGGTCCTCTAGATGGCAGCGTTATTCCCAGTTTCGGAGGCCACGTCGCTAGACGCATCTGGGATGACGAGGATCGGAAGGTTTTGAAGTGCCATAATCGGCACAGAGCCTGTACGACATTGCAAGCTTGGCGTTCAGTGATGACTGATGATATGACGGTGACCGTTACTGACAGTGGATTGGGTCACTTGCCGTACAACATGTTTTCCTGCATTGACATGTCGTTGATTTTGGCTTTCGTGGAGCGGTGGCAGCCTGACACCAACACTTTCCACTTGCCGTTCGGAGAGATGACGATCATGTTGTATGATGTCTTTCAGATTCTGCACATTCCTGTTGAGGGTCATATGGTCAGTGCGCAGGAACCGACATCTGAGCTGAAGTTATTTGTATCTGAGTGGGTGTCAGCCTGGGAGGTCTTGGGCGGGATAGCTCATTTTGGAGTGGCGGTGGTGTTAGTATCGATGTTGTGGACGAGTGTAGCAGACGAGGGGCAACCACCACGGACTGAGGATACGCAGATGACTGCTTACCTCTTCTTACTGCTAGGTTGCGTCTTGTTTGTCGACAAGAGTGGTTCCAGAGTCAGACCACGCGACCTATTGGAGGCGAGGGAGCCAGATACCATTGGTCAGTACTCATTGGGGTAAGCGACGTTGGCATATCTGTATCGCCAGCTGGGTATATCGAGTCGTGTTGATTGTTCTGGGATTACGGGTTGTCTTACACTGCTGCAGGCTTGGATCTATGAGTATTTTCCTGCTTTCCGCCCGCATCGGGAGCGAAAGATTATTGAGCGTGGTCATCCTCGTTCGCGTATGTGGGTTGTCCGGGCCGAGGATAAGAGTGAGGGTCGACTTCTTTCTATTCGTAGACGGCTAGATCAGATGACTGCATCGCATGTATATAATGTCTATATTATTCACATTTATTTACATTTCAACTTTATTATTAATAACGTATAAACGTTTAGGTGGAGTGGTTGTCATATGGTCCTGAGCCTGTTGTAACTGTGCCGAGGACTACATTTATGGGCGTTATTCGTTATAGGGATATCACATAGCCTTATTTACCTGATCGCGTGTTACGTCAGTTAGGTTACGTTCAGGTGATCCCGGTTGACATCCCGACGCCCGAGCATGCAGTACGGTCTGCGATTGCGACGACGTACGACATCAGGCATAACGTTTCGTTCGCGGAATCGGTTTGGAGGACATTTCCGAGAGTAGGACGACTTCACCTGGACGATCTGAGTCGTAGCCGCGACCCCTCCACTTGTGATGCAGATTAATTAAAGTGGTTCGGTAGGTGCTCACATCCACATATCGTACGAGGTATCATTCCGAGACCGGAGAGACCACTGAATAGGACATGTGCCGATGCGGTAAGTTTATCTAATTTTATTTGTAATTGTAATGTAAATTTTGTTATTATTGTCAATGTATGCTAATTTTTATGTTACATACAGTGGATGAATAGGGTGATACGGTGTACGCAGCCGTTCTTGCGATAGAGAGACAAGATGATGACTGAGGATACGAGACTTGCATGTACAGATTTGGATCGCCTCATCGAGGATTGGAACATTCTCATAAAGAGGATGTGCACCTATCTCATTAGAAATCGCACGACGGACGTACGACCAGTTGTCTTGACCACCATGGAAGACATCGGCAACACATCGAAATCCACAGTTGTCATCAGCACGTACGTCATTCCACCTCTCCAGAAATGGTAAAATGATTCCTGGCAGTCTATCAACATATGGGAAATTATCCACGTCAATCCGTCCGGACACTGTAAGATAGATAAATAGCAATTCATTAAAACAACAAAATAAGGATATAATATATTCAACCCTATCTAGATTAGTGATATATATTAAATAACAACAAAGATAGCGTCATACCAGATCCTGTGCTCGTGTTCACGGACGATCGAGACGAATTAGAAGACCAACCACGTCCCCTGCTCCCACTACTGCCAGACCGACCACGACCTCACTCAGGATACTCGAAGGCACTCGGGTCACGACGTGTTGACTTTCCCGTAGGTCGACCTCGTACCTTAATATTTTATGCGGGTTCTCCATAGTTTGACTGATCGGGTTGTAACTGTTCGTATAAAATACGAGAGGCACTACGAATAACTGCAGGGTCGTTCTCCAAAATCTCATCAACGAGCTTCCGAAAATGCTCGACGTCTTGTGCTGACTGTTCCACAAGCTCTGACATCTGGACTCCTTCTCCAATGACAAGTGTTTTCGAGAATGGATGAATCTGCTCTAAATAAATTTCATCACCTGACGCAAAACACTCGTACATGGTACATGCACAAGGAATCTCATGTGATTTCAGAAAAGCACACCCGCAAGGATATTCAACCTCATCACTTAAGTCTTGCATTCTCTTCAACTCCTGAGTCAATAACGACAAGCAGCGATGCGAAACTCGGCCATTTATATGCTGAAACCAAGGACCTATGTAGTTTGCCACAGTTCGACGTCTCGAATCTTCAATAAAGTTTCAAATATTCGTCAGCTGCATTTCAATAGCCGAGTTCACGCGGTCGAAAAGAGTGTCGAGAGCGGAAGTCGATGAGTGATCTACTCTTTCAGAGCCGAATGTGCATTTTCCACCCTGTAGTTGGTAGTGTTGCCGAAATGAAGAACTTTATTCGTCCAATTCAACACAAACTTTTCTTTATGCACCAACCACGTATCTTGTACATACTCCATCAGCACTGACCAGGACTTGTAAGAATCTTTCAGATTACGGACTGTTCTATCATAATCCGTCTGTGAATCAGAAAACACGACTTTCCTCCACTTTCCACTCCTGAAAATCTCTGCAGACTGCTTGTCCTTGCCGAAAATGTGGTATGAATAGTTGTACACGTCTTTGTTGATATGCCAGGTGCATAATAAATGAGCAGACTCGGGAAAACATATGTCACTGGTCGCATCAGACCCAACTCCTGGTCCGTTATTATTGCAGTCGGGCTAATAATATCTAATTACAGATCTCGTAAACTCTCCAACACCCACTGGTAACTAGACTCAGTCTCATCCTTCAAAATCGCATATCCGACGAGGAAATTCATGTTTGTTGGAGTAACCCCAACCATCTCAAAGAAAGGCATCTTGTACTTGTTCGTTTTATACGTAAAATGCATGCAGATTAGGAATGAGTATGTACGTAACAACTAAACAGAAGTCGGATGTGCCAAAAATGCGCGAGTGAGAACATTAGTTTCTTCATCTGCCACAATCCAAGGCAAATAGTTATGCTGCACTGCCTGACTGAGAAACAGCTGCGTGGGATTCCTGTCTTCAGATTTTGTTCTTCTCATGTACACTCTGAAGTTATAAATATGACTTTGATTGGAATTATCCTCCGGGAATTTCTCCTTTACCACCAACAAAATATTACGTGGTCTTGTTTGTGCCTCTGTCATATCACGAACAATTTGCTTGGCCCCAGCACTAAGTACGCTGACCTGTTGGTGACCATCTGAATAAACTCCAAGTGCGTAGTTGTACTGCCCATAGGTGCTACTAGAAATAACGACTCATCCATTACGATCCCGTCGCTCGACCACTTTTACCAAAAAACGACAACCGCAACCTTTTCTTTTTGTGTTATTTTGCAATACAATACTCGTATCACGAGAACTCATTTCACGTCTGCGATCACATCTCAGGTAACAATCCATCCAGTTATCTGCTTTTAGTTTGTATGATTATATAACCAAAAAAATCCGACTCTTATTGCAACTTGTTTCGCCCATTTACAAGCTTCCTCGATTGTTGTAAATATTTCTTTACTATCAAAAAACTCATTGTAATTTATTTCATCACCACCGAAATCTTGCAACGGAACCTGAAAAGAAATTAATTTAACAGAAAATTAAAAAAAATAGGCGTCTGCCCAAGCGGAGGCGCCTCGCTAAAAACATCACCACCGAAATCTAACGTGGAGGCGCCTCGCTAAGATGCCTCCTCATTGGTGGAGGCGTCGTATCCAGACGCCTCCACCAATGTGGACGCGTCTTAGCCAGACACCCGAGTCGAAAAAAAAAATCCGACCCTGTTACCTCGTCAGATCCAGGTGTTTCGTCAGGCATTTTCGTGGTGTTGGTACTAGGAATGTGAGTAAAATTGAGCTAAAAACCTTGTTTAAAGACACGGGACGAAATGAGTATTAATTGATTTGTTAATGGCAAAAATGTAATTTTTGGAGCGATTTAAGTAGTTTTCCGGCAACAAATAGTAGTCTCATTTGATTAAAAGAACTTTTATGCCCAACATGTTATTGTTAATTATTCTCTTAAACAAAAAATATTACCAGTTTACTCATTTATGCTAGAGTTATTTCTTTTTCATATAAAACTTGGGTATGCATTTCCCAGTTAATTTAACAAGATTGTGTGTAATAATTGATACATACTCGATTACACATAAGAAAGTTCCATAAGCATTACACAAAATCGAAACTAAAGCAAACAAACAAAAACCTTAAAACCCACTAGTTTAGAGGGCTCAACGCGCACACATGCCTCAACAAAATCTCCAAAACCCTACATGCACACAAACGGTATTTTAAACTCTTTACTAATGAAATAGTAGTAGTGGTATCTAATATTAAAAAAATCAATCCCTTCAAATTGTCAATAATTGTCATAGTTATTGCCTTTGAGAGTTCCTTCGATGAAAGCGTGGAGTTCCAAGATGGACTGAGCCACGTCCAAATAACTTTTAATAAAGAGAGATTTTTCTTTCTCTTTTTTAAATGTATTCTAAAAGTTTTATATTGATATGTCAATTATTATAAATTGAATGTGTAAACATTTTGTTCATTGATTAATGTATTCATCGTTTGGAAATGTTAAGGAACAGACTTTTGTCCTTAACCGTAGACCTCTAAAAGATAATGATTTGCATAAATTAAAAGTTATTCACAATCATAGTAATTGATATGGAACATTAATTACCGAGTATTTAATTATTTTAATACCGCAAGTGCACGACGTCGGTGAAGACTCTGGTTCTTCAGAAATCAAGTGGCAAACAAAACGGGAGAAGAGATATGATTATGCTAAAGCTAAACTACACTAAACTAATAAGTACGAAATGTGAAAGAAAGCACGAAAGATTGGAAATCAGAAAGAGAAATCCATAAGGGGTGGAGTGTGTGCACATATGAAGTAAAATAAGTGATGCACGATGCATGTAAGCATGTATATGTGTGTCGTGTGTGTGTGTCTTCATGCATAGGAAGTGTATAAAGATGTGGCAAAACCTATTAATCTATTCACATAACGTATCAGTAATTACTACTTGATTAACATAAGATTATGCTCTGCATGAGAAGTGTCTAAAGATATGACAAGACTCATCAAAAACCATAAACTCATGTGAAGAACAAAGGTAAGTATGGGAGGTGTCTAAATGTTATGGCAAAACTCATCAAAACAAAGTTTCTTTAATCAATCAAGCAAGCAAACACAAATACAAACACATAACTAACATGTAGCATATTCAACAGGAAATTTCAGTTAATAAACATGAGAAAAATAAACATGGGAAGTGTCTAAATCTTATGGCAAAACTCATCAAAATTCCCCAACATGTAGATTAAAATACTCCCAATGAACATACAAAACATGCAAGTCTACACAATCAAAAATTCATCAAACTTCACAATATATATGAACATCATCTCCACCCCCCCCCCCCCCCCCCACCACCCCCCACCCCCCAAAGACGATAGATCTACTAACTACACATTATTCTAGCAATTAAACTAAAGAAGGAAGGAGACATTCTAACTAATTTTACCTAACATCAAAGAAATAAGACTAAGCTAATCATGCATAAAAAAGAAACATGAGAACAAAACAATGAAAAATTATTTTATTAAATGACTCACATTACTAGTATCATTCTTCTCCACCTTGAGTTTTTGCTCCAAGACATACTCCAAGTAGAGAGAATGTCACAAAGCAATGAGTGAATACAAAGGAGGATGAGAAGTTCTATTTATAGCAAAAGAAAAAGACAATCGGGGGCAATCCCCCGATATGGGACTAATACACTATTAAAAATAGACATGAAACACCCTAATACATGACCCAACTAAACTCAAAAGATCCAGACTAATCCAGACGGCCAATCAACGGTCTTGAGCCGCCAATTGGCGGTCTATATGCTTCAGATCGGGCTCTGGTTCGAAGTGTTGTTGTCTGACTCGATTTCTTCATGTATGATGGATGCATCCTAATCGGTTGGGTGACTTGCGACCCGAATCCAATTGCCAAAATACTCCTCATGATGATGTGGAGTTTCTTCATTTGCTCATTGGTCCTTTTGTTTTACATTTGGGTCCCTTTCTCTTGCATGTCAGTCCATAAGTCTTGCAACTTAGTCATTTTTCTTGCTTTTAAGTCCTTTTATAGTCTCTCCTTCTCAAACTTAATTATTCCTGAAACTCAAAGATAAAACTCATTACGTAGTATTCTTTAGGTGAAAGATAATGGATATAAGACACAAATATATGCATGATATGATGTCAATCACTGAGATAAGATTATCGTTTTGGTTATCGATTATTGTAGCTCTACAAATATTTGACGACACTAGTATATAAAAGAGAAAATAGTTTTTATATTGAATAGACCTAGCAAGTGAAACATTATAGATTTGTGTTATGTGTCATTAATGTTTTCACTGTGTCATGAATCCTAAGATATGAGACTTATGTCTTTTCACATGAGAAGTGTTCAATTTGGCTACTGTCAAAAGCTATCAATGAGCATAGTGATAAAGAGAATAGATTGTTGAACTCGACTTATGCTAGAGAAGATATCTAGTCAAAAGATTATCATTGTCTCTTAATTAGAGTGATAATATTGGTGGGTCCCTTGATAAAGAAAATTTATAATGTGCACAATGTGACTTGAGTTAAGTTACATATTTATAATTAGCTTAAGAGGTCAAGAAATGAAAATATAATACAAAGGTGATACATTTCTACTTTGTATATATTCTCAATATCATGAGGCAAGAGATAGACAAGAGTGATGTCTTTTACATCACTGAATGTATCGTGTTTAGTTTGAGTGAACAAGACATCTATGCTAATTGGGTAACTATAATGTGTAGTTAGATACCGGTTATAGTTTATGATATTAAGTGTTTAATATCATTACCAATTTAGCTTATATCCTCATACATGTCACACCAAAAAACTGGAAAACAAGAAGCTGGATTTTATGTTCATATGATGTATCAGGTTTCATGTGAAATATCATACATGTGTTGAATCGATAAAATCAATGTGTCGTGGAAATGACATATTTAGAATCATGAATCAATTCATAAGAGATTTATGTTTTATGGAGTGTAATAGTTTGACATTACATAGGATAACATATTACATGATATGTGGATTTTCTAAAAACCCCAAAGATCAAATTTTGTTGGATGAAAATCCAAAATTTGACAAAGGCAAAATCAGGACAAAACGGTAGATCGTTTTAGGATCGATTGATCGAGTTCTTCGGAACGGTCAACCGAATAGAGATCGGATACGCATGGGTCGATCGAAAATTACCAGGACGTGTCTTGATAATAGGATTGGTCAACCGAGTGTAGTACACGGTTGACAAAAAATCTCCAGGAGATATCTTGGTCATATAACGGTCAACCGATATAGTGACACGGTCGACCGAAATGTACCAGTAAAAATTTTGGTAAGTAAACGGTCGACCGGAGTGAGATGTGGTTCGACCGAAATTTTCAACGGAATTTTTCTCATGAGTATTCGGTCGACCGTCTAGCTCACGGTCTGACTGAACTTGTGAAAGTTATAACCGTTCGGTCGACCGAGTGCTGATTTCGGTCGACCGTTCGGCACGATTCTGCCTTGAATTATTAAGAGATTAGTGTTGATCATGGGTTAGATTTATTCCAACTGTGGTCAGACGTTTTTTAGGATGATTATGTGTCAATTTGTGATTTTTTGGTTTAAGGGAGAGAAAAACAAAAGATCATGGGTTAGTGACAATACAAATAAAACACGTCGGTTGAAGAAAAACCGACGTGATATTAGTATATGTCACATCGGTTGTTGTTCATCCGACGTAACTTGTTACTATGTCACGTAAGATAAAGAAAAACTGACGTGAAAAGTTTATTTCCGGTCGGGTTCTTAATACCCGACGTGAGATTGCAACGTAATTCCACGTTTTTCCAGCAATGATAGGTCTACTCTCGCTACTTGTTTTAATTAATACAAAAACACACACTCTCTCTCTCTCTCTAACCTCCCTACTAATCCATCCAAATTTCTCTTAATTATTTCAAACTTTTGGAGATTAAAGCTCAAAGAGATTTAAAGAGGTTATTAGCTAGATTCTATGCTTGATTTAGAGATCGAATTGGCTAGCTCATTTCTCTCTAATCTTGGTTAGGGTTTGGTGAACACTTGGAGGTGAATCGGCGAGCGATTCAACAGACAACACAACTCCGGATCTTCATAAAGATTTTAGAGAACCTTTATGTATGATCCTCTTATATTTGTTTTAATATATATAGATTATATGAAATTAGAATAAATATAAATCAATGTACATGAAATTTTTGAAAATATGGAAATCGATCATGTATGCATGTATAATTTTAAAAAATATACATAGGGGCACAAAATCCTACATATACCACTAATTCTATTTTAAATCCTAACATTTCAAAGATGTTATTGTAACTGCCGAAATTCGATATTGGATCTTTAATTATCTTAAGACAATAGATCTTTCAACTGAGTTAGTCCCAATTAGCAAGGTTTTAAAAACCGGACCGGACGGTTCGACCCGGTCGAACCGGGAACCGATGGTTCAACGGCCGGTTCAACTAAAAAACCGAGCCTCTAGTTGAACCGTTCTGAACCAGATTGAACCCGGTCCGACCGGGTCGGACCGTTTGGTTGGACCGGTTGGTCGGACCGGACATAAAAATATTTCAAATTTTCCTAATTTTTAAAATCAGAAAATATGATGATTTTTTTTTATTCTTACAAACAAAAATCCACCACCCACAAACTCTTCTCTCCCTCACCAAATCCCTTCGTAAGTATGATGTCATGGATAATATTGAAGATTGATTTTGATTTTAGATTCTTAATCCAAATAATGTTTTCTCTAATTCGTATCCAAGCAAATTTGTTCCGTTAAGTAAATTGTGTTTGATATCATGAATTATATTTAACGTTTGGTGTGTGTATATATTAAATAATTTTACAAAAATCGGTTCAAACCGGTCCGACCACCGGTCCGACCGTTAATATTTATTCGGTCCGGTCCAACTTCGGGTCTCAAAAATCATGATGTCATGCTGACGTCATCAACGGTCCGACCGTGGTTGGACCGTGGTTCGACCACATTGAACCAAACCGAAGCTTTATCGGTTCGATGACCGGTTCAGTTCTGAAAACCTTGCCAATTAGTATAATAACGAAGAGAATTATTTATTTTATTGATAAAAACAGTGGAAAGAATTCTTGGTAATTAACAATAAGGGTGAGTTAATGTTTCACATGATGCGAACATGGCCAGTAACTCGTAAGAGCAAGTGCTTTATTATTTTATCTTCTCTATCACCCGAAACATATGTAAGATATTGTTGTGACTCAATATCTGGTCTTGAGTTTTGACTATCTCGAGACAAAAGATTTTTCAACTGACTGAATATCAAAATCTTAAGTGTGCCGCTTGATATCTTGATGCATTAATATCCTGAATTATTAATGACAGAAGTGTGCTAGTGTATTACAAAAAAATACATATCTATAATTCTTCTGTTATTAGACTTCTTAGCCGGCATGAAGCCTACCAAAATGAGTAGCATCTGTTATTTGACTTCTTAGCCGGCATGAAGCCTACCAAAATGAGTAGCATCTTGAAGTTTAATAATAAAAAATAAGAATAAAAAAAATCGAGAAAATTGATTACACATATGTCAAGTTATATATGTTCAACATGTATGTTCCACTTCCACTTCTTTCATGATGCTCAAAATACTTATTTAAAAAATGACAGATTAGAATCACCTCAAAATCTACACTGCACGACAAATGAATTAAGAACCGAAAGTAGGGCCAAGAAAAATAATTGAATATTAACTTTCGTGTCAGTACTTACCATGATAGCAAGAGGTGCAGTGTATGAGAAATAACATAAGACAAACACAAATGGTGTCAATCACATCGTACCGAAAGCTTCGTTTATTACACGAAGAGACGGATCAACAAAGGCATGAGTATTACCAGTAAAGATCCAAATGGTACACCCTATTACATCAGAGTTGTCAAAAGGCACGACTACATCAGAGTACAGAAAGAGAAATACAAGTAGTCATACTACCTAGAAAAATACACGAAGAGGATCCGATCCCAACGCACCTTCATCCTCAGTATCCACCCGCTAGAACTTACTACGGTCCTGAAATAAAACATGCAATAACAATGCCTGAGTTTCCATAAGGAAATCTCGTATGCCAAGCTCACCTATATGAATTAAGGATGTCAATCGTGTCACGTCGTGTCAAGTCGTATATATAAGCTCTAGTGTTGTGCCGTATCTGACTCATTTAATAATCATGTTGCTAGACTTCTGCCGTATCCAACCCGTTTATAATTGTGTTGTCATATCCAACCCGTTTATACACTATTATTAAATGGGTTATTTTGTGTACACGTTTAATACGACTACTGTTTACACCATTAAACAATAATTCATACACAATTAGTTTCGTTTATTACACGAATACCGGATTGCATGATTGCACGTCACTCGTTCATTATAATTTATAACTTATATATTACTTGTAGGCTTGTCGTTGTTAGTCGTGTATTAATCGTGTAGTATTCGTAACCGTGTATCTAATTACTTGAATGCTTATCGTGTTTTATCGTGTCTTAATCGTGTTAATCACTTTTGCAGCAGAAATCCATATCCAACCCGTTTAATAATCGTGTTACCATATCCAACCAATTTATTAACCGTGTTCAAATTCTCAATCCATATCCGCTAAGTTCGTGTCGTTTTCGTGTCGTGTAATAGTGTTTCATGTAAAATTCACAGCCCTAATATGAATACAGTAGTACAAATGAGCTTATCAAACTAGTAGCATGTCATGTCATCAACAGTAAGGAAAACAGTTCCCCTGAAGGGTAAAACAGGACATCAGTACGACAATCATCATCGGGTCTCCCTCGGAGACCTATCGTAGTCACAGAAGGTCTAACGACACAATACGTGACGCTCCCCACACGTGGCTATACTAATCATGGGGTTTGGCAAGGAGCGCCCGCAAGGTCCGGGCCATTAGAAATAGATCTGTAACAATCGTCGTCAAACCACACCAACGGAGCCATCGCTCGGTTGGTCCATCAATCATCTCATTAGGTTCCCAGCTGAGGAAAACATAGTCGGAACAACATCGGCCCATCATCGCCGGAACAACATCGGCGGCATCACTGCCACAACATCGGTGGTCCAACATACGTCCGGCACAGCATCGGACGGTTCCGGAACGAAGTCTGTCAGGTCATCAGGCTCCACGAGCCGCACATCATCAAATATTGGGATCCACGATCCCTCACGTTTGCTACTCTACCATGAGTCCATAAATCCATCACATTAAGTCATGATCCATACAAGGAGGTGACACGTCCCGAATACCCACACCCTTCCACACGGTGGTCCCTGGGCAGGAACGTGTAACGCGCCCGCCGTCACCTCCGGCTCACGCATTAGGCGAGGACACGGGATTCCGTGGACAGAGTTGGCATCATACATTGACGGGGAATTCAATTCTGGGCACGAACGGTCGATCGCAAGAGGCAATCCGGTTGACCGTTCCCATGGGGTTCGATCGACTGAAAGTCTGCAACGGTCGAACTCTCTGCGCCTAGCCTAAGTCCCAACGGTTGACAAGAGTCTAAAACCGATCGACTGATACGTGGTCAAAATCATACAAGTCTAATCGGTCGACCGACTTAGGGGTCCCGGTCGACCAAATACAACCACGGGCATCCTAGTAGTCTAGGTCATCAATTGGTCAAACAGTGCATAAAATCGGTCGAACAGTGCATAAAAACGATCAAAAGTACATAAAGCAACTTAAGTTCCGGTCGAACCAACAATAGGTACGGTCGACCGCAAACCAACAGGCAAACCCCGACGCACCAACACACGCACTTCCGGTCGACCACCACAAGGCATCGTTCGACCGGTGTTGGTTAAAGTTGGGTAAAAACACTAATATGTCGACCGCCTGAAGAAACCGGTCGACCGTTGGTCGACAATAACCTTACGTCAGATAAGGCTTTTACGTCGTTTCTCGCCGCCGGTTAGGTCTCCGACCTCTCGCGATCGACCACTACATAACCCCCTCACGAGTGAGCAACAAAACAAACTAATAAGCCGACATACCTCTGAAGAAGACGGAACTCGCCGGAGCCTCGCTCGCGCTATGCCACCTCCGAAAGTCCTCGTGCCTCACACCACGAATTCACAACCTCGTCGTATTCCTCGCTAGCTGCCGCAACTACACGCCGGAGCTCCGCTGGGCTGGGTTGGCGGAAACCGTGGAGAGGAGGAGTTGTGGGCTAATGAGAGAGAGAAAAGTGAGGTGAAGGTTTGCTTCAACCTTAAGTAACCCAACACCTACACCCCCTCCATCCCTCCCTCACATCCCCACCCTACCTCCATCACCTTAAGCACCCCCAACCACACCTCCTTCACGTCACCACCACTCCACCATACTCCACATCACATCAAACATACCCCTTCACCTCACCATCACTTCACGGGTACCCATGCCTCCTATGCCAATCACCATCCTTTCTCTAAAGCCAACATTAAATCCTTAAATAAGGATTGAGATTTTACAATCCACTCCCGTTAAAAGAATTTCGTCCCGAAATTCAAAACAAGCAACTCATCGAAAAGCTCCGGGTATTGCCTCTAAACTTCCTCCTCGATCTCCCATGTGACCTCGTGTTTGTTGTGATGCCGCCACCGAACCTTTACCATTGGAAAGGTCCTCCTCCTGAGCTGGTGATCCATACGATCGACAATCTCAATTGGTCTCTCCTTAAGGGATAAGTCCTGCTAAATCTCTGACACTGCTATCTCAATCACATGAGTTGGATCTGCAACGTACTTCCTCAGCATCGACACGTGGAAGACGTTGTGAAGACCTGAAAACTGCAGTGGCAAAGCAATCTGTACGCAACCTCTCCAACTCGGTCGAGGATCTCAAACGACCCAACATACATTGGTCTGAGCTTCCCCTTCTTCCCTAACCTTATTACTCCCGGAGTCGGGGAGATCTTCAGAAACACGTTGTCGCCCACCTCAAAACTCAACATCCGCCTGCGTCTATCAGCATAACTCTTTTGCCTGATCTGTGTCGTGGTCAGTCTCCTCCTGATCACATCAATCTTCTCTGCATACATCTGTACGAGCTCTGGCCCTACTAACAGACTCTCGCCCATATCACTCCAGCATACAGGTGATCTGCAAGGCCTCCTGTACAACGCCTTGTATGGTGTCATCCCAATACCAGAATGGTAGTTGTTGTTGTAGGCGAACTCTATCAGCGGCAACTGCTCATCCCAGTGTCCTGCTCAATCCAGTGTGCATGCCCTCAGCATATCCTCCAGGGTTTGAATCGTCCGCTCTAACTGACCATCTATCTGTGGGTGGAATGTTGTACCGATCCTCAGACGCGTCCCCAAGGCCTGCGACAAACTCCCCTAAAATCTGGATGTAAACCTGGGATCCCGATCAGAGATGATGCTCACTGGTACTCCATGAAACCTGACTATCTCCTCCACGTACAACCTAACTAGACCCTCCAAAGGCAACGTGGTCTTAATCGCTAAGAAGTCAGTCGATTGACTATCACCCAAATCGTGTCGTGGAATCTCCTCGTCTTTTACAGCCCCGTGACAAAATCCATCGTCACGTGCTCCCATTTCCACTCTGGCAGCTCAAAACACTGCATCGGTCATGTTGGTCGTTGATGCTCAATCTTCACCTGCTGACCGACTAATCATCGATCCACCAACGCTGTAATATCCTTCTTCATGCCCTTCCACTAGAAGTTTCACTGCAGGTCCTTATACATCTTCATGATCCCAAGGTGAATGGTATATCTCACTGTGTGCCTCCTCTATGAGGTCATCTCTCAGCTCATCCACCTTTGATACCCAGATCCAACTCCTGAACCTCAGGCCACCGTCAACTCCCATACTGAAGTTCAATCCATTCCTAGCAGCTAACTGCAACAGACCAGCTAACTCCTCGTCATCCCGCTAGCCTGTACAACTCGTGAGACTGTCTGCGGCTCCACCCGAAGTCCAACAATCATTGCTCTCTCAGAGCCTCTGTGAACGGTCTCCACTCTGACAAAGTCTCGACTGACCTCCACTCCTGCATACATAAACCCACAACTGATACCTCTACTCTCCTGCTCAGGGCATCTGTAACAGAATTCACCTTCCGCGGATGATAGGAGATGGTGAAGTCATAGTCCTTAATGAACTCGAGTCATCTGCGTTGCCTCATGTTCAGCTCCTTCTGCCAAAAAAAGTACTTCAGGCTCTGGTAATCTGTGAAGACCTCAAACTGCTCCCCGTAAAGATAATTTTGTCAGATCTTCAACGCGTGAACCACCACGGCTAACTCCAAATCGTGAGTGGGGAAGTTCTTCTCGTATGTCCTCAGGTGTCTTGAAGCATACGCAACCACCTTCCCGTGTTGCATCAGTACACAGCCCAAGTCAATCCCTGACGCATCACTGTAAATCACATAGCCTCCACTGCCACTCGGTAGTGTCAGAATTTGTGTTGTTTTCAGTCGCCTCTTCAGCTCCTGAAAGTTGTCATCACACTTCTGGGACCAAACAAACTTGACGCTCTTCTGCGTCAATGCTGTCAACGGTGAAGCAAGCCTGGAGAAATCCTGAATGAACCGTCTGTAATACCCATCTAGTCCCACGAAACTCCTGATCTCAGTCGCGCTCGTCAGTTCCCTCCATTGAGTCACAACCATGACCTTCGCCGGATCCACCGATATCCCCTCTACTGACACAATGTGCCCCAGAAAAGCCATCAGATCCAACCAAAACTCACACTTCTTGTACTTGGCATAAAGATGTTGATCTCTCAAAATGCCAAGCACAATCCTCAGGTGCTCTCGATGCTGCTCTCTGTCTGCGGAGTACACCAAAATGTCGTCCACCAAAACGATGACAAATTTATCGAGGTACGACCAGAATGTCTTGTTCATCAGATCAATGAACGTTGCAGGTGCATTCGTCAATCCAAAGGGCATCACCAAGAACTCGTAGTGCCCGTACCGTGTTCGAAAAGCTGTTTTCTGGACGTCTGCCTCTCTGATCCTCAACTGATGGTATCCTGATCGCAGATCAATCTTCGAGAAGACCTTCACCGACTGCAACTGATCAAATAGGTCCTCGATCCTAGGCAAAGGGTACCGATTCCTAACGGTAACCTTATTCAGCATCCTATACTTGATGCACATCTGCAACAACCCGTCATTCTTCTTTACAAATAGTACAAGTGCTCCTCAAGGTGAAACGCTCGACCGGATAAACCTAGATTCCATCAACTTCTGCAACTACTTCTTCAGCTTTGTCAACTCAGCAGGTGTCATCCGATACGGAGCCTTCGACTGAGGTGTCGTACCTTTGGGTATAAACGACAAAACTAACGGTTAGATAAATAAGTTTACACGGTCGACCGAAAACGGGCAGTAAAACACTAACAAGATATATGTTCACTCGGTCGACGGAACAGTCTATTTCGGTCGACCGAATGTGGGCAGAATGTTAAAGTTTTGGTTTCGTGTTTTCTGGTCTAAGTTTTGGTGATCTATTGAAGTTCAAATTATATGAAAATTTGTGTGTGACTTTTATAGGGAACCTAGTGTGTTTGAGTAGGTTTTAGCTCAAGTATGCTCAATTTACACAATGTTCCTAAGACTTAAAAGAAAATGCAAATTACATGTCTTCAAATGAGCTTAATTACATGTCTTGATTTGATTTTTTTTGTTCCTTAAGTCTTGATCACCTGTAGAAGTTAACACAAAACAATATATATGCAATGCAATTTGTGTGCTACTCTACATTGATTACAATTAAGATTAGGTTGATTAAATTATCAAAACATATATTAAGGCCAAAAAACTAACTCATCTCTGGAAGTGTAACCAACTAAATTAACATTTTTTGCCTAAATCACAATTTTGTAGCACACGCATAGCATGTGTTGTCCGCTAATATATAGAAGTTTTCTGTAAATTAATTACCTGTCAGGTTCTAGTTAATGGATTTTATCCATGAAGTTTTAGCTATAGTTATCCACTTCTGCTGTAGGATATCCTCCCGGATTTATTTTTTGAGTATTGCAACTAAGGTTTTCAAAACCGAACCGGACATTGAACCGGCAACATCAAAGGTTCAGAGGTTCGACCGGAATCAAACCGGTTGAACCGGTGACGTCAGCATGACGTCATAAATATATATTATAGATATAATAATTACATTTAATTATTTATTAAGTATAAAAATATTCAAAATATTTAAATCATATTACAAATTTTCAAAAAATCAGATTTTTCTCTCTGAACCGGTAGTTGAACCGCCGGTTCAACCCGGTTCAACCCAAAAACGGGTTTGGAAGGTGAACCGGACCGGACAGGCCTCCGGTTCACGGTTCAACCGGTTGAACCGGCCGGTCCGGTTTTAAAAACACTTATGGGAACATTTCACTGTTCATCCACTTTTTGGAGCTGAAGTTGTGAATTGTGACTGCATTGCTCGTGGCCCTTTGAGTGCATTGTCAGGTTCTTGTGGGAATGAAAACTACATGCTTATCATATTTTTTCTTTCTCCAATTATGTTGAAAACAACCCAATGAGGGGTGCTTAGTTTTGATAGCATAAAGCTTCTTGTGCTTTAACAAAAACATGCAAGATCAGTGGACGACAGTTTTGAATTTTTATATATAAGTTTAAAAGTGCTTCTTAATTTTGCTCAGCTCAAATGAGGATTAAATTTTCAAATAAATCTTTTGGAGGTAATCGATATGTATATACACGCAATTTTGTACACGTATCGTTTCTAGATCTGTATAACAAGTGGATTTTGCAGTAGAAAATTACCTCAGGTGTAAAGTAGAACCACTAGTTTGACGTGACAGTGGATTTTGCAGGAGAAAATTACCTCAGGTGTAAATTAGAACCACTAGTTTGACGTGACATGCCTAACATTTCTAAAGAAAAAAAAGTCTAATTTGGGTGTAGCCCCTGAAGGTGAGGTTCTGATCAGAAGTCAGTTTTTGGGAATGTGAATCTAGAAGCAACTTTTTCTTCAGGAATGAGAATTGTTTGGATAGTTAGATGACTTCTGATAGTGGGTGATGTCTTGTCAAAAGAAATTTCTAAATTGTCCTTAGACTTTGATTAAATAAAAAACCGTTTTAAATTCGTATTAAATGTTTTTTTCTGAAAATATGTTTTTAATTTGTTTATTTTTTTTAAAAATCATTTTTTAACGTAAGATTGACCTTCAAATAATGTGGAGATAAATAAGTCCAAACAAAACTATAAATACGAAAGAGCTGAGAAGCTCCTCCACCCAAGCTTCTCCTTCCCAACATAAAAGATGCGTTTGTTTTTGCACCAGGAGCCGGGCTTCTCCATCGCATTTGGATGTGCGAGCAGCACTGTAGCTGTGCTTGGACTGTGGGGGAGTGGGATCCTAGGCATCCAAACGGGGTCTACATTTTTAGAATTTTGAAATTGGAAGGTGAAAATACACCACATGGTGGTACTAGTATAGTATGTCAAAAACCTTATATAAGTTTATCAACAATGTCTAAGATTGTATTTCAAATTGACAGGAATCTGGAATCAAGATCTCATTACGAGAAGCAGTACATTTTGAACTTAACAATGAAATGAGCATAACAAAAAAGGCATACCAGAAGGGGGTCGACGTTGTACCTCTTACAGGGTGGCCATGCCCCTCTCCATCTCAACAAATTGGTTCTCATAGAAACCAAAGACATGGACGATGGTGTGGTACATGTCTCGTCGATCCCAGTGCCATACCTCGGACAATCCGGGGAGGTGGTACTACCGGTGTGCCTTGGACTACGTGTGACTTCTTCAGCCTTTCTTGCTTTTATGCTCGCTGTCGTTAGTGGTTTGTAACAATTTGTTGTTTGTTCGAACAAGATCCCCTCAATCGTCGATTCTGCTTATGGGAAGACGTCCTGCTAGCTCCTCCAAACGCCGCCCTCCAAGCACTGAGACAAGCTTGACCGCTTCTTTCACGACGTTCACCAGATGCTTTGATACTTCGACGAGCGTATTTCCTGGATTTGCCATTGGGTTTCTAACCTCTTGTGAAACTCACCTTATTCTTGTTATTTAGCGAATTTTTTGGTTAGTGGTTGATATTTAGGTCGTACATCCTTTTCCAATGTTTTATTGTTCATGCATGGCAATTAGTTTACAATTTCCTTGGTAAATGTTTCCTAATTTGAGATGCTCAGTAATGTAACTTCAAATATCACCATAAGACTACTCTTTTACTTATCCTGTTGGGTCCATGTGTTTGAGTTTAGTATGGTGAGTCATTCTCCTCGTTAGTTTGAAGTGTATGTGTGTTTTCTGTTTATGAAATCCGATTATTGTTTGAGTTGTTTAGGTGTGTGCAGGCATTGAGTAGTACTTGGACTTGTTTTATAGTTCTTGTACTTTCTTTTGTTTCCTGCTGTGTTGATTTAGGTAAGAAAAATGTTGCGATTGTTTATGTTATTGGTGTTGGTTTTGTTTTTTTCCTATCTTTGGACTCGTCATTTGGTAGTTAGGCATATATAATCATGTTCATTGGTGCTGGTTGTGGGGGGATGCTCACTTATTTTTCTTTTTTCATGCTTGCTTGAAAAAAGAAAAATATTTTGCAGTTAAAGTGTTTTTTTTGGGATTTCTGAATGCATAGTACGTGTGAACTATACTGAGATTTCTTCTCACTTACTAGAAATGCATTACCTGGTGAGGAATTAGTATTAGAGTAGTGCTCATTGGACTCATATTTCAGTCTCCAAAATTAGGCTCCCCCACACCTCCACTCACGCATTCCCTGAAACACACATAGTCCAATGAACATGTCAATTCGAAGAGAATTGTTGCTGAAAACAGGTCCATTCGATGAGAGAGAATATGCAAAAACAATTGCCTCCCATCTTTTTCATTTCTCCGCAGCAAACCGTCTTCTTCCTAAAAATCTCCGTTCCTAAACACTTGTTCCTCATCCATCCTATCGCGTCTACTAATTGCCCCATTGTGCTATCCCTCATCATACCTGGTATCTCTTCTTCGATTTCACCAAAATTAATTATGGGATTAAATTTGGGCTTTTGAAATTTCGAAACCCCACAAAACTACCAAACTCCCATCTTTTTCATCGCCACAACAGAGTGAACCGTGGCCGCGATCAAGGGATCCTATTGCCATGTCTTCCGACGCTAGCGCTCACGGTGAGTTTTTTAGCACATTTCATGTTATTAGTGATGTTTTTTTTTCGTAGTGGATTTTCATTAGCGATGTTGGTTGGATTATTTTATCGGTGAGAAAATTCAAATCGACAATGTTGATCATATATATATATAATTTTGTTCTGATATATCCCATGTTGAAATTGTAGACTTTTAGTCTTCTATTTTTTAGTTCGATGTCGATTTTTCTTCGTATTTGTAAATTGAATGAGGTCCGATATATCCGAAATCCAAAAATGGGAAAATATATCTGAAAGAAAAAATGTAAAGATATATCGGAATAAAATTTTATATATATATATGATATTAGCGCATAAGTAAATTCAAATAATAGTTATGGATATATGTGGTATCTAGTGTTGTCTTGGTCAGATATATCGTGGTAGTAAAGACTTTAGGTTTTGGTTTGGATAAATTGATGGGCAGCTTGTAATGTGTTAATGTTCTCTATGATTGGCTTCTTGTGGTTGTACAGTAGATGCCTCTAATATATCTGTTTTGTTGTCAATAATATACCATTTCAGATATATCTGGCTCAGATATATCCATCTCATTGCTTTAGTCATTTTGATAGTGGTAGGTAAGGTAAAACAAATGAATAGTTATATGGGGAAAATATTAGATATATCTGATATCATCTTCACACATATTTGTGCATTGTTCAAGGCACCCAATATATTTGACAAAACAGATTTGGTTTTGATTGTCTTGTGTTGTAGTCTGAGTTCTAGATATATCTGAGTACAGTGGTTCGATATAGTTGCCCATCATATGTGATTTTACAATAGCTCGTTCGGATATATTTGGGATGTAGTCAATAATGAAGCATTTGTCTGATATATCTGATTCACTACTTTAGTAATTTTGATCAGACTTTTTATATAAGATAACATCAAATTCATCAGATCTCTTTGAAATGACCACTTTAGACTGTGTGAACATAAGATATATTTGCCTTGTTGTAGATAGGTAACCATTGTACTCAAATATATCTAAGTATAAGTTGAGCCAAGTAATGGACATAACAGAAAATATCATTTATGGTAATGTGTTAATGTAAGAGAAATCTGAATGCCTTAGATGGACAGATATATCTGCCACAACATCATTTTGTTTAAATTTCTTCACTTGACATTAAGTGGCTCCACAATATTTGAGTTTTATTAGTCAGAGTAGCTGTGATATATCTTATTGCGTCTTCTAACATATCTTTGTCCTTAGCACTTTGCCTTATAACATATCTTTTCTAGATATATCACATATTGCTATCAATTTGACATCAATTTATGTTATTCAGTATCCATATTTCAGTTATTAACGCTTTGCCCTCATTGATTTACTAATATCTATCTTGCATTTTACAAAGGGTAACATTAAAGCCCTAAACACTAGATGCACATTTAGCAAGACTAGAAGTTGTTTTAAAAGTCTCATTGAGCGTCAACAAATGTTATTGAGAGAGACTCATTTCGGAAACCTTAGTTTTGTGGGGCCAAACACAGATCGTACACTGCTGACAAAGTTGGTTGAGGTGTATGACCTTGAAAAAAAGTGTTTTGTTTTGGAGCCTATGAGTTTGGATTGAAGGTAGTGGAGTTCGAGCTTACAATGGGTCTTCCAATCAGCGGAAGTAGAGTCAATAAGAAGGTGAAATCCAAGGTGATGAAACAAAAGTACTTTCACGATGGTGATACGTCAGTTTCTGCAATCAATTAGGCTATGGAGAAAATTAAGTCCTCTGAAAAGAAGACTGATGCATTGCATACATTGCATCATATGTCTTTCATTTAGATTAATTTTATATCAATAAATGCTACTAAGGTATGTGTTTAGTCTTATTTACAGAATACAGGAACTTGAATACAAATTACCCATATCTCGAGCATAAACGCGTGCAATGGACTCACTTCTAGCATAAGACCAAGTTCAAGACAATCGGGCGCTAAATTGAAGTCCAATTGATCACATAAAAGGCCAAGGACTTAATTGCAAAAAATCGAGGACCCGACTACAATTTTACGAGAACCAAAATATTATTTTGGAGAAGTTCAAAAGAAAAATCAAATTTAGATCTCCAAATATATGAAGGAATTAATTCCGATCTCAACGAAAAGGCAAGAAATAAATCCGGACGCGCAAAGGACAACTAAAGTATACCATAAACACACAGGAAAAATCCGGATTGATTCTGAGCCAAAAAGGTGGCGAATCGGCCGCATCTCATGTACAAATTGCGGCGGATTAGCCGCACAAAAGATGATCCGTGCGCTCAAATTTTTACCAATGTTGTATTGACGCGTGTACTTTCCGTTTATATATTGGGATCCCCTGTTGAGGCTATAAATAAGGCTGAATCATGTATTGTAAGGGACTCCCAATTCCATTCAATAGCAATAAAATTCTGTTCGTTTATTTTGTATTTTTAGTTTTTTTCGTAGTTTCTCTAGGACCCCTTCTCCTTCCCTCCATCCATGAGTTTCTAACTCTCTCCAACGGGTGGGGGTGATGGACTTAGGGTGATGAGAAGAAGAATGATGTTATTATTTTAATTTCGTGTTAGTATATTTTGATTACTTGAGTTTATGTTGAGTCATTTATCATGTAATGCTTTATAACTAATGTGATTTATTATAAGTTTCAGATTTCTCTAATCAAAACCTGATATCTAAACCCCCACCACCATCTTTGTTCTCGTTTTAGTTTTATTTGTTCATGTTTCGTGCTTTAGAAAATTAAAAACCAAAAATCTCAAACCAAACTTATTTCTCTCTTTCTTTCCTTAATCGAAAATCACAAAAATAACAAAGTTCTCTCCCTCCTTGTGTTCGACCCGTACTTGTCGCGTCTTCATCGACGTCGTGCACTTGCGGTATAAATAAAATTCTCATCAAATTTTTGACGTCGTTGTTGGGGAGGCGACGAAAATTTTTGTTTATTTTTGGTGATTGCGATTCTATTCTGTTTATCGTGTGCGCGATCTAACTATTTGGGTTTGCATTTCTGGAGACAACAGAGTGCGCGGCGAAATCCGGGCACAGTTGGAGCAAGAAGGGCGGCAAAATCGCCGCATCCAAAGAAGAATCTGCGGCGGATCCGCCACACGTCTGAAGCATCTGGGCTTCAAATTTTTCTGGGGTTGTCTCCATCTCTGGGTGGACGCGTAGTGTGACTGGAAATTTTCTAGAACGGGCGGCGAACCCGACTGAGCATGCGTAGGTAACCTTTGTTGCCTTTTTCCTCGTAATTTCTAGTTTCGGAAAATTTCCTTTTTGTAGAACTGCACGTGTTAGGCTCAAATTCCATAATTGGCAATAATTCAACTCTAACCTAAAAATTGGCAAAATTAGAAGGACTTAGTGCATGCATCATATAGTATTTTGTTTGCATTATTCTTGCTAAATTCTTGCAAATTATTTTTTGTTGAAGAGTGTTGGAGGCAAGGTACGTGCGCGGTTTTTATCGATTGCATTTAAGCATATAATCTAGTTTGCATACAACCTTGCAATTGCCCCCCCAATTAAAGACCAATGTTTGACTATCTTTGCTAGATTTAAGTTAAATTATCTTAAGGGCAACTCCGTAGGAAAAGATACGGTGGGGATTTCATCACCCTTCCGTGGCCCACAAATCACAATCCTAAAGTGTCACCCAAGCCTTAAAATTAAAATCAATTAGACATGGCCCCTAAGGACTCAGACTCAATTAAGGAGAAGATTGGTTTGACTTGCTATGACGTGAAGCTGATCGAATTTAATTTGGTGGCTAGAAAGTGTTTTTGTGTTGACGTAAGTCTTCCAAGCGAAGTGGTTGTCTAATTGGCACCGACTCGGTCGGAAGTGCCCCCACTAGCTATACACTGGCTAGCCAAGTTGGTTTGATTAGTGAGGGAGGTGAATCAAGTGAGCCAATTTGACTCAACCTGTTAGGAGTCTTCTAGAATTAGGCTTCCTTAGGTCTAGTATTGTTTGAACCGTGTTTGTTTAGGAAACTTCTGACCAACCCTCTCATCTATCTTTTAGACTTAAGTTCCCTTCTCCTCTGAGTCATCTTCTTCTCACCTTCTTCTACGTTATAGTATCCTCCCCTTTACACTCTCTGGTAGCGTTTTTAGGGTCGAGTCGAGCACTTTTTACGAGTTTAGCCTCGTGGTGGTGAGAGTGGTCGACTCTAGAGTTCTTTGTGAAGATGGATGGTTACATGGGCGACCATCCATATCATTGTTGGGACCAGGACAATTCATCCTGGTATTCCGGACCCATGCAACCTGGGGTGGCTCAGACGAACACCTCGTATGGTTGGGATAATCCTCATTGTGTGACTGAGCAATCTTCATATTGGGGTAACATAAGAGAGACACCGACTGCTAGACCATAATCTAGTTATGTCGGATCATATGCTGGTCAACAAACTGAGACATTACAACAAACTTTGGCCTATTTCATGCAGATGCAGACAACATGAGTGCACCAGTGGCTCCAGTAGACGTACCGTGCGACTGTTGTGGGTTGAGTGGTCATGTTATCGGGGAATGTCCTTATGTTCCCCCTGAGCCTGAGTATGACAACACATTTTCCCAAAATGCTCATTATGACCATTACGCATCCGCGTACAACCCGAGAGGGATGGATTCGTGGGGGGACAATTCTTATTCAAAGTCTTATACATCATTTCCACCCCAGTATCCTCCTCCCGACTACCCAGAATTCTACCAACACCCCACTCCAAATCATTGGACTCATTCTCCGCCCATCAACATCCAACCCCAAAATTTCCCAAGCTCTGATTTGGACCTCATAGTTGACCACATACCTGATTCCTTGAAACATACTTTCCTTACGTTCATGGAAACCACTCAATAGTCCATACAAAATATGGTACTGCAAATGAGTCCAAATGTCGCAGCAATTACGTGAACGTGAGGAGAGTAACTTTTCTTGTCAACATGAGGATTCATCTTTTTATATCGAACCACCACCACATCCACAAATTCAAGCACAATCTTTCAAAGTCAAACTCCTAGTCAATCTGAGGGACTTGGGGTTTCAATTCACGATCACTTAGTGGAGGATTCATGTCAAATTGAGAAAAACATGAATCAATTTCATTATGAGTCGGCACAGGATTGTGCCTTATCTTTTTGTCCCGTGGCCCTTGAGCCACATGATCTTCATATTGTGTCTCTTAAGGACTCACCTCTGGCGGAGCAAGATCTCCCTAGTACCCTCAATTTCAAACAACCTGATGAGAGTTTGCCTCTCACCATTGTTCCTGATCATCTTGGAAATGATGGAACATCAAACAACTACATAGCTCATGAGGGTATTAGAAGTTCCTTGGAGGATACCTTGGGTATGAGACCCACTTTTTGTTCGCCTGGTGTGTCAGACATGCCTAACGAGATTCTTGACCTCGTTCCAACGCACCAGCCTGTTGGTTGGAGAGTTTGGATTGATGATCATAACTTCAGAAAAGCAACGAGAGAAACTCTTCTTCCGTTGCCCTTCATTTCCCAAACTCTTGAGAGGTTCAAGCTCTTTCAGTTTGATCCTTTGAATGAGACGTCTTTGCGTCCAATTCATGAACCTCTCATTTCATCTGGTGCTCTTTGTGAAGGCGGCTCACGCATGCGTATTCTGGCCCCACGTGGTGTCATGTTCCCTTTCCAAGTGCATTGACCCAGTCTTGAGGTTCCCATTTAATGTCTTTTGACAAATGAAGATGAGAACTTATGTTTGTACATAGTTATATATTTAAAAAAAAAGAAAAAAGAGAGAAGAAAGTACAATAAAAGACTGCTTCAGTGATCATCGATTGTTGTGAGCCCCAACCCTTGTGTATTTGGGCTACATTTCTTTCACGTATTTGTATCCTTTCTTTAGCATCTCACAGGTTTTGAGGGAATTCAGGTTTGTGTCCATCAACGTGACCTTGAACTTCCCTTTGTACTTCATGTTGGTGAGATCTCTCCTTTTTCATGCATAAATCCATATAGTATCTTGCTCACATTCATTGAGGACAATGCATTATTTAGGTGTGGGGGTGTTTATCTATCTATCTATCTTTCTGTTCGTTAAAATAATAATAATAATAATAATAATTAATTTTAAAAAAATTCAGTGTTTCATGACATAGCTTAAGATTGAACTACCAAAACTCGAGTACAAATTGCATTGAGTTGTTGTTCCTTATTATATAGTTTTGCTTGTAGAAATTATGACATAAATCTAAGTTCCAATGAAATAACCCATTACCCTTTAAGACATGTATGCACTTAAATTGGATGAATCAAATCTTTGAAGTGGTTGATAAAAAGCAGAGGTTGAGAAAATATACCGGGAAGTGTGGACCTCTAATAGCAATTAAGCCTTGAGGAAAATAAAAGTAAAAAAAAATAAAATAAAAGTGAGGAAAGCACATTTTGCAAAATGATTACAAAAACCCAAGTCTTCGAGTCACTGGTCTGTAGGGGTATCTTAAAACCCGGTAACTTGAGTCTGCCAGCTCGGGATTATCGACCAAACTCGCTACACGAATGCAAAAAGGGTAAAAGTGTCAAAAAAAGCAAATGTGTTGAATCACGGGAAAAAAAATTACTTTATGATACTGAAGGCCCAAAGTTAGAAGAATAATTCATGTCATGGTTGATCCGAATGATACTTCACAACCAGAGGAGGCGTGCAAAATAATTTAAGTGATAATATGTGTAGAAGGGTTAGTGGTGTGTATGTTGGAGGAACAAAGGCCAAGTCAAAAAAATTATGAGTTAAATTTATATAATGAGCATGCAAGAATTCTAAGTGAGATGTATAAGGTTGAGGTGGAGATATTGAGAGTTATTAATGAAATGTTGAATTAAGACTTTGTGGGTGTGTTAACTGAAAACCCTCACGAGACAAAACTCGTCCTCTAAGGAAACTTAGGGGTTTAAAAGCTTGTTGCACATGCTAAGTGCAACCGTGATTCCTACGAAAGTGAGTTAGGATTTCCCTGTTTTCATTTTTCTTATATTTTGTTTTGCTAGGGACTAGCAAAAATCTAGGTGTGGGGGTATTTGATTAATTGCATACATTGCATCATATGTCTTTCATTTAGATTAATTTTATATCAATAAATGCTACTAAGGTATGTGTTTAGTCTTATTTACAGAATACAGGGACCTGAATGCAAATTACCCATATCCCGAGCATAAACGTGTGCAATGGACTCAATTCTAGCATAAGACCAAGTTCAAGACAATCGGGCACTAAATTGAAGTCCAATTGATCACATAAAAGGCCACGGACTTAATTGCAAAAAACCGAAGACTCGACTGCAATTTTACGAGGACCAAAATATTATTTTGGAGAAGTTCAAAAGAAAAATCAAATTTATATCTCCAAATATATGAAGGAATTAATTCGGATCTCAACGAAAAGGCAAGAAATAAATCCGGACGCGCAAAGGACAGCTAAAACTTACCATAAACACACAGGAAAAATCCGGATTGATTCTGAGCCAAAAAGGTGGCGAATCTGCCGCACCTCATGTACAAATTGTGGCGGATTAGCCGCACAAAAGATGATCCGTGCGCTCAAATTTTTACCAATGCTGTATTGACGCGTGGACTTTCCGTTTATATATTGGGATCCCCTGTTGAGGCTATAAATAAGGCCGAATCATGTATTGTAAGGGGCTCTCAATTCCGTTCTATAGCAATAAAATTATGTTCGTTTATTTTGTATTTTTAGTTTTTTTTTCGTAGTTTCTCTAGGACCCCTTCTCCTTCCCTCCATCCCTGAGTTTCTAACTCTCTCCAACGGGTGGGGGTGATGGACTTAGGGTGATGAGAAGAAGAATGATGTTATTATTTTAATTTCGTGTTAGTATATTTTGATTACTTGAGTTTATGTTGAGTCATTTATCATGTAATGATTTATAACTAATGTGATTTATTATAAGTTTCAGATTTCTCTAATCAAAACCCGATATCTAAACCCCCACCCAACGGAATTCACCATCTTTGGTCTCGTTTTAGTTTTATTTGTTCATGTTTCATGCTTTAGAAAATTAAAAACCAAAAATCTCAAACCAAACTTATTTCTCTCTCTTTCTTTCCTTAATCGAAAATCACAAAAATAACAAAGTTCTCTCCCTCCTTGTGTTCGACCCGTACTTGCTGCGTCTTCATCGACGTCATGCACTTGCGGTATAAATAAAATTCTCATCAAAGACAAGGATGAAAAATATATTCTGCTTTTGACAGCCTTGATTATGGTGCATTATTTGTTTCCACATTCCAAACAAAAAATTAGTGAGTATCTTATTGCTACAATTGAAGATGCAGAAACGATAAACCAGATAGTGGAAGGGGGGGGGGGGGGGTCGAAAGCTTTCAGTACTGAGAAGATGAACTCGATCAGTACAAGGATTGATACATCCAGAAATAGACGAACCCCAAAGTCTCACTTGGATGCTTTAATGGTTGCACTGCATTCCTATAAGTGAGTTTACATTTATAGATGATATTTTTGGTGTAGTTGTGTTTGATTTAGTCTTTCATATAGATGAGATTAGTCTCATATCATTGTTTTATATTGTCCTTTTATATTGTTGCTTCAATATGTTATCCCTATATATCTGGCCATGTTTTTTTATTGGCTGTTAGGATATATCGTAGCACGACCAATCGAAAACAATTTCTTGTCATCATTGTCATGTGGTAGTTGAATTTATTATATCGAGACAATAGATATATCTGGGCCTCTAATTTTTCAGTTTTGTTTAACAATCTCGCTCTATATGTATCTGGATGTATCTAGCAAGAATTATATTTGAATGATTCAATTTTTTTTAACGATCTCGACGATAGATATATCTGGATGTATCTAGCAAGAATTGTTATTTTAGTTTGTAAGCTTAAATTTGTTATCTCATTTATTTCATAACTGATTATCAATGGTCCATATCTATCACTTAGTTTTGTTTCATTAAGGTTTGGTTCTTCGAGAAAGTTGAGCTCATTGCCTTCCAACCCAAAGCTTGGTTGATACAAAGAGCATCACAGTGGGAGGAGGCGTATTGTAAAGGCATCTCTAAAAAGTTGGCTGAAGAAGAAGTAGACTTAACTGACATTGAATCGTCCCTTTTCAAGACAACAGAAATCCTTCTCACTAAGGATGAAATTTCCTTCTTTTGCAAATTAGAAGAAAAATGTGAAGAAAGATTAAAAAATACCATTCAAGAAAGGAGTTAGATCCAACAAAATTTTGGTAACAACCTCTATGGCCGGCACAGAAGAGAGTCAACACAGTACAAACGACAACGCGAAGAAAGCATTGCTGACTCAAGCAAAAGGCAAGCAAAAGGCAAGCAAAATATTACTCACACTTCACCAAGTTTAAAGAAGTTGTAAAAGAGAGCGGGGAAGCAAGTGGGGGTGGTGAAAGATAATTCACCAAAGAGGACGAGGAAGGTGTTGTCGACGAAGAGGCCACCGCCCACTCCCACCAGAAAGAGCACGAGGATTAGTGGAGCACCGAAGCATCATCGTAAGCAGTTGCAGTTGGAACCAGAAGCAAAGGAAAATCAAGAGGCAGATATATCAGAGGAAGGGGATCCAAGGCGGGCATATATACCTGGAGAAAAACTGCAGGGGGTCCTAGATTATCTAGATTGCTTGAGAAAGAAGTACAACAATCACCATGCTTAGGACACTCGATAATAGATATACCAGACAAGGTAGAACAATTGGTAGAATTTGAACAAATGTGTCCATCTGAAGGTCTTGTCCATCTGAAGAAAGATATGATGGTGATGGAACCATTATCTTTGAGGGAAAGAATTCAAACTAGCATGGAGGAATTGGATTTTGAAAAAACAAATGGCTACAAGAGATGGGGTTGAGATTGGATTCGGAGGATATAGTGAAGAATATAGAGCAAGAAAAGAACAACGAGATTGATACAACCCTTAAAGGTTTTGTAATTCAAATAGCCGAGAATGAGGATTGTGTAAGGAAGATATTGACTAAGAAAGACACAATCATTGAAGCATTGCAACATGAAGTGCAGGAACTGAAGAAAGAAGCAAATATTAGAGAACAAGAGCATGAGGCTCGTCTGGAGGAGCAAAAAGTTATGTTGCAGGCAGAGTTCAAAAAGCAAGAGAACAAGGGAACTGAGAGAGAAAGAAAGAGTCATATTGAGATATGTGACCAAGGTTGATAAGTTGGATCATGAACTGAGCCAACTAAAAGAAACCTTGATAAAGGCAGATGAAGTGAAGACAATTGTTGCAATGGAGGTTCTGGTGGAGGAGAAAGACGATATTCACTCTGCAGTGTTGAAGAACTCTGTACTAAGTTAGATATATCTGGTATTGCTAACATATGGTCATCATATGGTATTGCTAACATCAGGTCATGACCACCCGTCACTTACTTGTAGGGCTGTAAATGGGTAAAATTTTACTCGCAACTCGCCCCTCCCCTCCTAATGCGAGTTGCGGACAAAAGGTTGTTACCCGCCACCCGCACAACCCGCATAATAAGCGGGGCGGGTTGCGGTTTTCTCGCAACCCGCCCCGCATAACCCGCAACTCGCATAAGCCTTATATTTTGTTTGATTTTTTTGTATTTTGTTTTGATTTTGTTTGCATTTAGTTTTCATTTTTTTGTATATAGCTTTAAAAACATACATTGATTGATTTTTCCTTGTTTTTTGTACTTAGCTTTGATTAAAATAGATAACGTTAAAGAAAATAAATTGATTTTTGTATTAAACTTTAATAAAAGATTAAACCCGCCAACCCGCCCCGCATAGCCTAGTCCATCCTTAAGTGGGGCGGGTAGCGGATTTTTTTTTGGCCCCGCCCCGCCTACCCACTTAACTTTGGCGGGGCGGGTAGCGATGGGGCGAAAACCTGCCCCGCCCCGCTTACAACCCTACTTACTTGACAACCCTATAGATATATCTGGTATTGCTAACATCTGGTCATCATATGGTTTCCATTTGGAATTAACCATAAATGGACAAGTTAAGAATTGAATCAGATATGTTTTGAAACCATAGAACAACTTCAGATATATCTTGGAATGAGTTAATGCACAATAGTTTTTTAAATTTCGATGTGTCATTAGATATATCTGGATCCTTAGTAAAGCATCAGATATATCTTGACTTTCATGTTTACTTAATCAAACAAAAAGAAGTAAACCTCTCCCTTTCAGAGGTGACGACTGAGGGTCGTTACCCCGTGCGATCAAAGATAAACAAATCAGCACACAGGGGAAAGTATATGAAAGGAAATCAGCAAGGATGAGAACAACGATGGAAAAGGAAGAATTGTAGGAACAATTGGAAGAGGTTGACAGGATCATTGAACACTTAGAGAAAACCAATCCTGAGGTGTGTTAGGTGTTGTTGTAGTGGTATTGGACTCATTCCTTACTTTATTGTCATTATTAACTTGTATTTTAAATTACTAGGCCGAGGTTGAAGAAAATGAGGAGATCGAGGTTGAAGAAAAGGGAGAGAAGGAATTTCCTGGAAGCTCCAAGACATTGGTTACTTCTGTGAGTGAGAAATGACCATGAATCCTGTTGAACGTTTTAATTTAAACCGAAAGTGCACGGCCGCGATGAAGCGGTGTCAAGTACGGGTCGTCCTCAGGGAGGTGAGCAGCCTCTTGTTTGCACGAAATCAAGTGGCGAAAATAATGGAGAAGAGAATTGGTTACGCTACTCTACACTAAACTACGCTAAGAAGTACGAAATGCGAAACAAAGAAATAAATGATCAAATAAAAACTAAGCTAAGAACAAAATAGAAGTGCTGGAATTTCAGGAATGGAAAACCCCTAAGGGGTGGAGTGAGTGCACACAAGCAAAGAGGTGGGTGTAGAATACATTCTTTAAGCACATGAAGGTGGTGTTTATCAAGCATAGGAAGTGTCTAAATGTTATGGCAAAACCTATCAATCTATTCACCAACTTGGTTGATTAACATTTACATATGCAAGTTGTTTATTTCAGAACCTAAACAAGCATGAGAGGTGTCTAATCATTTTGGCAAAACTCATCAAGTTATAAATTCTATCCTAAACAAGCAAGCATACATTCATGTTTAATCAACACATTGAAATTAAAGCATTCATCCCATTCTCTAATGCATGTATGTACATCTACTCCACCCCCCAAAGGGGATGAAACTACTCACTAAACATTACACTAATTATTAAACTATGGAAAGAAAGCATATTAAAACTAAGCTAGAATTAAAAGACGATTAAACTAAAACATGCACAAACAATAAAAGGAGCATAAAACAAACAATGAAAGAAACACAAAAAATTATTGATAAAATGACTCACATTAAAAGTAGCATCCTCCTACTTTAGTGTGTGCTTCAAGGCCTCACTTCTAGTAGGAAGAATAGCCACTTAAAATATGGAGTGATTACAATAGGAGGTGAAGAGTTCTATTTATAGCCATGGAAAAAGCTAATCCGGGACAATCCCCCGATGTGGGACTAAACAAACACCAAAAATAGCCTAAACGAACATTAATACAAGTCCAGGAGAAATCTTGGCGGATCTGGACTAATCCAGACCGCCAATTGGCGGTTCCAGACCGCCAATTGGCGGTCCAAAATGTCCGGATCCAGTTGAGTTTTATTCTGGGCTTTTCTGTGTGCTTTTGGTGGTCTTTGATGCATCTACTTCGTTTGTTGGAGCTCCGACCCGAATCCAATTGCTAAAATACTCCCCATAATGGTGTGAAGTATTCTGTTTTACTCTTAGGTCCCTCTGTCTTGCAATCATGTCCTTCTCCCTTGCATCTTGGTCCCTAGATCTCACAATTCATTCCTTTTTCCCAGCTTTTGGGTCCTTTTATGCTTCATCTCTTCAAACCTATTTATTCCTGAAAACTAAACATAAAACTCGTGACATAGCATTGTTTAGGTGAAAGATAATGGATATAAGATACAAATATGAGCATGAAATGATGTCAATCAAATACCCCCACACCTAACTTTTGCTAGTCCCGAGCAAAACAAAGAAAGAGAAAAGCATGCGAAAAACAAGAAATCCTAACTCACTTTCGTAAGAATCACGGTTGCACTTAGCATGTGCAACAAGCCGTTAAACCTCCTTGTCGCCAAGGAGGAGGAGTGTTGTCTCCTGAGGGGTTTCAGCGGATTGCTGAACGTTTTAATTAAACCGCAAGTGCACGGCCGCGATGAAGCGGTGGCAAGTACGGGTCGTCCTCAGGGAGGTGAGCAGCCTCTTGTTTGCACGAAATCAAGTGGCGAAAAAAATGGAGAAGAGAGTTGGTTACGCTACTCTACACTAAACTACTCTAAGAAGTATGAAATGCGAACGAAAGAAACAATCAATGAACTAACAACTAAGCTAAGAACAAAGGAGGAATGCTGGAATACAGAAATGGAAAACCCCTAAGGGGTGGAGTGAGTGCACACAAGCAAAGAGGTGGGTGTAGAATACATTCTTTAAGCACATGAAGGTGGTGTTTATCAAGCATAGGAAGTGTCTAAATGTTATGGCAAAACCTATCAATTTATTCACCAACTTAGTTGATTAACATTTACATATGCAAGGTGTTTATTTCAGAACCTAAACAAGCATGAGAGGTGTCTAATCATTTTGGCAAAACTCATCAAGTTGTAAATTCTATCCTAAACAAGCAAGCATACATTCATGTTTAATCAACACATTGAAATTAAAGCATTCATCACATTCTCTAATGCATGTATGTACTTCTACTCCACTCCCCAAAGGGGATGGAACTACTCACTAAACATTACACTAATTATTAAACTATGGAAAGAAAGCATATTAAAACTAAGCTAGAATTAAAAGACGATTAAACTAAAACATGCACAAACAATTAAAGAAGCATAAAACAAACAATGAAATAAACACAAAACTTTATTGATAAAATGACTCACATTAAAAGTAGCATCCTCCTACTTTAGTGTGTGCTTCAAGGCCTCACTTCTAGTAGGAAGAATAGCCACTTAAAATATGGAGTGATTACAATAGGAGGTGAAGAGTTCTATTTATAGCCATGGAAAAAGCTAATCCGGGACAATCCCCCGATGTGGGACTAAACAGATACCACAAATAGCCTAAACGAACATTAATACAAGTCCAGGAGAAATCTTGGCGGATCTGGACTAATCCAGACCGCCAATTGGCGGTTCCAGACGGCCAATTGGCGGTCCAAAATGTCCGGATCCAGTTGAGTTTTATTCTGGGCTTTTCTGTGTGCTTTTGGTGGTCTTTGATGTATCTACTTCGTTTGTTGGAGCTCCGACCCGAATCCAATTGCTAAAATACTCCCCATAATGGTGTGAAGTATTCTGTTTTACTCTTAGGTCCCTCTGTCTTGCAATCAGGTCCTTCTCCCTTGCATCTTGGTCCCTAGATCTCACAATTCAGTCCTTTTTCCCAGCTTTTTGGTCCTTTTATGCTTCATCTCTTCAAACCTATTTATTCCTGAAAACTAAACATAAAACTCGTGACATAGCGTTGTTTAGGTGAAAGATAATGGATATAAGATACAAATATGAGCATGAAATGATGTCAATCAAATACCCCCACACCTAACTTTTGCTAGTCCCGAGCAAAACAAAGAAAGAGAAAAACATGCGAAAAACAAAAAATCCTAACTCACTTTCGTAGGAATCACGGTTGCACTTAGCACGTGCAACAATCCGTTAAACCTCCTTGTCGCCAAGGAGGAGGAGTGTTGTCTCCTGAGGGTTTTCAGCGGATATACCCACAAAATCCGAACAAGATGCATTAATCAATCTAGATACACGACTCGTTGGACTTATTTTGTCGATCATGGGACGCGGTAATACTACGGGTCGACTCTATAAATGTAATCGGTCCACACACCTAGACTAATGAGTTATTCGTGAGAGTTAACTAAGGAATTAAGTGAAAGACATGGGCAACCTTAACTTCTGAATGTGATACAACGTGTAAAGTCCATTTTGGTTCTTATTTGACTTTTTTTTTCTTTTTTTTTCTTTTTCTTTGGAGCATTTATTGGTTGGTGTTTGATTCTCCCAGGGTCAGGTTTCGTGCATCATTGCCTATGAGGACTTACACTATCACGTACACCTTCCCCCAAATCTCCACATAGGGTGATCCCTACCACCCGTGTAACGGGAGTTCGGTCGGTGCATCCCAAGTCAGATGACTCGAAAGCACCAGGCACAAAGTCCCCTCAGACTTACTTTCCCGAGTGATAGGAGCCGTGCGAGAAGAGAGAACACCACTTATTTATCTACATGGGAACCAAAACCCCTACACATAAGTTTCACAAAAAGAGATTAAGGGCCCTTGACTACGACAAACTTCCTTATACTAACAGACACGAATTATTTACTCACTAGGTTCAGGGTGGACTTATTTAAATGTTTGAGTACTGAAACCCTATGATTACCGCCCCCCCGAGGGAAAACCGGGGTGCATCCTCACGACTCGATAAGACCTAAAGCCAGTAAACTAGAAATCCTAATGCATCAAGTTCAAGACAATTTTGGGAGCTTTCTTTTTACTTTGCCTCTCAACGGTTTTGCACATGCTAAACACACGCAAAACCCACAAAAACATTTTCTTTCGCAAACACATGAAGATTTTGAAAGAAATGTGAAAATTTTAAAGCACTCGGCAAGCAAAAGAAGACAAGTCACCCAAGGATCATGGCAAGCAGATATATCGATATTAAATGCGGCACACTAACATGACCCTAACAATGCAAACAAAAGAAAATAAAACCAAAGGAAAAAGACTCGACTATGTACACACGTAAAACACCCCCCCACACCTACTTCATGCATTGTCCTCAATGAATGTGAACAAGATACTACATGGATATATGCATGAAAAAGGAAGGATCTCACCAACATGAAGTACAAAGGGACGTTCGGGGTCATGTTGATGGACACAAACCCAAATTCCCTCAAAACCTGTGAGAAGCTGGAGAAGGGAGATAAAGACGTGAAGAAATTGGGCCCAAGTACACAAGGGTTGGGGCCCACAACAATCGATGCTCACGGAAGGAGTCTTTTATTACACACTTTTTTTTTGTTTTTTGTTTTTAATAACTATGTACAAACATAAGTTCCCATCTTCATTTGTCAAAAGACATCAAATGGGAACCTCAAGAGTGGGTCAATGCACTTGGAAAGGGAACATGACACCACGCGGGGCCAGAATACGCATGCGTGGGCCCCCTTCACAAAGAGCACCAGATGAAATGAGAGGTTCATGAATTGGACGCAAAGGCGTCTCATTCAAAGGATCAAATTGAAAGAGCTTGAACCTCTCGAGAGTTTGGAAAATAAGGGGCAACGGAAGAAAAATATCTCCCGTTGCGGAACTGAAGTTATGGTCATCAATCCAAACTCTCCAACCAACAGGCTGGTGGGTCGGAACGAGGTCAAGCACCTCGTTATGTATGTCCAACTCACCAAGATAACAGGAAGTGGGTCTCATACCCAATGCATCCTCCAAGGAACTCCTAATACCCTCATGAGCAATGTAGTTGTTTGATGTTCCATCATTTCCAAGATGATCAGGAACAATAGTGAGAGGCAAACTCTCATCAGGTTGTTTGAAATTGAGGGGCCTAGGGAGCTCGTGCTCCACCAGAGGTGAGTCCTTAGGAGGTACAACAATAAGATCATGTGGCTCAAGGGCCACGGGACAAGAAGATAAGGCACAATCATGTGCCGACTCGTAATGAAGTTGGTCCATGTTATTCTCAATTGGGATCGAATCGTCCACCAAGTGATCGTGAATTGAAACCCCAAGTCCCTCAGACTGACTAGGAGTTTGACTCTGAAAGATTGTGCTTCGAATTTGTGAATGTGGTGGTGGTTCGATATCAAAAGATGAATCCACATGTTGACAAGAAATGTCACCCTCCTCACGTTTACTTAATTGTTGTGTAATTTGACCCACATACATTTCCATAGTTTGCAGTGAATCGTGATTGGACTTCAACACATTTTGAGTGGTTTCCATGAACGTTTGGAGGGCTTGTTCCAAAGAATCAAGTTTGGGGTCAACTGTGAGGTTCATGTCAGAATTTGGGAAATGGATGGGTTGGGTGGTGATGGGCTGAGAATGAGTCCAATGATTGGTCGTGGGGTGTTGGTAGAATTCAGGATATTCAGAAGGAGGGTACTGGGGTGGGAGTGATGTATAAGAATTTGAATAAGAATTGTCTCCCCATGAATCCATCCTTCTCGGGTTGTACGCGGATGCGTAATGGTCATACTGAGCATTTTGGGAAAAGGTATGCTCATACTCAGGCTCTGAGGGAACATAAGGACATTCCCCGCAAACATGACCACTCAACCCACAACAGTGACACGGTATGACTACTGGAGCCACCGGTGCACTCATGTCTTCTACCACATGCATGAAAGAGGCCAAAGGTTCTTGCAATGTCTCAGTTTGATGACCAACATATGATCCGACGTAACTAGATGGAGATCTAGCAGTCGGTGCCTCTCTCATATCACCCCTATATGAAGATTGCTCAGTCACACAATGAAGATTATCCCAACCATACGCGGTGTTTGTCTGAGCCACCCCAGGTTGCATGGGTCCGGAGTACCAGGGAGAATTGTCCTGGTCCCAACAATGATGTGGATGGTCTCCCATGTAACCATCCATCTCGACGAAGAACTCTCGAGTCGATCACTCTCACCACCACGAGGCCAACCTCGCAAAAAGTGCTCGACTCGACCCTAAAACGCTAACAGAGAGTGTAAAGGGGAGGAGACTAAAACGTAGAAGTAGGTGAGAAGAAGATGACTCAGAGGAGAAGGGACGAATCCCTAAAAACTAGCGTGGGTAAAGGGTGAGGTTAGAAGCCTAGTCTAGCAAACACGGCTCAAACAAGCTTAGGCTAGCTATGGGTCCTTACAGCTAGACGACGCCTAACTGCGAGGTCACACGGCCTCAACACGCCTCACCTCCCTACGACGAAGACCACAATGCCCAGCAAGTGAGCCAAGATCCGGAGATCTCGTCTCTCCTACTATCGACAAAGTGGGCGACGCCGATCAGGCTATGACGGTCGTGACCGGTTCACTCTCCTAATGCGCCCAAGTCCTAATGGCCAATGTCTACTTGCTTTTAGATTAAGGCTTTACTTGAGTGTGCTTTTTGGGGCTAAGGAAGGGGTGATGAAATCCCCCACCTTATCTTTGAAGACTATAGGTGGTGCCCCTTAAGATGTTTTGATCCTTAAGCTAGCAAGCAACTCACCAAGCAAACACTCACCTCACTCTTGTTTCGATGCAAACCTGGCTCACTAATGAATGTCCTAATGCGTGAATGAGTGTTAAGGAATGCGTACCTCGCTCCAGCAATCAACGACAAAAATTAAAACTAAGAGAAGACAATTAACATGCTCAAGTCATTACTAGATGATGCATGACCTAAACATAGCAAATGCCTAATCTTTTGCTTTGGGTTTTAGTGTCCAAGTTGATTAAAGGAGGGTTGATTGGTTATTTATTGATCTGGGAGCAAACTATAGGTTCAAACATGCCAAATTGGGCTCCCAGATAACTAAGATGTACATAGAAACAATCAGAAGAAAATTGGGGGTGAAACTATCTCACCAGGCCGCCAAACAGCGGTCCCAGACCGCTACTTGGCGGTCTTGAAGGCTTGAAAAGCTCCCAACTTTTTCCTGCTGCTTTCGCTTTGAATCTCCAATGTCCTGAAACAACAAAAAACTAAAAACAAAAAATCAAATCCACTCGAATCGTCCAAACAAGAGTCTGGACTGGCACCTCCCCGGCAACGGCGCCAAAAACTTGTTGAACGTTTTAATTAAACCGCAAGTGCACGGCCGCGATGAAGCGGTGGCAAGTACGGGTCGTCCTCAGGGAGGTGAGCAGCCTCTTGTTTGCACGAAATCAAGTGGCGAAAAAAATGGAGAAGAGAGTTGGTTACACTACTCTACACTAAACTACTCTAAGAAGTATGAAATGCGAACGAAAGAAACAATCAATGAACTAACAACTAAGCTAAGAACAAAGGAGGAATGCTGGAATACAGAAATGGAAAACCCCTAAGGGGTGGAGTGAGTGCACACAAGCAAAGAGGTGGGTGTAGAATACATTCTTTAAGCACATGAAGGTGGTGTTTATCAAGCATAGGGGAAGTGTCTAAATGTTATGGCAAAACCTATCAATCTATTCACCAACTTAGTTGATTAACATTTACATATGCAAGGTGTTTATTTCAGAACCTAAACAAGCATGAGAGGTGTCTAATCATTTTGGCAAAACTCATCAAGTTGTAAATTCTATCCTAAACAAGCAAGCATACATTCATGTTTAATCAACACATTGAAATTAAAGCATTCATCCCATTCTCTAATGCATGTATGTACTTCTACTCCACCCCCCAAAGGGGATGGAACTACTCACTAAACATTACACTAATTATTAAACTATGGAAAGAAAGCATATTAAAACTAAGCTAGAATTAAAAAACGATTAAACTAAAACATGCACAAACAATTAAAGAAGCATAAAACAAACAATGAAATAAACACAAAACTTTATTGATAAAATGACTCACATTAAAAGTAGCATCCTCCTACTTTAGTGTGTGCTTCAAGGCCTCACTTCTAGTAGGAAGAATAGCCACTTAAAATATGGAGTGATTACAATAGGAGGTGAAGAGTTCTATTTATAGCCATGGAAAAAGCTAATCCGGGACAATCCCCCGATGTGGGACTAAACAGATACCACAAATAGCCTAAACGAACATTAATACAAGTCCAGGAGAAATCTTGGCGGATCTGGACTAATCCAGACCGCCAATTGGCGGTTCCAGACGGCCAATTGGCGGTCCAAAATGTCCGGATCCAGTTGAGTTTTATTCTGGGCTTTTCTGTGTGCTTTTGGTGGTCTTTGATGTATCTACTTCGTTTGTTGGAGCTCCGACCCGAATCCAATTGCTAAAATACTCCCCATAATGGTGTGAAGTATTCTGTTTTACTCTTAGGTCCCTCTGTCTTGCAATCAGGTCCTTCTCCCTTGCATCTTGGTCCCTAGATCTCACAATTCAGTCCTTTTTCCCAGCTTTTTGGTCCTTTTATGCTTCATCTCTTCAAACCTATTTATTCCTGAAAACTAAACATAAAACTCGTGACATAGCGTTGTTTAGGTGAAAGATAATGGATATAAGATACAAATATGAGCATGAAATGATGTCAATCAAATACCCCCACACCTAACTTTTGCTAGTCCCGAGCAAAACAAAGAAAGAGAAAAACATGCGAAAAACAAAAAATCATAACTCACTTTCGTAGGAATCACGGTTGCACTTAGCACGTGCAACAATCCGTTAAACCTCCTTGTCGCCAAGGAGGAGGAGTGTTGTCTCCTGAGGGTTTTCAGCGGATATACCCACAAAATCCGAACAAGATGCATTAATCAATCTAGATACACGACTCGTTGGACTTATTTTGTCGATCATGGGACGCGGTAATACTACGGGTCGACTCTATAAATGTAATCGGTCCACACACCTAGACTAATGAGTTATTCGTGAGAGTTAACTAAGGAATTAAGTGAAAGACATGGGCAACCTTAACTTCTGAATGTGATACAACGTGTAAAGTCCATTTTGGTTCTTATTTGACTTTTTTTTTCTTTTTTTTTCTTTTTCTTTGGAGCATTTATTGGTTGGTGTTTGATTCTCCCAGGGTCAGGTTTCGTGCATCATTGCCTATGAGGACTTACACTATCACGTACACCTTCCCCCAAATCTCCACATAGGGTGATCCCTACCACCCGTGTAACGGGAGTTCGGTCGGTGCATCCCAAGTCAGATGACTCGAAAGCACCAGGCACAAAGTCCCCTCAGACTTACTTTCCCGAGTGATAGGAGCCGTGCGAGAAGAGAGAACACCACTTATTTATCTACATGGGAACCAAAACCCCTACACATAAGTTTCACAAAAAGAGATTAAGGGCCCTTGACTACGACAAACTTCCTTATACTAACAGACACGAATTATTTACTCACTAGGTTCAGGGTGGACTTATTTAAATGTTTGAGTACTGAAACCCTATGATTACCGCCCCCCCGAGGGAAAACCGGGGTGCATCCTCACGACTCGATAAGACCTAAAGCCAGTAAACTAGAAATCCTAATGCATCAAGTTCAAGACAATTTTGGGAGCTTTCTTTTTACTTTGCCTCTCAACGGTTTTGCACATGCTAAACACACGCAAAACCCACAAAAACATTTTCTTTCGCAAACACATGAAGATTTTGAAAGAAATGTGAAAATTTTAAAGCACTCGGCAAGCAAAAGAAGACAAGTCACCCAAGGATCATGGCAAGCAGATATATCGATATTAAATGCGGCACACTAACATGACCCTAACAATGCAAACAAAAGAAAATAAAACCAAAGGAAAAAGACTCGACTATGTACACACGTAAAACACCCCCCCACACCTACTTCATGCATTGTCCTCAATGAATGTGAACAAGATACTACATGGATATATGCATGAAAAAGGAAGGATCTCACCAACATGAAGTACAAAGGGACGTTCGGGGTCATGTTGATGGACACAAACCCAAATTCCCTCAAAACCTGTGAGAAGCTGGAGAAGGGAGATAAAGACGTGAAGAAATTGGGCCCAAGTACACAAGGGTTGGGGCCCACAACAATCGATGCTCACGGAAGGAGTCTTTTATTACACACTTTTTTTTTGTTTTTTGTTTTTAATAACTATGTACAAACATAAGTTCCCATCTTCATTTGTCAAAAGACATCAAATGGGAACCTCAAGAGTGGGTCAATGCACTTGGAAAGGGAACATGACACCACGCGGGGCCAGAATACGCATGCGTGGGCCCCCTTCACAAAGAGCACCAGATGAAATGAGAGGTTCATGAATTGGACGCAAAGGCGTCTCATTCAAAGGATCAAATTGAAAGAGCTTGAACCTCTCGAGAGTTTGGAAAATAAGGGGCAACGGAAGAAAAATATCTCCCGTTGCGGAACTGAAGTTATGGTCATCAATCCAAACTCTCCAACCAACAGGCTGGTGGGTCGGAACGAGGTCAAGCACCTCGTTATGTATGTCCAACTCACCAAGATAACAGGAAGTGGGTCTCATACCCAATGCATCCTCCAAGGAACTCCTAATACCCTCATGAGCAATGTAGTTGTTTGATGTTCCATCATTTCCAAGATGATCAGGAACAATAGTGAGAGGCAAACTCTCATCAGGTTGTTTGAAATTGAGGGGCCTAGGGAGCTCGTGCTCCACCAGAGGTGAGTCCTTAGGAGGTACAACAATAAGATCATGTGGCTCAAGGGCCACGGGACAAGAAGATAAGGCACAATCATGTGCCGACTCGTAATGAAGTTGGTCCATGTTATTCTCAATTGGGATCGAATCGTCCACCAAGTGATCGTGAATTGAAACCCCAAGTCCCTCAGACTGACTAGGAGTTTGACTCTGAAAGATTGTGCTTCGAATTTGTGAATGTGGTGGTGGTTCGATATCAAAAGATGAATCCACATGTTGACAAGAAATGTCACCCTCCTCACGTTTACTTAATTGTTGTGTAATTTGACCCACATACATTTCCATAGTTTGCAGTGAATCGTGATTGGACTTCAACACATTTTGAGTGGTTTCCATGAACGTTTGGAGGGCTTGTTCCAAAGAATCAAGTTTGGGGTCAACTGTGAGGTTCATGTCAGAATTTGGGAAATGGATGGGTTGGGTGGTGATGGGCTGAGAATGAGTCCAATGATTGGTCGTGGGGTGTTGGTAGAATTCAGGATATTCAGAAGGAGGGTACTGGGGTGGGAGTGATGTATAAGAATTTGAATAAGAATTGTCTCCCCATGAATCCATCCTTCTCGGGTTGTACGCGGATGCGTAATGGTCATACTGAGCATTTTGGGAAAAGGTATGCTCATACTCAGGCTCTGAGGGAACATAAGGACATTCCCCGCAAACATGACCACTCAACCCACAACAGTGACACGGTATGACTACTGGAGCCACCGGTGCACTCATGTCTTCTACCACATGCATGAAAGAGGCCAAAGGTTCTTGCAATGTCTCAGTTTGATGACCAACATATGATCCGACGTAACTAGATGGAGATCTAGCAGTCGGTGCCTCTCTCATATCACCCCTATATGAAGATTGCTCAGTCACACAATGAAGATTATCCCAACCATACGCGGTGTTTGTCTGAGCCACCCCAGGTTGCATGGGTCCGGAGTACCAGGGAGAATTGTCCTGGTCCCAACAATGATGTGGATGGTCTCCCATGTAACCATCCATCTCGACGAAGAACTCTCGAGTCGATCACTCTCACCACCACGAGGCCAACCTCGCAAAAAGTGCTCGACTCGACCCTAAAACGCTAACAGAGAGTGTAAAGGGGAGGAGACTAAAACGTAGAAGTAGGTGAGAAGAAGATGACTCAGAGGAGAAGGGACGAATCCCTAAAAACTAGCGTGGGTAAAGGGTGAGGTTAGAAGCCTAGTCTAGCAAACACGGCTCAAACAAGCTTAGGCTAGCTATGGGTCCTTACAGCTAGACGACGCCTAACTGCGAGGTCACACGGCCTCAACACGCCTCACCTCCCTACGACGAAGACCACAATGCCCAGCAAGTGAGCCAAGATCCGGAGATCTCGTCTCTCCTACTATCGACAAAGTGGGCGACGCCGATCAGGCTATGACGGTCGTGACCGGTTCACTCTCCTAATGCGCCCAAGTCCTAATGGCCAATGTCTACTTGCTTTTAGATTAAGGCTTTACTTGAGTGTGCTTTTTGGGGCTAAGGAAGGGGTGATGAAATCCCCCACCTTATCTTTGAAGACTATAGGTGGTGCCCCTTAAGATGTTTTGATCCTTAAGCTAGCAAGCAACTCACCAAGCAAACACTCACCTCACTCTTGTTTCGATGCAAACCTGGCTCACTAATGAATGTCCTAATGCGTGAATGAGTGTTAAGGAATGCGTACCTCGCTCCAGCAATCAACGACAAAAATTAAAACTAAGAGAAGACAATTAACATGCTCAAGTCATTACTAGATGATGCATGACCTAAACATAGCAAATGCCTAATCTTTTGCTTTGGGTTTTAGTGTCCAAGTTGATTAAAGGAGGGTTGATTGGTTATTTATTGATCTGGGAGCAAACTATAGGTTCAAACATGCCAAATTGGGCTCCCAGATAACTAAGATGTACATAGAAACAATCAGAAGAAAATTGGGGGTGAAACTATCTCACCAGGCCGCCAAACAGCGGTCCCAGACCGCTACTTGGCGGTCTTGAAGGCTTGAAAAGCTCCCAACTTTTTCCTGCTGCTTTCGCTTTGAATCTCCAATGTCCTGAAACAACAAAAAACTAAAAACAAAAAATCAAATCCACTCGAATCGTCCAAACAAGAGTCTGGACTGGCACCTCCCCGGCAACGGCGCCAAAAACTTGTTGAACGTTTTAATTAAACCGCAAGTGCACGGCCGCGATGAAGCGGTGGCAAGTACGGGTCGTCCTCAGGGAGGTGAGCAGCCTCTTGTTTGCACGAAATCAAGTGGCGAAAAAAATGGAGAAGAGAGTTGGTTACACTACTCTACACTAAACTACTCTAAGAAGTATGAAATGCGAACGAAAGAAACAATCAATGAACTAACAACTAAGCTAAGAACAAAGGAGGAATGCTGGAATACAGAAATGGAAAACCCCTAAGGGGTGGAGTGAGTGCACACAAGCAAAGAGGTGGGTGTAGAATACATTCTTTAAGCACATGAAGGTGGTGTTTATCAAGCATAGGGGAAGTGTCTAAATGTTATGGCAAAACCTATCAATCTATTCACCAACTTAGTTGATTAACATTTACATATGCAAGGTGTTTATTTCAGAACCTAAACAAGCATGAGAGGTGTCTAATCATTTTGGCAAAACTCATCAAGTTGTAAATTCTATCCTAAACAAGCAAGCATACATTCATGTTTAATCAACACATTGAAATTAAAGCATTCATCCCATTCTCTAATGCATGTATGTACTTCTACTCCACCCCCCAAAGGGGATGGAACTACTCACTAAACATTACACTAATTATTAAACTATGGAAAGAAAGCATATTAAAACTAAGCTAGAATTAAAAAACGATTAAACTAAAACATGCACAAACAATTAAAGAAGCATAAAACAAACAATGAAATAAACACAAAACTTTATTGATAAAATGACTCACATTAAAAGTAGCATCCTCCTACTTTAGTGTGTGCTTCAAGGCCTCACTTCTAGTAGGAAGAATAGCCACTTAAAATATGGAGTGATTACAATAGGAGGTGAAGAGTTCTATTTATAGCCATGGAAAAAGCTAATCCGGGACAATCCCCCGATGTGGGACTAAACAGATACCACAAATAGCCTAAACGAACATTAATACAAGTCCAGGAGAAATCTTGGCGGATCTGGACTAATCCAGACCGCCAATTGGCGGTTCCAGACGGCCAATTGGCGGTCCAAAATGTCCGGATCCAGTTGAGTTTTATTCTGGGCTTTTCTGTGTGCTTTTGGTGGTCTTTGATGTATCTACTTCGTTTGTTGGAGCTCCGACCCGAATCCAATTGCTAAAATACTCCCCATAATGGTGTGAAGTATTCTGTTTTACTCTTAGGTCCCTCTGTCTTGCAATCAGGTCCTTCTCCCTTGCATCTTGGTCCCTAGATCTCACAATTCAGTCCTTTTTCCCAGCTTTTTGGTCCTTTTATGCTTCATCTCTTCAAACCTATTTATTCCTGAAAACTAAACATAAAACTCGTGACATAGCGTTGTTTAGGTGAAAGATAATGGATATAAGATACAAATATGAGCATGAAATGATGTCAATCAAATACCCCCACACCTAACTTTTGCTAGTCCCGAGCAAAACAAAGAAAGAGAAAAACATGCGAAAAACAAAAAATCCTAACTCACTTTCGTAGGAATCACGGTTGCACTTAGCACGTGCAACAATCCGTTAAACCTCCTTGTCGCCAAGGAGGAGGAGTGTTGTCTCCTGAGGGTTTTCAGCGGATATACCCACAAAATCCGAACAAGATGCATTAATCAATCTAGATACACGACTCGTTGGACTTATTTTGTCGATCATGGGACGCGGTAATACTACGGGTCGACTCTATAAATGTAATCGGTCCACACACCTAGACTAATGAGTTATTCGTGAGAGTTAACTAAGGAATTAAGTGAAAGACATGGGCAACCTTAACTTCTGAATGTGATACAACGTGTAAAGTCCATTTTGGTTCTTATTTGACTTTTTTTTTCTTTTTTTTTCTTTTTCTTTGGAGCATTTATTGGTTGGTGTTTGATTCTCCCAGGGTCAGGTTTCGTGCATCATTGCCTATGAGGACTTACACTATCACGTACACCTTCCCCCAAATCTCCACATAGGGTGATCCCTACCACCCGTGTAACGGGAGTTCGGTCGGTGCATCCCAAGTCAGATGACTCGAAAGCACCAGGCACAAAGTCCCCTCAGACTTACTTTCCCGAGTGATAGGAGCCGTGCGAGAAGAGAGAACACCACTTATTTATCTACATGGGAACCAAAACCCCTACACATAAGTTTCACAAAAAGAGATTAAGGGCCCTTGACTACGACAAACTTCCTTATACTAACAGACACGAATTATTTACTCACTAGGTTCAGGGTGGACTTATTTAAATGTTTGAGTACTGAAACCCTATGATTACCGCCCCCCCGAGGGAAAACCGGGGTGCATCCTCACGACTCGATAAGACCTAAAGCCAGTAAACTAGAAATCCTAATGCATCAAGTTCAAGACAATTTTGGGAGCTTTCTTTTTACTTTGCCTCTCAACGGTTTTGCACATGCTAAACACACGCAAAACCCACAAAAACATTTTCTTTCGCAAACACATGAAGATTTTGAAAGAAATGTGAAAATTTTAAAGCACTCGGCAAGCAAAAGAAGACAAGTCACCCAAGGATCATGGCAAGCAGATATATCGATATTAAATGCGGCACACTAACATGACCCTAACAATGCAAACAAAAGAAAATAAAACCAAAGGAAAAAGACTCGACTATGTACACACGTAAAACACCCCCCCACACCTACTTCATGCATTGTCCTCAATGAATGTGAACAAGATACTACATGGATATATGCATGAAAAAGGAAGGATCTCACCAACATGAAGTACAAAGGGACGTTCGGGGTCATGTTGATGGACACAAACCCAAATTCCCTCAAAACCTGTGAGAAGCTGGAGAAGGGAGATAAAGACGTGAAGAAATTGGGCCCAAGTACACAAGGGTTGGGGCCCACAACAATCGATGCTCACGGAAGGAGTCTTTTATTACACACTTTTTTTTTGTTTTTTGTTTTTAATAACTATGTACAAACATAAGTTCCCATCTTCATTTGTCAAAAGACATCAAATGGGAACCTCAAGAGTGGGTCAATGCACTTGGAAAGGGAACATGACACCACGCGGGGCCAGAATACGCATGCGTGGGCCCCCTTCACAAAGAGCACCAGATGAAATGAGAGGTTCATGAATTGGACGCAAAGGCGTCTCATTCAAAGGATCAAATTGAAAGAGCTTGAACCTCTCGAGAGTTTGGAAAATAAGGGGCAACGGAAGAAAAATATCTCCCGTTGCGGAACTGAAGTTATGGTCATCAATCCAAACTCTCCAACCAACAGGCTGGTGGGTCGGAACGAGGTCAAGCACCTCGTTATGTATGTCCAACTCACCAAGATAACAGGAAGTGGGTCTCATACCCAATGCATCCTCCAAGGAACTCCTAATACCCTCATGAGCAATGTAGTTGTTTGATGTTCCATCATTTCCAAGATGATCAGGAACAATAGTGAGAGGCAAACTCTCATCAGGTTGTTTGAAATTGAGGGGCCTAGGGAGCTCGTGCTCCACCAGAGGTGAGTCCTTAGGAGGTACAACAATAAGATCATGTGGCTCAAGGGCCACGGGACAAGAAGATAAGGCACAATCATGTGCCGACTCGTAATGAAGTTGGTCCATGTTATTCTCAATTGGGATCGAATCGTCCACCAAGTGATCGTGAATTGAAACCCCAAGTCCCTCAGACTGACTAGGAGTTTGACTCTGAAAGATTGTGCTTCGAATTTGTGAATGTGGTGGTGGTTCGATATCAAAAGATGAATCCACATGTTGACAAGAAATGTCACCCTCCTCACGTTTACTTAATTGTTGTGTAATTTGACCCACATACATTTCCATAGTTTGCAGTGAATCGTGATTGGACTTCAACACATTTTGAGTGGTTTCCATGAACGTTTGGAGGGCTTGTTCCAAAGAATCAAGTTTGGGGTCAACTGTGAGGTTCATGTCAGAATTTGGGAAATGGATGGGTTGGGTGGTGATGGGCTGAGAATGAGTCCAATGATTGGTCGTGGGGTGTTGGTAGAATTCAGGATATTCAGAAGGAGGGTACTGGGGTGGGAGTGATGTATAAGAATTTGAATAAGAATTGTCTCCCCATGAATCCATCCTTCTCGGGTTGTACGCGGATGCGTAATGGTCATACTGAGCATTTTGGGAAAAGGTATGCTCATACTCAGGCTCTGAGGGAACATAAGGACATTCCCCGCAAACATGACCACTCAACCCACAACAGTGACACGGTATGACTACTGGAGCCACCGGTGCACTCATGTCTTCTACCACATGCATGAAAGAGGCCAAAGGTTCTTGCAATGTCTCAGTTTGATGACCAACATATGATCCGACGTAACTAGATGGAGATCTAGCAGTCGGTGCCTCTCTCATATCACCCCTATATGAAGATTGCTCAGTCACACAATGAAGATTATCCCAACCATACGCGGTGTTTGTCTGAGCCACCCCAGGTTGCATGGGTCCGGAGTACCAGGGAGAATTGTCCTGGTCCCAACAATGATGTGGATGGTCTCCCATGTAACCATCCATCTCGACGAAGAACTCTCGAGTCGATCACTCTCACCACCACGAGGCCAACCTCGCAAAAAGTGCTCGACTCGACCCTAAAACGCTAACAGAGAGTGTAAAGGGGAGGAGACTAAAACGTAGAAGTAGGTGAGAAGAAGATGACTCAGAGGAGAAGGGACGAATCCCTAAAAACTAGCGTGGGTAAAGGGTGAGGTTAGAAGCCTAGTCTAGCAAACACGGCTCAAACAAGCTTAGGCTAGCTATGGGTCCTTACAGCTAGACGACGCCTAACTGCGAGGTCACACGGCCTCAACACGCCTCACCTCCCTACGACGAAGACCACAATGCCCAGCAAGTGAGCCAAGATCCGGAGATCTCGTCTCTCCTACTATCGACAAAGTGGGCGACGCCGATCAGGCTATGACGGTCGTGACCGGTTCACTCTCCTAATGCGCCCAAGTCCTAATGGCCAATGTCTACTTGCTTTTAGATTAAGGCTTTACTTGAGTGTGCTTTTTGGGGCTAAGGAAGGGGTGATGAAATCCCCCACCTTATCTTTGAAGACTATAGGTGGTGCCCCTTAAGATGTTTTGATCCTTAAGCTAGCAAGCAACTCACCAAGCAAACACTCACCTCACTCTTGTTTCGATGCAAACCTGGCTCACTAATGAATGTCCTAATGCGTGAATGAGTGTTAAGGAATGCGTACCTCGCTCCAGCAATCAACGACAAAAATTAAAACTAAGAGAAGACAATTAACATGCTCAAGTCATTACTAGATGATGCATGACCTAAACATAGCAAATGCCTAATCTTTTGCTTTGGGTTTTAGTGTCCAAGTTGATTAAAGGAGGGTTGATTGGTTATTTATTGATCTGGGAGCAAACTATAGGTTCAAACATGCCAAATTGGGCTCCCAGATAACTAAGATGTACATAGAAACAATCAGAAGAAAATTGGGGGTGAAACTATCTCACCAGGCCGCCAAACAGCGGTCCCAGACCGCTACTTGGCGGTCTTGAAGGCTTGAAAAGCTCCCAACTTTTTCCTGCTGCTTTCGCTTTGAATCTCCAATGTCCTGAAACAACAAAAAACTAAAAACAAAAAATCAAATCCACTCGAATCGTCCAAACAAGAGTCTGGACTGGCACCTCCCCGGCAACGGCGCCAAAAACTTGTTGAACGTTTTAATTAAACCGCAAGTGCACGGCCGCGATGAAGCGGTGGCAAGTACGGGTCGTCCTCAGGGAGGTGAGCAGCCTCTTGTTTGCACGAAATCAAGTGGCGAAAAAAATGGAGAAGAGAGTTGGTTACACTACTCTACACTAAACTACTCTAAGAAGTATGAAATGCGAACGAAAGAAACAATCAATGAACTAACAACTAAGCTAAGAACAAAGGAGGAATGCTGGAATACAGAAATGGAAAACCCCTAAGGGGTGGAGTGAGTGCACACAAGCAAAGAGGTGGGTGTAGAATACATTCTTTAAGCACATGAAGGTGGTGTTTATCAAGCATAGGGGAAGTGTCTAAATGTTATGGCAAAACCTATCAATCTATTCACCAACTTAGTTGATTAACATTTACATATGCAAGGTGTTTATTTCAGAACCTAAACAAGCATGAGAGGTGTCTAATCATTTTGGCAAAACTCATCAAGTTGTAAATTCTATCCTAAACAAGCAAGCATACATTCATGTTTAATCAACACATTGAAATTAAAGCATTCATCCCATTCTCTAATGCATGTATGTACTTCTACTCCACCCCCCAAAGGGGATGGAACTACTCACTAAACATTACACTAATTATTAAACTATGGAAAGAAAGCATATTAAAACTAAGCTAGAATTAAAAAACGATTAAACTAAAACATGCACAAACAATTAAAGAAGCATAAAACAAACAATGAAATAAACACAAAACTTTATTGATAAAATGACTCACATTAAAAGTAGCATCCTCCTACTTTAGTGTGTGCTTCAAGGCCTCACTTCTAGTAGGAAGAATAGCCACTTAAAATATGGAGTGATTACAATAGGAGGTGAAGAGTTCTATTTATAGCCATGGAAAAAGCTAATCCGGGACAATCCCCCGATGTGGGACTAAACAGATACCACAAATAGCCTAAACGAACATTAATACAAGTCCAGGAGAAATCTTGGCGGATCTGGACTAATCCAGACCGCCAATTGGCGGTTCCAGACCGCCAATTGGCGGTTCCAGACCGCCAATTGGCGGTCCAAAATGTCCGGATCCAGTTGAGTTTTATTCTGGGCTTTTCTGTGTGCTTTTGGTGGTCTTTGATGCATCTACTTCGTTTGTTGGAGCTCCGACCCGAATCCAATTGCTAAAATACTCCCCATAATGGTGTGAAGTATTCTGTTTTACTCTTAGGTCCCTCTGTCTTGCAATCAGGTCCTTCTCCCTTGCATCTTGGTCCCTAGATCTCACAATTCAGTCCTTTTTCCCAGCTTTTGGGTCCTTTTATGCTTCATCTCTTCAAACCTATTTATTCCTGAAAACTAAACATAAAACTCGTGACATAGCGTTGTTTAGGTGAAAGATAATGGATATAAGATACAAATATGAGCATGAAATGATGTCAATCACGGATATACCCACAAAATCCGAACAAGATGCATTAATCAATTTAGCTACACGACTCGTTGGACTTATTTTGTCGATCATGGGATGCGGTAAGACTACGGGTCGACTCTATATATGTAATCGGTCCACACACCTAGACTAATGAGTTATTCGTGAGAGTTAACTAAGGAATTAAGTGAAAGACATGGGCAACCTTAACTTCTGAATGTGATACAACGTGTAAAGTCCATTTTGGTTCTTATTTGACTCTCTTTTTTCCTTTTTTTTTCTTTTTTTCTTTTTTTTTCTTTTTCTTTGGAGCATTTATTGGTTGGTGTTTGATTCTCCCAGGGTCAGGTTTCGTGCATCATTACCTATGAGGACTTACACTATCACGTACACCTTCCCCCAAATCTCCACATAGGGCGATCCCTACCACCCGTGTAACGGGAGTTCGGTCGGTGCATCCCAAGTCAGATGACTCGAAAGCACCAGGCACAAAGTCCCCTCAGACCTACTTTCCTGAGTGATAGGAGCCGTGCGAGAAGAGAGAACACCACTTATTTATCTACATGGGAACCAAAACCCCTACACTTAAGTTTCACAAAAAGAGATTAAGGGCCCTTGACTACGACAAACTTCCTTATACTAACAGACACGAATTATTTGACTCACTAGGTTCAGGGTGGACTTCTTTAAATGTTTGAGTGCTGAAACCCTATGATTACACGCCCCCCGAGGGAAAACCGGGGTGCATCCTAACGGCTCGATAAGACCTAAAGCCAGTAAACTAGAAATCCTAATGCATCAAGTTCATGACAATTTTGGGAGCTTTCTTTTTACTTTGCCTCTCAACGGTTTTGCATATGCTAAACACACGCGAAACCCACAAAAACATTTTCTTTCAGAAACACATGAAGATTTTGAAAGAAATGTGAAAATTTTAAAGCACTAGGCAAGCAAAAGAAGACAAGTCACCCAAGGATCATGGCAAGCAGATATATCAATGTTAAATGCGGCACACTAGCATGACCCTAGCACTACACACAAAAGAAAAGAAAACCAAAGGAAAAAGACTCGAATATGTACACACGTAAAACACCCCCGCACACCTACTTCATGCATTGTCCTCAATGAATGTGAACAAGATACTACATGGATGCATGCATGAAAAATGAACGATCTCACCAACATGAAGTACAAAGGGACGTTCAGGGTCATGTTGATGGACACAAACCCAAATTTCCTCAAAACCTGTGAGAAGCTGAAGAAGGGAGATAAATACGTGAAGATATTGGGCCCAAGTACACAAGGGTTGGGGCCCACAACAATCGATGCTCACTGAAGGAGTCTTTTATTATTATTATTTTTTGTTTTTTTTGTTTTTTTTTCTTTTTTTTACAAGTTATACACATCAACCAAGATATTCTCATAATCATTTGGTCAAGGAACATCAAATGAGAACATCATGTTTTGAGGACCAGAGACTTGCCGAGATGGGCAAACTCCACTGGTACTCTGAGGTGTCATGCGGGGTGAAAGGTCAAAGATGAAAGGCTTGAACCCCTCATGATATTGGTTGGGTGTGGGCAACAAAGAATGAAGTTGTGTTGCCTCACTAGGGTTAAATTGCTCATCGAAGAAAACCCTCCAACCAATAGGCGGGTGCATCGGAATGAGTTCCTCAAGCTCATTCGATGGATGCAGCAGACCTGCATCACTAAGAATGGGGCTTCTCCCCAAGTCATCCAACAAGGACCTCCCACCATCACTTAGATCATCAAGCATAAGCTCGGTCATAGGTGGGTCCTTGTTGGAGTCAATATGAAGCTCAAATGGCTCAATGGCCATGGGACATGAGGTAGAGACACCTTCTGGTCTAGGCAAATGGTGAGGTGTCTCACTCTCACTAGTACTCTCAACTGAATCATGCAACGAACACTCTCTTTGGACATTTATGTTTGAGGCCAGCTCACTCTGTTGCATTGCAAAGACAGGCAATGAGTCTTCGCTGGGCCCACGAACATTCTCAATGGGTTGCATCGGGGTTAGGGGTGTTCATTGATTCTGTGGTGCTTTCTCCAATTGGTGGATGAGATTTAGATTTAAAGGTTCATCCATGGGTTCCTGTTGCCTACCAGAGTTGAACACATGAAACTCGGCACTCATGTTACCGAATGAGAGCTTCATGAGACCATTTCTACAATTAATCAAGGCATTGGAGGTTGCCAGAAATGGTCTACCCAAAATCAAAGGTATTTGAGAGTGGGTGTTCGCAACAGGATTGGTATCGAGGACAACAAAATCGACTGGAAATATAAAATCTCCTACTTTGATAAGCACGTCCTCGATAATCCCCATGGGAATACGAATGGATCTATCCGCCAGTTGGAGGGTGATCTTAGTTGGTTTCAATTCTCCCAAGTTCAACTGTTGATAAACAGAGAATGGGAGGAGGTTGACCACTGATCCTAAATCAAGCAAAACATTGCTCAATCTAGTGTCCCCTATCGTACACTGAATAGTAGGACACCCCGGGTCCTTGTATTTTGTGTAGGTAGGATTGGACAAAAGTGAGCTGATATTTGCAGCCAAGAATGCTTTCTTAGGAACATTGGTCTTCCTCTTGGTTGTGCAGAGATCCTTCAACACTTTGGCATATTGAGGTATTTGTTGGATGACATCCAACAAGGGGATGTTAACCTTCACTTGCTTAAATACCTTTAATATCTTGTCCATGTTGTCACTCTGCTTTTTGTTTAACCTACTTGGATAGGGAGCTTTTGGCAGGTAGGTTTTCTGCTGTGCCTGAGAAGAAAGCTTTGGTGTATTACCCTCACCCTCAGCTTCTTCTTCACCACCATTCCCACTGGGGGCTGCATAGATGGTGGTGGGTGTGGCAAGGAAATGTGATTGTCAACCTGTTTTCCATTCCTTAAGGTCACAATGGAATTGACATGTTGAACAGGTTCCTCCACATGGTTCACTTGCCTCCCCCGAGGTACCACATTCTCATTTTGCATTTGTTGTTGTTGGTACATGCGGGGGTTAGCCTCAGGCTGGCTAGGAAAAGACCCTCTCTCTCTTTCATGTACAGACTGAGCCAATTGGCCCATCTGAAGCTCTAGAGATTTGATGGTCTGCTGATTTGAAGTGATAACTTGACTCGTGGTAGACATAAAAATTTTCATTGAGTTTTCAAGTCCACGAGTCAAGGTCTCAAGCGAATTGAATCGGGTTTCCATATTATTGAAATTTGGGAAACCCGATGGATTGGTGGTTTGCGCTTGGGGTGGCTGATAGGAATGTGCATGCATGGGAGGTTGGTGTGATTGGTAAGGTGGTCTAGAGGAGTTTGGAGGACCACCCGGGGCATTAGTTTGGTTCCATGAAAAATTGGGGTGGTTCCTCCATCCAGGATTATAAGATGATGAGTATGGGTCATTCCTAGCTCTGTCATAGATGGCGTTGACACGCTCCATCTCTGGAGGAATGGACTCACACTCGCTCTCTACATGACCTATCCTACCATATGAATGACAAGGAACTGGACCAGATGTGGACATGTGAGGTGCACCTTGTTGGTTTTGGAGCTCAATCGAATCCATACGGCGCATTAAGGCCGCCATGCGTGCCTCGGTGGCCGTAGTGGTATCGATAGCAAATGCGGTACCCGATCTAGTCGAGTTTGCATTCGCGATCCTCGCTCCTATACTAGATGATGCAGGTGGTTCCCTCACACTCTCCCACTGCATGGTTTTCTCAGCGAGGTCTTCTAGGAAGGCCCATGCCTCCCTTTCATCCTTTCCCAAGAACTCTCCTTGACACATGGACTCAAGGAGCGTTCTGGACGGGATGTGAAGACCCTCATACACAATCTGACAAAGACGCCACAACTCAATGCCATGGTGAGGGCACGAGGATAGTAGCTCTTTGAACCTCTCAAGATATGCATGAAATGGTTCGGTCTCATGTTGATAGAACGAATTGATTTCGTTCCTCAATTTTTGAGTCCGGTGATTAGGAAAGTACTTCTTGAGGAATGCTGATTGAAACTCATCCCAAGTCCTAAACGAATTCGCCTGGTTGCTGTACAACCACTTCTTGGCGTCATCCTTTAGTGCAAAAGGAACGAGCCTAAGATGGATGGAGTCTGTGCTAAGTTGTTGCAGCTTGAACATAGCACAGACCTCCTCAAATTCCCTGAGAAAGATATAGGGGTCACCTTTCCCAGTGAAATGAGGGAGCATGGAAATGAATTGAGGCTTAACCTCAAAATGGTTCCCATTAGCCTCTGGTAATACGATGCATGAGGGTAGAGCGGTACGGCTCGGGTAGCATCGATCACGAAGAGGTATGGGAACGACAACTGGAAGAACAGGTCGAGCAGGCGGGTCCAGCAACTGCTCCTCCTCACGGAAATTAGCAGCCATTGGACCCGAACTACGTGCGGCACGAGAGGAGGAAGGTGTCGAGAAATCGATGACCGAAGCCGGATTGACAACGCTCCTCGTCAAACAACCACTCTCGTCTCGTGTCCACGAAAGCATGCACAAAGGTGCACACACACAAAACAAAACCTTTTTTTTTCTTTTTTTTCTAACAAAGAATGTGCGTAGAGGAGAAGACGGGAGAACACAGGAGAGAAAGAATGACTCAGGAGAGAAGGGAAGAAGTCATTATGCTACGGCGGATGGGTACAGGTAGAAGCACACAAGCAAACAAGGCTCAAGCAATCCTAAGGTCGCTATAGGTCCTTACAGCTAGACGACGCCTAACTGCGAGGTCACACGGCCTCAACACGCCTCACCTCCCTACAACGAGGACCACAAAGCCCAGCAAGTGAGCAAAGATCCGGGGATCTCGTCTCTCCTACTATCGACAAAGTGGGCAACGCCGATCAGGTCATGACGGTAGGGACTGGATCACTCTCCTAATGCGTCCGAATTCCTTAAGGCCAATGTCTACTTGATTTTAAAATTAGGCTCTTGATTAGTGTGGTTTTTGGGGCGAAGTAAAGGGTGATGAAATCCCCCACCTTATCTTTTATGGGACAGCCCCTCCTTAGTAGCATTTTGGAGTCCTAAATCTAGCAATCAACTCTCCAAATAACGCTCAACTCACACTTGTTTCAATGCACTTCCTACTAACTAATGCATGTTCATACGAAATGCATGAATGAGAGTAGAAGGTGCGTACCTCACGCCAGCTCTCAGCAACAGAAAATAAAGCTAAGATAAAAGACAATCTAAATGCCTAAGTCACATACATGATGCATGACCTAAACAAAAAGAATGTCTAATCTTTGCTTTGAGTTTTTAGGGTCCAACTTGCTTAAAGGAGGTTGATTATGGATCTGGGAACAAACTATAAGTCAAAACATGCCAAATTAAATCCCAGATCACTACATCAATTATGAAAACCAACCAAAGAAATAAGAGACAAAAACGAGCTTACCAGGCCGCCAATTGGCGGTCTCAGGCCGCTGATTGGCGGTCTTAAATGATCAGATTCACTCCAAACATCTCCAGGCGTTCCTCTTGATTACTCCAAGTCTCCTGAAACAAGGAAAAACTACACAACACAAATTAAATCCACACGAATCGTCCAAACAAGAGTCTGGACTGGCACCTCCCCGGCAACGGCGCCAAAAACTTGTTGAACGTTTTAATTTAAACCGCAAGTGCACGGCCGCGATGAAGCGGTGGCAAGTACGGGTCGTCCTCAGGGAGGTGAGCAGCCTCTTGTTTGCACGAAATCAAGTGGCGAAAATAATGGAGAAGAGAGTTGGTTACGCTACTCTACACTAAACTACGCTAAGAAGTACGAAATGCGAAACAAAGAAATAAATGATCAAATAAAAACTAAGCTAAGAACAAAATAGAAGTGCTGGAATTTCAGGAATGGAAAACCCCTAAGGGGTGGAGTGAGTGCACACAAGCAAAGAGGTGGGTGTAGAATACATTCTTTAAGCACATGAAGGTGGTGTTTATCAAGCATAGGAAGTGTCTAAATGTTATGGCAAAACCTATCAATCTATTCACCAACTTGGTTGATTAACATTTACATATGCAAGTTGTTTATTTCAGAACCTAAACAAGCATGAGTGGTGTCTAATCATTTTGGCAAAACTCATCAAGTTATAAATTCTATCCTAAACAAGCAAGCATACATTCATGTTTAATCAACACATTGAAATTAAAGCATTCATCCCATTCTCTAATGCATGTATGTACATCTACTCCACCCCCCAAAGGGGATGGAACTACTCACTAAACATTACACTAATTATTAAACTATGGAAAGAAAGCATATTAAAACTAAGCTAGAATTAAAAGACGATTAAACTAAAACATGCACAAACAATAAAAGGAGCATAAAACAAACAATGAAAGAAACACAAAAAATTATTGATAAAATGACTCACATTAAAAGTAGCATCCTCCTACTTTAGTGTGTGCTTCAAGGCCTCACTTCTAGTAGGAAGAATAGCCACTTAAAATATGGAGTGATTACAATAGGAGGTGAAGAGTTCTATTTATAGCCATGGAAAAAGCTAATCCGGGACAATCCCCCGATGTGGGACTAAACAAACACCAAAAATAGCCTAAACGAACATTAATACAAGTCCAGGAGAAATCTTGGCGGATCTGGACTAATCCAGACCGCCAATTGGCGGTCCAAAATGTCCGGATCCAGTTGAGTTTTATTCTGGGCTTTTCTGTGTGCTTTTGGTGGTCTTTGATGCATCTACTTCGTTTGTTGGAGCTCCGACCCGAATCCAATTGCTAAAATACTCCCCATAATGGTGTGAAGTATTCTGTTTTACTCTTAGGTCCCTCTGTCTTGCAATCAGGTCCTTCTCCCTTGCATCTTGGTCCCTAGATCTCACAATTCAGTCCTTTTTCCCAGCTTTTGGGTCCTTTTATGCTTCATCTCTTCAAACCTATTTATTCCTAAAAACTAAACATAAAACTCGTGACATAGCATTGTTATGTGAAAGATAATGGATATAAGATACAAATATGAGCATGAAATGATGTCAATCAAATCCCTTTAGAAATATTGTTATGTCGGAAGTGTATGAAGTGTTCTCTATTAGTGTACTTTTAGATAATATCTTTTTTTATATTTGTATGAAAACCGAACTTAACAGTTTATACTTTGGAATATGTATTTTTTTTCTTGCTTATGAGCTTGGTTCTATATCTTCAAATTGGTTTTGATTCCTAACTTTGTTTTGTGATACTGTCACTAGCACGCTAACCAGATATATCTGCAGTTCATATATCCATTTAAGTCATTTTATCACATATTCAAAATATCTAAGATAGTCTGCTGGAAGCAAGTGACTTTTGAAGATTGTGTTCATAGTGTTCAATTTTTATATCAGAATGGTACATAATATTGGAGCTTGGTTCAACCATTAGTTTTAATTGATTGCAATCCATTTAATAAGTGGAAAATATATCCCATGTCTGATATAACATGTTAAGGACAAAGAATCTTTTCGAGCGTAGGAGCTTAAACACAGTCTATTGTTGACGGTTTCAGGTAGGAAAAACCATAAGCGATGGCTGCCAAAGCTCCCCAGAGAGAGTAGCAGAGAAACTTTTACCCGTTTCTAGAAAAGGAACATATAGTAATGGAAAGTTCATGAATTGGCCAAAGTTGGATAGCATGGTCATTGTTGATTTGAAAAGGACTTACAAAACTTTTCTGGGGTTTGTTTCTTCTATGGGGGAAAACCAAGAAGAACTTGTTTGGATTGGACAAATAGCTTGCCTTAGACGGTCAACTTTTAGAGAAACACTTACTTGGGCGAAAACCGATAAGAAACGAGGTAAAATTGTACACAACACGAAATTAATGAATTCATATTGTAGATTGGTCACTTAGATTAAAAACCATGATTGCAGATGATATATTCGAAGATATATCTAAGGATATCTCCTACAGATATATCACGATCATAGAAGATATCTTTTTAATTACCTGGGTATACAAATATATCTGATATAGTAGAATCGTTTGGATATATCTTAGAGACATCCTATATATGTTCCACTAAAATTGTTAGATATAAAGTCTATGATTTGTAGATTAGAACCAAAGATTGCAAATGATATATCTGGTGATATATCCTGAACAATTGTCACGATCTTGGGATATATGTGGAACACTGGATATTAGATGTCATGGTAATATCTGAGATACATGATATATCCGAAAAATTTAAGATTTGCAGATATATCTATAGTTTGGCTATGACATCTAAGATATCTAACATAATGAATGATTGCAGATGATGAATGCTTTCATGGAAGTAATGGAGGAGCAATTAAAGTTGGGAAGGTTGACAAAAAAATCGATTTTTGTCTCTGTTGAACTATCACAGAATATTGTTTGCCTAAATTACAAAGACAATGCAACACACATTTATGAACAGATTGTACTTCGCTCGAACGATACGCAGTATGCCAAATATATCTTCCAGCCAATGTCGGCAATGGGAAAGTGGCACCTGGTTGTGGTAGACTTGGGGAAAAACATGATACATTTAGGGAACACAACATTGTCGTAGATAACTTAAAAACACCAAACGGCTTTGTGGACGGATTTGTTAATGAAGGCGAAGGCCTTTTGGGTCCGCATTTTAAGGGTTAGAATGGGAATAGAAGGAAGTGAATCATTTGATTGGAAATTTGAAAAAATCGTTCAATCAGAGAGCTCAAATAGCAATGACAGTGGAACTTTGGTTATGTATTGGATGCACTGCTTAACGAAGAACGTGAACTAGTGGCAACCCTGTGAATTCAAGAAGCTTCATGGAATTAGAGGTTGAGTCCTCATCGAGATTTCACGAAGCACAGGTGCACATGAAAATGTGTTTGATTAAGTGTTAAAATTATGACTATTCCTCATATAGTCTTTTTGGGTTTTGTTATGTAATAGGTCTTGTGATCCGGTTTATGTAAACTATTTAGGAAAAATTAAACTCAGATATGGGTTGTGGTTGGTATCTCGGGAAACTCTCGGAGATATGTTTGTACAACTCATTTTAGAATATGTAAACAGGGTTTTTGGTGGTATTTCATAGTATGTAATTGGACATTTGAAAGATTTGAACTTTAGTAACAATCCTCATAAATCAATATATATTATCATTGTTTGCAATCATCCATGTTCTAATTGATTTTATATCAGATGGACTCGAACTTTGCATATCTGATGGACTCTAACTTCACATATCACTCAATTAATGTTGCGATCAGTTGGAATCAACTTAATATTTATAACCTTTTGACTCTTCTGTGTGGTCAATTTGAGGATATATCTTTCACACATATCACAATCCTAGTATACATATATATCTAATTTCGTAGAATTGTTTGGATATATCTGGTTCCTAATAAATATTTGTTATCTGATATATCTATAAAATCCTTTATTGATCTGAACTTGTATTAAGATATATCTATAGTGAGTCTATTATAGGTTTGTTATGGCCTCTAATTCTAATTACTTTGAAGGTTAATTACCTACCTACTTAATCAAACAAGAATGCACAATGGAATAAAAATAAGCAATCAAGTAATCGAAAGAATATGCAAACGACACAAAGACACCAGAAGATTTTATAGAGGTTCAGCCTCCAGCCTACTTCCTCTCTTGCAAGCTCCACTCGATCTCCCTCGAGCTCTACCTACGTCTTCACTATCAATCTCGTTCAGGGACGAGATTAAGTCTTTTACAACACAAGCTCCACGAACAATCATCGCTAGCTTGATTTCTTCCTCTCACAACCCGTGAGGGAACACTTTGGACTTTCACCAAAATCCTTGCTTCTTGGACAAACAAATGAGAGGAACACACTCTCTTAACTTGAGCACACTTTGAGTAAGATTTGTCTATGATCAAATGTGTGGAATTTAGACTTAGAGTGTAGGAGTGGGGAATTGAAGGCTTGGGAGTTTCTCTTAGATGTGTATGACAATTTGGAGTGTAAGGGTTAACAAAATGTGTCTTGGTAACATCTATTTATAAGCTCCTAAAGGATTATAACCGTTGGGATTAAATCAGAAGTTGTTTGTGTAAGATACACAAAATAGAAAAGTGCAGGTCACAGTTTGGGATACAAACGGTCGACCGACGCAGGTCAAACGATCTACCGGTAGGCAGTTCAGAAAAAGGTACGGTTGACCAAGTAGGGAACGGTCGAACGAGAATAGGTTATAACTTACACTTAAGTCAACAGTTAAACGAAAGAGTGGAACGGTCAACCGGAATCTAACAAATACTTCAAGGTTTTAAGTTCGGTCGAACAAAACGTTTGGGACAGTCGACCGAAAATATCAGAAAGGTCTCGAGAAAAAAATTCAAACGATTTTACTTTGATAGTTAGAAACGATTCTTGGTCTTAGTAGATAGGTATTATGCGATCGTTATTCAGATATATCTAGACGAGCAGATATATCTTTGCAGACATATGTACATATAACTTGAGGTATGTTTTCCCTAACATATTGTGGGTTCTTGCACCTTCATATAGGAATGCAAACATTCCTACTTTCATAGAAGAAATATCCAGATATAACCAACGTGTGGGTGGTTGTACATTCCTACAGATATATCTGTAAACATTCCTACTTACTCTAAATATAGAAGAAGTTGTGGTCAACAATAGGTCTTGAGGTATGTTTTCCCTAACATATCTTTGCAGACATATGTTTTCACTAAGTTCGATCTTAGATAGCCTAAACATTACTTCTGAAGTGAACCCACACGTTTCAAACATTAATAAAAGAATTCATTATCTCATATTGTTGCATAAAGGACATACCTGTGAATATTACTTTGATAGTTAGAAACGATTCTTGGTCTTAGTAGATAGGTATTATGTGATCGTTATTCAGATATATCTAGACGAGCAGATATATCTTTGCAGACATATGTACATATAACTTGAGGTATGTTTTCCCTAACATATTGTTTGTTCTTGCACCTTCATATAGGAATGCAAACATTCCTACTTTCATAGAAGAAATATCCAGATATAACCAACGTGTGGGTGGTTGTACATTCCTACAGATATATCTGTAAACATTCCTACTTACTCTAAATATAGAAGAAATATCCATACATATCCAATGTGTGGGTGGTTGTACTTGGTATATGTTCCTATCCAAAGCTATCTGAATTGATTTAGGTCTGCTACAATTCAAAAAACACGACATATTTTCGTAAGAAATAGACTTGTATTGCCTAGAATTGATCTTTCAAATAACTTGGTACCCACTTCTCCTTCAACTCATACATTGAAATAAACCATGAGTTGTCTTGCAATAGATGTATGGATATAAAGTTCCCCCCATCCATACTCCAATTGGGCTGGCGTATGGGACTCGTAAACCAAACACTTAAAGGACAATCTTACATAATCATCATCTTCAACTCCAAATTTGTCGAGGATCTTGTTCATTATATGCCAAATGCATAGATGATGTCTAGTGGTTGGAAATACTATTTCCACTACCTTCATGATTGCACGAGACTGGTCAGTTACGATCGCCATTGGTTGATGCCCTAAAATGAAGATTACATACAAAGAGGTTATATGACTTATAATATATCAACAATGATATTGAAATATTGTATTATTTTGAAATGTAATCTCTTTCAAATCATGTGATAGGTAGAAATAACCATGCATACAATCAAACCAAGTTGAAAAAATGCAAACATAATTTTGGGTAGACTCCTCACATAGTAAAGCACATACAAGCAAGATCGATTGAGCATGGTGATTCATTCCCACAAACGGTACAAATGGCATTTCAAATTTATTGGTTAGGTACGTGGTGTCAAAAGACACAACATCACCAAAATACTTATAGGCAATACATGACCGTCCATCCGCCCAAAAAACATTTCTTAAGAAACCATTATCATCAAGATCCATTATGTAGTAAAAGCTAGAACTCATTTTTTGTTTCTTCTTGAAGTGTGAAGGGCTTTGGCATATGATTGAATCGTTTTAAATACTGCAAGTGCACAATGTCAGTGAAGATGCAACAAGTACGGGTCAAGTCCACAGGGAGGTGTGTCGGCTCTAGTTCTTTAGAAGTCAAGTGGGAAATAAGGGGAGAACAAGTTTGATTACACTAAACTATGAATGAATTAACAATAAAACTAAACCCCCATGGAGTGGGAGTGTGTAGATATGTGTATGTGTGAGTCTTCATTTCAATTAGGCACAAGTGTAGTTTGTGTGACATACAAATAGAAGCTAGTGTAGAATCTAAGCGTAGGATACACAATACTACATGAAAAACCATGAACATGCATATCTCACATAAAGTTGAGATTGACTTTAGATTGTCAAGCATGCAATAGGTACCTAGTGTGGCTATTAGAGCATCAATTAATCCTACATACAACCTAAATCATTCATGTGAATGTGCACTAAACATGAGTCCATACATAACAAGCCATCTCCATCAAATCATTATAAGCAACAAGATAAACTCTAAAGCTAGTATGAGATAAGTACCTAGTGTGGACATTATTAGGGTAAAATTAAGGATATATACTTGAGTAGCACAATATTAGGGTAAAATTAAGGATATATAGCATAAATATGATGCATGATATTCTACTAATCAGCGTCTCCCTCACCAAGGCATAAATTTCGTTGTTTACGTACTTCATTCATAAACATAAGACAAATAATTGAAAGTTAGAAGAATGACTACCTAACAGTTTCAAGCGTTAGACTTCATAATATAATTGAGTAGTGGCCAAATATCTTTCTCAATAAAAGGAACATTAGCATAACTCCCGGCTTCTACAACGAAGGATGCCATTGTTTTGCTCGGTTGTATACCCGCACTATCATTAACTTCAATTTTTTTTACAAAGTTGGTCAGACACCTTTCTTTTGGAAATCAGATATCACACCCCAGAAGGTGCAATGAAGTTATGATTATGATCGGGTATGATCTTCCCATATTTATAACCTCCATTGTATGTACGTGAAAATCTAATGCTAGCCAGACATCTTGTTATCAACTGGGGTGCCAATGATAAAGATGACATTTTGGATTCTGCAAATACGAGCCATATATGATATATCAAGGTAAAACCAAGAGAATCAATGTAAAACCCAAATATATCCACACCCGTACGTCCAACTCTTATGACAGATATATCTAGTGATTGTTTTCACAAGAAGTTGGACATTACTGAATAATTTTGATGAAACATATATATTTGATGTAACTTGTTCAGTTTCTCCATTACAAGATATATCTATGATTTCATAACTCTTAGGACAGATATATCTAGTGATACCTCTTGGGACTAATTGATAGAATTTTATTACATACACCAACATGAGTTATTAATATCTGCATCCAGATATATCTGAGTGCGAAAATGGTTAACCTTGACAAAAAATAAGTAGCATTAGATGTCTAAAGATAAAGATGTAATTTAACAATAAATATTCAATCACAAATATATAACTGATATGTCCACCTATAAATAAGATATATCCAGGACATAATTCAATAACACAACTATAACACAGATATATTACAATGAATGATTACGCTACAAGTTGGATATTATTGCATTGTATTGATGAATCAGATATATTTGATGCAACTTGATCAATCAAAGATATCTGAGTGTGAAAATAGGTAAATTAAGTTCATATAGGTCTATAACATAAAGATCTTAATATCAACGGTCAGATATATCTAAGGAACTGTATATTATGTGATTTCTGCAAATATTCCATATCGGTGGCGTGTTCCCGGATTTGTGACAGTCAAACTTCCCTCTCATCAAAATACCTTCACACCACACACAATTTCGTTTCTTGATTCCAAACTCCAATGTTGTGGCATAATGCTCGTAGAATTGCATCACAGACTCTATATCAGCGAATAACATCCCACTCGTTGGAAGTTGGACGTCTGGGGTAAAATGTACTTCTGGAACAGATATATCTGGATCAGATACAACCATACCAACTGACTTAGGAACATAAAAATTATGTGATATATCTAGGCCAATATCAACATGACTATGGAATGATTGATTGTCATTAGAGTTGGCATCTCGAGCCTCCAAGAATGATAGACTACGATGAACTGCGAAAAAACGTAGTGTAAAGATTAGAGAAAGAAAAAAAAATACATTTATATAGAAGAGAGAAAAGAAAAGTGGGAATGAACGTATTCAGAAGCCAAAACCTCAAAAGCATGAACTAAGATTAACATTTAAAAAAAAATCTTAGTTCATGTTCCTTAGTTATACAGTTATATAGATGTATAGCATTTCCAAACCGTATTTAGAAGTCATTAATGCAGAATACGAGTAGATGGGTGAAGAACAAAGTTGTTCTTTGGATGGTAAATGCTTAAGGATGTGAATAAGTTTTGGAGCGAAAATCTAGGGTGAAAAAAATTCTCGCACATGTACCAAAGTGGTGTAAGGAAAGACAAGAAGGAGAAGAAATCCAAAGCTCCACAGAGGAACGAAATTCAAAGCTCCACTTTAACAATCATTTGGTTTGCAGTTGGGTAATAAAATAAGAAACTAAAACTTTTTGAATGGAAGAGAGAGTAAGTGGACTTCAAATTTTGAAGGGGAGTCCGGAAAAAAACCACACAAATAACCCACGGAGAATTTCCCCTAGTATTATATAGAACCACCACTTAGGTACTCACTCTTTTTTGGTTGTGGTGATTAGTTTGCTCGACGTTTATTTGTAAGGTGATGCTTGCTTGTAAACTTTGGTTAATATGAAATTCAACTTGACTGTGTTCTTGTATTCTTGTGGCATTGTTGTAATTACATTGTAAATCCTAATTGGCAATTGGATTTAGTTGGAATCTCTTTAGTTGAGATCAAGGTTCAGAAATGCGAGGTGCGGATGCGATGCGGCGAGGCACCGCATCCGACATATGCGGTATGCGGATGCGATGAGGGTGCATATGCGGTTTGCGATTTAATAATTAAATAATATAGATATATTAATTATAAATTATATACATGTAACTAAAAATTTAGATAAATTTTTGAATACTTTTTGAATAACTATTTTTTTTGAATAATTTAGGTAAATTTAGACAAACAAGTTAATATTAAACAAATTAGAATAAAAACCAAAACAAACCAAAAAATAACAACAAAAAATGGGTGTTCTGAAATGCGGCCGCATCTGGAGGGCCGCATTGGGGAGATGTGATGCGTCTCTCGATCCCCCGCATCGCGGCCACATCTGACCACATTTCACAACAGAGGTTGAGATTAGTAATGAGTCTCTTAATCAGGTGAGTGGTTAGATGATCCAAATAGTAACGAATGAATGGAACAACCATGACTTCAAACCCAAATCACACCAACACAGTCACGATAAAAGGAACAACACAAACTAAGGTATCGTTTGGGTAAGGATTTCTGCTTGGGATTCTTGTAGGAATCTAATTCTTGATAACATGTACTCCCAAACAAGATTTAAGATCTTGATTCTAGTGGAATCCATGAGAATCTCGTAACCTCATTATGCTTGAAGTAAGAAGCCAAAATAAACTAGCTTCTCCCAGGAATCCACTTTGTTAGGATTGAACTTCCAACTATGCCCTTGAAGATTTGTGTTAGGATTTATCCCATGTATTTACAACACACCGTCCACAAAATCACCCTATTCTTTTCTTTGCTTTAAGTATTTTGTCCCTCCTTCTCTTCTTCCATTTTTGTGGTTTGAAATATTCGATGCATAGAGATGGGATTTTCGTTGTTGAATTGCCTACATTTTACTTAGGAGTTCGACTTTATTTTGGATAAATTTGTGGATTGTGATTTCTGTTTGTGCATTTTTAAAGTTATATTGTTAACCAAAAAATAAGTTTTCAGTTTGGGTCTTTTCAAATTTAGGGATGGTCATCAAATCAAATTTGTAGTAAGAAAACTGGATGGTAATAAGAAAATCTTATGACAAATATTTGCATTTGTATCAAAATGGATCCCGAGATGGTCATGTTGTTATTCACCATCTTCCCATGCATATCTAACGTGGATGCCACATATGGGATGATTGCTGCTTCTAATCCACAATACCGCAACTTTAGACGTGTTTAGTAGAATGTTAATTAATTGGTATCAAATATATGCTACTTTCATTATTAAATGTATGTTAATTTTACTGAATTGTTATTCATCGTCGTAAAACTACTTAAATCGTACGTACATATTACCATTTTGCCATTCTACCATTTCTACTTATATAACTCTTCATGTAACTCTCCTAACACAACTCTCTCTTCATATTACTCTTATATTTACCAGAAAGAATGTCTCGGATGCCAGGAAAAGAACCAGCCGACGCCCCGGATTACTCAAATCTAGTAAATTGCCTTGTTTATTTTAATTTATTTTATAAAAAAATTTGCTAGGGCGTCCGCAGGAGACGCCCGACCGGGGAGAGGCGGTCCCGCGGACGCCGAAATGAATGGCGAGGCGTCTGCGGGAGGCGCCTCCCCCATGGGGGGAGGCGGCTCCGGCAGACGCCTCCCCGAACGTTGGGGCGTCTCTGGTAGACGCCCCGATTTTTTTTTAAATTATTTAAATTGATTATAAATTGTGATAAATTTAAAATAAATTGAATATTATGTTAATAATAAATTAAATTAGTTTAGTGAATAAACAGAAAATTAAAAAAATTAAAAAAAAAGGCGTCTGCCCAACACGCCTCCACCTATGTGGAGGTGTCTTAGCGAGACGCCCGAGTCGGGAAAAAAAATCCACCTCTGTTACCTCGCCGGATCCAGGTGTTTCGCCATACATTTTCGTGGTGTTAGTACTAGGAATGTGAGTAAAATTGAGTCAAAAATCTTGTTTAAAGACACGGGACGAAATGTGTATTAATTGATTTGTTAATGACAAAAATGTAATTTTTGGGACGATTTAAGTAGTTTAAAAATCATGTTTTATGAAAGTTAGTAAAATGTATGAATGTCTGACATATCTATGCTTCTTGATCCAAAACAAGTCAGTTGAAGAATTTCAAGGGTAGTGTTGTCATTTTATCCTTAAGAATCATATGCAAGAATCCACATATTCAAACATGTTTAGCTTCTTATAAGAATCAGGATTCTAGTTATTTTAGTAAGAATCATATTCTCACAAGAATCATCACTCTCAGAATCTAATCCAAACTAAGCCTAAATGTTTGTCACTCGTCAACTAACTTGATATCCGTCTCTAGCGGTACGAACAATGCACGTGTGGTTTCGCATTACATTTGGTTTAGGACTGACATCCATCACGGTATTTGTTCAGGGCTATGTCCGGATCTAACCTCATCCAAACAAATACGGACCAATGTATGTGCGCTATGTCTATTAAGATCTGGAAAGTAATTTTCAAAATCAAAATAGAATCTAGTGAAAAATAATTTCCCATTCTGCCTTCGATCTAACGACTTCCTCTTGCATTGTTTCTTTCTTCCTCTTTGTGGTAGTGGTAGTGCTTGCAGCTGGTGCGTTACCCATACCGATGCTGAATTGGTTGTTGGTTGTAGTAAAATTAGGAGCACTTGCAGCAGGTTGGGTATCATATGACAATTGAATTGGCACAAAATCTACAAACCAGTCATCACCACCTTCATTGTTCATCATGCCCTGGCTACAAATTAAAGTGAATATACAAAACATACAAATCACATTACACCGCTTTATTACTGAATCAGGCAGTTGAAGTTGCAAATCAACAATAGGGATGATTGCAAAACTAGCCAAATAAATTCAACTTGTCCAGCTCAAGTTACAAGCACAAAACATTAGCAATTGGAGTGTCACAACCAACTACAACCCACTGGACTCTTTACCAAATAACACATGACACACTACAATCGCCTATTGCTGGCAATCTCGTCTCCAATACGATTACGGAGGTCTCCCATGAAATCATCCTCAAGCCCGACATATATTTGTTCCGGGGGTTCATTATCGACAACCCCATTGGGGTTGTCAAGTTTAGTTCCTCTTCTACTTCTGTTGGCATGATTTCATGGCCAGGATTGTCGATTATGAAGTTGTGCAATGTCATCGCGGCAAAGACAAACTTGGGTCGGTTCTTTAGTGGTCCATTAAATTCAACAAACACCACCGTTTCTTGAGAACCCCAAATGCTCTTTCAATGACATTCTCACATTCCCAAGGTATGAATGCATACTGTTAAACAACTCGTCCCTTCCTTGGGTTGGAACCGTTTGGGATTCGGGAATATGATATCGAGTGTTCCCATATGGTGCCGAAAAACCTTTTTGGTTTGAATATTCGGCGTTGACAATATAGTATTTATCTGAAACACCGTATGTAATACGTAAGAGATATTAAATGGTTAGTTAATAATTTAAGTCGTACAATTGAAATCTCTACTTGCCGTTTGGAGGCATTAAAAAGTTTAATCTAAGATCGTAAATGACATGAGTAAGGTTCGGATTGTCATGTGCACAACCCTCTCATCCAGCTGATAAGAACGTGAAGTGTATTTTGAAATCGCAAACCCCTTGTACATTCTATTGTTCTATTCCCACCCTGAGCACTCCAGTAGACAACCTGTTTCTCGGCAAGAACCACAATTGGCGTGGGTTACGTATTGGGAAAATGATAAACGACCGCTCTTGAGGACGTGGCTGAGTTGGCACGCACCATGTCAGTAGAGAAAATATATTCTTTTTTATTTTATTCCTCTATTCTTTGGTTGTCCGTACAAATGTCCTGAACAATCACTTCATCCCTCATTGATGCGTCTCAAATCACTTCATTCCTCATTTTGGCGCTCCCACACAACAGATGACTTTTCATCTTTATCTCAATATGTGTCTTCCTTTCTCTTCTGTGATCCTTTCTCTGTACTCCAATGGAAATAGTTAATGTGTCTTTCCCAAGTAGAGCAGCTGACAAACGTTCCTAAGGAGGAGATGTTTTTTCTTTCTTTCGAAGAAGCCAAAACATTTTACGTGGCCTATGCCGATTCTTGTGGTTTTGGTGTTAAGATAAGACAATCTCATTACGATCGTGGTGTTGTTATACGGGTCACAGTGACTTGCTCCAGGGAGGGCACGTAACCTAGGGAAATTGAAGGGACGGATGATCCAACAAACCAAGGGCAAGGGAAATTGAAGCCTAGGTTATCCAGTAGAGTCCAATGCACTGCTCGGTATGAAATGTAATGGATGTATAGTTAATGTATGATTGTTACTTTGAAATATAGATTTTGTACACATGAAGTACTGAGCTCCGATACAAGATTGATTATAATTTTTTTCGATGAAATTATTACTTTCGTAGATGACATTCTAGAATATGAATATGATTACAAACAGATGATGAATGTTAATATTGAAATATGATATAATGATATTTGTAAAATGGTTTGTCGAGTTTGTGGTTTTCGAGAAGAAGAGTTTGATCTGACGTTAACCTACAAGTTACTACTTTATGAAAAATATACTTACGCTGATGTGTTTGATGATCAGAGCACAACAACAATGTTATTTTTATTTAACATCGTGAATACATTTGTATTATTTGTTCAGAAACAACTCAAGCATTATACTACTGAGGATTATCAAGCAATGACACAACTGTGTACTAAAGTCAGTTGACTGAGGATTATCAAGCAATGACACAACTGTGTACTAAAGTCAGTTGACTGAGGATTATCAAGCAATGACACATACATGTAGCAAATTACGAAGCAGGTCCATCAACGGCAGTTCCTCAGTCTTTTTTTGAACCATATCAGCACACACCAATGGATATTAATAATTATGAATGAGATGTATTTCAATTATAATCTCAAAGAAGACATGTCGAAGATGCAGATAGTGATGAGACAGACGTTGGTGAGACAGATGGTCAGATGAATGGTGAGGAGAAAGACATTGATGATGTAGATTTAACACCACTTCCAGAGCTGCAGAACATGTTTTATCATATAGCAGACACAGTGAATCGAGAACATGATAACAACATACATGAAGGCGTCATTATTGATGAATTGCCATCATTACTAGTACTCCCAGATTTGAGACACTTGTTGGGCATAGATCCTGACGAAAACTAGATCGAAGATTTGGTCATTGGAAATGCTGATTAACGTATTGTTGCATACAATGAATATGATAACTTAGAAGATGAACGTAATTATTGGTTGCATATAACTTTTGCCACAAAAGAAGATTTATTGCAACAATTGAAAGAATGACATTTGTAAAAAAATATCCAATTCAAAGTATTAACGTCTCCGCCAAAAGTATTTACAGCTTGTTGTTTGAAGAAAAAATGTTAATGGATGAAACATGTCTCTTAACGTCAAAGCAAAAAATGTTTTCAAGTGAAGATGTACAAGTTTTAAACACAACTGTAGTAATAAGAACCTTTTGCAAGACAATGTGCAATGTGATATAAGTTTAATTTCGAACATGATTCTTACTACCATTCGAACAAACATCGTTGTTAAAGAATAAAAATGGTGCAGTTGCCTTTTTCAATAACTATAGTTTGCGAAATGAATTTTGCTACTGTATATTCTTCTTATTTTCTTTTTTTACACTATTATTTCAAAAAAAATTCCAGATAATAATTCTCAAAACACAAACATGAATTGGCTGTTTGACATATACGACTGAAATTTTGCCAAACCGCAAACACCTCCAAATCTCAACCGATATCATTTCTCATTATCTCATCCCTAACCCAAACCAATGGGATTTTCCGTCGCCGGAAACCCCACCGGAGGCCGGATGTCTTGGTAAGGCCATTGAAGTGACTTCCAACTTAGGTTTCATCTTAAACTTTGAGGGGGAACTGAACTACTGATGTTGAGATAGATGATTAGCATGTGTTGATAGGTTGCCTGTCACTGCGGTAACAGCCTTTCCTAGCTGTTGGAACCAACTTTGGTTGACAGCACTGACTAATTCCCAATTGACCTGAAATTGTTGGTACGACTAGTTCCCTTGCTAATTTAGACAACCAGGGAAATTCCATTTTTGAGGCTGCAATAAGATAACATCCGATGTGGGGGTATAGTGTGACCAACTGATAATGAAGTTTTGGATAACACATTTGTGTGTTTGTTTTGATTTCAGCATACCAAATGTATCTTTATGTTAGTATCTAGCATTTGTAGCTACACATTTGTAGCTCCATTTATAAGACAATTCAGTTTTTTCTTATAACTTGGTAAGATCCTAGGTCACTCTGCTCATCACGGTTTCGAGTTGGATGCCAACATTTGAATAGCTAGTAACATATACAATCATGCCTAGTCATTGAAATGAAATGGCTACTTGAAAACTCTACAGGGATTAATATATAGCATAACAGTATGGAATGAGGATACATCATTTTTGTTCAAATAAAATATTTCTGACTGTAATGCAACGTGGAAGTTTTAAACTCTAGTTGACAAAATGCATGGACACATAAAATAATGGGGAAATTATAATTTCATTCGCCAGTGGTGATGAAAGTCTTATTTTCCAAGATTATGGTTTGCCCTAATAATTTCCTTTACATATCATTCGTCTGATTTTTTAACCATAGCTGATGGAGTTGCCTGTTATCTTTTTTGCAGCCAGCAATTGGCGTTGTCTTGGGCTTCATTGGAAGTAAAATGCTACTTGATTTCTTCGGTAGGAGTTTGTAGATTTCACATGTCGTGCCCTTTTGAATTACTTGTCTCCTATAAGGCGATAATGATTTTTGAAAGATTGAGTTTGCTTATGATTAACATTTTTTGGGAATGACTCCTTTGTCTGACTGATTGACTACAGGTTACCATATATCCACCGAAGTTTCTCTCGGTGTTGTTGCAACTAGTCTTGGCACTGGATTGCTGCTGAGTCTCACAAAGAAGTCCGACCATAGTGACTAAACATGTGATGGTTGAAGTATACGAGACAATAATAGAAGCATTTCGCCCGAGTCAGTGTAGAATCAGAAAATGCTGGTTCTAGGTTGCATGCCTAAGTTTGCAAAATTTTAAGGTAGTCATCTCAAATTGCAGCGGAAGCCAGTGTCATTATTAACTTTTAGTGATCATCAGTATATTGTATCAGTTCATCTGTTCCTATCGTCTTATTGGTGATTATTTTGGTATTGCTGACTGTGAGTTTGGCAATTGTTTCCAGTCCATTGATTATAAAAAATGAAATGTATATGAAACCATTATTAAACACTGCATTATGAATAAATTTGTCAATATTTTTTTCTTCGAATAAGTACTGGGAACTAAAAATAGTTGAGATATGACTAATGCATGTAGCTAGAGTTTGAACAAATAATATCTGATGTCAGGGACCTCTTAATGTAGTACCGCGCTTTAACTTTTATGGAATACTATTTAATATATTTTATTGTGGGGGTGTTGTTTGTTTGATCTTTGGTGTGTAGATGGTTTTCCTTGATCTTTTATGCTTGTTAAAAAATGGATTTGATTATAGATTTTAGTTTTAAAATGATCGGGTTTAGAGGCATTCATTGGAATTTGGAAGTACTTTTGGGAACGACAATATTTTAAGGGGAAAATCTCCATACTCTTGAGGTTAAGGTTTTGGTTTTAATAATTGTGAAGACAATTTTAATATCTTCATTATAAAAAACCTTATACGTTATTTTATCATTTAAAATTATTTTGAATTTAATTCTATTGCTATCTCTGTAGGTTAACATTGACATTGAATTAAGCACCATACTTTACTATGGCTATTATTTCAATGTAAGATTTAAGTCGTATAAATTTGTCAATGCCCGTGCAATGCACGGAATTAACGCTAGCATAATATGTGTAATAAACATGAAAAATACACAATTGTTTGACACGAAGCGTCATATAATTGACAAGCTTGCTTACTTAGAAATCTTTGGCTTCTCTTTTGGAAGACAAATTAAGTGTACTGGATTGAACTTGTGGGGATTAATAGAAGTTAAGGATCGACATCTCTGGGTTCAAATTGACGTGTGATTGGTTTGTAAGAAGTGAACCGAATAATAAAATTTCAGTTTCATTACTTTTCATGGGAACCAAAACCCCTACACTTAAGTTTCACAAAAAGAGATTAAGGGCCCTTGACTACGACAAACTTCCTTATACTAACAGACACGAATTATTTGACTCACTAGGTTCAGGGTGGACTTCTTTAAATGTTTGAGTGCTGAAACCCTATGATTACACGCCCCCCGAGGGAAAACCGGGGTGCATCCTAACGGCTCGATAAGACCTAAAGCCAGTAAACTAGAAATCCTAATGCATCAAGTTCATGACAATTTTGGGAGCTTTCTTTTTACTTTGCCTCTCAACGGTTTTGCATATGCTAAACACACGCGAAACCCACAAAAACATTTTCTTTCAGAAACACATGAAGATTTTGAAAGAAATGTGAAAATTTTAAAGCACTAGGCAAGCAAAAGAAGACAAGTCACCCAAGGATCATGGCAAGCAGAATGTTAAATGCGGCACACTAGCATGACCCTAGCACTACACACAAAAGAAAAGAAAACCAAAGGAAAAAGACTCGAATATGTACACACGTAAAACACCCCCGCACACCTACTTCATGCATTGTCCTCAATGAATGTGAACAAGATACTACATGGATGCATGCATGAAAAATGAACGATCTCACCAACATGAAGTACAAAGGGACGTTCAGGGTCATGTTGATGGACACAAACCCAAATTTCCTCAAAACCTGTGAGAAGCTGAAGAAGGGAGATAAATACGTGAAGATATTGGGCCCAAGTACACAAGGGTTGGGGCCCACAACAATCGATGCTCACTGAAGGAGTCTTTTATTATTATTATTTTTTGTTTTTTTTGTTTTTTTTTCTTTTTTTTACAAGTTATACACATCAACCAAGATATTCTCATAATCATTTGGTCAAGGAACATCAAATGAGAACATCATGTTTTGAGGACCAGAGACTTGCCGAGATGGGCAAACTCCACTGGTACTCTGAGGTGTCATGCGGGGTGAAAGGTCAAAGATGAAAGGCTTGAACCCCTCATGATATTGGTTGGGTGTGGGCAACAAAGAATGAAGTTGTGTTGCCTCACTAGGGTTAAATTGCTCATCGAAGAAAACCCTCCAACCAATAGGCGGGTGCATCGGAATGAGTTCCTCAAGCTCATTCGATGGATGCAGCAGACCTGCATCACTAAGAATGGGGCTTCTCCCCAAGTCATCCAACAAGGACCTCCCACCATCACTTAGATCATCAAGCATAAGCTCGGTCATAGGTGGGTCCTTGTTGGAGTCAATATGAAGCTCAAATGGCTCAATGGCCATGGGACATGAGGTAGAGACACCTTCTGGTCTAGGCAAATGGTGAGGTGTCTCACTCTCACTAGTACTCTCAACTGAATCATGCAACGAACACTCTCTTTGGACATTTATGTTTGAGGCCAGCTCACTCTGTTGCATTGCAAAGACAGGCAATGAGTCTTCGCTGGGCCCACGAACATTCTCAATGGGTTGCATCGGGGTTAGGGGTGTTCATTGATTCTGTGGTGCTTTCTCCAATTGGTGGATGAGATTTAGATTTAAAGGTTCATCCATGGGTTCCTGTTGCCTACCAGAGTTGAACACATGAAACTCGGCACTCATGTTACCGAATGAGAGCTTCATGAGACCATTTCTACAATTAATCAAGGCATTGGAGGTTGCCAGAAATGGTCTACCCAAAATCAAAGGTATTTGAGAGTGGGTGTTCGCAACAGGATTGGTATCGAGGACAACAAAATCGACTGGAAATATAAAATCTCCTACTTTGATAAGCACGTCCTCGATAATCCCCATGGGAATACGAATGGATCTATCCGCCAGTTGGAGGGTGATCTTAGTTGGTTTCAATTCTCCCAAGTTCAACTGTTGATAAACAGAGAATGGGAGGAGGTTGACCACTGATCCTAAATCAAGCAAAACATTGCTCAATCTAGTGTCCCCTATCGTACACTGAATAGTAGGACACCCCGGGTCCTTGTATTTTGTGTAGGTAGGATTGGACAAAAGTGAGCTGATATTTGCAGCCAAGAATGCTTTCTTAGGAACATTGGTCTTCCTCTTGGTTGTGCAGAGATCCTTCAACACTTTGGCATATTGAGGTATTTGTTGGATGACATCCAACAAGGGGATGTTAACCTTCACTTGCTTAAATACCTTTAATATCTTGTCCATGTTGTCACTCTGCTTTTTGTTTAACCTACTTGGATAGGGAGCTTTTGGCAGGTAGGTTTTCTGCTGTGCCTGAGAAGAAAGCTTTGGTGTATTACCCTCACCCTCAGCTTCTTCTTCACCACCATTCCCACTGGGGGCTGCATAGATGGTGGTGGGTGTGGCAAGGAAATGTGATTGTCAACCTGTTTTCCATTCCTTAAGGTCACAATGGAATTGACATGTTGAACAGGTTCCTCCACATGGTTCACTTGCCTCCCCCGAGGTACCACATTCTCATTTTGCATTTGTTGTTGTTGGTACATGCGGGGGTTAGCCTCAGGCTGGCTAGGAAAAGACCCTCTCTCTCTTTCATGTACAGACTGAGCCAATTGGCCCATCTGAAGCTCTAGAGATTTGATGGTCTGCTGATTTGAAGTGATAACTTGACTCGTGGTAGACATAAAAATTTTCATTGAGTTTTCAAGTCCACGAGTCAAGGTCTCAAGCGAATTGAATCGGGTTTCCATATTATTGAAATTTGGGAAACCCGATGGATTGGTGGTTTGCGCTTGGGGTGGCTGATAGGAATGTGCATGCATGGGAGGTTGGTGTGATTGGTAAGGTGGTCTAGAGGAGTTTGGAGGACCACCCGGGGCATTAGTTTGGTTCCATGAAAAATTGGGGTGGTTCCTCCATCCAGGATTATAAGATGATGAGTATGGGTCATTCCTAGCTCTGTCATAGATGGCGTTGACACGCTCCATCTCTGGAGGAATGGACTCACACTCGCTCTCTACATGACCTATCCTACCATATGAATGACAAGGAACTGGACCAGATGTGGACATGTGAGGTGCACCTTGTTGGTTTTGGAGCTCAATCGAATCCATACGGCGCATTAAGGCCGCCATGCGTGCCTCGGTGGCCGTAGTGGTATCGATAGCAAATGCGGTACCCGATCTAGTCGAGTTTGCATTCGCGATCCTCGCTCCTATACTAGATGATGCAGGTGGTTCCCTCACACTCTCCCACTGCATGGTTTTCTCAGCGAGGTCTTCTAGGAAGGCCCATGCCTCCCTTTCATCCTTTCCCAAGAACTCTCCTTGACACATGGACTCAAGGAGCGTTCTGGACGGGATGTGAAGACCCTCATACACAATCTGACAAAGACGCCACAACTCAATGCCATGGTGAGGGCACGAGGATAGTAGCTCTTTGAACCTCTCAAGATATGCATGAAATGGTTCGGTCTCATGTTGATAGAACGAATTGATTTCGTTCCTCAATTTTTGAGTCCGGTGATTAGGAAAGTACTTCTTGAGGAATGCTGATTGAAACTCATCCCAAGTCCTAAACGAATTCGCCTGGTTGCTGTACAACCACTTCTTGGCGTCATCCTTTAGTGCAAAAGGAACGAGCCTAAGATGGATGGAGTCTGTGCTAAGTTGTTGCAGCTTGAACATAGCACAGACCTCCTCAAATTCCCTGAGAAAGATATAGGGGTCACCTTTCCCAGTGAAATGAGGGAGCATGGAAATGAATTGAGGCTTAACCTCAAAATGGTTCCCATTAGCCTCTGGTAATACGATGCATGAGGGTAGAGCGGTACGGCTCGGGTAGCATCGATCACGAAGAGGTATGGGAACGACAACTGGAAGAACAGGTCGAGCAGGCGGGTCCAGCAACTGCTCCTCCTCACGGAAATTAGCAGCCATTGGACCCGAACTACGTGCGGCACGAGAGGAGGAAGGTGTCGAGAAATCGATGACCGAAGCCGGATTGACAACGCTCCTCGTCAAACAACCACTCTCGTCTCGTGTCCACGAAAGCATGCACAAAGGTGCACACACACAAAACAAAACCTTTTTTTTCTTTTTTTTCTAACAAAGAATGTGCGTAGAGGAGAAGACGGGAGAACACAGGAGAGAAAGAATGACTCAGGAGAGAAGGGAAGAAGTCATTATGCTACGGCGGATGGGTACAGGTAGAAGCACACAAGCAAACAAGGCTCAAGCAATCCTAAGGTCGCTATAGGTCCTTACAGCTAGACGACGCCTAACTGCGAGGTCACACGGCCTCAACACGCCTCACCTCCCTACAACGAGGACCACAAAGCCCAGCAAGTGAGCAAAGATCCGGGGATCTCGTCTCTCCTACTATCGACAAAGTGGGCAACGCCGATCAGGTCATGACGGTAGGGACTGGATCACTCTCCTAATGCGTCCGAATTCCTTAAGGCCAATGTCTACTTGATTTTAAAATTAGGCTCTTGATTAGTGTGGTTTTTGGGGCGAAGTAAAGGGTGATGAAATCCCCCACCTTATCTTTTATGGGACAGCCCCTCCTTAGTAGCATTTTGGAGTCCTAAATCTAGCAATCAACTCTCCAAATAACGCTCAACTCACACTTGTTTCAATGCACTTCCTACTAACTAATGCATGTTCATACGAAATGCATGAATGAGAGTAGAAGGTGCGTACCTCACGCCAGCTCTCAGCAACAGAAAATAAAGCTAAGATAAAAGACAATCTAAATGCCTAAGTCACATACATGATGCATGACCTAAACAAAAAGAATGTCTAATCTTTGCTTTGAGTTTTTAGGGTCCAACTTGCTTAAAGGAGGTTGATTATGGATCTGGGAACAAACTATAAGTCAAAACATGCCAAATTAAATCCCAGATCACTACATCAATTATGAAAACCAACCAAAGAAATAAGAGACAAAAACGAGCTTACCAGGCCGCCAATTGGCGGTCTCAGGCCGCTGATTGGCGGTCTTAAATGATCAGATTCACTCCAAACATCTCCAGGCGTTCCTCCTGATTACTCCAAGTCTCCTGAAACAAGGAAAAACTACACAACACAAATTAAATCCACACGAATCGTCCAAACAAGAGTCTGGACTGGCACCTCCCCGGCAACGGCGCCAAAAACTTGTTGAACGTTTTAATTTAAACCGCAAGTGCACGGCCGCGATGAAGCGGTGGCAAGTACGGGTCGTCCTCAGGGAGGTGAGCAGCCTCTTGTTTGCACGAAATCAAGTGGCGAAAATAATGGAGAAGAGAGTTGGTTACGCTACTCTACACTAAACTACGCTAAGAAGTACGAAATGCGAAACAAAGAAATAAATGATCAAATAAAAACTAAGCTAAGAACAAAATAGAAGTGCTGGAATTTCAGGAATGGAAAACCCCTAAGGGGTGGAGTGAGTGCACACAAGCAAAGAGGTGGGTGTAGAATACATTCTTTAAGCACATGAAGGTGGTGTTTATCAAGCATAGGAAGTGTCTAAATGTTATGGCAAAACCTATCAATCTATTCACCAACTTGGTTGATTAACATTTACATATGCAAGTTGTTTATTTCAGAACCTAAACAAGCATGAGTGGTGTCTAATCATTTTGGCAAAACTCATCAAGTTATAAATTCTATCCTAAACAAGCAAGCATACATTCATGTTTAATCAACACATTGAAATTAAAGCATTCATCCCATTCTCTAATGCATGTATGTACATCTACTCCACCCCCCAAAGGGGATGGAACTACTCACTAAACATTACACTAATTATTAAACTATGGAAAGAAAGCATATTAAAACTAAGCTAGAATTAAAAGACGATTAAACTAAAACATGCACAAACAATAAAAGGAGCATAAAACAAACAATGAAAGAAACACAAAAAATTATTGATAAAATGACTCACATTAAAAGTAGCATCCTCCTACTTTAGTGTGTGCTTCAAGGCCTCACTTCTAGTAGGAAGAATAGCCACTTAAAATATGGAGTGATTACAATAGGAGGTGAAGAGTTCTATTTATAGCCATGGAAAAAGCTAATCCGGGACAATCCCCCGATGTGGGACTAAACAAACACCAAAAATAGCCTAAACGAACATTAATACAAGTCCAGGAGAAATCTTGGCGGATCTGGACTAATCCAGACCGCCAATTGGCGGTCCAAAATGTCCGGATCCAGTTGAGTTTTATTCTGGGCTTTTCTGTGTGCTTTTGGTGGTCTTTGATGCATCTACTTCGTTTGTTGGAGCTCCGACCCGAATCCAATTGCTAAAATACTCCCCATAATGGTGTGAAGTATTCTGTTTTACTCTTAGGTCCCTCTGTCTTGCAATCAGGTCCTTCTCCCTTGCATCTTGGTCCCTAGATCTCACAATTCAGTCCTTTTTCCCAGCTTTTGGGTCCTTTTATGCTTCATCTCTTCAAACCTATTTATTCCTAAAAACTAAACATAAAACTCGTGACATAGCATTGTTATGTGAAAGATAATGGATATAAGATACAAATATGAGCATGAAATGATGTCAATCAAATCCCTTTAGAAATATTGTTATGTCGGAAGTGTATGAAGTGTTCTCTATTAGTGTACTTTTAGATAATATCTTTTTTTATATTTGTATGAAAACCGAACTTAACAGTTTATACTTTGGAATATGTATTTTTTTTCTTGCTTATGAGCTTGGTTCTATATCTTCAAATTGGTTTTGATTCCTAACTTTGTTTTGTGATACTGTCACTAGCACGCTAACCAGATATATCTGCAGTTCATATATCCATTTAAGTCATTTTATCACATATTCAAAATATCTAAGATAGTCTGCTGGAAGCAAGTGACTTTTGAAGATTGTGTTCATAGTGTTCAATTTTTATATCAGAATGGTACATAATATTGGAGCTTGGTTCAACCATTAGTTTTAATTGATTGCAATCCATTTAATAAGTGGAAAATATATCCCATGTCTGATATAACATGTTAAGGACAAAGAATCTTTTCGAGCGTAGGAGCTTAAACACAGTCTATTGTTGACGGTTTCAGGTAGGAAAAACCATAAGCGATGGCTGCCAAAGCTCCCCAGAGAGAGTAGCAGAGAAACTTTTACCCGTTTCTAGAAAAGGAACATATAGTAATGGAAAGTTCATGAATTGGCCAAAGTTGGATAGCATGGTCATTGTTGATTTGAAAAGGACTTACAAAACTTTTCTGGGGTTTGTTTCTTCTATGGGGGAAAACCAAGAAGAACTTGTTTGGATTGGACAAATAGCTTGCCTTAGACGGTCAACTTTTAGAGAAACACTTACTTGGGCGAAAACCGATAAGAAACGAGGTAAAATTGTACACAACACGAAATTAATGAATTCATATTGTAGATTGGTCACTTAGATTAAAAACCATGATTGCAGATGATATATTCGAAGATATATCTAAGGATATCTCCTACAGATATATCACGATCATAGAAGATATCTTTTTAATTACCTGGGTATACAAATATATCTGATATAGTAGAATCGTTTGGATATATCTTAGAGACATCCTATATATGTTCCACTAAAATTGTTAGATATAAAGTCTATGATTTGTAGATTAGAACCAAAGATTGCAAATGATATATCTGGTGATATATCCTGAACAATTGTCACGATCTTGGGATATATGTGGAACACTGGATATTAGATGTCATGGTAATATCTGAGATACATGATATATCCGAAAAATTTAAGATTTGCAGATATATCTATAGTTTGGCTATGACATCTAAGATATCTAACATAATGAATGATTGCAGATGATGAATGCTTTCATGGAAGTAATGGAGGAGCAATTAAAGTTGGGAAGGTTGACAAAAAAATCGATTTTTGTCTCTGTTGAACTATCACAGAATATTGTTTGCCTAAATTACAAAGACAATGCAACACACATTTATGAACAGATTGTACTTCGCTCGAACGATACGCAGTATGCCAAATATATCTTCCAGCCAATGTCGGCAATGGGAAAGTGGCACCTGGTTGTGGTAGACTTGGGGAAAAACATGATACATTTAGGGAACACAACATTGTCGTAGATAACTTAAAAACACCAAACGGCTTTGTGGACGGATTTGTTAATGAAGGTGAAGGCCTTTTGGGTCCGCATTTTAAGGGTTAGAATGGGAATAGAAGGAAGTGAATCATTTGATTGGAAATTTGAAAAAATCGTTCAATCAGAGAGCTCAAATAGCAATGACAGTGGAACTTTGGTTATGTATTGGATGCACTGCTTAACGAAGAACGTGAACTAGTGGCAACCCTGTGAATTCAAGAAGCTTCATGGAATTAGAGGTTGAGTCCTCATCGAGATTTCACGAAGCACAGGTGCACATGAAAATGTGTTTGATTAAGTGTTAAAATTATGACTATTCCTCATATAGTCTTTTTGGGTTTTGTTATGTAATAGGTCTTGTGATCCGGTTTATGTAAACTATTTAGGAAAAATTAAACTCAGATATGGGTTGTGGTTGGTATCTCGGGAAACTCTCGGAGATATGTTTGTACAACTCATTTTAGAATATGTAAACAGGGTTTTTGGTGGTATTTCATAGTATGTAATTGGACATTTGAAAGATTTGAACTTTAGTAACAATCCTCATAAATCAATATATATTATCATTGTTTGCAATCATCCATGTTCTAATTGATTTTATATCAGATGGACTCGAACTTTGCATATCTGATGGACTCTAACTTCACATATCACTCAATTAATGTTGCGATCAGTTGGAATCAACTTAATATTTATAACCTTTTGACTCTTCTGTGTGGTCAATTTGAGGATATATCTTTCACACATATCACAATCCTAGTATACATATATATCTAATTTCGTAGAATTGTTTGGATATATCTGGTTCCTAATAAATATTTGTTATCTGATATATCTATAAAATCCTTTATTGATCTGAACTTGTATTAAGATATATCTATAGTGAGTCTATTATAGGTTTGTTATGGCCTCTAATTCTAATTACTTTGAAGGTTAATTACCTACCTACTTAATCAAACAAGAATGCACAATGGAATAAAAATAAGCAATCAAGTAATCGAAAGAATATGCAAACGACACAAAGACACCAGAAGATTTTATAGAGGTTCAGCCTCCAGCCTACTTCCTCTCTTGCAAGCTCCACTCGATCTCCCTCGAGCTCTACCTACGTCTTCACTATCAATCTCGTTCAGGGACGAGATTAAGTCTTTTACAACACAAGCTCCACGAACAATCATCGCTAGCTTGATTTCTTCCTCTCACAACCCGTGAGGGAACACTTTGGACTTTCACCAAAATCCTTGCTTCTTGGACAAACAAATGAGAGGAACACACTCTCTTAACTTGAGCACACTTTGAGTAAGATTTGTCTATGATCAAATGTGTGGAATTTAGACTTAGAGTGTAGGAGTGGGGAATTGAAGGCTTGGGAGTTTCTCTTAGATGTGTATGACAATTTGGAGTGTAAGGGTTAACAAAATGTGTCTTGGTAACATCTATTTATAAGCTCCTAAAGGATTATAACCGTTGGGATTAAATCAGAAGTTGTTTGTGTAAGATACACAAAATAGAAAAGTGCAGGTCACAGTTTGGGATACAAACGGTCGACCGACGCAGGTCAAACGATCTACCGGTAGGCAGTTCAGAAAAAGGTACGGTTGACCAAGTAGGGAACGGTCGAACGAGAATAGGTTATAACTTACACTTAAGTCAACAGTTAAACGAAAGAGTGGAACGGTCAACCGGAATCTAACAAATACTTCAAGGTTTTAAGTTCGGTCGAACAAAACGTTTGGGACAGTCGACCGAAAATATCAGAAAGGTCTCGAGAAAAAAATTCAAACGATTTTACTTTGATAGTTAGAAACGATTCTTGGTCTTAGTAGATAGGTATTATGCGATCGTTATTCAGATATATCTAGACGAGCAGATATATCTTTGCAGACATATGTACATATAACTTGAGGTATGTTTTCCCTAACATATTGTGGGTTCTTGCACCTTCATATAGGAATGCAAACATTCCTACTTTCATAGAAGAAATATCCAGATATAACCAACGTGTGGGTGGTTGTACATTCCTACAGATATATCTGTAAACATTCCTACTTACTCTAAATATAGAAGAAGTTGTGGTCAACAATAGGTCTTGAGGTATGTTTTCCCTAACATATCTTTGCAGACATATGTTTTCACTAAGTTCGATCTTAGATAGCCTAAACATTACTTCTGAAGTGAACCCACACGTTTCAAACATTAATAAAAGAATTCATTATCTCATATTGTTGCATAAAGGACATACCTGTGAATATTACTTTGATAGTTAGAAACGATTCTTGGTCTTAGTAGATAGGTATTATGTGATCGTTATTCAGATATATCTAGACGAGCAGATATATCTTTGCAGACATATGTACATATAACTTGAGGTATGTTTTCCCTAACATATTGTTTGTTCTTGCACCTTCATATAGGAATGCAAACATTCCTACTTTCATAGAAGAAATATCCAGATATAACCAACGTGTGGGTGGTTGTACATTCCTACAGATATATCTGTAAACATTCCTACTTACTCTAAATATAGAAGAAATATCCATACATATCCAATGTGTGGGTGGTTGTACTTGGTATATGTTCCTATCCAAAGCTATCTGAATTGATTTAGGTCTGCTACAATTCAAAAAACACGACATATTTTCGTAAGAAATAGACTTGTATTGCCTAGAATTGATCTTTCAAATAACTTGGTACCCACTTCTCCTTCAACTCATACATTGAAATAAACCATGAGTTGTCTTGCAATAGATGTATGGATATAAAGTTCCCCCCATCCATACTCCAATTGGGCTGGCGTATGGGACTCGTAAACCAAACACTTAAAGGACAATCTTACATAATCATCATCTTCAACTCCAAATTTGTCGAGGATCTTGTTCATTATATGCCAAATGCATAGATGATGTCTAGTGGTTGGAAATACTATTTCCACTACCTTCATGATTGCACGAGACTGGTCAGTTACGATCGCCATTGGTTGATGCCCTAAAATGAAGATTACATACAAAGAGGTTATATGACTTATAATATATCAACAATGATATTGAAATATTGTATTATTTTGAAATGTAATCTCTTTCAAATCATGTGATAGGTAGAAATAACCATGCATACAATCAAACCAAGTTGAAAAAATGCAAACATAATTTTGGGTAGACTCCTCACATAGTAAAGCACATACAAGCAAGATCGATTGAGCATGGTGATTCATTCCCACAAACGGTACAAATGGCATTTCAAATTTATTGGTTAGGTACGTGGTGTCAAAAGACACAACATCACCAAAATACTTATAGGCAATACATGACCGTCCATCCGCCCAAAAAACATTTCTTAAGAAACCATTATCATCAAGATCCATTATGTAGTAAAAGCTAGAACTCATTTTTTGTTTCTTCTTGAAGTGTGAAGGGCTTTGGCATATGATTGAATCGTTTTAAATACCGCAAGTGCACAATGTCAGTGAAGATGCAACAAGTACGGGTCAAGTCCACAGGGAGGTGTGTCGGCTCTAGTTCTTTAGAAGTCAAGTGGGAAATAAGGGGAGAACAAGTTTGATTACACTAAACTATGAATGAATTAACAATAAAACTAAACCCCCATGGAGTGGGAGTGTGTAGATATGTGTATGTGTGAGTCTTCATTTCAATTAGGCACAAGTGTAGTTTGTGTGACATACAAATAGAAGCTAGTGTAGAATCTAAGCGTAGGATACACAATACTACATGAAAAACCATGAACATGCATATCTCACATAAAGTTGAGATTGACTTTAGATTGTCAAGCATGCAATAGGTACCTAGTGTGGCTATTAGAGCATCAATTAATCCTACATACAACCTAAATCATTCATGTGAATGTGCACTAAACATGAGTCCATACATAACAAGCCATCTCCATCAAATCATTATAAGCAACAAGATAAACTCTAAAGCTAGTATGAGATAAGTACCTAGTGTGGACATTATTAGGGTAAAATTAAGGATATATACTTGAGTAGCACAATATTAGGGTAAAATTAAGGATATATAGCATAAATATGATGCATGATATTCTACTAATCAGCGTCTCCCTCACCAAGGCATAAATTTCGTTGTTTACGTACTTCATTCATAAACATAAGACAAATAATTGAAAGTTAGAAGAATGACTACCTAACAGTTTCAAGCGTTAGACTTCATAATATAATTGAGTAGTGGCCAAATATCTTTCTCAATAAAAGGAACATTAGCATAACTCCCGGCTTCTACAACGAAGGATGCCATTGTTTTGCTCGGTTGTATACCCGCACTATCATTAACTTCAATTTTTTTTACAAAGTTGGTCAGACACCTTTCTTTTGGAAATCAGATATCACACCCCAGAAGGTGCAATGAAGTTATGATTATGATCGGGTATGATCTTCCCATATTTATAACCTCCATTGTATGTACGTGAAAATCTAATGCTAGCCAGACATCTTGTTATCAACTGGGGTGCCAATGATAAAGATGACATTTTGGATTCTGCAAATACGAGCCATATATGATATATCAAGGTAAAACCAAGAGAATCAATGTAAAACCCAAATATATCCACACCCGTACGTCCAACTCTTATGACAGATATATCTAGTGATTGTTTTCACAAGAAGTTGGACATTACTGAATAATTTTGATGAAACATATATATTTGATGTAACTTGTTCAGTTTCTCCATTACAAGATATATCTATGATTTCATAACTCTTAGGACAGATATATCTAGTGATACCTCTTGGGACTAATTGATAGAATTTTATTACATACACCAACATGAGTTATTAATATCTGCATCCAGATATATCTGAGTGCGAAAATGGTTAACCTTGACAAAAAATAAGTAGCATTAGATGTCTAAAGATAAAGATGTAATTTAACAATAAATATTCAATCACAAATATATAACTGATATGTCCACCTATAAATAAGATATATCCAGGACATAATTCAATAACACAACTATAACACAGATATATTACAATGAATGATTACGCTACAAGTTGGATATTATTGCATTGTATTGATGAATCAGATATATTTGATGCAACTTGATCAATCAAAGATATCTGAGTGTGAAAATAGGTAAATTAAGTTCATATAGGTCTATAACATAAAGATCTTAATATCAACGGTCAGATATATCTAAGGAACTGTATATTATGTGATTTCTGCAAATATTCCATATCGGTGGCGTGTTCCCGGATTTGTGACAGTCAAACTTCCCTCTCATCAAAATACCTTCACACCACACACAATTTCGTTTCTTGATTCCAAACTCCAATGTTGTGGCATAATGCTCGTAGAATTGCATCACAGACTCTATATCAGCGAATAACATCCCACTCGTTGGAAGTTGGACGTCTGGGGTAAAATGTACTTCTGGAACAGATATATCTGGATCAGATACAACCATACCAACTGACTTAGGAACATAAAAATTATGTGATATATCTAGGCCAATATCAACATGACTATGGAATGATTGATTGTCATTAGAGTTGGCATCTCGAGCCTCCAAGAATGATAGACTACGATGAACTGCGAAAAAACGTAGTGTAAAGATTAGAGAAAGAAAAAAAAATACATTTATATAGAAGAGAGAAAAGAAAAGTGGGAATGAACGTATTCAGAAGCCAAAACCTCAAAAGCATGAACTAAGATTAACATTTAAAAAAAAATCTTAGTTCATGTTCCTTAGTTATACAGTTATATAGATGTATAGCATTTCCAAACCGTATTTAGAAGTCATTAATGCAGAATACGAGTAGATGGGTGAAGAACAAAGTTGTTCTTTGGATGGTAAATGCTTAAGGATGTGAATAAGTTTTGGAGCGAAAATCTAGGGTGAAAAAAATTCTCGCACATGTACCAAAGTGGTGTAAGGAAAGACAAGAAGGAGAAGAAATCCAAAGCTCCACAGAGGAACGAAATTCAAAGCTCCACTTTAACAATCATTTGGTTTGCAGTTGGGTAATAAAATAAGAAACTAAAACTTTTTGAATGGAAGAGAGAGTAAGTGGACTTCAAATTTTGAAGGGGAGTCCGGAAAAAAACCACACAAATAACCCACGGAGAATTTCCCCTAGTATTATATAGAACCACCACTTAGGTACTCACTCTTTTTTGGTTGTGGTGATTAGTTTGCTCGACGTTTATTTGTAAGGTGATGCTTGCTTGTAAACTTTGGTTAATATGAAATTCAACTTGACTGTGTTCTTGTATTCTTGTGGCATTGTTGTAATTACATTGTAAATCCTAATTGGCAATTGGATTTAGTTGGAATCTCTTTAGTTGAGATCAAGGTTCAGAAATGCGAGGTGCGGATGCGATGCGGCGAGGCACCGCATCCGACATATGCGGTATGCGGATGCGATGAGGGTGCATATGCGGTTTGCGATTTAATAATTAAATAATATAGATATATTAATTATAAATTATATACATGTAACTAAAAATTTAGATAAATTTTTGAATACTTTTTGAATAACTATTTTTTTTGAATAATTTAGGTAAATTTAGACAAACAAGTTAATATTAAACAAATTAGAATAAAAACCAAAACAAACCAAAAAATAACAACAAAAAATGGGTGTTCTGAAATGCGGCCGCATCTGGAGGGCCGCATTGGGGAGATGTGATGCGTCTCTCCCCCGCATCGCGGCCACATCTGACCACATTTCACAACAGAGGTTGAGATTAGTAATGAGTCTCTTAATCAGGTGAGTGGTTAGATGATCCAAATAGTAACGAATGAATGGAACAACCATGACTTCAAACCCAAATCACACCAACACAGTCACGATAAAAGGAACAACACAAACTAAGGTATCGTTTGGGTAAGGATTTCTGCTTGGGATTCTTGTAGGAATCTAATTCTTGATAACATGTACTCCCAAACAAGATTTAAGATCTTGATTCTAGTGGAATCCATGAGAATCTCGTAACCTCATTATGCTTGAAGTAAGAAGCCAAAATAAACTAGCTTCTCCCAGGAATCCACTTTGTTAGGATTGAACTTCCAACTATGCCCTTGAAGATTTGTGTTAGGATTTATCCCATGTATTTACAACACACCGTCCACAAAATCACCCTATTCTTTTCTTTGCTTTAAGTATTTTGTCCCTCCTTCTCTTCTTCCATTTTTGTGGTTTGAAATATTCGATGCATAGAGATGGGATTTTCGTTGTTGAATTGCCTACATTTTACTTAGGAGTTCGACTTTATTTTGGATAAATTTGTGGATTGTGATTTCTGTTTGTGCATTTTTAAAGTTATATTGTTAACCAAAAAATAAGTTTTCAGTTTGGGTCTTTTCAAATTTAGGGATGGTCATCAAATCAAATTTGTAGTAAGAAAACTGGATGGTAATAAGAAAATCTTATGACAAATATTTGCATTTGTATCAAAATGGATCCCGAGATGGTCATGTTGTTATTCACCATCTTCCCATGCATATCTAACGTGGATGCCACATATGGGATGATTGCTGCTTCTAATCCACAATACCGCAACTTTAGACGTGTTTAGTAGAATGTTAATTAATTGGTATCAAATATATGCTACTTTCATTATTAAATGTATGTTAATTTTACTGAATTGTTATTCATCGTCGTAAAACTACTTAAATCGTACGTACATATTACCATTTTGCCATTCTACCATTTCTACTTATATAACTCTTCATGTAACTCTCCTAACACAACTCTCTCTTCATATTACTCTTATATTTACCAGAAAGAATGTCTCGGATGCCAGGAAAAGAACCAGCCGACGCCCCGGATTACTCAAATCTAGTAAATTGCCTTGTTTATTTTAATTTATTTTATAAAAAAATTTGCTAGGGCGTCCGCAGGAGACGCCCGACCGGGGAGAGGCGGTCCCGCGGACGCCGAAATGAATGGCGAGGCGTCTGCGGGAGGCGCCTCCCCCATGGGGGGAGGCGGCTCCGGCAGACGCCTCCCCGAACGTTGGGGCGTCTCTGGTAGACGCCCCGATTTTTTTTTAAATTATTTAAATTGATTATAAATTGTGATAAATTTAAAATAAATTGAATATTATGTTAATAATAAATTAAATTAGTTTAGTAAATCCTTTACTGATTATAAATTGTGATAATTACTAAATAAATCGACTATTAAGTTAATAATTAGTTTAATTATTTTAGTAAGGAATTATTGATTAAAATTTGTGATAATGGCTAAATAAATTGATTATTAAGTCAATAATTAGTTGTTTACGATTTTAGTAAAGGATTATTGATTATAAATTGTGGTAATTGCTAAATAAATTAATTATTAAGTTAATAAATACTTTAATTATTTTAGTAAATTCATTAACAAAATTTTATTTTTGAAATTGAATTAATTGTCATCGGGTTACCGTGGAGGAAAAGGGAAATCAATTCCCTTACGCACGGTACGTAGTATAGAAGATGAGTCAGGTCCTCGTCATCCACGTAGACGGGATATTTCTGCTTCAGTTAGAAGAGAGAGATCTTTTACGTCGTCGTCAGACACCTGTGTATTCTTTCGACAACGAGAATGATTTAGATGAGTTGAGGAGTCACAACGAGAGTGACAATGGGGCCCAGTATGACATATAGCCACAGGAGGAGGCGATACATCAGTACGGTCGAGGACGGGGGCGACATTGTAGTCGTTCTGCTGAGTGGGTCATTAGGAAGGGTCGAGGTGGCCGATTTGTGACCGGTGATTCGAGTTCGTGCACTGCAGACGCCCGAGCTGAGAAAAAGAAGAGGGGTGAGGACGAGTCTTGGATCATGACGGATATGATGCCCGATGGTCCTCTAGATGACAGCGTCATTCCGAGTTTCATAGGTCACATCTCCAGACGCATCTTGGATGGCAAGGATCGGAAGGTGTTGAAGTGTCATAATCGGCACAGGGCGTGTACGACATTGCAGGCTTGGCATTCAGTGATGACTGATGATATGACGGCGACATTTAATGACAATGGATTGGGTCACTTGTCGTACAACATGTTTTCCTGCATTGACATGTCGTTCATTTCGGCTTTCGTGGAGCAGTGGCAGCCTGACACCAACACTTTCCACTTGCTGTTCGGAGAGATGACGATCATGTTGCATGACGTCTTTCAGATTCTGCACATTCCTGTTGAGGATCTTATGGTCAGTGCGCATGCGCCGACGTCTGAGCTGAAGTTATTTGTATCAGTGTTGCTGGGTGTCAGCCTCAGGATCTTGGGTGGGATAGCTCATTTTGGAGTGGCGGTGGTGTTAGTATCGATGATGTGGACGAGTGTTGCAGACGGGGGCGACCACCACGGACTGAGGATACGCAGATGACTGCTTACCTCTTCTTACTGCTAGGCTGCTTCTTGTTTGTCGACAAGAGCGGTTCCAGAGTCAGACCACGCGACCTATTGGAGGCGAGGGAGCCAGATACCATTGGTCAGTACTAATAGGGTCGGCGACGTTGGCATATCTGTATCGTCAACTGGGTATATCAAGTTGTGCTGATTGTTCTGGGATTACTGGTTGTCTTACACTGTTGCAGGCTTGGATCTATGAGTATTTTCCTGTTTTCCGCCCGCATCGGGAACGGAAGATTATTGAGCGTGGTCATCCTCGTTCGCGTATGTGGGTTGTCCGGGCCGAGGATAAGAGCGAGGGTCGACTTCTTTCTATTCGTAGACGGCTAGATCAGATGACTGCATCGCAGGTATATAATGTATATATCATTCATGTTTATTTAAATTTCAACTTTATTATTATTAACGTATAAACGTTTAGGTGGAGTGGTTGTCGACTGAGGATACGAGACTTGCATGTACAGATTAGGATCGCCTCATCGAGGATTGGAACAGCCAGTTGGGCATTTCAGACCATGATTCGGATGCTGAGCTATAGTTCACTTGCTCTTACTATCGTTTTATTATATGTTGCACTATTACTACATTTGTTGGTATTTGCTTATGCTTGTCTATGTACTCTTATTATTTATTTCTTACGAACATATCTTCTACTTATTTCTTTGACTATCGTATTTTTAATATTTATTTCTCACGAACATATCTTCTACTTATTTCTTTAGATATCAAATAATACTTAAATTTAAAATCTGGTAAAAGAACAACATGATATAAGTACAAATACACGATATATTATACATTACAAATGCATTACAAATTACAATCAAAATCTACTACGTACCGGTTCTAATACGTCATCCTACTTTCATACTGATCCTCTCATCCAACAACACTCTCATCTCGCATTTGATACCACAAGGTCGCTATAGGAGGTACTGGGAAATCATCAGCTAATTCCAAACAAATAAAATGTTTGTAACTCCCTAAATGAGCAATGACCAACTCTTTGACAGACCTCGTCATGACAGACAGACACTCCCAAGGTAGCACAGTAAGACACAGGAACAACGAACCATTCGTTCTCATTGAGAAATACATGACCGCACACTTGTAAAAATTAGCAATCGGGAACAATTCGGCCCAAACCTCCATATAATGATCCTCGTCACAAGCTCCCCCACCCCAATCAATTTGTTGACGAGCCTGTACCACATTGCCGAAATAGACGCTCTCATAAATAGGATGTGCACCTATCTCATTAGAAATCGCACGACGGGCGTACGACCAGTTGTCTTGACCACCATGGAAGACATCGGCAACACATCAAAATCCATAATTGTCATCAGCACGTACGTCATTCCACCTCTCCAGAAATGGTAAAATGATTTCTGACAGTCTATCAACATATGGGAAGTTACCCACGTCAGTCCGTCCGGACGGTGTAAGATAGAGAAATAACAATTCATTAAAACAATAAAATTAGGAGATAATCTATTCAACCCTATCTAGATTAGTGATATATATTAAATAACAAAAAATATATCGTCATACCAGATCTTGTGCCCGTGTTCACGGACGATCGAGACGAATCGGAAGACTGACCACAACCCCTGCTCCCACTACTGGCAGACAGACCACAACCTCGCTCAACATACTCGAAGGCACTCGGGTCCCGACGTGTCAACTTTCCCCTAGGTCGAACTCGTACCTTAGTATTTTCTGCGGGTTCTCCATAGTTCGACTGATCGGGTTGTAACTGTTCGTATAAAATACGAGAGGCACTACGCATTACTGCAGGGTCGCTCTCCGAAATCTCATCAACGAGCTTCCGAAAATGCTCGACGTCTTGTGCTGACTTATCCACAAACTCTGACATCTGGACTTCTTCTCCAATGACAAGTGTTTTCCAAAATGGATGAATCTCCTCTAAATAAATTCCATCACCTGACGCAAAACACTCATACATGGTACAGGCACAAGAAATCTCATGTGATGTCAGAAAAGCACACCCGCAACGATATTCAACTTCATTACTTAAGTCATGCATTCTCTTCAACTCCTGAGTCAATAACGACAAACAACAATGTGAAACTCGGCCATTTATATGCTGAAACAAAGGACCTATGTAGTTTGCCAAAGTTCGACGTCTCAAATCTTCAATAAAGTTCTGAATATTTGTCAGCTGCATTTCAAAAGCCGAGTTCACGCAGTCGAAAAGAGTGTCGAGAGCGGCAGTCGATGTAGTGATCCACTCTTTCAGAGCCGAATGTGCACTTTTCACCCTGCAGTTCGTAGTGTTGCCAAAATGGAGAACTTTATTCGTCCAATTCAACACAAACTTTTCTTTATGCACCAACCACGTGTCTTCCACATACTATGTCAGCACTGGCCAGGACTTGTAATAATCTTTCAGATTACGGACTGCTCTATCATAATACGTTTGTGAATCAGAACGCATGCTCTATCATAATACTCTCTGAAGTTATAAATGTTTCTTTGATTGAGATTATCCTCAGGGAATTTCTCATTTACCGCCAACAAAATGTTACGTGGTCTTACTTGTGCCTCTATCATATCATGAACAGTTTGCTTAGCCCAAGCACTAAGTCCGCTGACCTGTCGGTGACCCTCTGAATAAACTGCAAGTGCGTGGTTGTGCTACCCATAGGTGTTACTAGAAACAACGACTCATCCATCACAATCCCGTCGCTCGACCACTTTTACCAAAAACACGACAACCGCAACCTTTTCTTTTTTTGTTATTTCGCAGTGCAATACTCGTATCACGAGAACTCATTTCATGTCTGTGATCACATCTCAGGTAACAATCCATCCGGTTATCTACTTTTGGTTACCAAAACAAATTCGGCTCCTATTGCAACTTGTTTCGCCTATTTACAAGCTTCCTCGATTGTTGTAAATATTTGTTTACTATAAAAAAAACACTGTAATCTACTCCATCACCACCAAAATCTTGCAACGGAACCTGAAAAAAATTAATTTAACAGAAAATTAAAAAAATTAAAAAAAAAGGCGTCTGCCCAACACGCCTCCACCTATGTGGAGGTGTCTTAGCGAGACGCCCGAGTCGGGAAAAAAAAATCCACCTCTGTTACCTCGCCGGATCCAGGTGTTTCGCCATACATTTTCGTGGTGTTAGTACTAGGAATGTGAGTAAAATTGAGTCAAAAATCTTGTTTAAAGACACGGGACGAAATGTGTATTAATTGATTTGTTAATGACAAAAATGTAATTTTTGGGACGATTTAAGTAGTTTAAAAATCATGTTTTATGAAAGTTAGTAAAATGTATGAATGTCTGACATATCTATGCTTCTTGATCCAAAACAAGTCAGTTGAAGAATTTCAAGGGTAGTGTTGTCATTTTATCCTTAAGAATCATATGCAAGAATCCACATATTCAAACATGTTTAGCTTCTTATAAGAATCAGGATTCTAGTTATTTTAGTAAGAATCATATTCTCACAAGAATCATCACTCTCAGAATCTAATCCAAACTAAGCCTAAATGTTTGTCACTCGTCAACTAACTTGATATCCGTCTCTAGCGGTACGAACAATGCACGTGTGGTTTCGCATTACATTTGGTTTAGGACTGACATCCATCACGGTATTTGTTCAGGGCTATGTCCGGATCTAACCTCATCCAAACAAATACGGACCAATGTATGTGCGCTATGTCTATTAAGATCTGGAAAGTAATTTTCAAAATCAAAATAGAATCTAGTGAAAAATAATTTCCCATTCTGCCTTCGATCTAACGACTTCCTCTTGCATTGTTTCTTTCTTCCTCTTTGTGGTAGTGGTAGTGCTTGCAGCTGGTGCGTTACCCATACCGATGCTGAATTGGTTGTTGGTTGTAGTAAAATTAGGAGCACTTGCAGCAGGTTGGGTATCATATGACAATTGAATTGGCACAAAATCTACAAACCAGTCATCACCACCTTCATTGTTCATCATGCCCTGGCTACAAATTAAAGTGAATATACAAAACATACAAATCACATTACACCGCTTTATTACTGAATCAGGCAGTTGAAGTTGCAAATCAACAATAGGGATGATTGCAAAACTAGCCAAATAAATTCAACTTGTCCAGCTCAAGTTACAAGCACAAAACATTAGCAATTGGAGTGTCACAACCAACTACAACCCACTGGACTCTTTACCAAATAACACATGACACACTACAATCGCCTATTGCTGGCAATCTCGTCTCCAATACGATTACGGAGGTCTCCCATGAAATCATCCTCAAGCCCGACATATATTTGTTCCGGGGGTTCATTATCGACAACCCCATTGGGGTTGTCAAGTTTAGTTCCTCTTCTACTTCTGTTGGCATGATTTCATGGCCAGGATTGTCGATTATGAAGTTGTGCAATGTCATCGCGGCAAAGACAAACTTGGGTCGGTTCTTTAGTGGTCCATTAAATTCAACAAACACCACCGTTTCTTGAGAACCCCAAATGCTCTTTCAATGACATTCTCACATTCCCAAGGTATGAATGCATACTGTTAAACAACTCGTCCCTTCCTTGGGTTGGAACCGTTTGGGATTCGGGAATATGATATCGAGTGTTCCCATATGGTGCCGAAAAACCTTTTTGGTTTGAATATTCGGCGTTGACAATATAGTATTTATCTGAAACACCGTATGTAATACGTAAGAGATATTAAATGGTTAGTTAATAATTTAAGTCGTACAATTGAAATCTCTACTTGCCGTTTGGAGGCATTAAAAAGTTTAATCTAAGATCGTAAATGACATGAGTAAGGTTCGGATTGTCATGTGCACAACCCTCTCATCCAGCTGATAAGAACGTGAAGTGTATTTTGAAATCGCAAACCCCTTGTACATTCTATTGTTCTATTCCCACCCTGAGCACTCCAGTAGACAACCTGTTTCTCGGCAAGAACCACAATTGGCGTGGGTTACGTATTGGGAAAATGATAAACGACCGCTCTTGAGGACGTGGCTGAGTTGGCACGCACCATGTCAGTAGAGAAAATATATTCTTTTTTATTTTATTCCTCTATTCTTTGGTTGTCCGTACAAATGTCCTGAACAATCACTTCATCCCTCATTGATGCGTCTCAAATCACTTCATTCCTCATTTTGGCGCTCCCACACAACAGATGACTTTTCATCTTTATCTCAATATGTGTCTTCCTTTCTCTTCTGTGATCCTTTCTCTGTACTCCAATGGAAATAGTTAATGTGTCTTTCCCAAGTAGAGCAGCTGACAAACGTTCCTAAGGAGGAGATGTTTTTTCTTTCTTTCGAAGAAGCCAAAACATTTTACGTGGCCTATGCCGATTCTTGTGGTTTTGGTGTTAAGATAAGACAATCTCATTACGATCGTGGTGTTGTTATACGGGTCACAGTGACTTGCTCCAGGGAGGGCACGTAACCTAGGGAAATTGAAGGGACGGATGATCCAACAAACCAAGGGCAAGGGAAATTGAAGCCTAGGTTATCCAGTAGAGTCCAATGCACTGCTCGGTATGAAATGTAATGGATGTATAGTTAATGTATGATTGTTACTTTGAAATATAGATTTTGTACACATGAAGTACTGAGCTCCGATACAAGATTGATTATAATTTTTTTCGATGAAATTATTACTTTCGTAGATGACATTCTAGAATATGAATATGATTACAAACAGATGATGAATGTTAATATTGAAATATGATATAATGATATTTGTAAAATGGTTTGTCGAGTTTGTGGTTTTCGAGAAGAAGAGTTTGATCTGACGTTAACCTACAAGTTACTACTTTATGAAAAATATACTTACGCTGATGTGTTTGATGATCAGAGCACAACAACAATGTTATTTTTATTTAACATCGTGAATACATTTGTATTATTTGTTCAGAAACAACTCAAGCATTATACTACTGAGGATTATCAAGCAATGACACAACTGTGTACTAAAGTCAGTTGACTGAGGATTATCAAGCAATGACACAACTGTGTACTAAAGTCAGTTGACTGAGGATTATCAAGCAATGACACATACATGTAGCAAATTACGAAGCAGGTCCATCAACGGCAGTTCCTCAGTCTTTTTTTGAACCATATCAGCACACACCAATGGATATTAATAATTATGAATGAGATGTATTTCAATTATAATCTCAAAGAAGACATGTCGAAGATGCAGATAGTGATGAGACAGACGTTGGTGAGACAGATGGTCAGATGAATGGTGAGGAGAAAGACATTGATGATGTAGATTTAACACCACTTCCAGAGCTGCAGAACATGTTTTATCATATAGCAGACACAGTGAATCGAGAACATGATAACAACATACATGAAGGCGTCATTATTGATGAATTGCCATCATTACTAGTACTCCCAGATTTGAGACACTTGTTGGGCATAGATCCTGACGAAAACTAGATCGAAGATTTGGTCATTGGAAATGCTGATTAACGTATTGTTGCATACAATGAATATGATAACTTAGAAGATGAACGTAATTATTGGTTGCATATAACTTTTGCCACAAAAGAAGATTTATTGCAACAATTGAAAGAATGACATTTGTAAAAAAATATCCAATTCAAAGTATTAACGTCTCCGCCAAAAGTATTTACAGCTTGTTGTTTGAAGAAAAAATGTTAATGGATGAAACATGTCTCTTAACGTCAAAGCAAAAAATGTTTTCAAGTGAAGATGTACAAGTTTTAAACACAACTGTAGTAATAAGAACCTTTTGCAAGACAATGTGCAATGTGATATAAGTTTAATTTCGAACATGATTCTTACTACCATTCGAACAAACATCGTTGTTAAAGAATAAAAATGGTGCAGTTGCCTTTTTCAATAACTATAGTTTGCGAAATGAATTTTGCTACTGTATATTCTTCTTATTTTCTTTTTTTACACTATTATTTCAAAAAAAATTCCAGATAATAATTCTCAAAACACAAACATGAATTGGCTGTTTGACATATACGACTGAAATTTTGCCAAACCGCAAACACCTCCAAATCTCAACCGATATCATTTCTCATTATCTCATCCCTAACCCAAACCAATGGGATTTTCCGTCGCCGGAAACCCCACCGGAGGCCGGATGTCTTGGTAAGGCCATTGAAGTGACTTCCAACTTAGGTTTCATCTTAAACTTTGAGGGGGAACTGAACTACTGATGTTGAGATAGATGATTAGCATGTGTTGATAGGTTGCCTGTCACTGCGGTAACAGCCTTTCCTAGCTGTTGGAACCAACTTTGGTTGACAGCACTGACTAATTCCCAATTGACCTGAAATTGTTGGTACGACTAGTTCCCTTGCTAATTTAGACAACCAGGGAAATTCCATTTTTGAGGCTGCAATAAGATAACATCCGATGTGGGGGTATAGTGTGACCAACTGATAATGAAGTTTTGGATAACACATTTGTGTGTTTGTTTTGATTTCAGCATACCAAATGTATCTTTATGTTAGTATCTAGCATTTGTAGCTACACATTTGTAGCTCCATTTATAAGACAATTCAGTTTTTTCTTATAACTTGGTAAGATCCTAGGTCACTCTGCTCATCACGGTTTCGAGTTGGATGCCAACATTTGAATAGCTAGTAACATATACAATCATGCCTAGTCATTGAAATGAAATGGCTACTTGAAAACTCTACAGGGATTAATATATAGCATAACAGTATGGAATGAGGATACATCATTTTTGTTCAAATAAAATATTTCTGACTGTAATGCAACGTGGAAGTTTTAAACTCTAGTTGACAAAATGCATGGACACATAAAATAATGGGGAAATTATAATTTCATTCGCCAGTGGTGATGAAAGTCTTATTTTCCAAGATTATGGTTTGCCCTAATAATTTCCTTTACATATCATTCGTCTGATTTTTTAACCATAGCTGATGGAGTTGCCTGTTATCTTTTTTGCAGCCAGCAATTGGCGTTGTCTTGGGCTTCATTGGAAGTAAAATGCTACTTGATTTCTTCGGTAGGAGTTTGTAGATTTCACATGTCGTGCCCTTTTGAATTACTTGTCTCCTATAAGGCGATAATGATTTTTGAAAGATTGAGTTTGCTTATGATTAACATTTTTTGGGAATGACTCCTTTGTCTGACTGATTGACTACAGGTTACCATATATCCACCGAAGTTTCTCTCGGTGTTGTTGCAACTAGTCTTGGCACTGGATTGCTGCTGAGTCTCACAAAGAAGTCCGACCATAGTGACTAAACATGTGATGGTTGAAGTATACGAGACAATAATAGAAGCATTTCGCCCGAGTCAGTGTAGAATCAGAAAATGCTGGTTCTAGGTTGCATGCCTAAGTTTGCAAAATTTTAAGGTAGTCATCTCAAATTGCAGCGGAAGCCAGTGTCATTATTAACTTTTAGTGATCATCAGTATATTGTATCAGTTCATCTGTTCCTATCGTCTTATTGGTGATTATTTTGGTATTGCTGACTGTGAGTTTGGCAATTGTTTCCAGTCCATTGATTATAAAAAATGAAATGTATATGAAACCATTATTAAACACTGCATTATGAATAAATTTGTCAATATTTTTTTCTTCGAATAAGTACTGGGAACTAAAAATAGTTGAGATATGACTAATGCATGTAGCTAGAGTTTGAACAAATAATATCTGATGTCAGGGACCTCTTAATGTAGTACCGCGCTTTAACTTTTATGGAATACTATTTAATATATTTTATTGTGGGGGTGTTGTTTGTTTGATCTTTGGTGTGTAGATGGTTTTCCTTGATCTTTTATGCTTGTTAAAAAATGGATTTGATTATAGATTTTAGTTTTAAAATGATCGGGTTTAGAGGCATTCATTGGAATTTGGAAGTACTTTTGGGAACGACAATATTTTAAGGGGAAAATCTCCATACTCTTGAGGTTAAGGTTTTGGTTTTAATAATTGTGAAGACAATTTTAATATCTTCATTATAAAAAACCTTATACGTTATTTTATCATTTAAAATTATTTTGAATTTAATTCTATTGCTATCTCTGTAGGTTAACATTGACATTGAATTAAGCACCATACTTTACTATGGCTATTATTTCAATGTAAGATTTAAGTCGTATAAATTTGTCAATGCCCGTGCAATGCACGGAATTAACGCTAGCATAATATGTGTAATAAACATGAAAAATACACAATTGTTTGACACGAAGCGTCATATAATTGACAAGCTTGCTTACTTAGAAATCTTTGGCTTCTCTTTTGGAAGACAAATTAAGTGTACTGGATTGAACTTGTGGGGATTAATAGAAGTTAAGGATCGACATCTCTGGGTTCAAATTGACGTGTGATTGGTTTGTAAGAAGTGAACCGAATAATAAAATTTCAGTTTCATTACTTTTCAAGAATTTGGAGTGAAAGTGAGTAAAGTAATTGCAATTAGAAATTTATAAGGTTATTGAACTTGTAAAACTAGACTTTCAAATTTTTATTAAGGTTTTTTGTAAACCACCGGAAACATTACGTAAGTCTAGTTTCCACCTTTTTACTATTTTTCTACAAATCAATCGCACATAATTAAGATGGGGAATCTTATTAATACAAATAATTTGGAATTAGTGATTTAACAATAGAGAATAATGTTGGTAGGTTTGGCGACTAAACAACTTTATCCACGACTGGGTGAATAAGTGACTGTGCAGCAAATTAGTATATTTTGAAGATTAATCTATAATTTCTTGGGGGGCAAAACTTTTAATTTTGTATCTTATATCATGTTTTGACATATGACCAAATCAGTAGCTATTTTAACATGTCCTAATAAATATCCAACAAATATGTATCATACTTTTTTTTCAAGTAATTTGAAATGACTTTAGAATTTACTTAACATGTCATTATATTATTATAATTACAAATGTGTAAAGTTATGTATTTTCCATATTGAATGAAAGCCCGCATAAATACATAATCATAGGTATGTTGCCAAATTTAATATGGGGGTAGGACTTTAAGACAAGAAGAACAGAACTTAAAAAAAGGTTAGTTTCAAAAATTCAGATTTCAAATCGAAATTGATGAGGTAGTTAGATTCCTCATATCCAGCACAAATGAAAATATTTAATCTATATTTCCCTCTACTATCTAAAATGTACCGAAATATTTTCCCACAGTTTATCATATCTCCCAACAGGAAACCAACAGAAAGTGCATGAAAGTTGTAAAAATATGTAAGTCGATCAAACTTATTTAATAATTATCTTTATTACATAAAAACTTAACTACACAAATATGCATGAAAATATTTACAAAATGTTACAAAATTATACCATAAAACTAGATAATAAAGATTAACCATAAGAATACATCTTAATCACTTCTTATTGTATTGTTAAAGTAAAATTATAAAATAAAATATTATTCAAAATTTAATTTTTTGTGTTGTTTAAAAAGCATGACTACAAATATCTTATTAATTAATTTAATCTTCGTATATGTATATAATATATAATTCATAAATCACATATTTTGTGTTCAATTAAACTAAAATATGGAATGCCTATTTAAATTTTAACGTACAACGTACTTTTCACAACAAAATTATACATTTATATATACAACATTTACAAATAATATCATTTTTTCATAAATGATAGTCAATGAATTCAGTTTTGTAATTTTCCAGTGACTTGCACAAACAACATAATCTTGATCAAAGGAAAATTAATTTCCTCTAATTTTTATTTTTCGTTGTTTTTCTTTTGACCACAGAATCCATTTTCTAGTAGTTTCTTGTGCACAAACACCCCTAAGACCCAACAAATTTACCTCTCCAATTGCATGATACCGATTTCAAACTACCTACTTTAAGTGTATTATAAGAAAATTTTGCTTTTAGTTTACATCTAATCCTGTCATTACGAGAGTAACTTTGTATTAGAATTATTCCTAACAAACACATGAGGTAGTTACATTAAAAAAACAATACACACTATCCACTTAAGAAAAGGGGCTAAGATCTAACGAATTTGCAATAATTGTAGCTAATCCAGATTCCAAGATAGCAACTTTATGGTTAATGTAAGAAATTTTTGCTTTCATTGTACCTTTAATCCTGTCAAATTGTATTTTAAATAATCCTATAAACAAAAGGTAATATGATTAGAAAATATCGGTCCGCTTTAAGATCTTCCAGACGACACTAAAGAAGTTATCCCTACAAGTTCATCTTAAGTAGTAAAGGGTATTCTTTGACAACCTGTAAGATTTTTGTGTCATCCAAATCATTCAAAAACAATGTATGTTTGTATATTCAAATGAGCAACGTCGCTAATTACGATATGTTTTTAAATATCGTAATATACAAACATACATTGTTGAAAATTTCCCCATCAATCATAAACCTTTGCTCCTGGAGGATAGACAACTTGGCTTGTAATGTTTGTACAGGACTAATCCTTTACTAACACAAACACATATCCATAAGTTTAATAATTCAATCCTACAAATCTTTCCTTTATACAATGAACTCTCCCATGGCTGTTAAGCTAAAGTGATCTGTGGTTTGGCCTGCTTTTTTCTTTATTTTAACTTCAAATTACGTTAATGTTGCATGCTAGACTACAAAACTTTATCAGTAAGTTGTATTGCATTGACCCGTCGGTGGTCGTTGCACAGGATGCCCGTCCAAGTGCAGTAGTCCATTCCCCGTCGCCAATTAATTGTTGTTGTTGCTCTTTTGGATGGTGTGATATATGGTACGAGGTTTATAGTAAGTTATAGTGAAATTAATACTGCGTGCCTTCTTGGGAAGGTGAAAGTCATGCGTGAGGTATATATCATTGTCCACATGTTACGGTTCAGCGTAGGGGAAGGGAAGAGGAGACGTGAACAATAGGTGGAGGCTTAGGGTGATGGGGTAGGAAATGGTGAGGTGATAGGTGGTGTGAGTTTTAAAGCAAAAACCCAACTCTCAGTCACTCATTCACTTTTGCTCCCTCTCTCACATTTTTCTTCCTTTTCCGGCGAACCAGAGGTGGTGGAAGCGGCTTCGGCGAGTGGAGTCGAGCACGGCGTTGCGGAGGCGCGGACGTGAGGTGAGTTGGAGCGGGGGTTGTTGAAAAGAATGTGTTCTAAAAGTTTTACTTTTTACTTTTATATGTCAATTATTATGAATTGAATGTGCAAACATTATGTTCTTTGATTATGATATTCATCTTTTGGAAGTGTTAAGGAAGAAATGTTTGGTCCTTAACCGCAGAGCTCTAAAAGATAATGATTTACATAAATCAAAAGTTATTCACAATCATGGTAATTAACATAGAACATTAGTTACCGAGATAAGATTGTCGTGTTGGTCATCGATTGTTGTAGCTCTACAAATGATTGACGACACGAGTATATAAAAGATGAAAAGATTACTTTTATCTATTGAATAGACCTAACAAGTAAAACATTATGGAATTGTGTTTCGTGTCATTAATGTTTTTACTGTGTCTTGGATCCTAAGATATGAGACTTATATCTTTTCACTCAAGAAGTGCTTAATTTGATTATTGTCAAAAGCTATCAATGAGTGTAGTGATAAATGCAATAGTTGGTTGAGCATTACTTGTGCTGGAAAAGATAGCTAGTCAAATGATTATCATTGCCCCTTTTAATTGAGTGATGATATTAGTGGGCCCCTTGATAAAGTAAAATTATAATGTGCACAATGTAACTTGAGTTAAGTTACATAGTTATAATTAGCTTAAAGAGATCAAGAAATGAATATAATACAAAGATGACACATTTCTACTTTGTATATATTCTTAATATCACGAGGCAAGGGACGGACACAAGTGGTGCACTTACATCACTAAATGGATCGTATTTTGGTTCAGGTGGAACAAAGACATCTATGCTAATTGGGTAACTATAATGTGCAACTAGACACCGCTTATAGTTTGAGATATTAAGTGTTTAATATCTCTGTCAATTTGACTTAGATCCTCATATAGGTTACACCACAAAACTGGGAAACAAGACTGTTCATTTTAAGTTCATATGATGTGTCAGATTTCATATGAAAATAGGACACATGTGGTGAATGAATAAAATCAATATGTCATGAGAATTGACATAATTAGAATCATAATAAATTCATATAAGGTATATATATTATGGGGTGTAATAATTTAATATTACATATGATAATATATTACATAAGATGTGAATTTGCTAAAAACCCCAAAAGATCAAATTTTGTTGGAAATAAATCCAAAATTTGACAAAGGTAAAATCGGGGTCTAACACGGTGAACCGTTCATGGTTCGGTTGACCGGAGTATCTTCAGATCGGTTAACCGAATAGGGAACGTGTAAGCGCAATTGGTTGACCGAAATTGTCTATAGTGCCTGGATATTCGGGTCCGGTTAACCGAGTGTGCACGGTCAACCAAGAAGTAGTATTTTCGGTATACCGAAGGTGACACGGTCATCCGATGACTATGCCCCAGGAGCGATTCTGGTGGGTCAACGGCACACCGAGTAAAAGACGTGGTTCGTCCGAATTCTTCTAGGGAATTTTTCTCATACGGATTCAGTCGATCGTCTAACTCACGGTGCACCGAACACGTGTTATAACCGAACAGTTCGGTTGACCAAATAATTCTCGGTCCACCGAACAAGAACGATTATGCCTGAATTATTAAGAGATTAATTAAATCATGGGTGGATTAATTTCAAATTTAATTAAAACGTTTTTGTGGGTGCTTATGTGGAAATTAAAGTTTAATTTTTGGAGAGAATAAGCAAGAGACCATGACTAAATAATAATTGTTGATAAGGATGTTTTGGGAGACTATAAAAGGACCCCTACTCCTACTTGTTTAATACTAATGCAAAAATCTTTCTCTCATTATTCTCTCCCTAATCACCACGAAAATCTCTTAGTAAATTTAAGTTTTAGAGATAAGAATCTCAGGATTTTAAAGAGGGGTTATTAGCTAGATTCTAAACCTTGTTAGAGATTGATTGACTAGCTCCTTTCTCTCTAATTTTGTTTAGAGTTTGGTGAACACTCGGAGGCAAATCCATTGACGATTCAACGGGCAACGCGACTCCGGATCTTCAAAAAGGTTTTAGAGAACCTTTAGGTATGATTCTACCTTTGTGATTTATTTTAATAAATGTAGGGTTGCATGTAATTAGAATACACAAAGTAATGTACCTAGAAATTGTTGAAAATATGAAAATCGATCTTGTATGTTGTATTAATTTTTTTAAAATATATACATACATAGGGACATGAAAAACTACAGTTGTTGTCGGACATCGATGGTGGGCGGAACTCTGGTGTGCTCCGTCTTCCTTTGGAGGTATGTCGATTCTTAGTTTGATTTTGTTGCACACCCATGTCGTGGTGGTGTTGTGGTCGGTCGCGGGAGGTCGGAGACCTCGCCGACGATAAGAAACAACGTAAAATCCTTGGCAGGTGTGGGGCTGTTGTCGACCAACGGTCGACCGGTGCCCTCGGGCGGTCGACAAGTTTTACTGTTTTGCCCGACTTTAACCAACACCGGTCGAACGATGTCATGTGGCGGTTGACCGGTTGCATGTGTGCTAGTGGGTTGGAGGCTTTCCTGTTGGTTTTCGGTCGACCGTTCCTAGTTTTTGGTTCGACTGGAACTTAAGTGAACTTGATGATAATGCATGTTGTTCGACCGATTTTTTTATATTGTTCGACCGTTATATGACATAGTTGACCCTCGTAGTTTTCGGTCGACCGAATAGACCTGTGTGATTTTGAGCAAACTCCGGATTTTGACCTCATATTCGATCGACCGGTTTTAGATTGTTGTTCGACAGTTTGGACTTAAGTGATGCGTATAAACTTTTTGGTTGACCGTTGCAGACTTTCGGTCGACCGAAACTATTGGGAATGATCGACCAGTTAGGCTTTTTCGGTCTATCGTTTGTGCTCAGAATTGAACTCCTGGTCTTGTGTGGTGTCAACTTTGTCCACGGAAACTCGTGTCCTCGCTTAGAGCGTGAGCCAGGAGGTGACAGAGATACGTGCTCGTGCCTGCCAAGGAACCGCCGTGTGGAATAGTGTGGACACTTGGGTCATGCCACCTCCGTTGATGGACAATGGTGTGACGTGATGTTGCTTGACTCTCTATAGAGTATGAGACCAGAGGGATCACGGATCCCAATGCATGTTGATGCATGACTCGTCGATCATGATGACCCTGCATACTTTGGTCTCGACCCGTCCGATGTTGTGTCAGACGTATGTTGTACCGCCGAGGTTAGGTCGACGATACCGCCGAGGTTTTTACGGGTGATGATGGTGCTGATGATGTTTCGGCTTGTGGTTGTGTCGTCCGATGTTGTGCCAGACGTATGTTGTACCGCCGATGTTGTGTCAGGGATGCCTCCGATGTTGTTCCGGGGATGATTCCTCGATTGGGCACCTATCGAGGAATGTTTGGACCGACCGGGCTACGACTCCGTTGGGGTGATGTAGACTATGGGGTTACTTTGCGCGCAGGTGCGGACACTCCTCACCAATCCCTTTGGCTTGAGTAGTCGCGTGTGGGGGTGCGTGGCGAACTGTCCGCAAGACCGTATGTGTCTACGGTAATTTTCCGAGGGAGACTCGTTGTTGTTACTGGACTGATGTCCTTGTTGACCCTTTGAGGGTACGTATTTGTTGTTGTTGTTGGACTGAGGTCCTGTTTTACCCTTTGAAGGGGATTCGTTGCATTGCAAATGTTGATATGACGTGCTACTAGTATGATAAGTTCATTTACCCTACTGTTGCATTCATATAGACGAGCTTGGCATACGGGGTTTCCTAATGGGAAACTCACGTATTGTTGTTTAATTCATGTTTCAGGACCGAGTAGGTTCTGTCGGGTGGTGACAGCGGGCACACGCATTTTGGGGCAAGAATCATCTTCGTGTAGGATTTCTAGTTTAATTGCACATATATATTTTCGAAATTTTTATGTACAATAAGGATCAATTACAATTTTCTAAGATTTATTTCATGCATGCATCAATTTGTTTCAATAACTAGTTTTAAAACTTTATTAAAACAAATATGGGCTCCGAATTTCATACCTAGAAGTTCTCTAAAACTTCTTGATGATCCGGAGACGTTGAGGATGCTTGTCGCTGCGCCGGATGCCTCCGAGTATTCACCAAACTCTAAACAAGATCAGAGAGAGAAGAGCTAGCGTCTCAATCTCCAATAGGGTTTAGAATCTAATTACTAACCCCTCTTTAGTTCCCTTGAGAAGAAGATCTCTGAAAACTAAAACTAAACTCAAGAATTAAGGTGAAATTCGTGGAGAATTATGGAAAGAGAAGTTTGCATAAGAAGATAATGAATTAATTAATGAGGTAATGAGATAAACTTGTATTTATAAGTTCTCTCCAAATTACTTATTCATGTGCAACCTCTTGCCCATGATTTCATGCAAACTTCCATCTAACCATTCATTATTTGTTAACAAATAATCTTAGCCACGAATTAAATCAATTATGGACCAATTCTATGCATGATTTAATTAATTCTTAAATTAATTCTGCATAAAACTGTTAGGTCGGTCGATCGTTTCGGAGGTCCGGTCGACCGTTTAGACCTGGTTTCGGTCGACCGTCCTACATTCGGTCAACCGTTCGCAACAGTTGAATATTTCATCGCAATGTTCGGTCGACCGTTCCGAATAGACGAAAATTCCCTGTTATCGGTCGAGACGTGTCCGGTCGACCGTGCACCGATCGGTCGACCGTTTGTGCATTGTTCTGCAGACTTGTCAAATTTCGGTTTAACCCCTACAAAATTTGACATTTCGGGGTTAGTAGTAAATTCACAACTTATGTAACATATTATCCTATGTAATGATAAATCATTACACCCCATAATATTTACATCACATATGAATTTAATTAAGATTCTAATTATGTTATTAATCACAACATAATCTTGATTTTGCTTGTTCACCCTATGTGTCATATTTTCTACATGAAACCCGACACATCTCATGAACTCAAAATTCTCATTTCTTGTTTCCCAGTTTTGTGGTGTGACATATGGGAGGATCTAAATTAAGTTGGCAGTGATATGAAGAGCTTAATATCACAAGCTATAAGCGGTATCTAGCTACACATTATAACTCCCAATTAGTTAGATGTCTTAATTCCACTCGAACCAAAACCTGATCCATTTAGTGATGGAGTGCACCACTTGTGTCCGTCCCTTGCCACATGATATTAAGAATACACACAAAGTAGTATTGTGTCATCTTTATATTTGTATTCATTTTTTGATCTCTTTAAGCTAGTTATAAATATGTGACTTAACTCAAATCACAATGTGCACATTATAACTTTGCTTAATCAAGGGGCCCAGTAATATCATCACTCAATTAAGAGGGGCAATGATAATCTTTTGACTAACTATCTTCTCCAACAAAAGTTTCTCCAACAAAAGTCATACTTAACCAACCAATGTCTTTACACTACACTTATCGATAGCTCAAGATACTAGTCTAATTAAGCAATTCTTAAGTGATCGGATATAAGTCTCATATCAAAGAACCAATGACACAGTAAAACATTAATGACAAAGAAAACACAATTATATAATATTTTACTTTTTAGGTCTATTCAGTATACAAAAGTAATATTTTCCTCTTTCGTGTACCCGTTTGTCACTCACTTGTAGAGCTACAATGATCTATGACCAACACGACAATCTTAACTCGGTAATAAATGTCCCATGTTTATTACCATGATTGTGAATATCTTTTTTTTATGTAAACCATTATCTTTTAGAGCTCTACGGTTAAGGACCAAACGTCTCTTCCTTAACACTTCTAAAAGACGAATAACATAAACAAGGAACAAAATGATTTCTCATTCAATTCATAATAATTGACATTTAAAAGTAAAACGTTTAGAACACATTCCCTTCACTTCGGACTCTTCGAGGTCGTCGTGATTACCTGTATTCATTTATTTGTATTGATGTAATCATGTCTTTTGACAAACTCTGTTGTATTTGGTGCACCGACTAGTTATATTTACGAGTAATATTCTCGATTGGTTGTTGTTATCTTGAGATCTCCTTATTGTTTAAATTTTCAAATTTTCACCACAATTATGAATCCATCATATTTGTGTTTAGTTTATATATGAATTTTATAGAGTACCCCTCTTTTAAGGCCCAAGCTAAATAAAGAAAGTTCATGTTTGTAGTTTTTCCAAACCCAACAATAATCCAACTTCACTGTCAATATATACCATACAAACTGAATCGTACTCAAATTCCAACATAATCCGACATATGTTACCATCTGAACTTTCACGTAAACATATGCTTAAGAGTGTACTAAGAATACAACAAAAAAATTGCAAAACAAGGCGAGTGTGGGTTTAAATAGTGGATTTTTAAAGTTTAGGGACAAAATATTACAAAACAAAAGTTCAAATAGGATAATCGTCAACATTGAAAGTTTATGGGTGCAAAGTGACATCAAAACATAATTCAGATGACAAATTGTAATTAACCCTAAAATAATACATTGTATAGACCGTATATCGCCGATCAATATTTCAACTTAGATCAGGCCCATTTACATTTCTAAATTCCAACACATAGGCATTCAAGTTATGATCGAGAACGTATAGCCCGCTCCTCCCACCTGCATGATTCCATGATTCCATCGCGTCTAATATTTTACATTTGTAAATTTCAACAAGAGGGGCATGCACGTTATTGAAAACAAATAGCCCACTTGCTGCCCTGCACGATTCCATCATTCCATCGGGTCTAATATTAGATGCAATATATGCAGAATTCCCCACTCCGCTATTGACAAAGACATGTATACTTTTATACAAATTGATATAATGAATAACGCATTAAACAACCCGAGTTTGTGGTTTACCTTGTTATCGGAAGACGTTGAAAACACAGACAAACACATGTAAATTGACAAGCACACAGATAAAAGAAACACATATTTATAGATGGATATCCGTAAAGTAGGTGGATAAAATAGATGCATATATAAATTGAGATAATTAAGTACAAGATAGGATGATTCGTTTCCTTCACTTTTATTTTTTTTTAAAAATACTATGATTTTCACTCCTAAATTTCAAATAGTACTTGTTTAAAAATAAAAATTAGACATTTCTACGAAGATCGAGAGTATGGTCAAAATATTAGCTAGAAGCCAAGGTAGTAACCAACGTAAACATTGGCATGTGACATGTTGTTAAACCAATTCTTCCCGATTCAATTGCCCTAATGGGTTAAAAAAAAGAAGTCAACTGAACAACTTTGCATCATCCAACGAACCTCACATTTTATATACATATTTAATGAATTGATTTTCTGAAATGAAATTAAGAGGAGAGAGAGAGAGAGAGAGAGAGAGAGAGAGAGAGAGAAAGTTGCAGAGGGAAAGAGCTCGGTGAGCGTGGTCTTTATGGACAACGACAGAGCAACAAAATTTAAGGTCGCCCTTGGTATCCTAGGACCTATTCTTGTGGGTCTCGTACCTGCTTCTGGGACGTTTTGCTTGCAGAAAGAAAATGGCGTCTGCTACGGACTGGTGGCGTTGACTCTAGTTATTTTCGTCTTGTTTGTGGTCGTTCTGGTTTGCTACTTCTGTGACCGAAGACAGCAAGACCATCCCGTGAGGTACGTACCTATGTATGCATACACAATTACACGGACGATTGATTTGTGTGATTTTTTAAATAATGGATGATTGTCTCTAGCGTGTTTTTGGACGGTAATTGATCTAAATGTACAAAATTTTATCTAATTAAGTTCCAATAATTCAACGTTTTTATTTAGAAACAAGCATTATCCTTCCACTAGTAACCAAAATGTACATCTACTTGCCTCTGAGCTCTGGCAGAACTAACGATCTGCATATATGAGCATCGAAATATATGTCTAACCATCAGTACATAATTGATCGATTCGGATCAGAGGAGGAGCCATCAAACACAATGGCGGATACACTACTGAATAACCGTGTGCCACAGCAGTCACCGTCCACGACGTCAGCAAATACTCTGGTGAAAAAGTCTTTTTCGTTAGTTGTTTTGTGAGAGAAAAAAAATGTTCTATTGAAATTTTCATTTTAGAAATCTCCACTAACGAATAAAAAAAGTGACGAAAATTGTAAAATTCTACCATATTGGTCCATAATAGCTTGAACCTATGGATATTAGCCAATTAAACCTATTTATGATCCATAATCTATGACAGAATAATGGTTCGATATAGAATTCGGTCCATCTTTCCCAACACCCACTCCTTCTAGATCCTCTAGGATATCGGGAGATAATTTGAGAGGTTAATTCACCAAGCCAATCATCCATTCCAGACAGATGTCTCATGTCTAACAAGTGACGAAGTTGTACTTTTATTAAGAGTTATGGGAATAAATACGCAATGAACTCAATGTGATTGCAAAAGTATGTCTTGAATTGCTGCACCTTATCATTATTCATCCAAGTGGCAAAACAATTATCGAAAATGTTCACGTGGTGCAGTAGTGCAGTATGCAAGTTTATTTAACCTGAAAATCCAAAGTTAACACCAAAAATATATTAAAAAGTCATCTTCACATTGAAATTAATGCTTCAGATTAATTGAATTTGACCCCTTATATTCTGCTCCAATTGGGGAGAATTTGGATCCCTCGTACCATGATCATTTGGTATGAGGCTTTCTTTCCCTAGCTATTTCACCGTATATTTATCAATAAAATATTGTTGTCTTCTTGTTTGTTGTTGATTTGGGCCGTGATTTGTATTGCTTTCTTTTACAAATGTTGAGATTACGTGTAACGTGTAACGTCCCCAAAAATAACGGAAAATTTAAACAACATAAAAGACCGTCAACGGTCAACAAGGGGCACGTCACGAATCAACAAGATGAAATATATATATATATATAGATAAGATATAGATCCACGTGGAAGTCAAAATACATATGAGTCAACTGTGATTACAACAAAGTAGATATAAACATGTAATCACTACCTCAACTAAAGAAAACAAGAGAAGACAGGATCAGATCCCGGGGGTACCCTCCTCGGTCACCACCTTGACTCTAATGTTGCTCGCTACCTGAAATGCAAACAAACAAACATGCCTGAGTTCCCTACTGGAACCCCGTATGCCAAACCTCCTAAAATACAAAATGGAATTAAAGACAATGCAATGCAATGCACATGGTCATCCGCCTCGGGTCCACAATAATACCCCTCTCCGCCTCCGCGGTACTGAACCACTCCTGCCACCACGAGGGTCAAGTCAGTCCACCGTTGCCTCACAAGGGTCAGTCGGCACCACTGCTCCCCAAGAGCCGCAGAAAGGAACCCTGGCACAACGCCGCCACCCCAGGAGCGAGTCAGCCCGCCGAATGCACAACTCGGGCAAGACGATAGTCGCTGCTCCCCCAAGAGCCGCCAGACGCGCAACCTGCCGGAACATCCTCGGCCTACCAACAAACCCCAGCAAACAGCCCATGGTTTACGACACTCATCTCTCACACCCCACTCGATATGAGAGGCCTACAATAATACGCCATCGTCAAAGGTGAAATCCGTCGCTCCCAAGGCCGGTGATCGACCGTCGCCTCAGAGCCGGTAGTCGACCTATACTCGACGGCTCGCGTGTGGATAAATCCACCAACCTGCGGCAGATCGGTCGACAGCTACAAGCACACCGGTCGACCAGTCTTTCGCACAGTACTCGGTACTGTACAAACAATACAATCGGTCGTACCATGCCAACCGAATTACCTACCAATCGGTCGGACAAAAGTCATCTAGCGGTCGACCGTTTGGATGGTCTACGCTATACAATATTTATGATATATATATCCGATCGGTCGAACCAAGGGTCCATTCAACCGATAACAGGGATTTCCGCATTTTGCCCAAGTGATATCCGGTCGACCGGAACTGATATACAGTTCGACCGAAACATCACAAGCACTCTACTGCTTAATTAAAATGCCCAGTCGGTCGACCGTGAGTTAAAGAGCGGTCGACCGTTTAATGGTCAAAGCTCCCAACCGACTTAGCATCGAATAGATCGGTCGAACTAAGTTAAGGATGTTCGACCGTTTAATAAGTCAAAATCCCCAACCGACCCATTCTCATTGTTATTCGGTCGACCGGCGAAGTGGATCCGTTCGACCGATAACAGCATTAACCCTTTTTCCCGCAAAAATATAGCATAACGGTCGACCGTCCTTGGACATCGTTCGACCGTTTGCGGGTGAAAATCAATATAATAATAGAATCAGTCGACTGCCCACAGACACCGGTCGACCGATTGTCGTCTTCAATCTCTGAATTGGTTGAAATCCGACGGGGAATTCGACACCAACGTCGATCCCCAACACCCACAAAGCTTATGTGAGTTATAATGAAGACTTAGCATACCTTTTTGAAGTTTGTGGACGCCTCCCAAGCTTTGGCAAACCCAACCCAACACTTCTCCTTCACTTCTTCTCCTTCTCCTTCTCTCCTTCTTCTTCAGTCCGATGATTGCGTCTCACACTCTCTGGAATTCGACAAGGAAGAAGAAAACATTTTCAATTTCTCCCTACACCTCTATTTATAGTAAAATCCAAACTTATCTTCAACTCCACCTCACTCTTTACTGTTCACAACTTAATTAAGGTTAATTAGGTTTAGTTTAAGTTAATTAGGAAGTTGAGATTAAGGTTATTACAATCTACCCTCCTTTAAGAAATTTCGTCCGCGAAATCCGAAACAACTGACTTACCGGAACAACTCTGGATACTGCCTCCTAACATCCTCCTCGATCTCCAAGGTAGGCTCTCTGATACTATGATGCTGCCACCTGACCTTAACCATCGGAATCGCCCTCCTCCTGAGCTGATGTACCATCTGATCCACAATCTCAACTGGTCTCTCATCTAACGACAAATCCTGCTGGATCTCTGGTACTGCTATCTCTATAATATGAGCTGGATCGGCCACATACTTCCTCAGCATAGATACATGGAGGACGTTGTGAAATCCTACGAACTGTGGCGGTAAAGCAATCCTATAAGCCACCTTACCGACTCGATCCAATATCACGAAAGGTCCGACATACCTCGGACTCAGCTTCCCCTTCTTCCCGAATCTCATCACCCCTCTAGAAGGCGAGATCTTCAGGAAGACATGATCTCCTGCATCAAAAGTCAGCTCACGCCTCCGCGTATCAGCATAACTCTTCTGCCTGCTCTGTGTCGTAGCTAGTCGTCTCCTGATCACGTCGACCTTCTCTGAATATAACTGTATAATGTCAGGTCCAACTAGCTGTCTCTCGCCCACATCACTCCAGCATACCGGCGATCTACACAGCCTCCCGTATAATGCCTCATATGGTGCCATCCCAATACTCGAGTGGTAGTTGTTGTTGTAGGCGAACTCTATCAGCGGCAAGTGCTCATCCCAATGCCCTGCCCAGTCGAGTGTGCACGCTCTCAGCATGTCCTCCAATGTCTGTATCGTCCGCTCTGACTGGCCATCTGTCTGTGGGTGGAAAGCTGTGCTAAACTTCAGATGTGTCCCCAGTGCTCTGTGTAGACTCTTCCAAAATCGCGAAGTGAATCTGGGATCTCTATCTGAAATGATACTGACTGGTACACCATGAAGTCTGACAATCTCCTCAATATATAACTTAGCTAGACCATCCAGAGCAAGAGTGGTCTTAATAACTAAGAAATGCGCCGACTTGGTCAGTCGATCGACTATAACCCAAATCGCATCGTGGAATCTCCGCGTCTTCGGTAACCCCGTAACGAAATCCATCGTCACATACTCCCACTTCCACTCGGGAAACTCAATCCTCTGCATCTGCCCTGCTGGTCTCTGGTGCTCAATCTTCACGTGCTGACAGACTAAACACCTCGACACAAAGTCTGCAACGTCCTTCTTCATCCCTCGCCACCAGAAGTTTCGCTACAGGTCTTTGTACATCTTGGTGCTCTCTGGATGAATGGAATATCTCGATCTGTGTGCCTCCTCCATGATATCATGTCTCAGGTCCTCTGCCCTCGGCACCTAAATACGATCTCTGAATCTCAGACCTCCATCAACTCCAACTCTGAAGTCTGACCCATCTCTAGCCGCCAACTGTAACAAACTGCTCAACTCCTCATCTGTAGTCTGAGCATGAATCACTATCGATACTGTCTGAGGCTCTACTCTCAATCCTGCAATCACTGCACCCTCAGAGCTATCTGCAAATGGTCTCCACTCTGCTAAGGACTCCAGCAGTCACACACTCCTGGATGCATAGGCCTGCTATTGATACCTCCACCTTCCGGCTCAAAGCATCTGCAACCGTGTTCACCTTTCTCGGATGGTAAGAGATAGTGAAATCGTAGTCCTTAATGAACTCAAGTCATCTGCGCTGCCTCATGTTCAGCTCCTTCTGCGAGAATAGGTACTTCAGACTCTGATGATCTACAAACACCTCAAACTGCTCGCCATAAAGGTAGTGTCTCCAGGTCTTCAGCGCGTGAACCACTGCTGCTAACTCCAAATCATGAGTCAGGTAATTCCTCTCATGGACCTTCAGCTGTCTGGATGCATACGCGATCACCCTCCCGTGCTGCATAAGTACACATCCTAAGCCAATACCTGAAGCGTCGCTATAAATCACAAATCCACCTGTGCCACTTGGCAATGACAAAACTGGTGCCGTGGTCAACAGTCTCTTCAGCTCCCGAAAGCTGTCCTCGCACTTCTGCGACCAGACAAAAGTGACTCCCTTCTGCGTCAGAGCCGTCAGTGGTGCTGCCAACCTCGAGAAGTCTTTGATGAAGCGACGGCAATAACCCGTCAGTCCAACAAAGCTCCTTATCTCCGTCACTCTCGTAGGGGCCCTCCACTGTGTCACTGCCTCTACCTTCGCCGGATCCACTGATATCCCCTCTGTCGATACAATGTGTCCGAGGAACGCCACTCTGTCCAACCAAAACTCGCACTTTGAGAACTTAGCATATAACTGCTGAGCTCTCAAGATGCTGAGTACAATCCTCAGATACTCTCTCTGCTGCTCCACATCCGGTGAATAGATCAAGATGTCATCCACGAAGACAATCACAAACCTATCAATATACTGCATGAATGTTCATCAGATCCATGAACGCCGCCGGAGCATTCGTCAATCCAAATGGCATCACCAAGAACTCGTAGTGTCCATATCTCGTCCTGAATGCTGTCTTCTGGATGTCCTCATCTCGGATCCTCAACTGGTGATATCCTGAACGCAGGTCAATCTTCGAGAAAACCTTCGCCGACTGCAGCTGGTCGAAGAGATCCTCGATCCTAGGTAAAGGGTACCTATTCTTCACCGTCACTTGGTTCAGCATCCTGTAGTCTATGCACATCCTCAAAGATCCGTCCTTCTTCTTCACAAACAAAACCGGTGTGCCCCAAGGCGAGACACTCGGTCTGATAAATCCAGAGTCCATCAACTCCTGCAACTGCTTCTTCAACTCTGTCAACTCAGCATGTGTCATCCGGTATGGAGCATTCGACTGTGGTGTAGTGCCAGCCGCTAACTTGATGCCGAACTCCAACTCTTGATGCGGTGGTAAACCTAGAATCTCCGCTGGAAAAACATCCGCGAACTCCTGCACCACCTCAATGTCCTCTAGCCTCTGAGACTCTGACTCCGCGATAACAAGTGTAGCTAAAAATGCTGCACAACCCTGCTGTAACAGCCTCTGAGCTCTCACCGCAGATACAATAACGCGACCTCCTTTGTTTCTGACCCCTCTGATCAGAATATCAGGCAAACCCTTCCTCGGGATCAAAATCTTCTTCTCATGGCACAAGACTCGAACATCATATTGGGACAGCCAATCCATCCCAAGTATGACATCAAAATCCTCCATCGGTAGCAAGACCAGGTCTGCCGGAAACTCCTGATATCCCGAAACAACCGTGGCGCCGGGAACAAATCTCCCCACAGTGCCCACCAGACCCAGGGGTGTGCTGACTTCCAAGGTGGCAGTCAACATCGCAAGGGTACAACCCAACACTCCCGCAAATCGCTCTGAGATGAACGAGTGTGTCGCGCCACAATCAAATAGTACTCTAGCTACTGAACCAGCAACAAGAAGCGTACCTTCCATGACAGCGCCTCCATCTCTAGCCTCCTCTGCCTAGATGGTGTAAACTCTGCCAGTGCGCTGCCCCTGCTGTGGTCTAAAAGGTGGTCTACCTCCGCCTCCACCTCTGCCTGGCGCTGGTAATCCCGGTGGTCTGCTCGGCCCAGCTCCTCGGCTTGGACAGCTCCTAATAAAGTGGCCCAGCTGACCACAACCATGACAAGCTCTGGTGGTGAAACACTGCCTAGAGTGAAACCTGCCACAACTACCACAAGGCTCAGGTCGTGGTGCTGCAGCTCCTGCTCCCTCAAACCGGGGCCTCTTTCCCGGATTTCCCCCAGTCTGACCTCCTGGCCTCCCAGAGAACCTACCCAATGGCCTCCTCTCATCCTGATAGTTCTCCCTGTAGTCACGATCAAGAACAGTGGCACTCTTCACGGCCTTGGCCAACGTGCTCGGCATACACGTCAGCACCTTTGTCCTCAACTGCTTTTGGAGCCCCCGGACGAACTTCCCAGCCCTCTGCTCCTGAGTGATGTACATCTCGGGACAGTAATGCTCAAGGGCGTTGAACTTCCTGATGTAGCCTGCCAAGGTCATGTCCCCTTTCTGGAGGCTCAAAAACTCCTCCCTCTTCGCATCCTACACATGCTGCGGAAAATACTGCTCGTTGAACTCGCCAACGAACTCGTCCCAGGCTATATCATCTCTGTCCGCAAACACCACTGCAGATGTGGACCTCCACCAGTTGGACGCAACACCACCCAAAACATAGGTGGCCAGACCCACCTTCACCTCTGGAGGACAACCGATAGCACTGAAGATCTTCTGCATCGTGAAGATCCACTCCTCCGCTGCCTCTGCATCGTACTGCCCCAGAAAGGTAGGCGGATGCTGGCGCATAAACCGATCATGTATAGCACCAGTCCCCGCCTGCCCAGTCTGTACTGCCTGCTGTTGTAGCATCTCAGTCAGACGTCTGACCGTATCGAACAACGTCCGACGCTCATCCTCCCAAGCCTCATTCGTCGCAGTCTCACTCTCACTGCGAGTATGAGCAACGGCTTTCTCCCGTCTGGGAGGCATCTGCCAAGGAAGACAAGACAACATCAATATAATTCATGCATGCATGATCCTCTAAGACCTAATTCCTAACTCAAAGGTGGTTTCTTTGGACAAGTACGCCGAGATCAACGCTCTGATACCAAATTGTAACGTCCCCAAAAATAACGGAAAATTTAAACAACATAAAAGACCGTCAACGGTCAACAAGGGGCACGTCACGAATCAACAAGATGAAATATATATATATATATAGATAAGATATAGATCCACGTGGAAGTCAAAATACATATGAGTCAACTGTGATTACAACAAAGTAGATATAAACATGTAATCACTACCTCAACTAAAGAAAACAAGAGAAGACAGGATCAGATCCCGGGGGTACCCTCCTCGGTCACCACCTTGACTCTAATGTTGCTCGCTACCTGAAATGCAAACAAACAAACATGCCTGAGTTCCCTACTGGAACCCCGTATGCCAAACCTCCTAAAATACAAAATGGAATTAAAGACAATGCAATGCAATGCACATGGTCATCCGCCTCGGGTCCACAATAATACCCCTCTCCGCCTCCGCGGTACTGAACCACTCCTGCCACCACGAGGGTCAAGTCAGTCCACCGTTGCCTCACAAGGGTCAGTCGGCACCACTGCTCCCCAAGAGCCGCAGAAAGGAACCCTGGCACAACGCCGCCACCCCAGGAGCGAGTCAGCCCGCCGAATGCACAACTCGGGCAAGACGATAGTCGCTGCTCCCCCAAGAGCCGCCAGACGCGCAACCTGCCGGAACATCCTCGGCCTACCAACAAACCCCAGCAAACAGCCCATGGTTTACGACACTCATCTCTCACACCCCACTCGATATGAGAGGCCTACAATAATACGCCCTCGTCAAAGGTGAAATCCGTCAATCCCAAGGCCGGTGATCGACCGTCGCCTCAGAGCCGGTAGTCGACCTATACTCGACGGCTCGCGTGTGGATAAATCCACCAACCTGCGGCAGATCGGTCGACAGCTACAAGCACACCGGTCGACCGGTCTTTCGCACAGTACTCGGTACTGTACAAACAATACAATTGGTCGTACCACGCCAACCGAATTACCTACCAATCGGTCGGACAAAAGTCATCTAGCGATCGACCGTTTGGATGGTCTACGCTATACAATATTTATAATATATATATATATATATATATATATATATATATATATATATATATATCCGATCGGTCGAACCAAGGGTCCGTTCAACCGATAACAGGGATTTTCGCATTTAGCCCAAGTGATATTCGGTCGACCGGAACTGATATACAGTTCGACCGAAACATCACAAGCACTCTACTGCTTAATTAAAATGCTCAGTCGGTCAACCGTGAGTTAAAGAGTGGTCGACCGTTTAATGTTCAAAGCTCCCAACCGACTTAGCATCGAATAGATCGGTCGAACTAAGTTAAGGATGTTCGACCGTTTAATAAGTCAAAATCCCCAGTCCGATGATTGCATCTCACACTCTCTGGAATTCGACAAGGAAGAAGAAAACGTTTTCAATTTCACCCTACACCTCTATTTATAGTAAAATCCAAACTTATCTTCAGCTCCACCTCACTCTTTACTGTTCACAGCTTAATTAAGGTTAATTAGGTTTAGTTTAGGTTAATTAGGATGTTGAGATTAAGGTTATTACATAACGACCACTCCACCCTCCGCAACAGAACAAATAGCAGTTGCGTCACCGCCCACATCCGCTGTGCCAGTTGAGGTACGAGTGAACCAAAAAAACTTTGTTTTATCAGAATGGGATGGATCTAGTCAAACCGTATGCTATATCACTAGGACATTTAGTAGGATTTTTGTTGTTGTTGTGTGGGGCACTTCTAAAACAGTTATTATATCTTTACACATTCGAATTTGAAATTTGATGCGGTACACTTGTGGGTTTGATACACACGTGGGCTCCAATGAAATCCGTTATTTTCGTAATACCATAATAAGAAACAAATTATATTCAATTTACATCTAAACTTCGGTAACATGTACGGCACGACACGACAACCGGTTCCCTTGGCCTGGCACGACCGATGACAGTTGATCCCCCTGGCACGGCATAGCCCGACATAGTCGGTCCCCTCGTGTGGTGCTGGATCCGTAGCTGTTGGGTCTGGTTTTGATTTTTCGGTTATTTTTTTAATTTGAAGTAACTATATAATCACAATTGAATTAACACAAACACAATTTATTTTTCCCCAAAGTGACGAATTTATTTATTAATATTTATTGTCTCAAATCGAGAAACAATATATTAGTTACATATAAAAATACGTCAATGCTAGCTAAACCTAATAAGTAATGGAAAAAAATCTAAAGGTTATTAGAAAAAATAACTTTTTAACAAAATAGTTTATCTAATTTGGCTTCAATCTTCATCGTCGTTGTTGTCTTAAATATTCATGTTTATATTTTGTCCATAGCGTCGATCAAATCCTTTAGGCGTATAATCATCTCAATTGACTTGTCGGACAAACTTTGTCTCTTGTCAAACAAACATGTTTACTTGCATTAAATGCAGGCTCTGACGTCACAGTTGAAGCCGGATGACGTAATAAGTCTCATGCCATTAATGAAACTAGTGGAAACCTACCTAAGTTCTTTTTCAATAAGTTTAAAATGTCAAAAGAATTTAACTCAGCAATACTTAAGTACATTTCAGAGTTTAAATATCCAGTAAATTCATTTTGTGTGTTAGTTGTTTTAGAAGCGTACGTACCCTAGCAAAAATTCCATTATTTTGTGGGCAGGTAATCTGTTGGAACCAGGGTTTTTCTAGTCGCATATACTTGTGAATACAAAGCTCAAGACCACACTTGACTAGTTTGATCACGTGAGAAGTCAACCAGATTGAGCATGACAAATTTGTAGTATTTGTAGGCATTTCACCATTTATTTATCTACCAATACAGTTGAGTATTTGTGATGTCTCTTGGGGTAATGATTTGAGTAAATTTTTTTCACTCTTGAATACAGGTCACAGCCACTCAAGCCGCCACAACCGAACCAATATCAATGGCGTCGGCGTCAACCTCCGTTGTGCCACCTGAGGTAAGAGCAACAAAACTTTGTTGTCTGTTGGTATTAGGATTTTTATGGGTCATTTGACCGGTTCACTTAAGTAGTCAACCAATGGACCAAGGCCAATGGATCGGCCGGAAGCAAAATACTTAAATAACTCAAAGTCTACCCATGTAGTCAACATTTTGGTCGTTATAAAAGGTGCATGGCTTTGCAAGGGGAAGTACGTATTTTCCATTTATAGATTGGCGATTGGCCTTGTCCTCAAAATAAGCGATACAAAAATGAGTTCTCAAAGTTTCAGCCAAATTGAATAGAACCATATGTTATGATAAGATATGCACGTAATTATCTAAATTTCTGATATGTAGATGTACTACTGCAACCTACATAAACAATTGCAATCCTAACATTTTTTAAGTATGATTTAATTATGGTAAGTCCACCTTGTACTACCAAGTTCAAAGTATAACAAATACATTTGATATGAAAGAGTAAATGATTGATCGTTTTATATTTAACCGCAAGTGCACGGCCGCGTTGAAGCGGTGGTAAATAAGGGTCGTCCACTGGGAGGTGTGTCGACACTTGGTTTATTCGAAGGCGAGAGGTAAAAAGAAGGGAGAAAGATGTATTACACTAATCTAAACTACAAAGCTGAAATGAAATGCAAAAGGAAATGAAGATAAGCAATAAAACTAAGCCCCAAAGGGGGTAGAGAAATAATGTGAACATAAAGATGTGTGTGTGTGTTCAATTAAGCTCCTCACAACATGTAGTGCATGAAATCATAAAACTACATCCAATCTTGCCTCTACATGAATTAAGATAAGACTACATCATTAAAACATACAAGACAATGATTGGAATGAAGCTACATGAACTCAAGTATAAAGACTAGACCCTCCTATGCCTCTACATGAATTAAGATGACTACATCATTAAAACATACAAGACATTAGCTAAGGAAAAGGCAACAAGAGTACATACACTACAAATTGTGTTTCCAACATTAACTTCATCCATATCCTAACTTTATCATTCCCCATAAAATAGGTCCACTAATCAAAGCATAAGCTAAGCTTCATTCAAGAGCATTAGCATATCAAAGATAAGAGTGGAGACCCATTAGATGGTTATGGAAATCATATAAAGCTCAAGGGATAAAAATAACACACACTTAATACACTACATTATTATATCACATATTTCTCCACCCCCCAAATGGGGATGGAACTACTCACTACTCATTACACTAACTAATTTAGCAAAGGAAAACATAATACTGAAATGAAATTTATACTACTTAAGCAAGAAATATTAAAGAAGCATAAAACTAAACAAACAAACAAGCATGCAAATGAAAGGAAATTAAACTAAGAGAGAAACAACATCATTAAGAGAAAACTTATATTATTAACTCACTCAATTACAAGTAGCTCTTCCTCCACTAGAGTTTTGCTTCAAGGCTTCACTCTTAGTAGGGAAGATGGCCACCAAGAGGGAGATGGATACAATGGGAGGTGAAGAGTTCTATTTATAAGCATGGAAAAAGCTAATCCGGGACAATCCCCCGATGTGGGACTAAACCAATACCAAAAATAGCCTAAACACATGCTAATACAAGTCCAGGAAGAATCTTGGCTGATTTGGGCTTAACCAGACCGCCAATTGGCGGCCTATAAAGCCCAGATCCGGCTGGGTCTTCTGGTGGGCTTGCCTTGGTGTGTTTCTTGGTCTTGGATGCATCTAGCTGGTTTAGTGGAGCTCCGACCCGAATCGAATTGACAAAATACTCCTCATGATGGTGTGGAGTTTCCTGTTTTGCTCTTAGGTCCTTCTGTCTTACGATCAGGTCCTTCCCCCTTGCATCTTGGTCCCCAGGTCTCACAATTAGGTCCTTTTTTCCTGCTTTTGGGTCCTTTCATGGCTCTTCTCTTCAAACCTCTTTATTTCTGGAAACTAAACATAAAACTCGTCACATAGCATTGCTTAGGTGTAAGATAATGGATATAAGGTACAAATATAAGCATGAAATGATGTCAATCAAATACCCCCACACCTAAGTTTTTGCTAGTCTCGAGCAAAACAAAGAAAGGAAAAAGCATACGAAAAAACAAGAAATCCTAACTCACTTTCGTAGGAATCACGGTTGCACTTAGCATGTGCAACAAGCCGTTAAACCTCCTTGTTGCCAAGGAGGAGGAGTGGTGTCTCCTGAGGGTTTTCAGCGGATATACCCACAAAATCCGAACAAGATGCATTAATCAATCTAGCTACACGACTCATTGGACTTATTTTGACGATCATGGAATGCGGTAATACTACGGGTCGACTCTATATATGTAATCAGTCCACACACCTAGCCTAATGAGTTATTCGTGAGAGTTAACTAAGGAATTAAGTGAAAGACATGGGCAACCTTAACTTCTGAATGTGAAACAAAGTGTAAAGTCCATTTTGGTTCTTATTTGACTCTTCTTTTCTTTTCTTTTTTTCTTTTTCTTTTCTTTCTTTCTTTTTTTTTCTTTTTCTTTGGAGCATTTATTGGTTGGTGTTTGATTCTCCCAGGGTCAGGTTTCGTGCATCATTGCCTATGAGGACTTACACTATCACGTACACCTTCCCCCAAATCTCCACATAGGGCGATCCCTACCACCCGTGTAACGGGGGTTCGGTCGGTGCATCCCAAGTCAGATAACTCGAAAGCACCAGGCACAAAGTCCCCTCAGACCTACTTTCCCGAGTGATAGGAGCCGTGCGAGAAGAGAGAACACCACTTATTTATTCATTTATCTACATGGGAACCAAAACCCCTACACTTAAGTTTCACAAAAAGATATTAAGGGCCCTTGACTACAACAAACTTCCTAAATTAACAAACACGAATTATTTGACTCACTAGGTTCAGGGTGGACTTCTTTAAATGTTTGAGCACTGAAACCCACTGATTACTCACCCCCAAGGGAAAACTGGGGTGCATCCTAACGACTCGATAAATCCTAAAGCCATGTACTAGATATCCTAATGCATCAAGTTCAAGACAATTTTGGGAGCTTTCTTTTTACTTTGCCTCTCAACGGTTTTGCACATGCTAAACACACGCAAAACCCACAAAACATTTTCTTTCGAAAACACATGAAGATTTTGAAAGAAATGTGAAAATTTTGAAGCACTAGGCAAGCAAAAGAAGACAAGTCACCCAAGGATCATGGCAAGCAGATATATCGATATTAAATGCAGCACACTATCATGACCCTAACAATGCAAACAAAAGAAAACAAAATCAAAGGAAAAAGACTCGACTATGTACACACGTAAAACACCCCCCCACACCTACTTCATGCATTGTCCTCAATGAATGTGAGCAAAATACTGCATGGATTTATGCATGAAAAAGGAGAGATCTCACCAACGTGAAGTACAAAGGGGAGTGTATGGCTATGTTGATGGACACAACCCAAATTCCCTCAAAACCTGTGAGATGCTAAAGAAAGGGTACAAATACGTGAAAGAAATGGAGCCCAAATACACAAGGGTTGGGGCTCACAACAATCGATGCTCACTGAAGGAGTCTTTTATTGAACTCTTTTTTCTTTTTTTCTTTTTTTTCTTTTTTTTCTTTTTTTATATAACTATGTACAAACATAAATTCCCATCTTCATTTGTCAAAAGACATCAAATGGGAACCTCAAGAGTGGGTCAATGCACTTGGAAAGGGAACATGACACCACGCGGGGCCAGAATACGCATGCGTGGGCCCCCTTCACAAAGAGCACCAGATGAAATGAGAGGTTCGTGAATTGGACGCAAAGGCGTCTCATTCAAAGGATCAAACTGAAAGAGCTTGAACCTCTCAAGAGTTTGGGAAATGAGGGGCAACGGAAGAAGAGTTTCTCCCGTTGCGCTGCTGAAGTTATGATCGTCAATCCAAACTCTCCAACCAACAGGCTGGTGGGTCGGAACGAGGTCAAGCACCTCGTTATGCATGTCCAACTCACCAGGAGAACAGGAAGTGGGTCTCATACCCAAAGTATCCTCCAAGGAACTCCTAATACCCTCATGAGCAATGTAGTTGTTTGATGTTCCATCATTTCCAAGATGATCAGGAACAATAGTGAGAGGCAAACTCTCATCAGGTCGTATGAGATTAAGGGTACTAGGGAGCTCTTGCTCCACCAAAGGTGAGTCCTTAGGAGGTACAACAATAAGATCATGTGGCTCAAGGGCCACGGGACAAAAAGGTAAGGCACAATCCTGTGCCGACTCATAATAGAACTGGTCCAAGCTATTCTCAGTTTGAATCGAATCCTCCACTAAGTGATCGTGAATTGAAACCCCAAGTCCCTCAGACTGACTAGGAGTTTGACTTTGAAAGGTTGTGCTTTGAATTTGTGGATGTGGTGGTGGTTCGATTTCAGAAGATAAATCCTCAAGTTGACAAGAAAGGTTACTCTCCTCACTTAATTGTTGCGTCAGTTGACTCACTTGAAGTGTCAGATTTTGTATGCAGTCAACGAGGAGGTCCAAGTCAGATCTTGGAAAATTTTGGGGTTGGGTGTTGATGGCCTGAGAATGAGTCCAATGATTTGAAGTGGGGTGTTGGTAGAATTCTGGGTATTCGGGAGGAGGATATTGGGGTGGAAATGATGTATAAGAATTTTAATATGAATTGTCTCCCCACGACTCCATCCCTCTCGGGTTGTACGCGGATGCGTAATGGTCATAATGAGCATTTTGGGAAAATGTGTGCTCATACTCAGGCTCTGGGGGAACATAAGGACATTCCCCGAAATCATGACCACTCAACCCACAATAGTGACACGGTACGGCTACTGGAGCCACCGGTGCACCCATGTCATCTACCACATGCATGAAAGAGGCCAAAGGTTCTTGTAATGTCTCAGATTGATGACCAACATATGATCCGACGTAACTAGATGGTGGTCTAGCAGTCGGTGCCTCTCTCATGTTACCCCAATATGAAGATTGCTCAGTCACACAATGAGGATTATCCCAACCATACGGGGTGTTAGTCTGAGGCACCCCAGGTTGCATGGGTCCGGAGTACCAGGGAGAATCATCCTGGTCCCAACAATGATATGGATGGTCGCCCATGTAACCATCCATCTCAACAAACAACTCTCGAGTCGACCACTCTCACCACCACGAGACTAAGCTCGCAAAAAGTGCTCGACTCGACCCTAAAACGCTACCAGAGAGTGTAAAGGGGAGGAGACTATAACGTAGAAGAAGGTGAGAAGAAGATGACTCAGAGGACAAGGGAAGAATCCCTAAAGCTAGTGTAGGTAGAGGGATCAGGAAGAAGCCTAACTAGCAAGCACGACTCAAACAATGTAAGGCAATGGGTCCTTAGGCTAGACGACGCCTAACTTCGAGGTCACTAGCCTCGACACGCCTCACCTCCCTACAACGAGGACCACAATGCCCAGCAAGTGATACCAGATCCGGAGATCCAGTACCTCCTACTATCGACAAGGTAGGCAACGCCGATCAGGTCATGACGGTCTCGACTAGATTACTCTCCTAGTGGGTTCGAATTCCTTAGGGCCAATGTCTACTTGCTTTTAGTTAAGGCTTTATTAAGAGTGATTTTTGGGGCCAAGGAAAGGGTGATGAAATCCCCCACCTTATCTTTTATGGGACAACCCCTCCTTAGTAGCGATTTGATCCTAGATCTAGCAATCAATCGCTCCAATCAAACGCTCTCTCACTCTTGTCCCGATGCACCTTACTAACTAATGCATGAACGAAACATGCATGAATGAGGGATGTGGGTGCACGTACCTCACGGCAGCAATCAACGACAAAATGTAAAGCAAAGAAAAGACAAATGCATGCAAGGTCTACCAATGGTGCATGACCTAGATGGCAAGAAGTCTAGTCTTTTGCTTTGAGTTTTATGGTCCAAGTTGATTAAAGGGGATTGAAATTAAATCTGGGAGCAAAGTAGAAGTCACAGCATGAAAAATTGTGCTCCCAAATAACTAACATGAACAATATAACAACTGGAACAAATTGGAGAACAATTGAGGCTCACCAGGCCGCCAATTGGCGGTCCCAGACCGCTGATTGGCGGTCTTTTTGTAGCTTTTGGTCCTCAAACTTCTCCAGTAGCCTCCCCTTGATCCTTAGGTTCCCTGAAACTTAACAACACTGGAAACAAAAAATTAAAAACCCCTCGAATCGCCCAAACCAACGTCTGGGCAGAGCACCTCCCCGGCAACGACGCCAAAAACTTGATTGATCGTTTTATATTTAACCGCAAGTGCACGGCCGCGTTGAAGCGGTGGCAAATACGGGTCGTCCACTGGGAGGTGTGTCGACACTTGGTTTATTCGAAGGCGAGAGGTAAAAAGAAGGGAGAAAGATGTATTACACTAATCTAAACTACAAAGCTGAAATGAAATGCAAAAGGAAATGAAGATAAGCAATAAAACTAAGCCCCAAAGGGGGTAGAGAAATAATGTGAACATAAAGATGTGTGTGTGTGTTCAATTAAGCTCCTCACAACATGTAGTGCATGAAATCATAAAACTACATCCAATCTTGCCTCTACATGAATTAAGATAAGACTACATCATTAAAACATACAAGACAATGATTGGAATGAAGCTACATGAACTCAAGTATAAAGACTAGACCCTCCTATGCCTCTACATGAATTAAGATGACTACATCATTAAAACATACAAGACATTAGCTAAGGAAAAGGCAACAAGAGTACATACACTACAAATTGTGTTTCCAACATTAACTTCATCCATATCCTAACTTTATCATTCCCCATAAAATAGGTCCACTAATCAAAGCATAAGCTAAGCTTCATTCAAGAGCATTAGCATATCAAAGATAAGAGTGGAGACCCATTAGATGGTTATGGAAATCATATAAAGCTCAAGGGATAAAAATAACACACACTTAATACACTACATTATTATATCACATATTTCTCCACCCCCCAAATGGGGATGGAACTACTCACTACTCATTACACTAACTAATTTAGCAAAGGAAAACATAATACTGAAATGAAATTTATACTACTTAAGCAAGAAATATTAAAGAAGCATAAAACTAAACAAACAAACAAGCATGCAAATGAAAGGAAATTAAACTAAGAGAGAAACAACATCATTAAGAGAAAACTTATATTATTAACTCACTCAATTACAAGTAGCTCTTCCTCCACTAGAGTTTTGCTTCAAGGCTTCACTCTTAGTAGGGAAGATGGCCACCAAGAGGGAGATGGATACAATGGGAGGTGAAGAGTTCTATTTATAAGCATGGAAAAAGCTAATCCGGGACAATCCCCCGATGTGGGACTAAACCAATACCAAAAATAGCCTAAACACATGCTAATACAAGTCCAGGAAGAATCTTGGCTGATTTGGGCTTAACCAGACCGCCAATTGGAGGTTCCAGACCGCCAATTGGCGGCCTATAAAGCCCAGATCCGGCTGGGTCTTCTGGTGGGCTTGCCTTGGTGTGTTTCTTGGTCTTGGATGCATCTAGCTGGTTTAGTGGAGCTCCGACCCGAATCGAATTGACAAAATACTCCTCATGATGGTGTAGAGTTTCCTGTTTTGCTCTTAGGTCCTTCTGTCTTACGATCAGGTCCTTCCCCCTTGCATCTTGGTCCCCAGGTCTCACAATTAGGTCCTTTTTTCCTGCTTTTGGGTCCTTTCATGGCTCTTCTCTTCAAACCTCTTTATTTCTGAAAACTAAACATAAAACTCGTCACATAGCATTGCTTAGGTGTAAGATAATGGATATAAGGTACAAATATAAGCATGAAATGATGTCAATCAGTAAACCATCTACATGTGAATGACAATAATTTATAAGCATTTGTAATGCAAAACTGTTATTAGTAGCATTATCAAACGTAATTGCACAAATTTTATTTTTAAGATTATTAGCTACTATGATATCTTTAACATGATCAAATATACACATCGGTAGTGTGATGATGCAAAATAGATAAAAAGAAATGTTTTTATTTAAACACCATGAATTATCTAGAGAATGAGTCATGTGTTCTCTTTCTTTACCAAATTTATCAAATACAATATTTTTAAGTATTCTTCTAGAAAATGGTTTAAATTTCAGATTATGGTAAATAATTGCTTCCCTAAGGCTTTTTGATTCACATGTACTATATGGTAGTTTATCTCTAATTATGAAATCAACAATTATCTCTCAACCTTTAATTGGACAATATTTTCTTAAATTTAAAGTTCTAATGCTATGTCTAAAACCAATTGACGTGAATCCACTACCGATGATAAATTATTTTTAACTTTGCATACAAGTAAATGTAGGATTTCATGTCCCTATGTATGTATATATTTTTTTAAAATTATACATAGAAGATCGATTTCCTTATTTCGACGATTTCATGTACATTGTTTTTATATTTATTATAATATCATGTAATCTACATATATATATATATTAAAATAACTAGAAGATGATCATACTCAAAGGTTTTCTAAAACCTTTATGAAGATCCAGAATTATGCCGCGTGTTTAATCGTCCGTCGATTCATCTCCAAGTGTTCACCAAACTCTAAACAAAATTAGAGAGAAATGAGCTAGTCAATTGAATTTCTAAATCAAACTGAGAATCTAGCTAATAACCCCTCTAAATCTCTCTGAGAATTTGATCTCCAAAAGCTCGAAATAATTAAGAGAAATTCTAATGGATTAGTGGAGAGGTTAGGGAGAGAGAGAAATTATGCATTAATTAATACAAGTAGGGAGAGGAGACCTATTTATAGACTCTCCTAACACCACATCATGAGCTACCCACTAACCCAGGATTACTTGATTTTCTCTCCCTAAAACCAATCACAAATTGACACATAATCATCCTCAAATACGTTTGACTATAATTGGAATAAATCTAGCCCATGATCAACACTAATCTCTTAATAATTCAAGGCAGAATCGTGCCAAACGGTCGACCGAAATCCCCAAACGGTCGATCGAACGATTATGACTTTGACAAGTTTGGTCGGACTGTGAGCTAGATGGTCGACCGACTATCCAAAATGAAAAGTCATTGGAAAATTTTGGTCAAACCATGTCTCACTTTGGTTGACCGTTCCCTTATCAAAATTTCTCCTGATAATGTTTGGTCAACTGTGTCCCTACGCCGATCGACCGTTCTATCACCAAGATATTTCTTGGAAATTTTCGGTCAAACCGCGCATAACCCGATCTCTGTCCGGTCGACCGTTTCGAAGCGCCCGGACGACCGATCTCAAAATGGTCTACCGTTTTGACCCGATTTTGTCTTTGTCAAATTTTGAATTTATATCCAACGAAATCCGACTCTTTGGGGTTTTAGCAAATTCACATATCATGTAATATATTATCATACGCAATATCAAAACATACATGTATTTATGATTCTAACTATGTCATTTTTCACGACATATTGATTTTATCGATTCACCACATGTATGATATTTCACACGAAACCTGATACATCATATGAAAATAAAATCAAGCTTCTTGTTTTCCAGTTTTGTGGTGTGACCTGTAGGAGGATCTAAGTTGTATTGACAATGATATTAAACATTTAATATCACAAACTATAAATGGTATCTCGTTACACATTATAGTTACCCAATTAGCAAAAATGTCTTGTTCACTCGAACTAAACACAATCTATTTAATGGTGTAAGACCATCACTTGTGTCTATCCCTTGCCTCATGATTGTTCGTTTTAAATACTGCAAGTGCACGACGTTAGTGAAGACGTGGAAAATACAGGTCGATCCACAGGAAGGTGTGTCGACTTTGGTTTGTTCGAAGATAAGTGGGAAAAGAGGAGAGAAGAGTTGTAATTACACTAGCTAAACTACAATAAACTAGCAAGCATCAAACAAGGAAAACGAAAGTGAGGGAAATCGAAAGCAAGATAAGATTAAGGAAAATAAACCCCTAAGGGGTGGAGTGTGTGCACATATGAAGTGAAATAAGTGATGAATGACGCATGTAAGAATGTATGTTTGTGTGTCATGTGTGTGTCTTCATGCATAGGAAGTGTCTACAGATGTGGCAAAACCTATCAATCCATTCACACAACGTATCGGAAATTACTACTTGATTAGCATAAGACTAGGTTCAGCATGAGAGGTGTCTAAATGTTATTACAAGACTCATCAAAACCAGGAACTCATGTGAAGAACAAACTTATGCCTGGGAAGTGTCTAAATGTTATAGCAAAACTCATCAAAGCAAAATTTCTTCAATCATTCAAGCAAGCAAACACAAATACAAACACATAACTAACATGTAGCATATTCAACAGGAAATTTCAGTCAATAAACATGAGGAAACTATGCATGGGAAGTGTCTAAATCTTATGACAAACCCATCAAAAATCCCCCAACATGTAGATGATTAAAATACCCCTAATGAACATACAAACATGCAAGTCTACACAATCAAAATTCATCAAACATTCAAACTTCACAACATATATGTACATTATCTCCACCCCCAAAGGGGGATGAAACTACTCATTAAGAAAAGAAAACAAAACGAAGTTAAACTAAGCATGAAAGAATTAAAATAGAAGACAACATTAAAACAACTAAGAAAAATTATTTTATTACATGACTCACATTACAAGTAGCATTCTTCTCTACTTGAGTTTTACTCCAATGCTTACTACAAGTAGAGAGAATGTCACCAAGCAATGGGTAAATACAAAGGAGAATGAAGGGTTTTATTTACACTCATAGAAAAAGACAAGCGGGGATAATCCCCTGACGTGAGACTAATGCACTACTAAAAATTGACATAAAACACTCTAATATATGACCCACCTAAATCTTATTGGATCCGGAGAAAAACTGACCGCCAATTGGCGGTCTATATAGTCTGGATCGGGTCTGGATTTGGGGTGTGGTTGTCTGACTTGATTTCTTCATGTCTGATGCAGCCGAGTTGGTTGTTGGAGTTTAGGTCCGAATCGAATTGCCAAAATACTCCTCATAATGGTGTGGAGTTTCTTCATTTTCTCATTGGTCCTTTTGGTTTTACATCCAGATCCCTCTCTCTTGCATCTCAGTCCATAAGTCTTGCAACTTAGTCATTTCTCTTGCTTTTAAGTCCTTTTTGAGTCTCTTCTTCTCAAACTTGTTTATTCCTGAAACTTAAACATAAAACTTATTACGTAGCATTGCTTATGCTAAGAATAAAAGATATAAGACACAAATATATGCATGATATGATGTCAATCACCTCATGACATTAAGAATATTATACAAAGTAGAAATGTGACACCTTTGTATGATAGATTCATTTCTTGATCTCTTAAGCTAATGATAAATATATAACTAAACACATGTCACATTGTGCCCATTATAAATTTACTTTATCAAAGGATCCACTAATATCATCACTCAAATTAAGAGGGGCAATGATAATCTTTTGACTAGCTATCTTTTCCAGCACAAGTCGAGCTCAACTAACTATTGTCTTTATCACTATGCTCATTGATAGCTTTTGACAATAATCAAATTGAATACTTCATATGTGAAAAGTCATAAGTCTCATATCTTAAGATTCAAGATATAGTAAAACATTAATGACGCTAAACACAATTCCATAATGTTCCATTTGTTAAGTCTATTCAATATATAAAAGTAACAATTTTCCTCTTTTATATACTCGTGTCGTCAAATATTTGTAGAGCTACAATAATCTATAACCAACACGACAATCTTATCTCGGTAATTGATGTTCTATGTCAATTACCATGATTGTGAATTACTTTTGATTTATGTAAACCATTATCTTTTAGAGCTCTACAGTTAAGGATCAAGAACTTCTTCCTTAACACTTCTAAAAGACGAATACATTAATCAAGAAACTAAATGTTTGCACATCCAATTCATAATAATTGACATATAAAAGTATAAAATTTAGGACACATTCCCTTTAATATTATACTTGACCACTTGACATAGCCAATATACTTGACCATAATGTCTTTAAGTAGCAGTTGTTTAACCATCAGAAGTTTGTCCTTCATAAAAATGATCCCATACTGGAGATGTTTTTTTCCTAGTACTTTACCCTTACGTTTAGGTGGATTAACAGAAGGGAGAGGTGAGTTATCATTATGTTCTAAATCAGATGTTAAAGCCACGAAAATTATTATATATGTAAACAAAAAGTGATTTTTTCCATAAACGAGAAAATCATGATAATGGTTGATTAACTAAAATTAACTACTAAAAAAGATCTAAAAACCTGAGAAATGAAGAGTGAAGGAGTCCAGGAATCGACGGTCAGCGGTCTGCTTATAGCTTTAGGCTTCATGTTTTAACATAAACTCGACATGTCTCTACCAAAATCAAAGCAATTAGAGAAAGAGTAGAGAATATTTGAAAGATTTGGAGAGATTTGTTGAAGAAAATGAGAGAGATTGACGGATTTATATAGGGGGTAGTTTAGCAAATTAAAAAACCAAAAAAAAACACACCAACGACTCTAAGAACAGTTGGGTAACAGTGCAGGGTTGACCTCTGTAAATTTTATGAAATCTTCCCTAAATAATTTTATAAATATTATTCATTTTTCTTTTCTATTCTATCTTTTTCTTCTCTCCTCTCAATCTATTCTCTCTTCACCCAATCCCAAACCATATCCAAATCGAAACCAAAATCCAAATTCTAATTTCAAACCCATACAACAAACCAATCCAAATCCAAACTCATTACCAAATCCAATCCCAAAACTGATCCAATATAGCTGTTTTAGAAGCGTATGTACCCAAGCAAAAATTCCATTATTTTGTGGACAGGTAATCTGTTGGAACCAGGGTTTTTCTAGTCGCATATACTTGTGAATACAAAGCTCAAGACCACACTTGACTAGTTTGATCACGTGAGAAGTCAACCAGATTGAACATGACAAATTTGTAGTATTTGTAGGCATTTCACCATTTATTTATCTACCAATACAGTTGAGTATTTGTGTTGTCTCTTGGGGGTAATGATTTGAGTAAAAACAATTCACTCTCGAATACAGGTCACAGCCACTCAAGCCGCCACAAGCGAACCAATATCAATGGCGTCGGCGTCAACCTTCGTTGTGCCACCTGAGGTAAGAGCAACAAAACTTTGTTGCCTGTTGGTATTAGGATTTTTATGGGTCACTTGACCAGTTCACTTAGGTAGTCAACCAATGGACCAAGGCCACACACCACTATTTCTCCAAACTAAGCCCAATGGACCGGCCGGAAGCAAAATACGCTTACAGAAAACCTTAAATAACTCAAAGTCTACCCATGTAGTCAACATTTTGGTCGTTATCAAAGGCGCATGGCTTTGCAAGGGGAAGTACGTATTTTCCATTTATAGATTGACGATTGGCCTTGTCCTCAAAATAAGCGACACAAAAATGAGTTCTCAAAGTTTCAGCCAAATTGAATAGAACCATATGTTATGATAAGATAAATCCAGATGAGGAAAATGAGTAACGTGATTGCGTTGAGAAGCCTCTTCACCCTCCAGGATAAGGGAGCACGTATATATGAACCATAGTTGTTTAATGAGTGTCTCAGTTTTGGAAACTACTTATGAAGATGTTATTGAAAATTTGAAAATATGTATATGAATGGAGTTCCTGCGCTGCGATACAGGAACCACCTTCCGGTGTAAAGACAGCAAACATGGTGGAAGCACCTGATGGGCGGCATATAATGACTTGCGGAAGCTTCCTCCGCAGTGGGCATTCATTAAGGAACGGGAATTATAAGTTCACCATGCAGTATGATGGCAATCTTGTATTGTACGATGGAGACCATGCCGAGTGGTCCACAAAAACTGATGGCAAAGGCAACACTTGTCAGCTGCACCTCGAGAGAACCGGTCAACTTGTTATAAAAAACGCCGGGGATGAAATGAAGCCGGTGTGGAAGAGTGAGGAAAACGTCCAAAGAGAAAGTGGTAACTACCAGTTAGTTTTACAGGGTGACATGAATGTTGTTGTCTACAATTTCGGCAATGGCAGAGCAATTTGGTGTACCGGTACCGATATACCAGAGGAAGAGAAGCTAAGCAGAAAGATAGTTGGCCCGAAGTTTGCCGGTGAGGTTTTTAAATTTTTTAAGCCTAAGTGGGCAAATTTTTAAACTGTATTTGTCATCTTGTAGGTGTTTTGTGGTTCGTGTCGTTTAATATTTGATTTATGTCGTGTGTTATTTTGTTTATGTCGTGTATTTGGTTTATCATTTCGGGTAATATAAGCTTACGTTTGTTTAATTTAATGTAATATTTGTTTTATTAACATTAATGATATCTACTGTTTGCTAATCATTGATAGTTAAATAAAAAATTATATGTAATTTGGAAATACGAGATTTATTGGCATTTTGGTTTTTCAAATAGATTATTAATATTTTTGGTAAATATAAATGATTTTGGAATATAATAAAAGTTGATAAGAAAATTAATAATGTGGAGGAAAGAGAGTGTGATGACCTAGATTATGGTAAATTGGTGAATAACGAAGAAAAAAGAAAAAAATTGGTCATGAGTGATTTCAACGCGATGAAATCACTCATGCTCTTAGACCAACATCGCACAATTTAAATCCCAAAATTGCGCACTCTCCGTTGCCTCTACACGTCCCTCCCCTGTCGTCTCTTGAAGGACCCCACTACTTATTGGTGGTAGTTCTTGCGCAGGTTTCTTTTAACCAACTCAATTAAAATTTTAATTATCACATAAATTAGCTAACTAGGTTTTAATAACATGATTGGACAAACAACAAATGAAATAAAGAAAACTGACAATCGGAAGCCATGTGGCTTCAACGAACGTTTTAAGTGACATTTGCATAAAAATCGATGTATTAATGGCATAAAACTAATTAAGATACTTTCATCTATCAGGTAAGCAAAATTCCAAAAACAAATTACCGAAATTGGGTTTATTTGACAATGGCACGTGTAATAAAATAATACATCATATACATTGTAGATAGTAAGCCGATTAATGTTTCAACTTGATCAATGAACAAACCCATTTACGTATCTAAATTCCAACAACACATAGGCATTCAAGTTGTGGGGCTTCGGAATGGAAATTCGGCCCGGCCAACTTGCACGTCAACAAGCACTTCGTAGACTCCATGATTTCATCGCCTCTAATATTTTTCATGGTTATGAAAACCGGACCGGCCGGTTGAGCCGCGAACCGGTGGCCAGTTAGGTCTGGTAACCCCCCAAAACCGCATTTCTGATTGAACCGATGGTTCGACCGTCCGGTTTAAGCCCTGTTCTGTGTAATCGGTAAACCAATTACCATTATCTGATTACGATAACAAATTACCTTAATCGTTCACACGTTTATTTAAACCGATTACCCGTTTATCCATATCCATTTATTAAACCCATTACCCAACCCTCAACCCACTCTCAACCCCTAACCCCATCGCACCCACAACCCAACCCTCTCAGCCGCTCAACCCCCAGCTGGACCTCGCCGGACCTTACCGCACCTCGTCGGAGATCGCCGGACATCGTCGGAGCTCGCAGGTATGTTTTATACTTCTTCCTCTCTACATTTGTTCTCTTTTTCTCTGATTGAGAGTCTACATCAGAAAATGTAAAAGTCTAAATCAGAAAATCTTTTTCTCTTTTTCTCATTTCTTTCTCTTATATGAACCAACTAAAAGTCTAAATCAGAAAATCAGAAGTTCCAATGAATGTTGTGCATGTGTGTTTACCAACGAATTTTCTTTGTAATTGTAGAAGTAGTGAATTCCGATGACAATGTGGCAATTGAAGATGATGAAGTGGTGATGGTTAGTGGAGATGATGATGATGATGTTGGGGATGAAATAGAAGGCAAGGACGAGGGTGTCAACGCAAATGACAATGAGGATGATCCGGATTGGATGCAACTTCCTTAATTTATTCTCGTATTTCCAAATTTATGTTTGAACTTTGAAGTTTCAACTTTCAACTATATATGTTTTAATGTTTCAACTTTCAACTATATATTGTATTTTGTGTTTCCTATATTTTTCTATATTAACTATATGTCTATATTATTCTGGATATATATATATATATATATAATTATTTATGATGTCACCGGTTCAACCGGTTCGACCGCAGTTGAACCTTTGAGAATTCCGGTTTGACGTTCAGTTCTGCAAATCATGATATTTTCATTTGTAAAATTCAACAAGACAGGCATACACGTTATTGAAAACAAATAGCCCACACTAGTGCAGAATAGACTTTACTCATCGTCCAATAGACATCGGCTGTTATAACAGCCGACGTCTAGTAGGGAGAAGATAGCATAGATGTTTGTCGTTACCATGACCGACGTCTATGTGGTACTATAGACGTCGGCTATTGGAATATTGAGTTTATCCGACGTCTATAGGGTATAGACGTTGACCCATAGATGTCGGGTGTTAGAATACCATGTGCATCCGACGTCTATAGGGTATAGACGTCGACCTATAGACGTCAGATGTTATAGACGGCCGACGTCTATAGCCCCATGCATATAGACGGCCGACGTCTATAACCCCATGCATATAGACGTCGGATGTCTATAACATCCGACGTCTATAGGTCTTAAAGAAATTGAACAGTTGCGTTTTCCGTCATTCATTTCAGACGAAAACCCAACCAAACCCTAGCCGTTCTGCGACCGAACCCTCCTCCGTGACCGATCTCCGACCGATCTGATGCATCCCCGGCACCGCAACGACGTCCCAACCTCTCCTCCCCTTCTCCTGCCCTCTCCTCCTTCCTCCGTCTTCCTCCACATCCCTAACCACCGTAAGTGTTAAGTTAGTTTTGGTTGGTTTATTTTCGGATTTTTGGTGGAGTAATGATTCTTTTCTTTCTTGGTAAAGTTCTCCTCTCGTTCGAACCCAACATTTCTGTTTTTGTTCGTATTTTGTGTAGGGACGAGAACGCCATCGTCAACAACAAGGTTACCGGCAACCTTTCTGTCGTCATCAAAGAGGTAATTTTTGTGTGTCTTGATGTTTCCGCTGTCACTCTCGGCGATGCTATCGGTGGGTTCATAAGGTGTCCTCGTTATTTAGTAGAGCTAAACGAAAAACAATTGTATTTTAACGGTTGTATATATATGTAAAGTCTTAAGCCCCCGCAGCAAAGGGTCAAACAACCAATCTCCGATCAACATTAATTCGCTTCCAAGTATGTGCAAAATGTTGTATCCGTAAAGCAAGTGGATAAAATAGATGCATACAATGAGATAATTAAGTACAAGTGTAACATCCAAAAACAACAGAAAAAATTGAAAAATTAAACAAACAAGAGATTTCGAGAGAATACTCATCAATGGGAATCTTAATCATATATATAACCAGACGGTGCACAAAATACAACAGAGTTTGTCAAAATACATGATTACAACAATACAACGAAAGACAGATACAAGTAATCATGACGACCTCAAAGATTCCAAAGAGGATCCTGACCCCAAAATATGTGTACTCGCTGTCACCACCCGACAGAACATACTGCGGTCTTGAAACATGAATCAACTCCGTATGCCAAGCTCGACTATATGAATGCAGCAGTACTATAAATGAACATATCATACTAGTAGCATGTCATGTCATTATCAGCAATGCAACAAAATCCCCTCCAAGGGTAAAACATTACCTCAGTCCCACAACAACAACAAATACGCTCAAAGGGTCAACAAGGACATCAGTCCAGCAACAACATCGGGTCTCCATTGGAAACCTACCGTAGGCACATACGATCTTACAGACAGTATGCGACACCCCCCACATGCGACTACTCGAGCCAAAGGGATCAGTGAGGAGCATCCGCACTTCAGTGCAAAGTGAACCATGTCGTCTACACCATCCCCAATGGATCATTAGCCCGGTCGGTCCAACCATCCCCGATAGGTGCCCAATCGAGGAATCATCGCCGGAACAACATCGGCGGCATCGCTGACACAACATTGGCAGTACAATATACGTCTGGCACAACATCGGACGACACAACCAGCCGGAACATCGTCGGCAACATGTCTGTGCTCGTCACATAGAAGAGTCTCGACGACAGGCGCCAAAGTGATAGAACCCTGAGAATTCATCTCACTCGATCCTCGTAAAACCTTTAATCTTTCCTGCAAGCAGAAAATATCCAAAATTATAAATGAGTCCAACCTGACAAGATAAATTTATTGCAAAACTGATAATGATCTTAAACTTACAATGATGATCGTCGCTTTTGGGTTCTTGTTAGGTAGTTGAATGTGCATATTTGTACGATAAGGCTTAGGAGCGTCCGAGTTTTCTACAATCTGCAATACCATTAGTAAAAACAAATAATTTTGTTAGTTTATATAAAAAATGTATTGCATCCATAAGAATTTACGAATTAAAAATAAAGTAGTCATCTTCTCTCTATGCCGCACAACGGACTTCTTACCGCACTGATGCGGTATGATTAAATTTGTGATGTGTTTTTGTTGGTATCATTATTCTTCTGCATCACAAAAGATAAAAAATGTTAGTTTTTTAATCCATTGAATATGAATTAACTAAAATACATTATAAACTCTAGAAACGTTACGCGTTCTTTCCTTTCAGGACGCCCTCCAACGTAAACTCTATCTCAGTCGAAATTATCGAGTTCCAAGCATCCATAAGCTGTGTGGATCCACGGCCATTACTCGTGCTGGTTGCACTTGTATGAAATGTAACTTAGCATTTCACATAAATAAATATTAATTTTTTACCAGAGGTTGAAGTGCTAGGAACGTCCACTCTGGGTAGAATCAACTGCACCATCGGTGAAGAATGACGTCTAGTCTTACCTGAATTTCGAAGTAGTGTAATTTATCATCATTCACATGATAAAATTTATAAACTACAAATCAAATAATTTAGAGTTTTTGGTTTGTCATTACATCCGTGGTCGTAGATGTTAAAATGTGCACTATTCTAACACTATTTTATGTCTTTATAGTTTCTCCTTTGTTGGGAAGATCGTGGCTCATACTGTCAAATTCATCTTCTATTGTGTTGTAATTCCGATTTCTGTGTGGATTCCTGAAGTTGAATTTTTTTGTCTTATTTCTTCATTTACATCCTTTTCATTCCAAGCACACCTTTCCAAGTTTATTATTGTTCTAATTTACCGAGATTCAGTTTTCTATATTAACTTTTTCAATTCAATTTTTCTCCACTTGAGTTGGTATTTGCTTGATTTAATATTGAATTATTGTGCCTTCCCTTGTGCTGATTTTTTGTCGATTCACATCTAATTTGCTGCTGCATTTACGCTGAATTTTGTGTCAAATTTTGATTGGATTTTAGTGTCAAATTGGCTGCATTTTAATCCCATAAACCTCTGTGATATCTTGGTGAAGCTGTGCTTAAAACTTGGCTGAATTTGTTGCATTTGTACTGAATTTGATCACCACATTTGAGCCGATTTGTGCCGAATCTTGGTCTGAGTTCTGATCGTAGTTGTGCTGAAAATCTGATTTTTAAACTGGTCTAAATCGGGGCTGAGATTGGCTGAATTTTGTGCTGAAATTGGTGCTGATTTTGGCTGCATTCTATGATGAATTTTGAGCTGCATCTTAGCTGAATTTTGTGCTGCATTCTGAGCTGATTTCGTGCTTAAACTGTGCTGCATTTGGGCTTAATTTCACTCTGAAATTGTGCTACATTCGTACTACACTTGGGGCTGTTTTTTATTGCTGCATTTTGCTGCCAATTTAGCTGAAATTGGGGCTGCATTTGTGCTGCATGTTGTTGCTGCGTTGGTGCTGAATTGTGCTCGAACCTTGATTGAATTCTGAACTATACTTGGCTGCATTTGCTGAATTTTGGAGATGACGTTCTTGGCTTCATTTTGGAGTTAAGTTCGACTCCATCTTGTTTGCATTCTTGGCTGAATTTTGGAGACGAATCTTTGGCGTGTGGGATGGGGTTGTGCGTTTAAGCTTCAATGTTCATTGCCATTCATGTTGGAGTAGTGCATATTTATTTGATGAAATATGAGATGGGAAATCTAGGTGTAGGATATTCTTTCATCGGAAGATGTTAACGTTATTTCTATTGGGTAGTTGTAATTGATGTTCTTGTCTATTTCTCAACGTGTAATTGTTATAACTCAAGTGTATTTTTCTTTCAGACTACATATTTATTTTGTAAGTAAATTTTTCACTGATATATTCTAAAGGCTTTGTTATTTACGTATACTCATTAAATTCATTCGTAATATTGTTTGTTATTAATTATAGGTAACGGAATAAGGCTTTGGAGATTAGCAAGTGACACTCTTTTTTACAGAAGTAGTTATTGTTTTCCAAATCTTTTGCCATGATATATTATATATATGTATATTATTAGAAGCACAATTTAGGGATATGTATATTATTTATATGTGATGTAGATTAATCTACATTGTTAAGTTTGATATTTAATGTTATTTCTTGTGTTAGATTCATTTAATTGCATTTTTTTATTTTTAGGTAAACAAAAAATATATTTTTTATAAAAATATCTTGTTAAAAAGGTACATAAAATTATTGAAAAATATGAAAATCGATCCTAATTGCACAAGTATAGGGCACGAAATGCTATAGTGGTACCATAGTTGTTTGTTCATATTTTCAATGATTAGGTTATTTGATATATTTAGTTTACCATCTCATAGTTAAATAATTCGAGTTTTGTCCTTTTTCGAGTCCTTTTTGAATTTTGATGGATGTATTAAATTGTAATGATGGATTTTTGTGTTTCTTATTTTCCTACATTAGTTTGTAATGTTCGAAAATATATAAATCATTAAGATGAATAGATTAAATCTGATCGTTAAGGTCAAAAACAAAGAAAATTGGGAAAGTATGACTGTTTTGTCGATTTTGATTATAATTGTTCTTTTAAGAATTTTAAATGTTTTAAAATATGTCATATTATTATTAGAATCAAGTTTTTGACTTGTGTCTAATTTTGTAAAATTTTCGTTTATTTTAAATGATTATTTTACTTGGAATCGACAAAACAAAAAGGAATAAATAAGCTTATTTTCCTTAATTTTTCTTTTGGGAATTTAAATAAAATTCAATTCAAATTTTTTTATATCTTGAACTATGGATGCTTGAATTATTTTAAAGGATTCCAAATGATTTTTGAATTATTTAATTGAGAGATGAAGGATCAACTAAATAGTGTAAAATAGCATATGTACATGTTGTTGTACTTGTTTAGTTTTGCAGGAATAAGTGAGTTTATAAGTTCCATCGAAACCATATGTGAATGCATGACATGTATATCTAATCATAGGGGCTTATGTATATGTAAAAGTCATTTATTTTATATGCATGCATATGAGAGGACTTTACATAGGATTTGCACTAGCCAATTTAGTTTCGATAAGAGTCAAATTGAGAGATGTATATTTATATTTTGTAATATTTACATCCACGGTGCAAGAAGAAGTGAAGATCGAGCGCGCGGAAACATATAAACTCACACCAATGTGTAAATGAATTTATTTTATGTTTGTGTGCTTGACATGTATGTGATTTAAAGAATGGTTAGGATAGGTATGAATGTATGCATGCATGACAACCTAAATTTAATGTAACATATAAAATTGTTTAATTGTCCAAACTAAAAAAAATTAGTTCTTTCTTTCTTATTTTATCCACTAGAAGTCATCGATCGAGGGACATTCTGTTCGCCCTTAGCGGGAGTAATTTCCTTCATTTTTGGAAATAGTGGGAGATATAAGGATATTCATTGGTGTGTTATCAATAAGTACATGAAGTGAGTTTCACCCTTAGTGGACACTAAGTGTATTTGTTTATGAATACATTGGACAATCGTATGTCATATAATATGAAATAAGTTTTCTTAACAAAATCTGGAGTCCTCACTTAGTTTTGAGAAACAGAGTTTTTCTTAGGAGGATTGGATAAATTCTCTCTTAATTAAAATGACAAGAATCGTAATAGTTTGAAAAAAGACAAAAGTTTACAAATTTTCAAAATGGTTGTGATTAGAAAATGTTTCTTACCTTTAGTTTATGACATATTCGATAGCCCTAAGCTAGTCTATGTTATAAATAATATGATCTTGTACTACTGCAGTTATGAACATATTTATTTATTTATTTGCAGTATAGATTTTTATAAACATAAAATTGACATGAACACCCTTATAAATAATTTTGTAGAAATGTCAACATTCGACCTATTGTGCGATCAATGATTGAAAAACATCCACTGGCAAATGTTCTAGCCGTCTATGCTGGAAATAGAAAGATCACCAAAAGTAAAGGGAAAGACAAATTAATATAAAATATGCCAATCAAGGGCAATGGAGTAGTAGGTGCTTGATTGACATCATTTCATGCTTATATTTGTACCTTATATCCATTATCTTACACCTAAGCAATGCTACGTGACGAGTTTTATGTTTAGTTTTCAGGAATAAATAGGTTTGAAGAGATGAAGCATAAAAGGACCCAAAAGCTGGGAAAAAGGACTGAATTGTGAGATCTGGGGACCAAGATGCAAGGGAGAAGGACCTGAATGCAAGACAGAAGGACCTAAGAGCAAAACAGAATACTTCACACCATCATGGGGAGTATTTTAGCAATTGGATTCGGGTCGGACCTCCAACAAACCAACCAGATGCATCCAAGACCAACAAACACTTCAAGCAAAGCCCACAAAGAAAACCAAACGGATCTAAACCATATAGACCGCCAATTGGCGGTCTGGAACCGCCAATTGGCGGTCCAGATGGCCCAGAATCCGTTTAGTTTTCTGTAGCACGTGTATTAGTGTATGCTTAGTGTATTTTTGGTATTGGTTTAGTCCCACATCGGGGGATTGTCCCGGATTAGCTTTTTCCATGCCTATAAATAGAACTCTTCACCTTCCATTGTAATCACCCATTGCTTGGTGGCATTCTCTCTACTAAGGAGTGAGCCTTGAAGCAAAAACTCAAGGTGGAGAAGAATGCTACCTTCAATGTGAGTCATTTTGTTAATAAAATAATTCTTCTAGTTTCTTTAAATCTTGTCTTTTAATTTGTGCATGTTTGTTTAGTCTTTCCTTTCCTTTTATGTTTCTTTAATGCTTCTTGCCTTCTTAGTTAACTTTCATTTCAGTATTATGCTTTCTTTGCTTAGTCTAATCAGTAGTGTAATGAGTAGTGAGTAGTTCCATCCCCATTTGGGGGGTGGAGAAATATGTGATATAATTATGTAGTGTATTAAGTGTGTGTTATTTTTATCCCTTGAGCTTTATATGATTTCCATAACCATCTAATGGGTCTCCACTCTTATCTTTGATATGCTAATGCTCTTGAATGAAGCTTAGCTTATGCTTTGATTAGTGGACCTATTTTATGGGGAATGATAAGGTTAGGATATGGATGAAGTTAATATTGGAAACACAAGTTGTAGTGTATGAGCTCTTGTTGCCTTTACCTTAGCTAATGTCTTGTATGTTTTAATGATGTAGTGAAATCTTAATTCATGTGGAGGCATAGTAGGGTATAGTCTTTATACTTGAGTTCATGTAGCTTCATTCCAATTATTGTCTTGTATGTTTTAATGATGTAGTCTTATCTTAATTCATGTAGAGGCAAAGTTGGATGTAGTTTTATGATTTCATGCACTACATGTTGTGACGAGCTTAATGAACACACACACACTTCTTTATGTTCACATTATTTCTCTACCCCCTTTGGGGTTTAGTTTTATTGCTTATCTTCATTTCCTTTTGCATTCTAGTTTAGCATTGTAGTGTAGTTTAGTGTAACCAATCCTTTTCTCCTTTCTTTACCCCTTGCCTTCGCACAAACCAAGTGTCGACACACCTCCCAGTGGACGACCCGTATTTGCCACCGCTTCAACGCGGCCGTGCACTTGCGGTAGAAATATAAAACGAGATCAATCAAGTTTTTGGCGCCGTTGCCGGGGAGGTGCTCTGTCCAGACCTTGGTTTGGACGATTCGAGGGGTTTTTAATTTTTTGTTTTCAGTTTTGCTTAGTTGCAGGAAACACTCTGATCACGGGGAGGCCACTGGAGAAGTTTGAGGAAGCAAATCCAACAACAGACCGCCAATCAGCGGTTTGGAACCGCCAATTGGCGGCCTGGTAAGGGATTCTGTCTTCCAATTTTTTTGTGGTCATTTGTGTTGTAATTTGTGTTATCTGGGAGCCCAATTTTGCATGCTGTGACTTCTTATTTGCTCCCAGATCATTAATCACTCCCCCTTTAATCAACTTGGACCATAAAACTCAAAGCAAAAGATTAGACTTCTTGCCATCTAGGTCATGCACCATTGGTAGACCTTGCATGCATTTGTCTTTTCTTTGCTTTTCATTTTGTCGTTGATTGCTGGCGTGAGGTACGTGCACCCACATCTCTCATTCATGCATGTTTCGTTCATGCATTAGTTAGTAAGGTGCATCGGGACAAGAGTGAGAGAGCGTTTGATTGGAGCGATTGATTGCTAGATCTAGGATCAAATCGCTACTAAGGAGGGGCTGTCCCATAAAAGATAAGGCGGGGGATTTCATCACCCTTTCCTTGGCCCCAAAAATCACTCTTAATAAAGCCTTAACTAAAAGCAAGTAGACATTGGCCCTAGGATTGCGGGCGCACTAGGAGAGTAATCTAGTTGAGACCGTCATGACCTGATCGGCGTTGCCTACCTTGTCGATAGTAGGAGGTACTGGATCTCCGGATCTGGTATCACTTGTTGGGCATTGTGGTCCTCGTTGTAGGGAGGTGAGGCGTGTCGAGGCTAGTGACCTCGAAGTTAGGCGTCGTCTAGCCTAAGGACCCATTGCCTTACATTGTTTGAGCCATGCTTGCTAGTTAGGCTTCTACCTTCACCCTGTACCCTCGCTAGCTCTAGGGATTCTTCCCTTCTCCTCTGAGTCATCTTCTTCTCACCTTCTTCTACGTTATAGTCTCCTCCCCTTTACACTCTCTGTTAGCGTTTTAAGGTCGAGTCGAGCACTTTTTGCGAGCTTAGCCTCGTGGTGGTGAGAGTGGTCGACTCGAGAGTTTTTCTTGATGGATGGTTACATGGGCGACCATCCATATCATTGTTGGGACCAGGACGATTCTCCCTGGTACTCCCGACCCATGCATCCTGGGGTGCCTCAGACAGACACCCCGTATGGTTGGGATAATCGTAATTGTGTGACTGAGTATTCTTCATATTGGGGTAACATGAGAGAGCCACCAACCGCCAGGTCTTCTGGTCGGATTGGATCATATCATGTCGAGTCAACTATCGCGTCTGAGGCGAATTTGGATGCTCTCATGCGTAGGATTGAGAGGTTAGAGTTGGACCGAGCTCCTGTAGCTCAGGTCGCTATTCCTGGGTGTAGTAGGTGTGGACTTACGGGCCATGATGACTTGGATTGCGCTTACGCTCCAAGGGATACTGAGCATCCAAATGCGATGTATCAGCAGAGGCCCCGTAACGACCCGTACAATCACTCCTACAACCCGGGATGGCGTAACCATCCTGACTTCTCTTGGGGGCCTAGTGGGGGTCACGGTCAGAGCTCTCACGCTCAACCTCAAGCACCACCTTATCAACCTCCACGCCCATCGGCGACCTACCAACCCCCACATCAATGGTCTCAGCACCATAATTACCAACCTGCTCATGCCTCATCGTCGGGTTATTCCGACCAGACTCCACCACCCCAGCAGGTTGACCCCAAGGACCCTTCTCGTGATCTGACCCTTCAAGCATTGCAAAGTACAATCAAGGCTTTGCAAATGCAAGTTAGTCAAATGACACAGCGATTACATGAGGAGGGTAATTTTTCTGGTCGACATGAGGGTTTATCTTCTGAAATCGAACCACCACCACATCCACAAATTCAAAGCACAATCTTTCAAAGTCAAACTCCTAGTCAGTCTGAGGGACTTGGGGTTTCAATTCACGATCACTTGGTGGAGGATTCGATTCCAACTGAGAATAGCTTGGACCAGTTCTATTATGAGTCGGCACAGGATTGTGCCTTATCTTTTTGTCCCGTGGCCCTTGAGCCACATGATCTTCATGTTGTGCCTCCTAAGGACTCACCTCTGGTGGAGCAAGAGCTCCCTAGTCCCCTCAATTTCAAACAACCTGATGAGAGTTTGCCTCTCACTATTGTTCCTGATCATCTTGGAAATGATGGAACATCAAACAACTATATTGCTCATGAGGGTATTAGGAGTTCCTTGGAGGATACCTTGGGTATGAGACCCACTTTTTGTTCGCCTGGTGTGTCGCACATGCCTAACGAGGTTCTTGACCTCGTTCCGACGCACCAGCCTGTCGGTTGGAGAGTTTGGATTGATGATCATAACTTCAACTGCGCAACGGGAGAAACTCTTCTTCCGTTGCCCCTCATTTCCCAAACTCTTGAGAGGTTCAAGCTCTTTCAGTTTGATCCTTTGAATGAGACGCCTTTGCGTCCAATTCACGAACCTCTCATTTCATCTGGTGCTCTTTGTGAAGGGGGCCCACGCATGCGTATTCTGGCCCCGCGTGGTGTCAAGTTCCCTTTCCAAGTGCATTGACCCACTGTTTAGGTTCCCATTTGATGTCTTTTGACAAATGAAGATGGGAACTTATGTTTGTACATAGATATAAAAAAAAGAAAAAAAAAGAAAAAAAAGGAAGTACAATAAAAGACTCCTTCAGTGAGCATTGATTGTTGTGAGCCCCAACCCTTGTGTATTTGGGCTCCATTTCTTTCACGTATTTGTATCCCTTCTTTAGCATCTCACAGGTTTTGAGGGAATTCGGGTTATGTCCATCAACATGACCTTGCACTTCCCTTTGTACTTCATGTTGGTGAGATCTCTCCTTTTTATGCATCAATCCATGTAGTATCTTGCTTGCATTCATTGAGGACAATGCATGAAGTAGGTGTGGGGGGGGGGGGTGTTTTACGTGTGTACATAGTTGAGTCTTTTTCCTTTGATTTTGTTTTCTTTTGTTTGCATTGTTAGGGTCATGATAGTGTGCTGCATTTAATATCGATATATCTGCTTGCCATGATCCTTGGGTGACTTGTCTTCTTTTGCTTGCCTAGTGCTTCAAAATTTTCACATTTCTTTCAAAATCTTCATGTGTTTTCGAAAGAAAATGTTTTGTGGGTTTTGCGTGTGTTTAGCATGTGCAAAACCGTTGAGAGGCAAAGTAAAAAGAAAGCTCCCAAAATTGTCTTGAACTTGATGCATTAGGATATCTAGTACGTGGCTTTAGGATTTATCGAGTCGTTAGGATGCACCCCAGTTTTCCCTTGGGGGTGAGTAATCATAGGGTTTCAGTGCTCAAACATTTAATGAAGTCCACCCTGAACCTAGTGAGTCAATAATTCGTGTCTGTTAACTTAAGGAAGTTTGTTGTAGTCAAGGACCCTCTAAATCTTGTTGTGAGACATTAGTGTAGGGGTTTTGGTTCATGTGTAGATAAGAAATAAGTGAGTAGGTGTTCTCTCTTCTCGCACGGCTCCTATCACTCGGGAAAGTAGGTCTGAGGGGACTTTGTGCCTGGTGCTTTCGAGTCATCTGACTTGGGATGCGCCGACTGAACTCCCGCTACACGGGTGGTAGGGATTGCCCTATGTGGAGATGTGGGGAAAGGTGTACGTGATAGTGTAAGTCCTCATGGGCAATGATGCACGGAACCTGACCCTGGGAGATTGAAGCTCCAACTAATAAAAGTAAAAGAAAAAAAAATGTGAAAAGAAACAAAAAGAAAAAAAATATGATAATGCAAATAAGAACCTTAATGGACCTTACACTTTGTAGCACTTGAGGATGTTGAGGTTGTCCATGTCTTTCACATAATTCCTTATTTAACTTGCACGAATGGTTCATTAGGGTAGAGGTGTGGACTGATCACCTATATAGAGTCGGCCCGTAGCATTACCGCGTCCATTGATCGACAAAATATTTCCAACGAGTCAAGGTCTAGATTGAATAATGCATCTTGTTCGGATTTTGTGGGTATATCCGCTGAAAACCCTCAGGAGACAACACTCCTCCTCCTTGGCAACAAAGAGGTTTAACGGCTTGTTGCACGTGCTAAGTGCAACCGTGATTCCTACGAAAGTGAGTTAGGATTTCTTGTTTCTTGTTTGTTTTTCCCTTTCTTTGTTTTGCTCGAGACTAGCAAAAACTTAGGTGTGGGGGTATTTGATTGACATCATTTCATGCTTATATTTGTACCTTATATCCATTATCTTACACCTAAGCAATGCTACGTGACGAGTTTTATGTTTAGCTTTCAGGAATAAATAGGTTTGAAGAGATGAAGCATAAAAGGACCCAAAAGCTGGGAAAAAGGACTGAATTGTGAGATCTGGGGACCAAGATGCAAGGGAGAAGGACCTGAATGCAAGACAGAAGGACCTAAGAGCAAAACAGAATACTTCACACCATCATGGGGAGTATTTTAGCAATTGGATTCGGGTCGGACCTCCAACAAACCAACCAGATGCATCCAAGACCAACAAACACTTCAAGCAAAGCCCACAAAGAAAACCAAACGGATCTAAACCATATAGACCGCCAATTGGCGGTCTGGAACCGCCAATTGGTGGTCCAGATGGCCCAGAATCCGTTTAGTTTTCTGTAGCACGTGTATTAGTGTATGCTTAGTGTATTTTTGGTATTGGTTTAGTCCCACATCGGGGGATTGTCCCGGATTAGCTTTTTCCATGCCTATAGATAGAACTCTTCACCTTCCATTGTAATCACCCATTGCTTGGTGGCATTCTCTCTACTAAGGAGTGAGCCTTGAAGCAAAAACTCAAGGTGGAGAAGAATGCTACCTTCAATGTGAGTCATTTTGTTAATAAAATAATTCTTCTAGTTTCTTTAAATCTTGTCTTTTAATTTGTGCATGTTTGTTTAGTCTTTCCTTTCCTTTTATGTTTCTTTAATGCTTCTTGCCTTCTTAGTTAACTTTCATTTCAGTATTATGCTTTCTTTGCTTAGTCTAATCAGTAGTGTAATGAGTAGTGAGTAGTTCCATCCCCATTTGGGGGGTGGAGAAATATGTGATATAATTATGTAGTGTATTAAGTGTGTGTTATTTTTATCCCTTGAGCTTTATATGATTTCCATAACCATCTAATGGGTCTCCACTCTTATCTTTGATATGCTAATGCTCTTGAATGAAGCTTAGCTTATGCTTTGATTAGTGGACCTATTTTATGGGGAATGATAAGGTTAGGATATGGATGAAGTTAATATTGGAAACACAAGTTGTAGTGTATGAGCTCTTGTTGCCTTTACCTTAGCTAATGTCTTGTATGTTTTAATGATGTAGTGAAATCTTAATTCATGTGGAGGCATAGTAGGGTATAGTCTTTATACTTGAGTTCATGTAGCTTCATTCCAATTATTGTCTTGTATGTTTTAATGATGTAGTCTTATCTTAATTCATGTAGAGGCAAAGTTGGATGTAGTTTTATGATTTCATGCACTACATGTTGTGACGAGCTTAATGAACACACACACACTTCTTTATGTTCACATTATTTCTCTACCCCCTTTGGGGTTTAGTTTTATTGCTTATCTTCATTTCCTTTTGCATTCTAGTTTAGCATTGTAGTGTAGTTTAGTGTAACCAATCCTTTTCTCCTTTCTTTACCCCTTGCCTTCGCACAAACCAAGTGTCGACACACCTCCCAGTGGACGACCCGTATTTGCCACCGCTTCAACGCGGCCGTGCACTTGCGGTAGAAATATAAAACGAGATCTTCAAAATCTCGACGAGGAAATCTTCAAAATCTCCAACTCCCAACACAGAGTACTTTCACTACGGTGAAAAAGAACACATCCGGCCTAATTGCCCCAAGTATAATGAAAATCTTGACAATGGAGTGATTGAGCGCAAACGCCCCCAAAAGGCCAAATGTATATTAGTTATTGAAATAAATTTAGACACCTCTATCCGTGATTGGGTATGCGATACCAGATCTTGTGCTCACATAATTTCCAATGTGCAACTACTAAAGGATAGGAAGGACCTCGCAATAGGAGAAATAATTTTGAAGGTCAGAAATAGTGCAAGCATCGCCGTGATTGCATAAGGCTCCGTGGATCTTCAATTATCTAGTGATTTAATTTTAAGTTTAACGAATGTCTATTATGTATCATCGATTAACAAGAATATTATATCCGTGTTGTATTTAGATATGGATGACTCTATAATAAATATTTCAAATTCTTGCATATCATTATCGAAGAATGAAATTTTCTATGCAAATGCTTTCATAAGAAATAGACACTATTTGTTCGAATTGAATAATAGATAAATTTTAACATCAATAACAAAAGCCTTAAGACAATTCACGTGAATAATACAATCTTATGACACTATCGTCTTGGTCACATCAATGAAAAACACATCAAGAAATTGCAAGAAGTTAACCTTCTTGGTCAAATTGATTTTAAATCATTGGAGACATGCAAACCTTGTCTTATGGGCAAAATGACCAAGAGACCTTTAAGAAGAAAGGTCCGAGATCAAGTGACTTACTAGATAGTATACATTCCGATGTATGTGCTCCAATGAGTACAATTGCAAGAGATGGTTGTAGGTACTTCATTACGTTCATGGATGACTATAGCTTTTACAGTTATATTTATCTAATGAGAAACAAAAGTGAATCATTTGACAAGTTCAAGGAATTCAAGAATGAAGTAGAGAGCCAACTCAATAAGAATATCAAAGGAGTGCCAAATTTGACTCGTTCCTAAAGGAGTGTGATATTATACCACAACTCACTCCACCCGGAACATCTCAGTGGAATGGTGTGTCCAAACAGACAAATAAGACATTTCTCGACATTGTTCGATCAATGATGAGTCAAGCCGAATCGAGACTTTATCTCAAGATTTGGGGTTGTGAGGCCTATGTCAAAAAATTGATGTCGACGAAACTTCAACCAAAAACGGATAAATATTTCTTCATAGTTTATCCTCGTGAGACAAGAGGAAACTACTTTTGTCATAAAACCTCCAATCGAGTGATTGTCGAGAGGGATGTCGTATTCTTAGAGAAAGAATTTCTCGAAAGAATAAGAAGTAGTGGGAGTAGAGTTGTGCTTAAGGAAACTCAGGATAGTCTAAAAAATGATGTGAATGATAACATTCAAGATCATGAAGACCCAATCGAGGTTCCTTTTGTTAGTGAGAGTATGAGAGAGCAATCCTCACAAGCCAGTAGTGGGAGTAGAGTTGTACTTAAGGAAACTCAGGATAGTCTAAAAAATGATGTGAATGATAACATTCAAGATCATGAAGACCCAATCGAGGTTCCTTTTTTAGTGAGAGTATGAGAGAGCAATCCTCACAAGCAATTGTGAGTGAAACTCAATCATCCCCACCTAGTGTGCGTTCAAGAATTGAACATGAACTAATACTGCAAGAAATTGTGGAAGAAGTACACACAGAACCAAAAGAACTTAGAAGGTCAACAAGGGAGAGAAAGAAGCCCGATAAGTATTTGCAACTTCACGAAATCATGGTACTCGATACCGATGATCCCTGGACCTTTCAAGAAGTAATGGAAAGGAAAGACTCCAAACTATGACTTAGTGCCATGGAATCCGAAATACAATCCATGTATGACAATCAAGTATTGGACTTGGTTGATTTTCCTCAAGGAAAGAAGGTCGTTAAAAATAAATGGGTTTTTAATAGGAAGATGAACATGGATGGGAACTTGACAACCTACAAAGCGAGGCTTGTAGCAAAAGGTGTCACTTAAATTTAAGGAATTGATTATGATGAAACTTTTTCACTAGTTTCCATGTTCAAGTCTATTTAGATTATGCTCGCTATTGTCGTACTTCATGATTATGAAATATAGAAAATGGATGTCAAAACAACATTTCTTAACAGGAACTTGGAGGAGGATGAGTACATGGTACAACCTCAAGGTTTTGAAGATCCAAAGAATAGCGAGAAAGTATGCAAGCTTAAATGATACATTTATAGATTGAAGCAAGCATCGAGGAGTTGGAACAAACGCTTTGACGAAGAAGTCAAAAAGATTAAGTTCATCCAAAGTAAGGAAAAACATTGTATATACAAGAAGGTCAGTGGGAGTCATGTAGTGTTTCTGATCTTATGTGTCGATGACATACTCCTCATGGGAAATCATATCTCTTTGCTAGAGAAAACGAGAAGTTCATTGAAATCTGCATTTTCAATGAAAGAAATGGGTGAGGCTCAATACATCTTGGGAATCAAGATATATAGAGATAGCCCTCATAGACTCATTGCCCTAAGTCAACGTACATACATTGACAAGGTCTTGGAGAGCTTCAGTATGACCAATTCCAAAAGGGCAATGTGCCAATGAGTATGGGTGTGTAACTTAAGAAGTTTCAATGTGCAATATCACATAAAGACTTAGAGTATATGAAAGATATTCTTTACGCTTCAGTAATAGGATCGATCATGTACGTGATAACTTGCACAAGACCCGATGTCTCATATGCTCGAAGTATAACAAGCCGTCACCAATCCAACTCAGCTCTCTATCATTGGACTGCGGTCAAGAATATTCTGAGGTACATTAACCGGACCACACACAAGTTTCTTGTTTACGGGGGATAAAGGAAGCTAGTAGTCGGGGGCTACTCGGATGCAAGTTTCATGAGTGATCCAGACAATAGGAGGTCTCAATCAGGATATGTCTTTACTCTGAATGGTGGAGCCGTGAGTGGCGTAGTTGGAAACAAGCCACTACGTATGACTCAACCATTACTTCAAAATTGATGACTATCACTGAAGCGAGCAAGGAATGAGTGTGGATTAAGAAGTTCCTTGAAGAATTTGGAGTAATTTCCTCGACTGAGGGGCCCATAGAGCTATTTTGCGATAATAGTGTGTTTATCTCCCAAATCAAGGATCCTAAATCCCTTCACAATGCTAAGTACATGGATCACAAGTACTTTGTCACTCGTGATTTCATAAATGAAGGCAAAATAAAATTATTATGGGTGGACACAAACAGCAACATAGGTGATCCATTCACCGTACCCTTATCCCAAGACAAAGGTGAAATTCATTTCGAATCATTGGGTTTGAAGAATCATGTAGAGTGGCTTGATGAGTGATATGAAAGAGTTATCCTAGTTATTATAGTTTTATACATTGTGAATGTATGTGAAAGAAAACTTTGATAACAAGTGGGAAATTGAAAAGAATGTGTTCTAAAAGTTTACTTTTATATGCTTTTATTATGAATTGAATGTATAAACATTTTGTTCCTTGATTGTATATTCATCTTTTAGAAGTGTAAGGAAGAGACTCTTAATACTTAACCGTAGAGCTTTAAAAGATAATGGTTTACATAAATCAAAATGTAATTCACAATCATGGTGATTCATTGAACATTAATCACCGAGATAAGATTGTCATGTTGGTTAAAGGATATTGTTGCTCAACAAGTATTTAACAACAAGAGTATATGAAATAGAAAATATTTCTTTCATATATTGAATTGACCTAACAAATGAAACATTATGGAATTGTATTTGTGTCATTAATGTTTCAATGTGTCTTTTAATCCTAAGATATAAGACCTATATCTTTTCCCATAAAGAGTGTATGATTTGATTATTATCAAAAGCTATCGTTGAGTATAATGATACATGTATTAATTGGTTATACATGACTTATACTGGAAAAGATGATATGTCAAAAGATTATCATTGCCCCTCTTGACTTAAGTGATGATATTGCTGGACCCCTTGATAAAACAAAATTTAATGTGTACAATGTAACTTATGTATAGTTACATATTTATTATAATTAGATTAAAAGATCAAGAAATGAATATATAATACAAAGATAACACATTTTCTACTTTTTATAATATTATGAATGTCATGAGGCAATGGATAGACACAAGTGATATTTTACAAATCACTAAGTGAATCGTGTTTAGTTCGAGTGAGCAAAGCATCATTGTTATTTGGGTAACTATAATGTGTAGCTAGATACCACTTATAGTTTATGATATTAAATGTTTAATATGATTGTCAACATAACTTAGATCCTCCTATAGGTCACACCACAAAACTGGGAAATAAGAAATATGATTTTATATATTTTTTGATATATTAAATTTCATGTGTTACGAAATAATATACATGTGCTAAATAATAAAATCAATATAACGTAATAACGACATAGTTAGAATATCAAATAAATTTGTATGAGATATGTATATATTATGTAGTATAATGTTTGACATTATATATGATAATATATTACATGACATAATGTGATCCGCAACATTATAACATATGAATTTGCTAAAAACCCAAAGTCCAAAATTTATTAGATATTAATCCAAAATTTGGTAAAGTCAAAAATAGTGAAACACAATCCTACCGTTTACCGAGCCCAATGAAGTGGACTATCTTACTTCGTCATATTGAGGTCACATCGAGTTGCCCATCAATATAGTTTTTCACACTTTGCTCATAATTGAGGTGACGTTTGAAGGGAAGGAAATGGTTCCAATTATGAACTACCAAAAAACACCATCGAAAAATGTCTCAGAACAGTCAATATGCCAATCCAGGTCATATCGTACACATATCAAGTTCATATTGAGTCAATCGAGGTTCAGTTCTCCACATTCAAACTATTCAAATTCCGAACCGTCAAAAAATACCCTCATGAACGGTGATGTGAAAAATAGCTATTTTCAAAAAAATTGGACGCAGTTATGGTGGAGTATAAGCATCATATTGAGCACTTAGGGAGTTTATATCGAGTGCAATAGTAGTGCCTATCGTACTACTATTGAACTAATATCACTACTAGATCTGCCTCAGAAATGATTGTTTTACTAGCGAGTTCATATCGAGCCCATCACGGTTACAGTTATGCACACTCAACTCGAGTCTATCACAACTGTCGAGTGCCTATCATACTAGTATCAAACCTATCAAACTAATATTGCTACTGTCGAGCTTCGCCGGAAACACGGGAAAACGGTCTGGAATTGACATGGAAGATATATTACCACATTTGAATTCATAATTGTTCCATTTCTACACTTGTTTTATAAAATAAAATAGCATGTCCACATTTTGATAGAAGACAAAATAAAATACATAATTGTTCCACGTCAAGGTCTGACATTCTAATAGAACAGGTCAATGGTCCATTTATCCTTGAATGTCTATATGTTTTTGTCTATGATGATGGTGAGGGGAAGATTCGCCAGTCGATGCTCTATATACTTGATGGCTTACGTGCCACAATCTCCGCTGCAAAATTAATAGCATTAACCGTAAACATATGGAATATAAGTATTAACCAACTGAAGTAATCAAGAAATTTACCTATTCCATGTTTGGAGGACCTCCTCCAATTTTAGATGGAGTCCTTTAAGGAATTCAGTTTCGTGTGATCCTTGAACAATGAGGAATTCTTCATCAGAGAGGGAAGGAGACGACACCAAAGCCTCATTATATTCTCCAACCCTGCCTCAGAAATGATTGTATGATCATCATCATAGATCGTTAACTTCCAGTCGGAAAAACTCGACTGCAAACCAATGTTGGTTCTTATACCTCTGGCACCAGTACACATACTCCTTTCCCTTCCAAGAAGGCATGACCTAATCCTCTATCCTGGTGAGGAATGACAAAGATGATGGATCCCAAGTAAACATACCTAGATTGTTATGGTGCAAGTCGTCCATGCCTAGAATCCATTGATAGAAAAAGTAGCTCATTACCACAACATCTTTGCGGTATGGACCTGGGAAGCTAATGAGACGCCTCTTCATCATATGTTGAGCCGCATTAATGTGCTACGAAAACATCAACATGTTGAAAGTCAAAAATACTATCTTCAAATATTTTCATGCAAACATTGTTGAGTATTCATCGAGTTTATATCAAGCTAATAGAACTCCTATCAATGTACTATATAGCACCTATCAAACCCATTGAGAAAATGAAATTCCCCAGTAAATAACAAACAATTCCAAATTTTCGAGGTCTTATCGAGCTTGATTGTCGAGCTCACGATCCCAAAGTCTTAACACCCAATCTAATCCTATCGAGCTCACATGTAAATTATCAAGCTCCTATCGAGCCTATCAAGTTACACCTATAAAATAATGAAATTTCAATGATTTGAAATGCTTACGTCGTCGGTGAGCCAAAATCTGATTGTCTTCATCACTAAGAACCACGATAGACCATAATGCCTCGTCTTCACATCACTTTCTTCTCATTAGGGATCTTCCAAATACCCACCGTTCCAATGTCCTCAATTGATTGTCTTTCATCTGGCTTCTTTTAAGGGTTGAGCACTAAAGGCTTATCACCTGGGTTCGAAGGCCATGGTTTTTGGTTAGGTCGGTGTAGATATCCTGAAGATGTTTTGGGGGACGCCTCTTTCTTAATGGGTGGACGAATTTACATCATTGTAACCGTCGGGTAGATCGTCGTCATCATCAGATTGTGGTCCCGAACGTGCTTCTAACAAAGACACTATCTTAGCCATCTGGACCGACGTTGACAATTGATTCTCATCAGATGGTGGTCTCAAAGGTTCTTCTAACAAAGCCATGATCTTAGCCATCTCATCCATCATGTAACATTGATTCTCATCAGATGGTGGTCTCGAACGTGCTTCTAAAAAGACACGATCTTAGCCATCTAGTCCAACAAGGACAACTGAGTCTCATCAGATGGTGGTCTCAAAGGTGCTTCTAACAAAGCCACGACCTTAGCCATCTGGTCCATCATGGAATATTGATTCTCAATGACGATCTTTAGTTGACCTTCCATCAATAGTTGCTTTGCTTCCATCAACAGTTGTGTCGCTTCCATCGACAGTTGTTTTGCTTTCATCGATTGTTGCGTTGCTTCAACCCTCTCCATCCTTTCTACCAAAAGCCGGTAATCGTGAGATGGAGCTGATGCAAGGGTTGGGATTGCGGTTCGGGCTGCGACTAGGGTAAAGGTAAAGATAGTTGTTTCCTCCTCTACGACATCATCTGCAAAAATGTTCACCTCCTTAACAACCTTAACCAATCTTCCTTAATCCTAGGGTGGTCATTCTCCCTTATAACATAATCAAAATAATTATTTCACTGTCTCGACGCTTGTTTGAAGACATATATGGATTTTTTGGGTTGTAACACTTTGCGCTCCTATCCCTTGACTTCAAAACCTTGAGATTGATCCATGTAAAACTCCTTCTCAAGTTCTCCATTGACAAAAGTAGTCTTTACATGATTTGGTAAAATTCCAAGACTATTTGAGCCACAATCGCTAAAGGCGGATCGATGCAAACCTAGTTAATCATTGGTGAAAAAAATCCTTAAAATTCATACCTTCTCTCTGGGTGTAGCCCATAGCCATTAATCTTTCCTTGAATCTCTCAACAAATCCATGTTCATTTCATTATATCTTAAGCACCCACTTGGTCTCAGTGCCTTTGCCCAGGAAATAAGTCAACCAAGTCCCAGACATGATTAACTCTCATAGACTCCAACTCCTTCTCTATAGCCTTTAACCACTCTTTCATTTGGACCTTCTAGTGCCAATTTAAAAGTTATTATCTCTTTGTCATTGATTTGAGTCACCATAGATGATCCATCAACAATTTTTTTCTTGAGCTAAAATCCTAGCGTTTCTTCCTTCAAGCCGAACAGTCGACGAGGACTAAGCCTACGTCTACTTCGACGCTTATGAAGATCTGGTTTTTCATCCTCTGTGAGAGCCATCTAATCATCAACATTACCACTCCCACCAGGATCAACTAGTGGAACCTTATGTTCGACATCTAGATTTTTATTTCTTGTAATACTAATTTGTCCATCTTATTCCTCAAAGAAGTCCAACAACTCTTTGCTAGCTCCAGCAAGAGCTGGAAAATCAATGCCAAAAACATCGCATCTCTAGACTCAAGTTCCGTCATTCTCTCTATGTCTTCTAACTTGATGAAGACATAACCTTTGGAGCAGTCAGAGTATCTCTTAAAGACACACTTCCTATCTCTACGTCCCAGCTTTCCATAACGATGATAAGTGGACTAAATATACCTCACGCGTCCCCATAGATGCAAATGGCTAAAATATGGTTTACCTTATGTCCAAAACTCTTATGGGGCTGAAGGAACTAATTTTCTCAAAACTCATACGCTAAGAATATATGAGTTTTTTTATCTTATCATCCAATTGATTCTCAACTAAGCTCGTGAATTTCTAAAAGTATTCTGGATATTTTAATTTGTGAGAAATAAGATAATTTTGAGTTATGACCGAACCTAGTAACGTCACTAATAAATTTGATGAATTTTCTATTGTACTTAAAAAAATCCCTATTCTTTATTGTCATTTTTTGTAAAGTTCTGGTGCATTTGTGTAGGATTTCGTGCCCTTATGTATGTATATATTTTAAAAAAATATACATGCATACAAGATCGATTTCTATATTTTCGACAATTTCATGTACATTATTTTATATTTATTCTAATATCATGTAATCTACATATATATTAAAATAAATAGAAGAAGATCATACCCAAAGGTTCACTAAAACCTTTATGAAGATCTGGAGTTGCGTTGCCCGTTGAATCGCCCGCTGATTGACCTCTAAGTGTTCACCAAACTTTAAACAAGATTAGAGTGAAATGAGTTAGTCAATCAATCTTTAAATCAAGGTTTAAATCTATCTAATAACCCCTCTAAAGCTCCTGAGAATTTAACCTCCAAAAACTTGAATAATTAAGAGAATTTTCGGATTGATTAATGGTGTGGTTGGGGAGAGAGAATTTTTTGCATTCCATGAAACAAGTAGGGAGAGAAGATCTATTTATAGGCTCTCCCAACACCCACATCATGGGTTATCCACTAATCCATGATGTCTTGCTTTTTTCTTCCTTAAACCAATCACAAATTGACACATAATCCTCCTTAAAGACGTTTGACCATAATTGGAATAAATCCAACCCATAATCAACAATAATCTCTTAATATTCTAGAAAATCGTGTCCACCGATCGACTGTAATAACCAATCGGTCGACCGATTGGCAATTATTCACGGTTTTTGGTTGGACCATGAAATCAGACTGTCGACCCATCACATGCTACCAAATTTACTGCGATTTTCGGTCGAACAGAAAACATAAACGGTCGACTGATTCAACACGAGAATCAGCTATTGGAAGTTTTTGGTCGGACTAAACTACAAGTCGGTCGACCGATTGCTACCAAGAAGAATTTGTGGAAGCTCCTGAAAGTTTTTCAGTCGACCAAACACATCCGTCTGATCGACCATTCACATACACAACAACTACTGTGAATTTCCGGTCGATCGGTCTCCGCAAACGTTCGACATTTCGTGATTTTTTCTTTTAACAAATTTTGGATTTATATCCAAAAAAATCGATCTTTGGGTTTTTTAGCAAATTCACATATCAGTTAATATATTATCATATGTACTAACAAAACATTACACCCCATAATACATATATCTCATATGAATTTATTTATGATTCTAACTATGTCATTTTCACGACTTATTGATTTTATTGATTCACCACATGTGTACTATTTCACATGAAACTCGATACATCAAATGAACATAAAATCAAACTTCTTGTTTCCCAGTTTTGTGATGTGATATATAGGAGGATCTAAGTTATATTGGTAGTGATATTAAACACTTAATATTACAAACTATAAGCGGTATCTAGCTACACATTATAGTACCCAATCAGCAAAAATGTCTTATTCATTGGAACTAAACACTATCCATTTAGTGATGGAAGAACATCACATGTGCCTATCCATTCCGTCATGATATTAAGAATATTATACAAAGTGAAAATATGTCACCTTTGTATTATATATTTATTTATTGATCTCTTAAGCTAATTATAAATATGTTACTTAACACAAGTTACATTGTGCAAATTATAATCTTGTTTTATTAAGGGGCACACTAATATCATCACTCAAGTTAAAATGGGCAATGATAATCTTTTGACGAACAATCTTTTCTAGTACAAGTCGAGTTCAATCAACTATTGTCTTTATCACTATGCTCATTGATAACTTTCGACAATAATCAAATTGAACACTTCTCATGTGAAAAGACATAAGTCTCATATCTTACGATTCAAGACACAGTGAAAACATTAATGACACATAACACAATTTCATAATGTTTCACTTGCTAAGTTTATTCAACTCCCGACTATCGTGGAACACAACTACCCCAACTGTGGTATGACTTCCTTCGCGGAGACACCCACTGCTACCAACCAGACCTCCCCAGTGCCCGACGTCGCTCCTAGCTTTGACGACCATTCGGGCTGGACAAGAAAATGGCCCAAGGTGGAGTTCTGAAGTTGGTCCAAAACGTTTTGTGGGTAGAATACTTGGGTTAAGCAAGTTCCTAAAATTAGTTCAAACACTCCGTTTTTGGTTTCTTAAAGTTTCGGTTGAAACTTTATTTGGGAAACTGTTAACTTTATGTTTGTAGCAAAAAAAATTGCCCTTGATGGTTTACTTTAAATGATGTTGTTTCAGTGATGATAATTTTTCTTGTTACCAGATGAATTTTATTTCCATCTACGTATGGAGTACGATACGTTTTCTTTGCCTTCGGATGTTATATTTCTCCCTAATAGGATCTATATGTAAGGACCTAAACCCTTGTTAGGATTAAGCTTGGCTTAAGAGGAGGTTTGCATGGGTTGGGGTGCGTTTTGCATTGGGAGTTGGAGGGGGGAGTGATGATGGTTTAGGGTGGATCAGGTAGGGGCCGATTACTGTTGATGATGATGGGTTTATTGGGTTTATATGCTCACACAATTCACTTCTTCACTTTTTTCCTTCCATCCGTTTTCCACCAAAGCTCATCCTTTCTTCCCTTGCTCCGGCGGACCAGAAGGAGGACAGGAGCTCCGGCGACGCGGAGAAGCAGCGCCGTAGGAGGGAGCTCGATGAGAAGAACTAGAATCGACGCCGGAGGTGGAGGAGCTCGCCGGACGCATCTCTCCACGGTGAAAGGTATGCCAAGTCTTCATAGTAACTCCCCAAGAGGTGTGGGAGTGTAGGGGGCGGCGTTGGTGTCGTTTCCCCGGCGAAACCCACTGGACGGAGGTTGAAGACGCTCTGTTTCATCGACCGATTGTGAGGTTTGGTTGACCGAACAATGTCTAAATAATGTCTGTCCAGAGGGAAAATGTATGTTTCAGTTGACCGGTGGTTGGGTCGGTCGACCGAGTTTAGTGAATATTAACTTACTGCCCGAAAACGGTCGAACGACGTCTGTGTGACGGTCGACCGTTTATGTCAAATTTTAGCAGGAACTTAAGGGTTACATTAGTCCGATCGACCGGTGTTTGTATCGGTCAACCGAATCCCTGTAGATAGGTTAGACAGACCTTCGGTCGACTAAGTGTGTATCGGTTGACCGAACCGCGCAAAGTCGGTCAGGAGCGTTGACCATATAAATGGTCGACCGCTCTGGATCCGGTCGACCGACTGCGTGCGATTTTTCTGCAGTGAAGTGTCTGTTGATCTGGTCGGCCGATTGAGAGTTTTGATCAACCGAATGCAGTGGGCAGGACTCATGCAGTTTTCCTTATCGGTTGAACGGACCCTGGTTTGACCGATAGGATATATATGTATATAAAATGTATAGCGTAGACCTTCCAAACGGTCGACCACTAGATTGATCTTGTTCGACCGGTGGGTCGAATTATCATTGGTGGGGATGGGGCGGCGACTTGCTAAACGGTCGATCGTCCGAGAGACCTTGTCCGACCGATTGATAGTGTTTACCTCAGTACCCGGTACTGAGCGGGAGACCGATTAACTGCAGGTTGGTGGATTTATCCACACGCGAGCCGTCGAGCATCGGCGACTACCGGTTACCGAGCCCACGGTCGATCACCGGACCTCGGAGCTACGGATTTCACCTTCGACGAGGGCGTATTCAGTTCGACCCCTTGTGCCTGTGCGGCAGAGGGATGCCTTCCATGCCTGTGTGTGTGGGAGATGCCTTCCATGCCTGTGTGGGTGGGAGATGCCTTCCATGCCTGTGTGGGTGGGAGATGCCTCCATGCCTGTGTGGGTGGGAGAAGTCTTCTTCCTTGTGTAGGGAGGGGATGCACTTTCCGTGTGTCAGAGAGCGAGGTTCTTCGTACCGGTGCGGCAGTGGGACGCCTTCTTCCTTGTGTAGGGGGGGGGATGCACTTTCCTTGTGTAGCAGAGTGAAGGCAGTCAGTTGGCCCGAGGCAGATTTGCATTGCAAGTGCATTCGTGGCTTTTCGTATTTATTTCTGTTTGTGATAGGAGATGTTGGCATACGGGGTTTCCTTTCGGGAACTCAGGCGGATTTTGTGTTTCATTTTCAGGGAGCAGGCAGTCGTAGGTCGGTGGTGACTGAGGGGAGTGCCTCTGGGATCGGGTCCTGTCATCTTATCTTTTTGTAGAGGTAGTGATTACAGTAGTTATGTTTTAGTCACGTAATCACTCTTTTGACACTCTGTATTATGACTTCCATGTGGAGATATTTTATATATATATTCAGTTGACTTTTCTAGTAACGTGCCCTTGTTGACCGTTGACGGTCGTATGTTTATCTTTTAATTTGAAAATTTTCTTCTGCTGTTCTGGGACGTTACACTATATGCCTATTAATTGTTAGAGCATATTGGGGGTGTTAATCGGTTCGCCTCGTTGTTAGAAGATAACATCCCTGTCTGAAGTCCATTTACATGAACAGAAGTAATAGTGGAACGAATTAATTTAAGTTTTGTGAATTAAATTTAAAGAAAAAGAAGTAACTCAATAACCAAATCGTCTTAACTCCTGTTCTTATCAAATTTATTCCTGCATCACAACAATGATTGACATTAGACATTACAATCAAGTTTCACAAATTAAATCCTACATTTGAAGCTCCTTTCGTAACCAAATGGTCCTGCTCTCCAATTTCTATCCAGCAGCCACCCACTCCTCCATGCCTGGTTTTACACCACACTCCCAAACAAGATCCATGCATGCACACATGCTGAACTTGTTCAAATGCTCACCCCAAAGGTTCTTCTTGTCTTTCAGTCCGTTGGCCACCAATTGTAGTCCATCAGTTAAAACTTGGGTAGATGGTGGAATGTGTTGCCATTGCCTAGCTTCTTCAGGAACCACTGGTGTTCGACCCCGGTTTCTATAGACGGTTCTTCCTTGTCTCCTGAATTAGTTGTATTGGGGTCCTCACCCACTGCGCTCCATGTTCGATTGCTATGGTGGGATGATGCACTTCTTCTCGACAACGACGTCAATCTTGTACCTCCAGCCTGGGGATTAAGGATGGGGTCACCGTCTGCCCTAGTTCCTCCATATAATACCTCGAGGTCATCTGCATATGGTAGTGGCCCAAACCTGAACTTCTCAAGCCCAGTGTGTGCCTGCAATAAAAAATAACGTTTGGTTATACATGGATGACATCAGTTTGTGAATTGAATTTGAACAATTATATTTTTAGAATCCAAACCTTAGCATTCTCCTTCCATCATACGTCATCAAAGTGAACTATACCCCAATCGTTGCTCCACTCTTGACCGGTTTGCGATTGTAACCATTTCCACGAGTAGAACTCCTTCTTAACGTTATCCCAATCATTTTTTTTGTTTCCCAAGTAAAACTTTGTAACTAAGTTCTTCCTCACGGGACCATTTCACAGTGTCTGCTTTGTTACCTAGACAAACATTTTTGGACACATAGTCTGACCCAAACCTCATGCAAGGCTGGAGTCCAATGTGCCTTCTTCCTGCGTCATGGGTCTACTGCATCCTGCAACATTGATTCATGAATTTCCATCTTCGTCTTTCCAACTCTTCCATATTGTGTAGTGTTGGCTCGAACAACTAGTGCGTTGATGCATGACAAAAATTGCACTATTGAGGACCTTGTGAGGAGGAAGACACCAACGTGGATTACGTATCGAGGGCTTGCAACTCCGTTGAATACACCTCCTCTTCGTAAGACAACAAATATAGACTAACGAATATTGGCAGTCTTGCTGGAATAACTGCTGATTGGGTGAGCCGTAATAGGTGGCCTCGTCCATCCGCTGAATAATACACAATTGTTTAAAAAGTTGACAGTAAATGTTATGATATAATTGTTAAAATAATCTTCCTAATTCGCAACACAATCGTTAGGATGCCACTGAAAAGTTTGCATTACAATAAGCAACTAAATATGCTTCAAAACTTGAAGTCATTAATAGACGAATTGTAACCGTACTGCAATTACAACAATAATGTGATAACCAATAGAAGAGTGGAACCACAACAATGTAACTAATCCCACTAGCCCTAGCAATCTTGTCCCTAATAGTCCCATTGGGGTGTCATCTCCACCATTGGGTTCAATTGTTAGGTGTTAGGACCTAAACCCTTGCTTAGGGTTAATGATGTTTAGGAGAGGTGTTTAGCATGGGGAAGAGGTACGTGAACAGTAAGGTCGTGGAAGGTATGGGTAGAGGGATGGTGTAGGGTGAGGTGAGAGGTGATGGGTTTTTAATAGCAAAAATCTCTCTCTCTCTCTCTCTTTGGATCTCTCTCACTCTCTCACTCACTCCCTTCCCTTGGGTTTCGGCCAGCAGCGGAGGAGGTAGAGGACGCGGAGGCTCCGGCGTGAGGAGGTCGTCGCGAGGAGGAGGTTGCGCGTGCGGAGGTGCGGAGGCGCGAGCGTTGCTCCGGCGTTTCTCCGTCTTTGTTTGAGGTATGCCAGCTTCTAGCTTGATTTTGTTGCTTCCCCACGTTGGTGGGATGTTGTTGGTCGGTCGGGGGAGGTCGGAGACCTCCCCGGCGACGTGTTTTGCGTAAATCCTCGGCTGGCGCGAGGTTGAAGACGACCAACGGTCGACCGGGTCCTGATGGGCGGTCGACCGAATGTAGTGTATTTTGCCGATTTTAACCATCACCGGTCGAACGATGCCTTGTGGCGGTCGACCGGTCGTGCATTTTTGCTGGTGGATCGGATTGCCTGTCTGTTTTCGGTCGACCGGTTCCTTGTGGTCGTTCGACCGGAACTTAAGTGTACCTCTTATTTATGCATATCGTTCGACCGTTTATGTATATTGTTCGACCGTTATAACGTAGACTATTAGGATGACCCTGGTAGTTTTCGGTCGATTGGGACCCCTGAGTCGGTCGACCGATTAGTCTTTGGTGATTTTGACCAACTCCGGATTTTGACCTCGTGTTCGGTCGACCGGTTTTAGACTTCTGTTTGACCGTTTGGACTTAAGTGATGCACAGAATAGTTCGCCCGTTGTAGACTTTCGGTCGACCGAACCTATTGGGGATGGTCGGCCGGTTAGACTTTTTCGGTCGACCGTTTGTGTGCAAAACTGGATTCTTGGTCTTGTGATCGTGTCAACTCTGTCCACGGAAACCCATGTCCTCGCTTAGAGTGTGAGCCGGGAGGTGACGGCGGGTACGTGCTCGTACCGCCCAGGGACCGCCGTGTGGAAGAGTGTGGACACTTGGGTCGCGCCACCTCCGGATTGGACGTGGTGTGACGTGTTGTTGCCTTACTCTCTGATGAGTAGCAGACCTGAGGCATCGAGGATCCCAATGCGTGTGACACATGGCTCGTGGAGCATGATGACCCTGCAGACTACGGTCTGGACCCGTCCGATGTTGTGCCGGACGTATGCTGTACCGCCGAGGATGTGCCGGTGATGCCGCCGAGGTTTTTGCCAGCGATGATGGTGCCGACGATATTCCGGCTTGTGGATGTCTCGTCCGATGTTGTGGCGGACGTATGTTGTACCACCGATGTTGTGCCGGCGATGCCGCTGATGTTGTGCCAGCGATGATCCCCGTATGGGCACCTATCATGGGATGTTGACCGATCGGGCTACGGCTCCGTCGAAGGTGGTGTTGACCACGTGGTTCCTTGCACGGAAGTGCAGACACTCCTCACCGATCCCTAAGACTCGAGTAGTCGCGTGTGGGGGGACACGTCGCGTACTGTCCGTAAGACCGTATGTGCCTACGGTAGGTTTGCAAGGGAGACCCGTTGTTGTTGTTGCTGGACTGATGTCCTTGTGGACCCTGTTGAGGGTCGTCGTTGTTGGACCGAGGTCCCGTTTACCCAGTTGAGGGACTTGATGCATTGCAGATGTGACATGACATGCTACTAGTATGATAGGTTCATTTACCTTACTATTGCATGCATATAGGTGAGCTTGGCATACGGGGTTTCCTAATGGGAAACTTAGGCATCGTTGTTTGATTCATGTTTCAGGACCGCAGTAGGTTCTGCCGGGTGGTGACAGTGGGCGCACACATTTTGGGGTCAGGATCCTCATCGGACTCTTAGAGGTCATCGTGATTGCTTTATCTGTCTTCTTTGTATTGTTGTAATCACGTCTTTTGACAAACTCTGTTGTATTATTGGTGCACCGACTGTTGATTTATTCGAGTAACATTCCCGTTGATGATTTGATCTGAGAAATGTCTTGATTGTTTAAATTTTTAAATTTCTGCTGTTTTGGGATGTTACATTAGGAGTGGTTCCTCTACTTGATTGGGTAATCTTTAGATTCCCCTACTAGTTTGTCCCATCTTTCACCGATTATGAAGTTATGTAGGGCCATGACAAGAATAACTATTTGTGCTTGTTTCTCCAATATATATGGACCCATTAGTCTTAGCACTGCTCAACCTCTCTTAATCACTCCAAATGCCCTCCCTATAACATTTCTCAAGGAAGAGTGCATCTTGTTGAAAGTCACTTCCCGTCCTTGAGGTTGCGAAGATGCAAAATGGAGAAGGTGATATCTTGTGTTCCGGTATGGTGCCATAAATCCCTTCCGATCGGGATACTTGGCATCGACTAGGTAATATTTTTTTGGGATAGGAGTTGGAAGAATTTATGAATATTGTTACGAGAATATCAAAAAAAGTCTAGAAATGTCATTACCATTTGGAGGCATTGGGAAATTTTGATTTGAATCATATAGTACTTTGTTGAGGATGCGGTTGTCGTGCGCACTACCCTCCCACCCGGCAATTGGAAATGTGAATCATATGTTGAAGTCCACAAACAATAACACATTCTGAGTTGTGAGACTTGGGTCCCAACCACAATGATATCAGAGTTTCTTCTCCTTGGGTACTATGACATCAATATGGGTGTCGTCCAACACTCCAATGCGGTCCTTAAAGAAAGGGTAGTATTTGCCCCTGCAATCGTTCCGTATGTGGGGACGAGTCGTAACAAACGCACCAATGATTACGCAACATGTCTATTGTTTTTTATTACCAGTAAAAGGCATGGTATGACCCAACTTTTTACTCAAATTAGTTGAAATGTACTCCTCCACTCACATCATGGTTGTCTATACTAATAACGATTTGTCCTTCTCATCTTCCATAATCTCCTCCATGGTGGATGACTACCTATTGATGGGAGAAGTAAATTGTAACTTGTACTACAAAAGTGTGACCTTAACCATTACTAACCCGATATACAAATCTCAGTTTCACGCCCGCTCAGAGGAAAGGAACCGTTTTAATCCTAAATTAAAAACGTTGACATTCAGGTGCGATAAAGTAGAACTGAGATTACGACCTATGAATTACATCTATCACAACGAATATAATTGTTCAGTTTCAGGCTACGTTTAACAAAATACTCCTATTAATTAACCACGACATGTTTAATCCATATTTACTGCCTAAGCCATATTTAGGAGGCAAACATAGATCACTCTAACGACATTAACGGAGGACGGATTGAAGTGCACAAATGTAATTAGTCAAGTTTACACGTGTACATTGTAGGATCGTAATGACCCATAATTCTAATCACTTTTAAACTAATTCCCTACTTGCTTAATCAAAGATGCAGCAGAATAATCAAACGAAAGCAAGTAAAGAAAATATCGCAAACCACAGAAATGACCCAGTGATTTTTATAGAGGTTCGACATCTCTCTTACTTCCTCTCTTGCAAGCTCCACTCGATCTCCCTCGAGTTCCGCCTATGTCTTCACTATCAATGTCGTTCCGGGTCGAGATTAAGTCTTTTACACCACAAGCTTTATAAACAACCCTCGCTAGCTTGATTTCTTCCTCTCACAAATCGAGAGGGAACACTTCGGGCTTTCAACAAAATCCTTGCTTCTTTGAGAAACAAATGAGTGTAACACACTCATTTGTTTGTGTTTAGCATGTGCAAAACCATTGAGAGACAAAGTAAAAATGAAGTTCCCAAAATTGACATGACATTGATGCATTTGGATATTTAGTACACCGGCTTTAGGTCTTATACTACGACAATCAGTCTTATACTAACAGACACAAATTATTTTACTCATTAGATTAATGGTTGACTTTTTTGTTTATTTGAGTGCTAAAATCCTATGATTACTCTCCCTCAAAGGGAAAACCAGGGTGCATCCTTAGGACTAGATAAGACCTAAAGCCGGTGTACTAAATATCCTAATGCATCAATGTCATGTCAATTTTGGGAACTTCATTTTTACTTTGTCTCTCAATGGTTTTGCACATGCTAAACACATGCAAAACCAAAAAAATATTTTCTTTCGCAAACACATGATGATTTTGAAAGAAATGGAAAATTTAAAGCACTAGGCAAGCAAAAGAAGGCAAGTCACCCAAGGATCATGGCAACATATATCGATATTAAATGCAGCACACTAACATGACCCTAACAATACAAACAAAAGAAAACAAAACAAAAGAAGAAAGAATCGACTATTTACATAGGTAAAACGCCCCTCCGCACTTACTTCATGTATTGTCCTCAATGAATGTGAGCGTGATATGACATGGATTTATGCATGAAAAAGAAAAGATCTCATCAACGTGAAGCGCTAAAGGAAGTTCATGGTTATGTTGATGGACATAAACCCGAATTCCCATCAAAACCTGTGAAATACTAAAGAAGGGAGACAAATATGTGAAAGAAATGTGGCCCAAATACACAAAGGTTGGTGCCCGCAACAATCTATGCTCACTCTTGGAGTCGTCTTTCTTTTCCTTTTATTTGTTTCTTTTATTTATTTTTTAAATATAACATTGTACAACAATAAGTTCTCATCTTCATTTGTCAAATGACATCAAATGAGAACCTCAAAAGTGGGTCAATGCACTTGGAATGAGAATAAGACAGCACGTTGGGCCAAAATACTCTTGCGTGACCCCCTTCACAAAGTGCAAAAAATGCAAGGAGAGGTTCATGAATTAGACGCAAAGACATCTCATTCAAAGGATCAAACTGAAAGCTCGAACCTCTGAAGAGTTTGGGACATATTGTGCAACGGAAGAAGAGTTTCGTGGTGCTGTATTTATGATCATCAATCCAAACTCTCTAACCAACACGCTGGTGGGTCAGAATGAGGTCAAGAACCTCGTTATGCATGTTTGACTGACCAGACGAATAGTAAGTGGGTCTTTTACCCAAGGTATCTGCTAAGGAACTCCCAAAACCCTCATTGACAATGTAGTTGTTTGATATCTCATCATTTTCAAGTTGATCATGAATAATAGTGATAGACAAACTCTCATCTGGTCATATGAAATCTGGGATTTTGGGGAGTTCTTGCTCCATCAAAAGGGAGTCCTTAAGATGTACAACAATAAGATCATGTGACTCAAGGGCCAGAAGACAAAAAGGTAAGGCACAATCCTATGTTGACTCATAATGAAGTTGGTGTAGGATCGTGTGGGTTATGGGTCCACTAATCACTTTTAAGTTAATCACCTATTGAACCCTAATTAACTACTTGGTTGATCGATCAAAGAAATGCAGCGGAAATTAAACTAAATCAAACACAAGTAGAAAGTAATGCAAACCACAAAAGACGCGTCGGTTTTTATAGAGGTTCGGCACCCCACCCGGGTCCTAGTCCTCTCTTGTAAGCTCCGCTCGACTCCGCGAGCTCCGCCTACGTCTTCACTAACCACTCCCCGTTCCGGGCCGGGAGAGAACGCCTTTACACCACAAGCAACGCGAACAACCCTCGCTTGCTTGAATTCTTCCTCTCACAATCCGAGAGGGACACTTCGGGCTTTCACCGAAATCCTTGCTTCTTTTGACAACACTTGTAACTGAGTGGGATTCACTCTCTAATTGAGCACACTTTGAGTAGGATGAGTATATGATCACTAAGTGTGGATTTAGGCTTGTGGAGTGAAATTGGGAGCTTTGATGATTGAGAACTTCTCTCTAATGAATTGGACAAATGGAAGTTGGAGAGGTGTGTTAACAACAAGTCTTGATCCTCTCTTTATAAGCTCCTAAGGTATTCTAGCCGTTGGGGATAGATTTGATTGGGTTTTGTGCAAGATACACAAAGCAGAAAATCGGGCTGCAAATCTGTCCAGAACCGGTCGACCGAAACTAGTAAATCGGTCGACCGTTAACTTGATTTCAAAGAGAACGGTCGAACAAAAGAATATTCGGTCGGACAAACGAGCTAGAACTTAACTCTACTTAAGTGAATCGGTCGAACCAAAGTATGGGGCGGTCGACCGAGAAGGGGATTCGGTTGAGACAAAGGTCAATCGGTCGAACGAGAAATGTGTCGACCGATAGACGGGAATTTGGTTTCTGAAAATATGTTCAACCGGTCGACCGAAACAAGGTCTTCGTTCGACCGGTTACCGAATGTATTTTGGGGTTAAGTTTTGTTTTATACGAATACGACCGTTATAGGAATACGACAAGAAAAACGGTCATATTAAAATCCGGGATCGGTCGACCGAAAAGGTAGAACCGGTCGACCGGTAGAGTTCGGTAAAATCACTGTGGAGAGTCTGTTATAAACCGGTCGAACTGAGAACTGGTTCGGTCGACCGGTTCACACAGGAAATCTGGGTTTAAGTTTATAAGTGATTTCCGAGTAAGGTTTGGGTGATCTAATGAAGTCCAAATAAGGTGAAATTTTGTGTGTGACTTCTATAGGGAACCTATTGTGTATGTGATTGGTTTTTAACTCTTGTATGCTCAATTTACACATGTTCCTAAGACTCAAAATAAATCAAGATTACATGTCTTCGATTTAGCTTTAATTACATGTCTTGACTTCATTTCCTTCTTTCTTGAGTCTTGATCACCTGTAGAGGTTAGCACAATACAATATACATGCAATGCAATATGTGTGCTACTCTACATCATCATAATTAAGATTAGGTTAGTTAAATCATCAAAACATAGATTAAGGCCAAAAAGCCAACAGTTGGTCCATGCTATTCTCAATTTGAAACGATCACCCACCAAGTGATCATGAATTTAACCCCAAGTCCCTCAGACTGACTAGCAGTTTGACTTTGAAAGGTTGTGCTTTGAATTTGTGGATGTGGTGGTGGTTCGATATTAGAAGATATATCCTCATGTTGACAAGAAAGTGTTTTAGTTTCAGGAATAAATATGTAAGAGAAGAAGAGACACAAAAGGACCTAAGCGCAAGATAAAGGACTGAATTGTGACACTTATGGACTGAGATGCAAGAGGGAAAGAACCAGATGTAAACCAAAAGGACCGATGAGCAAATCAAGAAACTCCACACCATCATGAGGAGTATTTTGGCAATTAGATCCGAGCCTAAACTCAAACAACCAACTTGGGTGCACTACACATGAAGAAATCAATTCACCAAAGCCTCATCCAAAGCAGGAACAGATCCAATCAATCTAGACCACCAATTCGCGGTTAAAAAGTGGCATCAAATTTCGGGAAGTAACAGTGACAATCAATATTATCTAATTCAATTTTTATGGAACGAAAAATGTAAAATAGATTACATTAGAGTATTAGAAAATTAAGAACATAAAACTTTTTAAGCATAGTCACCTTCATGTCAGCAATTTCCTGCTCTTTCTTTGCAAATATAAATTAACCATACAATTGCGTGCTGAAGATAATACTATAAAAATTGAAAGAATACTACTAGTCCACAATAGGGAAGCAAAACTCTTACAAGAGTTAGGATTTAAGAAGCTTGAAAACCCAAATTCCAAAATTCACAATTGAAAATTTAGATCATAGCATTGCTTAACAGAGCTCCAGTTAGTAAGGTCTTAAATAACATAAATCGGGAACCAAATTGAAGACCTTCATGAAATCAACCTAATTTAACGGAATTCCAGAACATACATATGACAATCCTAAATTGCTATTTAACTTGTAGAAATCAATTTCATTATCAAACCAGCACCATGACCGAAAAATAAATCATTAATCAAACGTACCTATGCACAGTTTATGATAATAGTAGATAAAACCACAAATAAATTTCAGAATAAAAAATAAAAGGAGAAATCCTGAAACCCAACACTATACTAGGTTGATTCATTCTTGATTTAAAAATAGCTCTTGCATACCTCGACAAAGAATCAAATCTGTAATGGATAAGCCAATACATTGTCAAATATCAAGCGAATTGAAATCAACACCGGGAACTCCACATTCACCTTCATCATCCTCAACACATCCACACCTGCATTCATACAGTAGTGGGAGGCGGGGAAGGAGAAACTTGTCGTTTATAGCTACATAATGAGGCCTATGAGAATATACCAGTGGTGGCTTGGTGGAGAGCAAGGTTTGGTGGTGGTAGGGGAAGAAAGGTCGCGACTTGAAGGAAGGAAAGGTTTGGTGGTGGTAAAAGAGAGGCTTGTCGGGGCAGTCATGATGGTCTGGATGGTCGAGGTTGGGCTTGTAGAGACGGCCAGGATCCAGTTGGTCTGGTTAGGATGGCCAAAGAAGAGAGAGTTTGGATCAGGACGAGGCTGGTATGGTCCGGTCGGGACAGTCAAAATGAAGGATTTCATGTTTAATTGTACATGTATATTTTCGAAATTTTATGCACAACAAGGATTAATTACAATTTTCTATGATTCGTTTCATGCATGCATCAGTTTGTTTTAACAACAAGTTTCAAAAACTCTATTAAAACAAACACAAAGGGCTCCGAATTTCATACCTAGAAGTTCTCTAAAACTTCTTGAAGTTCCGGAGATGTCGAGGATACTTGTCGCTGCGCCGGATGCCTCCGAGTATTCACCAAACTCTAAACAAGATTGGAGAGAGAAGAGCTAGCCTCTCAATCTCCAATAGGGTTTAGAATCTAACTACTAACCCCTCTTTAGTTCCCTTGAGAAGATGATCTTTGAAGAACTAAAACTTGAGTCAAGAATTAATGGAATTTCGTGGAGAATTATGGAGAGAGAAGTTTGCACAAGACGATAATGAATTAAATTGATTAGGTAATGAGATAAACTTGTATTTATAAGTTCTCTCCAAATTACCTATTCATGTGCAACCTCTTGCCCATGATTTCATGCAAACTTCCATCTAACCATCCATTATTTACTTACAAATAATCTCATCCACGAATTAAATCAATTATGGACCAATTCCATGCATGATCTAATTAATTCTTAAATTAATTATGCATAAAAACGTCTGAACCGATCGACCGTTTGGAGGTTCGGTCGGCCGTTCGAACCTGGTTTGGGTCGACCGTTCTCAACAATAAAATATTTCATCGCAATGTTCGGTCGATCGACCGATAGATTCGGTCGACCGGTCCGAACAGACGAAAATTCCCTCTAATCGGTCGAGACGTGTTCGGTCGACCGTGCATTGTTCGGTCGACCGATCAATAGTAACCGGTCGACCATTTGATTGTACAGTTCTGTAGTTGGTCAAATTTTGGTTTTACCCCTACGAAATTTGATATTTCGGGATTAGTATTAAATTCACAACTTATGTAACATATTATCCTATGTAATGATAAATCATTACACCCCATAATATTTACATCACATATGAATTTAATTTAGATTCTAATTATGTTATTAATCACAACATAATCTTGATTTTGGTTGTTTACCCCATGTGTCATATTTTCTACATGAAACCCGACACATCCTATGAACTCAAAATCCCCATTTCTTGTTTCCCAGTTTTGTGGTGTGACCTATGGGAGGATCTAGACTAAGTTGGCAGTGATATTAAGAGTTTAATATCACAAGCTATAAGCGGTATCTAGCTACACATTATAGCTCCCAATTAGTTAGATGTCTTAATTCCTCTCGAACCAAAACCCGATGCATTTAGTGATGGAGTGCACCACTTGTGTCCGTCCCTTGCCTCATGATATTAAGAATACACTCAAAGTAGTATTGTGTCATCTTTGTATTAGTATTCATTTCTTGATCTCTTTAAGCTAGTTATAAATATGCGACTTAACTCAAATCACATTCTGCACATTATAACTTTGTTTTATCAAGGGGCCCACTAATATCATCACTCAATTAAGAGGGGCAATGATAATCTTTTGACAAACTATCTTCTCCAACAAAAGTCATACTTAAGCAACTAATGCCTTTTTACTATACTTATCGATAGCTCAAGACACTAGTCTAATCAAGCAATTCTTAAGTGATCAGATATAAGTCTCATATCAAAGAACCAAGGACACAGTAAACATTAATGACACAGAAAATACAATTCTATAATGTTTTACTTATTAGGTCCGTTCAGTATACAAAAGTAATATTTTCCTCTTTTGTGTACCCGTGTTGTCACTCACTTGAAGAGCTACAATGATCTATGACCAACACGACAATCTTAACTCGGTAATTAATGTCCCATGTTAATTACCATGATTGCGAATATCTTTCGTTTTATGTAAACCAATATCTTTTAGAGCTCTACGGTTAAGGACTAAGAGTCTCTTCCTCAACATTTCTAAAAGACGAATAACATAAACAAGGAACAAAATGATTTCTCATTCAATTCATAATAATTGACATTTAAAAGTAAAACTTTTAGAACACATTCCCTTCACAAAAGAGGGTCTGCATCAAGATGGGGATGGTCTGGATGGGCGAAGGAGGGGAGGGATTGGACTGGGCTGGTTGGGATCTGGATGGGCGGGGGGAGGGGAGGGATCAAGTACGTCAGGATCTAAACGGGCGGAGGAGGGCAGGGGTCGGGCTTGTCTAATCAAGATCAGAGATGGTAAGGTTGGGATCCAGGTTGGTCTAATCGGGATATGGACAAGTTGAAGAGGGGAGGGATCGAGCTAGTGCAAGCGAGGTCTGGACGGTCGGGGTCGGCTGGTCGGGGAGTTGGGGTTTTAGGGTTAGTGATTTGGAAGTTTGATTTGGGATACAAATATGGTGAAAAAAAGAAGAAACCTTTTACTTCGAATATATTGAAAAAGACGTGGTAAATGTAATTTCTTACCTTGTCTAAACATTTTACTTCGGATTTACCAAGAGTCAATGTGGGAAGTGGATTTCACAAAATATAAATTGAAACTGACGTGTGTGTTGGGATTTCATGAAGATTATAAAGGTAAAAAAATTATTTTGTCCTCTTTTATCATTAATACGGATCGTCTCTATTGCTAACTTCAAACCAATAATCAATCAAGCATTTTGCATACAAGATTAAAGATCTAATCTACACTTATGCAAATATATCTAAATCAAAATCTTTGGATTTATCATACATCAAGATGTGTGCACCAACTAAACTTGGAAGAGAAGAAAGGTGGCTGAAAACTCTTTAAAACTTGCTCACCAAGTTACATTTTTATTCTCCTTTTATAGGTGCAAGTTAGAGTAAACCCTATCCATAAGACGAGCTTAATGAATCCATGAGCCATTAGGTCAATGACCCATTAGTTGCAAATTTCATTGCTAATTGATTGATTAAAGGGTTAAGCTTCTTATAAATTCATGTCATGATAATGTAACATTCAATATCATATTATTGTGCTATAAATATTATGTTATGTAATATACATTACACTTCTCCAAATAATATTATGCACACATCTTATGAACTCATACTAAATATTTCAACATGTTACACTTATTTAATCATCTTATCAAAATCATTTAATTTCATATCATATGAAATACAACACAACATATAAAATGTATAAAATGTTTCTCTTGTTTCTCGTTCAGTTGGTGTGACCTTTATCGAGGATCTGGGTTGGAATGGTAATGGCATAAAACATTTTATTGCCATAAACTATAAGTGGTACTCTAGCTGTACATTATAGTCACCCAATCAACACAGATGAAATGTAACCATTTTACAAAACACGATCCTGTAACAATATTACAAATAACATTAATTGTGTCCATTCCTTGCCTCGTGATATCATGAATAATATACAAAGTATGGTTGTGTCACCTTTGCATTATATTCATTTCTTGGTCTCTCTTGAGTAAATTATAAATATATAGTTGGTATCACATCAACTATATTTCATGCATTTACAATTCTACTGTACCAAGGGATCCAGTGATATCGAACCACCACCATATCCACAAATTCAAAGCACAATCTTTCAAAGTCAAACTCCTAGTCAATGTGAGGGACTGGGGGTTTCAATTCACGATAACTTGGTGGGCGATTCAATTCAAATTGAGAATAACATGGACCTACTTCATTATGAGTCAGCAAAAGATTGTGCGTTATCTTTTTGTCCCATGGTCCTTGAGCAACATGATCCTAATGTTGTGCCTCTTAATGACTCACATGTGGTGGAGCAAGAGCTCCATAGTACCTTAATTTCATACGACCTGATGATAGTTTGCCTCTCACCATTGTTCTTGATCATCTTGAAAATAATGGGGCATCAAACAACTACATTACCAATGAGGGTATTGGGAGTTCCTTAGAGTATACCTTGGGTAGGACACACTTTTTGTTTGCCTAGTGCATCGGGCAAGCATAATGATATTGTTGGTCTCATTCCGGCGCATAATGAAATGTTAGTCATGTAAATAAAGTATTTTTTCTTAGTTAGTTTTATATTGTCTCTTTCAATTCTTGCATGCTTAGTTTAATTTCGTTTTGTCTTCATAATGATAGTTTTTGGTGCCGTTGCTGGGGAGATGCTCTGTCCTGACTTTGGTTTGAATCATTCAAGTGGGTTTAATCTTTTGTTTTTAGTTTGTGTTTGTACCACTGACATTGCAGCATTAAAGGGAGGCAACAGAAGAAATTTTGAGTAGAGATCTGCCTTTTGGACTGCCAATCAACGGCTTGGGAGCGCCAACTGAGGGCATGGTGAGCTGCTCTTGATCCAAATTTCATTATGGTTGTTTGTCATTTCATTGTAGTGGTTTGGGAGCTAAATTTGATATGTTGTGGCCTCTAGTTTGCTCCAAGATCAATGAGTCCACTTTTTAAGACAACTTGGACCATAAAATCCAAAGCAAAAGATTAGGCATTCTTTCTTGTTAGGTCACTCATCATATACTTGACTTAGGTACGTAGTTTGTCTTTCATTTTTCATTACTTTCAGTTGTTGAGTGCTGGCGTGAGGTACGCATTTCGTACTTTCATTCATGCATTTGTTTGTATGACCATGCATTAATTAGTAGGAATTGCATTGGAACAAGAGTGAGATAAGTGTTTGATTAGTGAGTTGCTTGATAGATTTCAAAACATCTTTAAGGGGCACCACCTATAGTCTTAAACAAAAGCTAAGGGATTTTATCACCCCTAAAACCACACTCAAGTGAAGACCTAAATCTAAAATCAAGTAGACATTGGCCATTAGGACTCGGGCGCATTAAGAGAGTGATCCGATCACGACCGTTATAGCCTGATCAGCATTGACCACTTTGTCGATAGTAGGAGACACAAGATCTCCAGATCTTGGCTCACTTGCTGGGCTTTGTGGTCTTCATCGTAGGAATTTGAGGCATGTTGAGGCTGTGTGGCCTTGCAGTTAGAAGTCGTCTAGCTATAAGGACCTATAGCCAGCCTAAGCTTGTTTGAGTCATATTTGCTAGACCAGGCTTCTACCCTCACCCTCTACCCACACTAGTTTTAGGGATTCTTCTCTTCCCCTATGAGTCATCTTCTCTTCCTCTTTACACCCTCTGTAAGCATTTTAGGGTCAAGTCAAGCACTTTTGCGAGCTTGGCTTCGTGGTGGGGAGAGTGGTCGACTCGAGAGTTCTTTGTCTAGATGGGTGGTTACATGGGAGAACATTCATTTCATTGTTGGGACCAAGACTATTCTCCCTGGTACTCCAGACCCATGCATCATGTGGTGCTTCAAACAAATACCCTGTATGGTTGGGGTAATCTTGATTGTGTGACTGAGCAGTTTTCAAATTGGGGTAATATGAGAGAGGCACCGACTGCTAGATCACCATCTAGTTATGTCAGATCATATGTTTGTCAACAAACTGAGACATTACAAAAACCTTTGCCCTCTTTGATGCAAATGGTAGATGACATGAGTGCATCAGTAGCTCTAGTAGTTGTACCTATGACTATTGCGGGTTGAGTGGTCATGTTTTGGGGAATGTCCTTATGTTCCTCAGAGCCTGAGTATGAGCACATTTTTTTTCCAAAATGCTCAATGTGACCATTACGCATTTGCGTACAACCTAAGAGGGATGGATTCATGGGAAAACAATACTTATTTAAATTTTTATACAACATGCCCATCCCAGTATCCTCCCCCCAATTACGTAGAATTTTGCCAATACCCCACTACCAATCATTGGACTCATTCTCCACCCATCAACACCCAACCCCAAAATTTCCCAAGCTCTAACTTGAGCCTCACAGTTAACTGCATACATGATTCCTTGAAACAAACTCTCCTTACGTTCATCGAAACCACTCAGCAGTCCATGCAAAATATGGGAATGCAAGTGAGAAATCACGCAGCAATTCCGTGAACGTGAGGAGGGTAACTTTTCTTGTCAACATGAGGATTTATCTTCTGATATCGAACCCCCACCACATCCACAAATTCAAAGCACAACCTTTCAATGTAAAACTCCTAGTTTGTCTGAGGGACTTGGTGTTTCAATTTATGATCACTTGGTGGAGGATTCGATTCAAATCGAGAATAGCATGGACCAGCTTCATTATGAGTCGGCAAACGATTGTGTCTTACCTTTTTGTCCTGTGACCCTTGAACAACATGATCTTGTTGTTGTGCCTCTTAAGGACTCACTTGTGGTGGAGTAACATCTCCCTAGTATCCTTAATTTCATACTACCTGATGAGAGTTTGCCTCTCACTATTATTCCTTATCATCTTGGAAATGATGGGATATAAAACAACTACATTGCCAATGAGGGTATTGGGAGTTCCTCTGAGAATACCTTGGGTAAGAGACCCACTTTCTGTTCGCCTGGTGAGTCGGACATGCATAACAAGGTTCTTGACCTCGTTTCGACCCACTAGCCTGTTGGTTGTAGAGTTTGCGTTGACGATCATAACTTTAGTACCGCAATGAGAGGAACTCTTTTTTCCATTGCATAATATTTCCAAAACTCTTGAGGGGTTCGAGCTCTTTCAGTTTGATTGTTTGAATCAGATGCTTTTGTGTCCAATTCCTTAACCTCTCCTTTCATATTGTGCTCTTTGTGAGGGGCCATACATGAGTATTTTGGCCCCGTGTTGTGTCATGTTCCCATTCCAGGTGCATTGAGATACTTTTGAGGTTCCCATTTGATATTTGATTGACATCATTTCATGCTTATATTTGTACCTTATATCCATTATGTTGCACCTAAGAAATGCTATGTGACGAGTTTTATGTGTAGTTTTCAGAAATAAAGAGGTTGGAAGAGAAGAGCCATGAAATGACCCAAAAGCAGGAAAAAAGGATTTAATGGTAAGACCTGCGGACTAAGATGCAAGGGAGAAGGACCGGATCGTAAGACCGAAGGACCTAAGAGCAAAAAAGGAAACTCCACACCATCATGGGGGGGGGGGGTATTTTGGCAATTCGATTCGGGTCGGAGCTCCAACAAACCAAGTAGATGCATCCAAGACCAAGACATACTTCAAGCAAAGCCCACAACAAAAACCAAACGGATCTAAAGCATATAGACCGCCAATTGGCGGTCCAGAAAGTCCAGGATCCGTTTAGTTTTCTGTAGTACGCGTATTAGTGTATGCTTAGTCTATTTTTGGTATTGGTTTAGTCCCACATTGGGGGATTGTCCCGGATTACCTTTTTCCATGCTTATAAATAGAACTCTTCACCTTCCATTGTATCGATCTCTCTCTTTGGTGGTCATCTTCCCTACTAAGAGTGAAGGAAGACCTACTTGTAATTTGAGTGAGTTAATAATAGAAGTTTTGTAGTTAATTGTTGTTTGCTTTAGTTTTACATTGCTTAGTTAATTTCAATTTACACGTCTTGCATATTTCTTTAGTCTCGTGTTCTTTTAGTTTCTTTACTGTTTCTTGCTTGCTTAGATTAATTTCATTTCAGTATTAATGCTTCATTTTATTAGAGTAATTAGTTTAAATATGTGTGAGTAGTCCATCACATTTGGGGGGTGGAGTAAATGTGTGTACATGTTATGTAGATGGTTTGAATGTTTAATATGAATGTTTTGTGTTGATATTAGTATGCTTGCTTGAATTATTAAGAACCTTACTTGATGGTTTCTGCCATAGCTTAGGTACATTCCATGCTTGTCTAAGTGTCTTAATAACAACCTTGCATTGCTCATATTATTCACATAAGTAGTGTTGGAAATGATAGGTTTTGCCATTAGGTACTTCTTATGCATTAACAAACACTAATTAACTTGAGCTTCTTGTATGCATTCAACACCACACTTATCTCATGTGCACACACACACACTCCACCCCTTAGGGGTTTTCCATTCCTGTGATTTTATCTTCTTCATTAGTTTTATTAGCTTAGTTGTTTAGTCATTTCAGCTTGCTTGTTTACTAGTTTCGAGTAGTGTAGTTTAGTGTAACCAATCTTTCTCCCCATCTTTTACCTCTCGCCTTCAAACAAACCAATTGTCGACACACCTCCCAGTGGACGACCCGTATTTGTCACCGCTTCAACGCGGCCGTGCACTTGCGGTTAATATAAAACGATCAATCAAGTTTTTGGCGCCGTTGCCGGAGAGGTGCTCTGTCCAGACATTGGTTTGGGCGATTCGAGGGGTTTTAATTTTTTGTTTCCAGTTTTTCTTATTTCAGGGGACCATCGGATCAAGGGGAGGCTACTGGACAAGTTTGAGGGACAGAAGCTCCAAAAGGACCGCCAATCAGCGGTTGGAGACCGCCAATTGGTAGCATGGTGAGAGTTTCCTGCCTTGAAATTTTTTCTGGTAGTTAGTTCTGTAATTTGTGTTATCTGGGAGCCCTATTTTGCATGCTGTGACTTCTCGTTTGCTCCTAGATCATTAATCACTCCCCCATTAATCAACTTGGCCCTAAAATCCAAAGCAAAAGACTAGACGTTCTTACTTGTTTAGGTCACGCATCATGTATTGACTTAGGCATATAGTTGTCTTTTCTTTTAGATTTATTTCAGTTGTTGAGTGCTGGTGTGAGGTACGCAATTTCCTACACTCATTCATTCATCTCGTATGCCCATGCATTAGTTAGTAGGAATTGCATCAGGATAAGAGTGAGAGAGCGTTTGATTGGAGCGATTGATTTCTAGATTTAGGATCAAAACGCTATTAAGGAGGGGTTGTCCCATAAAAGATAAGGTGGGGGATTTCATCACCCTTTCCTTGGCCTCAAAAAACACTCTTAATAAAGCCTTAACTAAAAGCAAGTAGACATTGGCCCTAAGGAATTCGGACACACTAGGAGAGTAATCTAGTCGAGACCGTCATGACCTGATCGGCGTTGCCTACCTTGTCGATAGTGGGAGGTACTGGATCTCTGGATCTGGTATCACTTGCTGGGCATTGTGGTCCTCGTTGTAGGGAGGTGAGGCGTGTCGAGGCTAGTGACCTCGAAGTTAGGCGTCGTCTAGCTTAAGGACCCATTGCCTTACATTGTTTGAGCCGTGCTTGCTAGTTAGGCTTCTTCCTGCTCCCACTACCCACGCTAGCTCTAGGGATTCTTCCCTCCTCACCTGATTCCTCTCCTCATCTATTCTCTACGTATAGTCTCCTCCTCTAGTACACCTTCTGTTGTGTGTTTGTTAGAGTCGAGTCGAGCATTTTTATGCGAGGTTGGGCTCGTTCTGGTGAGAGCGCTCGACTAGAGAGAGTGCATATTTCTGAGATGGACGGTCTTGGTGATCGACCATCTCCGCCTCGTGCTCTTTTGGAGCATGAGGCCGAGTCGTCTCGTGGTGGCGAGGGAGACCATGTTCCATACATGGAGTACCTCGGTCCACTCCCACCACCACGTAGACCTCCTTCTCCTCCTCCTCTGACTCGAGAGGAAGGGAGATTCGGTCAGGATCGAGTTCTTGGTGTACCACCACCTTTAGCTCGACATGATAGACCGATGACTTTGTGGGAGCGGACCCATCCTGTTCAGGCCGTGCAACCTTCTTGCATAGTTATTCCCCCTGCTCGCGGGAACAACTATGAGCTGAAACCTCAATATGTGAGCATGCTTCCAACCTTTGCAACCTCTTGCCCATGATTTCATGCAAACTTCCATCTAACCATCCATTATTTTCTAACAAACAATCTTAGCCACAAATTAAATCAATTATGGACCAATTCCATACATGATCAAATTAATTATTAAATTAATTCTGCATAAAACCGTCTGGACCGGTCGAACGTTTGGAGGTTTGGTCGACCGCTCGAACCAGGTTTCGATCGACCGTTCGAGATTCGGTCGACCGTTCACAACAGTAAATATTTCATCGCAATGTTCGGTTGACCGACCAATAGATTCGGTCGATCCTTCCGAACAGACGAAATTCCCTGTTATCGGTTGAGGCGTGTCTGGTCGACTGTGCACCGATCGGTCGACCGTTTACGGTGAACCGGTCGACCGTTTGTGCACTGTTCTGCAGACTTCTCAAATTTCGGTTTAACCCCTATAAAATTTGACATTTCGGGATTAGTAGTAAATTCACAATTTATGTAACATATTATCTTATGCAATGATAAATCATTACACCCCATAATATTTACATCACATATGAATTTAATTTAGATTCTAATTATGTTATTAAGCACAACATAATTTTGATTTTGTTTGTTCACCCCATGTGTCATATTTTCTACATGAAACCCGACACATCTTATGAACTCAAAATCCCCATTTCTCGTTTTCCAATTTTGTGGTGTGACCTATGGGATGATCTAAACTAAGTTGGCAGTGATATTAAGAGCATAATATCACAAGCTATAAGCAGTATCTAGCTACACATTATAGTTCCCAATTAGTTAGATGTCTTAATTCCACTCGAACCAAAACCCGATCCATTTAGTGATGGAGTGCACCACTTGTGTCCGTCCCTTGCCTCATGATATTAAGAAAACACACAAAGTAGTATTGTGTCATCTTTGTATTAGTATTCATTTCTTGATCTCTTTAAGCTAGTTATAAATATGTGACTTAACTCAAATCACATTGTGCACATTATAACTTTGCTTTATCAAGGGGCCCACTAATATCATCACTCAATTAAGAGGGGCAATGATAATCTTTTGACTAACTATCTTCTCCAACAAAAGTCATACTAAACCAACTAATGTCTTTACACTACACTTATCGATAGCTTAAGACACTAGTCTAATTTAGCATTTCTTAAGTGATTGAATATAAGTCTCACATCGAAGGACCAAGGACACAGTAAAATATTAATGACATAGAAACACATTTCTATAATATTTTACTTATTAGGTTTATTCAGTATACAAAAGTAATATCTTCCCCTTTTGTTTACCCGTATTGTCACTCACTTGTAGAGCTACAATGATCTATGACCAACACGACAATCTTAACTCGGTACTAAATGTCCCATGTTTAATACCATGATTGCGAATATCTTTTGTTTTATGTAAACCAATATCTTTTAGAGCTCTACGGTTAAGGACCAAGAGCCTCTTCCTTAACACTTCTAAAAGACGAATAACATAAACAAGGAACAAAATGATTTCTCATTCAATTCATAATAATTGACATTTAAAAGTAAAACTTTTAGAACACATTCCCTTCAAATGTCTTGTATGTTTTAATGATATGTGTTATCTTAATTCATGTGGAGGCATAGTAGGGTCTAGTCTTTATACATGAGTTCATATAGCTTCATTCCAATTATTGTTGTTGAACGTTTTATTTAAACCGCAAGTGCACGGCCGCGATGAAGCGGTGGCAAGTACGGGTCGTCCTCAGGGAGGTGAGCAGCCTCTTGTTTGTACGAAGTCAAGTGGCAAAAATAGGGGGAGAAAGATTGATTATGCTACTCTACACTAAACTACGCTAAGAAGTATGAAATAAGAACGAAAGAAACAAACAATGAAATGACAACTAAGTTAAGAACAAAAGAAGAATGCTGGAATACAGAAATGGGAAACCCCCTAAGGGGTGGAGTGAGTGCACACATGCAAAGAGGTGGGTGTAGAATACATTCTTTAAGCACATGAAGGTGATGTTTATCAAGCATAGGAAGTGTCTAAATATTATGGCAAAACCTATCAATCTATTCACCAACTTAGTTGATTAACATTTACATATGCAAGTTGTTTATTTCAGAACCTAAACAAGCATGAGAGGTGTCTAATTATTTTGGCAAAACTCATCAAGTTATACATTCTATCCTAAACAAGCAAGCATACATTCATGTTTTATCAACACATCAAAAATAAAGCATTCATCCCATTCTCTAATGCATGTATGTACATCTACTCCACCCCCCAAAGGGGATGGAACTACTCACTAAACATTACACTAATTATTAAACTAAGCAAAGAAAGCATATTAAAACTAACCTAGAAATAAAAGACGATTAAACTAAAACATGCACAAACAATAAAAGAAGCATAAACAAACAATGAAAGAAACACAAAACTTTATTGATAAAATGACTCACATTAAAAGTAGCATCCTCCTACTTTAGTGTGTGCTTCAAGGCCTCACTTCTAGTAGGAAGAATAGCCACTTAAAATATGGAGTGATTACAAAAGGAGGTGAAGAGTTCTATTTATAGGCATGGAAAAAGCTAATCCGGGACAATCCCCCGATGTGGGACTAAACATATACCACACATAGCCTAAACATCATCTAATACATGTGCTGGAGAAATTTGAGCACATTTGGGCCAAAAGTGACCGCCAATTAGCGGTCTTGGACCGCTAATTAGCGGTCTACAGTGTCCGGATCGCTCTGGAATTTCTAATGGGCTTTTCTGGAAGGCTTTGTTGGTATTTGATGCATCTAGTTTGCATGTTGGAGCTCCGACCCGAATAGAATTGCCAAAATACTCCCCATGATGGTGAGGAGTATTCTGTTTTGCTCTTAGGTCCTTCGGTCTTGCATTCAGGTCCTTCTTCCTTGCATCTTGGTCCCCAGATCTCACAATTCAGTCCTTTTTCCCAGCTTTTGGTTCCTTTTATGCTTCATCTCTTCAAACCTATTTATTCCTGAAAACTAAACATAAAACTCGTGACATAGCATAGTTTAGGCGAAAGATAATGGATATAAGATAAAAATATAAGCATGAAATGATGTCAATCAAATATCCCCATACCTAACTTTTGCTAGTCCCGAGCAAAACAAAGAAAGAGAAAAGCATACGAAAAACAAGAAATCCTAACTCACTTTCGTAGGAATCACGGTTGCACTTAGCACGTGCAACAAGCCGTTAAACCTCCTTGTCGCCAAGGAGGAGGAGTGTTGTCTCCTGAGGGTTTTCAGCGGATATACCCACAAAATCCGAACAAGATGCATTAATCATTCTAGCTACATGACTCGTTGGACTTATTTTGTCGATCATGGGACGCGGTAATACTACGGGTCGACTCTATATATGTAATCGGTCCACACACCTAGCCTAATGAGTTATTCGTGAAAGTTAGTCAAGGACTTAAGTGAAAGACATGGGTAACCTTAACTTCTGAATGTGATACAATGTGTAAAGTCCATTTTAGTTCTTATTTGACTCTTTTTTTTCTTTTTTTTTCTTTTTCTTTGGAGCATTTTATTGGTTGGTGTTTGATTCTCCTAGGGTCAGGTTTCGTGCATCATTGCCTATGAGGACTTACACTATCACGTACACCTTCCCCCAAATCTCCACATAGGGCGATCCCTACCACCCGTGTAACGGGAGTTCGGTCGGTGCATCCCAAGTCAGATGACTTGAAAGCACCAGGCACAAAGTCCCCTCAGACCTACTTTCCCGAGTGATAGGACCCGTGCGAGAAGAGAGAACACCACTTATTTATCTATATGGGAACCAAAACCCCTACACTTAAGTTTCACAAAAAGAGATTAAGGGCCCTCGACTACGACAAACTTCCTTATACTCACAAACACGAATTATTTGACTCACTAGGTTCAGGGTGGACTTCTTTAAATATTTGAGTACTGAAACCCTATGATTACACGCCCCCTGAGGGAAAACTAGGGTGCATCCTAACGACTCGACAAGACCTAAAGTCAATAAACTAGAAATCCTAATGCATCAAGTTCAAGACAATTTTGGGAGCTTTCTTTTTACTTTGCCTCTCAACGGTTTTGCACATGCTAAACACACGCAAAAACCCACAAAACATTTTCTTTCGCAAACACATGAAGATTTTGAAAGAAATGTGAAAATTTTAAAGCATTCGGCAAGCAAAAGAAGACAAGTCACCCAAGGATCATGACAAGCAGATATATCAATGTTAAATGCGACACACTAACATGACCCTAGCAGTACACACAAAAGAAAAGAAAACCAAAGGAAAAAGACTCGAATATGTACACACGTAAAACACCCCCCACACCTACTTCATGCATTGTCCTCAATGAATGTGAACAAGATACTACATGGATATATGCATGAAAAAGGAAAGATCTCACCGACATGAAGTACAAAGGGACGTTCAGGGTCATGTTGATGGACACAAACCCAAATTCCCTCAAAACCTGTGAGAAGCTGAAGAAGGGAGATAAATACGTGAAGAAATTGGGGCCCAAGTACACAAGGGTTGGGGCCCACAACAATTGATGCTCACTGAAAGAGTCTTTTATTACACACTTTTTTTTGTTGTTGTTTTTTTTTCTTTTTTTTACAAGATATATACATCACCCAAGATATTCTCATAATCATTTGGTCAAGGAACATCAAATGAGAACATCAAGTCATGAGGACCAGAGACTTGCTGAGATGGGCAAACTCCACTGGTACTCTGAGGTGTCATGAGAGGTGAAAGGTCAAAGCTGAAAGGCTCGAACCCCTCATGATATTGGTTGGGTGTGGGCAACAAAGAATGAAGTTGTGTTGCCTCACTAGGGTTTAATTGCTCATCGAAGAAAACCCTCCAACCAATAGGCAGGTGCATCGGAATGAGTTCCTCAAGCTCATTCGATGGATGCAGCAGACCTGCATCACTAAGAATGGGGCTTCTCCCCAAGTCATCCAACAAGGACCTCCCACCATCATTTAGATCATCAAGCATAAGCTCGGTCATAGGTGGGTCCTTTTTGGAGTCAATATGAAGCTCAAATGGCTCAATGGCCATGGGACATGAGGTAGAGACACCTTCTGGTATAGGCATATGATGAGGTGTCTCACTCTCACTAGTACTCTCAACTAAATCATGCAACGAACACTCCCTTTGGACATTCATGTTCGAGGCCAGCTCACTCTGTTGCATTGCGAAGACATGCAATGAGTTTTCGCTGGGCCCTCGAACATTCTCAACGGGTTGCATTGGGGTTAGGGGTGTTCGTTGATTTTGTGGTGCTTTCTCCAATTGGCGGATGAGATTTAGATTTAAAGGTTCATCCATGGGTTCCTGTTGCTTACCAGAGTTGAACACATGAAACTCGGCACTCATGTTACCGAATGAGAGCTTCATGAGACCATTTCTACAATTAATCAAGGCATTGGAGGTTGCCAGAAATGGTCTACCCAAAATCAAAGATATTTGAGAGTGGGTGTTCGCAACAGGATTGATATCGAGGACAACAAAATCGACTGGAAATATAAAATCTCCAACTTTGATAAGCACATCCTCGATAATCCCCATGGGAATACGAATGGATCTATCTGCCAATTGGAGGGTGATCTTAGTTGGTTTCAATTCTCCCAAGTTCAACTGTTGATAAACAGAGAATGGGAGGAGGTTCACCGCTGATCCTAAATCAAGCAAAACATTGCTCAATCTAGTGTCCCCTATCGTACACTGAATAGTAGGACACCCAGGGTCCTTGTATTTTGTGTAGGTGGGATTGGACAAAAGTGAGCTGATATTTGCAGCCAAGAATGCTTTCTTAGGAACATTGGTCTTCCTCTTGGTTGTGCAGAGATCCTTCAACACTTTGGCATATTGAGGTATTTGTTGGATGACATCCAACAAGGGGATGTTAACCTTCACTTGCTTAAACACCTCTAATATCTTGTCCATGTTGTCACTCTGCTTTTTGTTTAACCTACTTGGATAGGGAGCTTTTGGCAGGTAGGTTTTCTGCTGTGCCTGAGAAGAAAGCTTTGGTGTATTACCCTCACCCTCAGCTTCTTCTTCACCACCATTCCCACTGAGGGGCTGCATAGATGGTGGTGGGTGTGGCAAGGAAATGTGATTGTCAACCTGTTTTCCATTCGTTAAGGTCACAATGGAATTGACATGGTGAACAGGTTCCTCCACATGGTTCACTTGCCTCCCCCGAGGTACCACATTCTCATTTTGCATTTGTTGTTGTTGGTACATGCGGGGGTTAGCCTCAGGCTGGCTAGGAAAAGACCGTCTCTCTCTCTCATGTACAGACTGAGCCAATTGGCCTATCTGAAGCTCTAGAGATTTCATGGTCTGTTGATTTGAAGTGAGAACTTGACTTGTGGTAGACATAAAATTTTTCATTGAGTTTTCAAGTCCACGAGTCAAGGTCTCAAGCGAATTGAATCGGGTTTCCATATTATTTGAATTTGGGAAACCCGATTGATTGGTCGTTTGTGCTTGGGGTGGCTGATTGGAATGTGCATGCATGGGAGGTTGGTGTGATTGGTAAGGTGGTCTAGAGGAGTTTGAAGGACCACCCGGGGCATTATTTTTCTTCCATGAAAAATTGGGGTGGTTCCTCCATCCAGGGTTATAAGATGATGAGTATGGGTCATTCCTAGCTCTGTCATAGATGGCGTTGACATGCTCCATCTCAGGAGGAATGGACTCACACTCGCTCTCCACATGACCTATCCTACCACATGAATGACAAGGAACTGGACCAGATGTGGACATGTGAGGTGCACTTTGTTGGTTTTGGAGCTCATTGTATTGGAATACGAATGGATCTATCTGCCAATTGGAGGGTGATCTTAGTTGGTTTCAATTCTCCCAAGTTCAACTGTTGATAAACAGAGAATGGGAGGAGGTTCACCGCTGATCCTAAATCAAGCAAAACATTGCTCAATCTAGTGTCCCCTATCGTACACTGAATAGTAGGACACCCAGGGTCCTTGTATTTTGTGTAGGTGGGATTGGACAAAAGTGAGCTGATATTTGCAGCCAAGAATGCTTTCTTAGGAACATTGGTCTTCCTCTTGGTTGTGCAGAGATCCTTCAACACTTTGGCATATTGAGGTATTTGTTGGATGACATCCAACAAGGGGATGTTAACCTTCACTTGCTTAAACACCTCTAATATCTTGTCCATGTTGTCACTCTGCTTTTTGTTTAACCTACTTGGATAGGGAGCTTTTGGCAGGTAGGTTTTCTGCTGTGCCTGAGAAGAAAGCTTTGGTGTATTACCCTCACCCTCAGCTTCTTCTTCACCACCATTCCCACTGAGGGGCTGCATAGATGGTGGTGGGTGTGGCAAGGAAATGTGATTGTCAACCTGTTTTCCATTCGTTTAGGTCACAATGGAATTGACATGGTGAACAGGTTCCTCCACATGGTTCACTTGCCTCCCCCGAGGTACCACATTCTCATTTTGCATTTGTTGTTGTTGGTACAGGCGGGGGTTAGCCTCAGGCTGGCTAGGAAAAGACCGTCTCTCTCTCTCATGTACAGACTGAGCCAATTGGCCCATCTGAAGCTCTAGAGATTTCATGGTCTGTTGATTTGAAGTGAGAACTTGACTTGTGGTAGACATAAAATTTTTCATTGAGTTTTCAAGTCCACGAGTCAAGGTCTCAAGCGAATTGAATCGGGTTTCCATATTATTTGAATTTGGGAAACCCGATTGATTGGTCGTTTGTGCTTGGGGTGGCTGATTGGAATGTGCATGCATGGGAGGTTGGTGTGATTGGTAAGGTGGTCTAGAGGAGTTTGAAGGACCACCCGGGGCATTATTTTTCTTCCATGAAAAATTGGGGTGGTTCCTCCATCCAGGGTTATAAGATGATGAGTATGGGTCATTCCTAGCTCTGTCATAGATGGCGTTGACATGCTCCATCTCAGGAGGAATGGACTCACACTCGCTCTCCACATGACCTATCCTACCACATGAATGACAAGGAACTGGACCAGATGTGGACATGTGAGGTGCACTTTGTTGGTTTTGGAGCTCATTGGACCATCACACTCTCCCATTGTATGGTTTTCTCAGCGAGGTCTTCTAGGAAGGCTCATGCCTCCCTTTCATCCTTTCCCAAGAACTCTCCTTGACACATGGACTCAAGGAGCGTTCTTGACGGGATGTGAAGACCCTCGTACACAATCTGACAAAGGCGCCACAACTCAATGTCATGGTGAGGGCATGAGGATAGTAGCTCCTTGAACCTCTCTAGATATGCATGAAATGTCTCGGTCTCAAGTTGATAGAACGAATTGATTTCGTTCCTCAATTTTTGAGTCCAATGATTTGGGAAGTACTTCTTCAGGAAGGCAGATTGAAACTCATCCCAAGTCCTAAAGGCATTCGCCTGGTTGCTGTACAACCACTTCTTGGCGTTATCCTTTAGTGCAAAAGGAACGAGCCTAAGATGGATGGAGTCTGTGCTAAGTTGTTGCAGCTTGAACATAGCACAGACCTCCTCAAATTCCCTGAGAAAGATATAGGGGTCACCTTTCCCAGTGAAGCGAGGGAGCATGGAAATGAATTGAGGCTTAACCTCAAAATGGTTCCCATTAGCCTCTGGTAATACGATGCATGAGGGTAGAGCGGTACGGCTCGGGTAGCATCGATCACGAAGAGGTATGGGAACGACAACTGGAAGCACAGGTGGAACAGGCGGGTCCAGCAACTGCTCCTTCTCACGGAAATTAGCAGCCATTGGACCCGAACTACGTGCGACACGAGAGGAGGAAGGTGTCGAGAAATCGATGACCGAAGCCGGATTGACAACGCTCCTCGTCAAACGACGACTCTCGTCTCGTGTCCACGAAAGCATGCACAACGGTGCACACACACAACCACAACTCTCTTTCTTTCTTTTTTTTTCTTTTTTTTCAAATGAAGAATGTACGTAGAAGAGAAGACGAGGGAACACACGAGAGAAAGAATGACTCAGGAGAGAAGGGAAGAAGTCCTTAAGCTACGGTGGATGGGTACAGGTAGAAGCACACAAGCAAACAAGGCTCAAACAATCCTAAGGTCGCTATAGGTCCTTACAGCTAGACGACGCCTAACTGCGAGGTCACACGGCCTCAACACGCCTCACCTCCCTACAACGAGGACCACAAAGCCCAGCAAGTGAGCCAAGATCCGGGGATCTCGCCTCTCCTACTATCGACAAAGTGGGCAACGCCGATCAGGTCATGACGGTCGGGACCGGATCACTCTCCTAATGCGTCCAAGATCCTTAGGGCCAATGTCTACTTGATTTTAAAATTAGGCTCTTGATTAGTGTGGTTTTTGGGGCGAAGGAAAGGGTGATGAAATCCCCCACCTTATCTTTTACGGGACAGCCCCTCCTTAGTAGCGTTTTGGAGTCCTAAATCTAGCAATCAACACTCCAAACAACGCTCAACTCACACTTGTTGCAATGCACTTCCTACTAACTAATGCATGTTCATACGAAATGCATGAATGAGAGTAGAAGGTGCGTACCTCACGCCAGCTCTCAGCAACAGAAAATAAAGCTAAGATAAAAGACAATCTAAATGCCTAAGTCACATACATGATGCATGACCTAAACAACAAGAATGCCTAATCTTTTGCTTTGAGTTTTAGGGTCCAAGTTGCTTAAAGGAGGTTTGATTATTGATCTGGGAACAATCTAAGAGTCATAACATGCCAAATTAAGTCCCAGACCACTATATCATATAAAGAAATACTCCAAAGAAATTTCGAGGTGAAATGAAACAACCAGACCGCCAACTGTCTTCTTCTCTCAAACCGCCTCCAAACTTCACCAGATGCTTCCCCTTCTCAATGTGAGTCTCCTGAAACAAAGAAAACTACAAGACAAAAATTAAATCCACTCGAATCGTCCAAACAAGAGTCTGGACTGGCACCTCCCCGGCAACGGCGCCAAAAACTTGTTGAACGTTTTATTTAAACCGCAAGTGCACGACCGCGATGAAGTGGTGGCAAGTACGGGTCGTCCTCAGGGAGGTGAGCAGCCTCTTGTTTGTATGAAGTCAAGTGGCAAAAATAGGGGGAGAAAGATTGATTATGCTACTCTACACTAAACTACGCTAAGAAGTATGAAATAAGAACGAAAGAAACAAACAATGAAATGACAACTAAGCTAAGAACAAAAGAAGAATGCTGGAATACAGAAATGGGAAACCCCCTAAGGGGTGGAGTGAGTGCACACATGCAAAGAGGTGGGTGTAGAATACATTCTTTAAGCACATGAAGGTGATGTTTATCAAGCATAGGAAGTGTCTAAATATTATGGCAAAACCTATCAATCTATTCACCAACTTAGTTGATTAACATTTACATATGCAAGTTGTTTATTTTAGAACCTAAACAAGCATGAGAGGTGTCTAATTATTTTGGCAAAACTCATCAAGTTATACATTCTATCCTAAACAAGCAAGCATACATTCATGTTTTATCAACACATCAAAAATAAAGCATTCATCCCATTCTCTAATGCATGTATGTACATCTACTCCACCCCCCAAAGGGGATGGAACTACTCACTAAACATTACACTAATTATTAAACTAAGCAAAGAAAGCATATTAAAACTAACCTAGAAATAAAAGACGATTAAACTAAAACATGCACAAACAATAAAAGAAGCATAAACAAACAATGAAAGAAACACAAAACATTATTGATAAAATGACTCACATTAAAAGTAGCATCCTCCTACTTTAGTGTGTGCTTCAAGGCCTCACTTCTAGTAGGAAGAATAGCCACTTAAAATATGGAGTGATTACAAAAGGAGGTGAAGAGTTCTATTTATAGGCATGGAAAAAGCTAATCCGGGACAATCCCCCGATGTGGGACTAAACAGATACCACACATAGCCTAAACATCCTCTAATACATGTGCTGGAGAAATTTGAGCGCATTTGGGACAAAAGTAACCGCCAATTAGCGGTCTTGGACCGCCAATTAGCGGTCTACAGTGTCCGGATCGCTCTGGAATTTCTTGTGGGCTTTTCTGTAAGGCTTTGTTGGTATTTGATGCATCTAGTTTGCATGTTGGAGCTCCGACCCGAATAGAATTGCCAAAATACTCCCCATGATGGTGAGGAGGATTCTGTTTTGCTCTTAGGTCCTTCGGTCTTGCATTCAGGTCCTTCTTCCTTGCATCTTGGTCCCCAGATCTCACAATTCAGTCCTTTTTCCCAGCTTTTGGGTCCTTTTATGCTTCATCTCTTCAAACCTATTTATTCCTGAAAACTAAACATAAAACTCATGACATAGCATAGTTTAGGCGAAAGATAATGGATATAAGATAAAAATATAAGCATGAAATGATGTCAATCAATTGTCTTGTATGCTTTAATGATATGATCTTATCTTAATTCATGTGGAGGCAAAGTTGGATTTAGTTTTATGATTTCATGCAATACATGTTGTGAGGAGTTTAATTAAACACACACACACACATCTTTTATATTCACATTATTTCTCTACCCTCTTTGGGGTTTAGTTTTGTTGTTTATCTTTAATTTCCTTTTGCATTCTAGTGTAGTTTAGTGTAATCAATCTTTCTCTCCTTTCTTTACCACTCACCTTCCCACAAACCAAACGTCGACACACCTCCCAGTGGACGACCCGTATTTACCACCACTTCAACGCGGCTGTGCACTTGCGGTTTAATATAAAAAAAAAATCAATCAAGTTTTTGGCACCGTTGCCGGGGAGGTGCTCTGTCCAGACCTTGGTTTGGACGATTCGAGTGGTTTTTAATTTTTTTTGTTTTCAGTTTTTCTTAGTTTCAGGGATCCTAGAGATCACGGGGAGGCTACTGGACGAGTTTGAGCACAAGAGCTTCAACAAGGACCACCAATCAGCAGTCTTGGACCGCCAGTTGGTGGCCTGGTGAGTGTTTTCGGCTCTCAATTTTCTTCTGGTAGTTGGTGCTTTCACTTTATATATCTGGGAGCACTATTTTGCATGTTGTAACTTCTAGTTTGCTCCTAGATCATTATACCAATCCCCATTAATCAACTTGGCCTTAAAATCCAAAGCAAAAGATTAGGCATTCTTATTTGTTTAGGTCACGCATCATGAACCTGACTTAGGCATATAGTCGTCTTTTCTTTTAGCTTTATCTTCAGTTGTTGAGCGCTGACGTGAGCGTACTTATTTCCTACACTCAATCATGCATCTTGTATGCCCATGCATTAGTTAGTAGGAATTGCATCAGGACAAGAGTGAGTTGAGCATTTGGATTGGAGTGATTGATTGCTAGATCTAGGATCAAAACACTATTAAGGAGGGGTTGTCCCATAAAAGATAAGGTGGGGGATTTCATCACCCTTTCCTTGGCCCCGAAAATCACTCTTAATTAAGACTTAACTAAAAGCAAGTAGACATTGTCCCTAGGATTTCGGACGCACTAGGAGAGTAATCTAGTTGAGACCTCCAAGGCCTGTTCGGCGTTGCCTACCTTGTCGATAGTAGGAGGTACTGTATATTTTTATAAGGAGGATCTGTATATTTTTATACACGAATTCGAGGAAGTATGCTCCATGTTCAAGCTTCAACAACTTGACGAGGATTCTGTCCGGTTGAGGATGATTTCTTTCGCGTTGAAGGATAACGTGAAGAAATGGATTTACAGCCTCCTGACGAGCTCTATTCGGTCTTGGGATGACTTCATGACCATATTTCTGAAGAGATTTTTCCCTCAAAGGAAAACTCAACAGATACGGCACCAAATACATCAAATGTATCAGACTGAGACCGAATCTTTTCATGGTTTCTTTAAGAGGTTCAAGGACCTTCTCCAGCAGTGCCCTCATCATGGACTTGAGCTATGATAGTTGTGCCAGATTGTTTATGAGGGCCTCAACTACAACACCCGCACATTGTTGTAGTCGATGTGTTAGGGTGACTTCCAAATGAAACCCATCGATGAGGCATGGGACACTTTTGAGTTAATGGCTGAACGCACCTTTGAGTAGGACACCATGAGAGAGCCACCAGCCGCCAAGTCTTCTGGTCGAGCTGGATCATATCAAGTTGAGTCATCTATCGCATCTGAGGCGAAAATAACTGCTCTCATGCGTAGGATTGAGAGTTTAGAGTTGGACCGAGCCCCTGTAGCTCAGGTCGCTACTCCCTGATGTGGTAGGTGTGGACTTACAGGCCATGATGACGTGGAATGCGCTTACGCTCCAAGGGATATTGAGCATGCAAATGCGATGTATCAACAGAGGCCCAGTTGACTCGTACAGTCACTCCTACAACCCGAGATGGCGTAACCATCCTAACTTCTCTTGGGGGCCTAGTGGGGGTAACGGTCAGAGCTCGCACGCTCAACCTCAACCTCCACCTTATCCACCTCCATGCCCATCAGCGACCTACCAACCTCCACATCAGAGGTCTGAGAACCATAATTACCAACCTCCTCAGACCTCATCGTCGGGTTATTCTAACCAAACTCCACCACCCCAATGGGTTGACTCGAAGGACCCCAATCTAGAACAAACCCTTCGAGCGTTCATTCAGAGCACACAATCCATGTTTGTGGCCAGCAACAATTTGGTCAAAGCATTGGAAATACAAGTTAGCCAGTTGGCTAATCAGCTCCATGAACACAAGAAGAGTCAATTACTGAGTCAACCCGAGGTGAATCCTTAGGGTACCCATTCTCAAGGAAGGCCACCTGTACCTCAGGCTACCTCTGAACCGACCCATCATATTAATGTGATTCATACTTTGAGGTCTGGTAAGGAGATGGATAACCACATTGGGGTGCCTTCCTTCTCATCACCATCTCTTGGTGTCACCAGACCTGCGGTGATACTTGCATCTCTGAGGGAATCGAATCCAGAGGTTCCCTCCACCAATACTTCAGGAAGGAGCCTGATCCTGAGGTTCCTTCTACATTTCCTTCGACAATGGGGCTGAACCCTAAGGTCCCCTTGTCTCCTTTTGTGTCAAAGGAATCAGATTCTCAGGTCCCCACTCATGCTTCTTTGGTCCAGAATTCTGATGATCCTTCGTATCCTTATGCCCCGAAGGTGCCATTCCCTGAGCACCTTAAAAAGAAAACCTCTGATCAGCATGACAAAATGCTTGAGATGTTTCGGCAAGTTAAGGTGAGCATCCCTCTATTGGAGGTGATTCAGCAAATGTCACCTTATGCCAAGGTTTTCAAGGACTTATGCACCAAGAAGAGAAAAACTCATGTTCCAAAGAAAGCTTTTCTTGTGGCTAACGTAAGTTCTTTGTTGGCACAACCCATGCAAGTCAAGTACAAGGACCCTGGCTGTCCTACTATCTCTTGTGTGATTGGTGATGTATCCATACATCGAGCCTTATTGGACCTTGGTGCATCTGTTAATCTTCTACGATATTCTGTCTACGTCCACCTCGGTCTTGGAGACCTCAAACAAACAAAGACCACTCTTCAATTGGCTGATAGGTCTATGAAGAAACCGAGGGATGTGGTGGAAGATGTGCTGATCAAAGTGGGAGAGTTCATTTATCCAGTCGACTTCTTTGTCTTGGATACTAAACCTGTGCCAAACCTACTTGGACAAATTCCTGTCATTCTGAGCTGACCATTCCTTGCGACTTCCAATGCATTGATCAATTGTCGTAATGGTCTGATGCACTTGACTTATGGTAGTCAATGCGCTGATTTCAACATCTTCACCATCGGAAAAAAGCCTGGTGCCTTCAATGACCCTCTTGGGGTCAACCTTATCCACGGTTTGGATGTGGTTGAAGTGGAAGGCACCTTCAAGTACTTCATAGAATTGTTCGATGGAGATCCTGAAGGTGGTGAAGATGTTTCTCCTGGGCTGGGACAAGAAGGTGCCTTATGTTCTGATTACGTGGCCTCAGTGCCACCTCCTTTTGATCATGTGGCCCTTGAGCCACATCCTTTTGATCATGTGGCCCTTGAGCCATAACCTTTGGATCACATGGCCCTTGAGCCACATTCTTCTGATCATGTGGCTCTTGAGCCACAAGATACCATTTTTATGGCCTCTGGCCACATGTTGTATCTGCTGAGGACCCCATGTGGGTTAAGAATCAACCACCTGATACCCTTCAACCTGATAGAGGTTCACCTCTCATTCATGCCTCCTATCTTGCTCACTCTCAAGAGGCATCAAACGACCACAACGCTTATAAGGGTATCATGTGGTCAAGCAATTCTGTTTTGTATGTCACGAGCCCATGCATGTGCATTTTTGGCTCGAGAGATGGCGGGTTCCCATTTGATGTCCCTTGACATATGAAGATGGGATACCATTTTTGTACATAGTTTAAAAAAAGAAAAAAAAGAACAACTCCTTCAGTGAGCATCGATTGTTGTGGGCTCCAAGCCTTGAGTATTTGGGCCCCATTTCTTTCACGTATTTGTATCCCTTCTTTAGCATCTCATAGGTTTTGAGGCAGTTTGGGTTGTGTCCATCAACATAGCCATGCACTTCCCTTTGTACTTCATGTTGGTGAGGTCTTTCCTCTTTCATGCATAATTCCATGTAGTATCTTGCTCGCATTCATTGACGACAATGCATGAAGTAGGTGTGGGGGGTGTTTTACATGTGTACATAGTCGAGTCTTTTCTTTTGATTTTGTTTTCTTTTATTTGGATTGTTAGGGTCATGTTAGTGTGCTGCATTTAATATCGATATATCTGCTTGCCATGATCCTTGGGTGACTTGTCTTCTTTTGCTTGCCTAGTGCTTAAAAATTTTCACATTTCTTTCAAAATTTTCATGTGTTTGCGAAAGAAAAAGTTTTTTGGGTTTTGCGTGTGTTGAGCATGTGCAAAACCATTGAGAGGCAAAGTAAAACAAAAGCTCCCAAAATTGTCTTGAACTTGATGCATTAGGATATCTAGTATTGTGGCTTTAGGATTTATCCAGTCGTTAGGATGCACCCCAATTTTCCCTTGGGGGTGAGTAATCATAGGACTTCAGTGATCAAACATTTAAAGAAGTCCACCCGGAACCTAGTAAGTCAATAATTCGTGTCTGTTAACTTAAGGAAGTTTGTTGTAGTCAAGGACCCTTGAAATCTTGTTGTAAGACATTAAGTGTAGGGGTTTTGGTTCATGTGTAGATAAGAAATAAGTGAGTAGGTGTTCTCTCTTCTCGCACAACTCCTATCACTCGGGAAAGAAGGTCTGAGGGGACTTTGTGCCTGGTGCTTTCGAGTCATCTGACTTGGGATGCGCCGACCGAATTCCCGTTACACGGGTGGTAGGGATTGCCCTATGTGGAGATTTGGGGAAAGGTGTACGTGATAGTGTAAGTCCTCATGGGAAATGATGCACGAAACCTGACCCTGGGAGAATGAAACTCCAACTAATAAAAAGAAAAAAAATGATGAAAAGAAAAAAAGAAAAAAAAATGGTAATGCAAATAAGAACCTTAATGGACTTTACACTTTGTATCACATGAGGATGTTGAGGTTGTCCATGTCTTTCACTTAATTCCTTATTTAACTTGCACGAATGATTCATTAGGTTAGGTGTGTGGAGTGATTACCTATATAGAGTCGGCCCGTAGGATTACCGCGTCCATTGATCGACAATATTTGTCCAACGAGTCGAGTGTCTAGATTGAATAATACATCTTCTGCGGATTTTGTGGGTATATCCGCTGAAAACCCTCAGGAGACAACACTCCTCCTTGGCGACAAGGAGGTTTAACGGTTTGTTGCACGTGCTATGTGCAACCGTGATTCCTACGAAAGTGAGTTAGGATTTCTTGTTTCTCGTTTGTTTTTCTCTTTCTTTGTTTTGCTCGGGACTAGAAAAAACTTAGGTGTGGGGGTATTTGATTGACAACATTTCATGCTTATATTTGTATCTTATCTCCATTATCTTACACCTAAGAAATGCTACGTAACGAGTTTTATGTTTGAATTTCAGAAATAAAGTGATTTGAAGAGAAGAGACATGAAAGGACCCAAAAGAAGGAAAAATGACTTAATTGTGGGACCTAGGGATTAAGATGCAAGGGAGAAGGACCTGAACGTAAGACCGAAGGACCTAAGAGAAAAATAGGAAACTCCCACCATCATGGGGAGTATTTTGACAATTCGATTCGGGTCGGAGCTCAAACAAGCAAAGTAGATGCATCCAAGACCAACAAATATACCAAGAAAAGCCCAAAACAATTTTCAACGTGATCTGGATCCTGTAGACCGCTAATTGGTGGTCTGGAACCGCAAATTGGCGGTCCGGATTTTCCCGGACCCGCTCAAACTTTTGGAACGTGTGTACTAGAGGATGTTTAGTCTATTTTTGGTATTGGTTTAGTCCCACATTGGGGGATTGTCCTAGTTTACCTTTTTCTATGGCTATAAATAGAACTCTCCCTCCTCTCATATATCCATCTCTCTCTTTGGTGGCCATCTTCCCTACTAAGAGCGAAGCCTTGAAGCAAAACTCTGGTGGAGGAAGGGCTACTTGTAATTGACTGAGTACAGAATAGATGTTTTCCTTTAATTGTGTTGTTTCTCTATTAGGTTAATTTCCTTTAATGTGCTTGCTTGGATGCTTGTTTTGTTTTATGTAATTTCAACTTCTTTAATATATCTTGCTTGATTAGTGTATTTTCATTTCAGTATAATGCTTCATTTTGTTAATGTAGATAGTGTAATGAGTAGTGAGTAGTTCCATCCCCATTTGGGGGTGGATAAATATGTGATATGATAATGTAGTGTATTAGGTGTGTGTTATCTTAATCCCTTGAGCCTTATATGATTTCCATAACCATCTAATGGGATTTCACTCTTATCTTTGATAGGCTAATGCCCTTGAATGAAGCTTAGCTTATGCTTAGAGTAGTGTACCTATTTTATGGGGAATGATAAGGTGAGGATATGGATGGAATTAATATTGGAAACACAATTTGTAGTGTATGTACTCTTGTTGCCTTTTGCCTTGGTTAATGTCTTGTATGTTTTATTGATATTTGTTATCTTAATTCATGTGGAGGCATAGTAGGGTCTAGTCTTTATACATATGTTCATTTAGCTTTATTCCAATTATTGTCTTGCATGCTTGAATGATATGATCTTATCTTAATTCATGTGGAGGCAAAGTTGGATTTAGTTTTATGATTTCATCCACTACATGTTGTGAGGAGCTTAATTAAACACACACACGCACATCTTTTATATTCACATTATTTCTCTACCCCCTTTGTGGTTTAGTTTTATTGCTTATCTTTCATTTCCTTTTGCATTATAGTGTAGTTTAGTATAATCAATCTTTCTCTCCTTTCTTTACCACTCGCCTTCGCACAAACCAAACGTCGACACACCTCCCAGTGGACGACCCGTATTTGCCTCCGCTTCAATGTGGTCGTGCACATGTGGTTTAATATAAAACAAATCAATCAATCATCACTCAAGTCAAGAGGGGCAATGATAATCTTTTGACATATGATCTTTTCTGGCACAAGTCATATATAACAAACTAATATCTTTATCACTATCAGTAATGATAGCTTTTGATAATAATCAAATTATACACTTCTCATGTGAAAAGATATAGGTATTGTATCTGAGGACTCAAAGGCATAATGAAAACATTAACGACACAAACATAATTCCATAATGTTTCATTATTAGGTCTATTCAATATACAAAAGAAAACACCTTCAATTTCATATACCCGTGTTGTTAAAATATTTGTAAGCTACAATACCTTTTATCCAACATGACAATCTTGTCTTGGTAATTAATGTCCCATGTTTATCACCATGACTGTCAATTACTTTTGATTTATGTAAACCATTATCTTTTAGAACACATTCCTGAAGGAACATTAATGAAGACGAATACATTAATAAAGGAACAAAATGATTATACACTCAATTCATAATAAAAGACATATAAAAGAATACTTTTAGAACACACATTCCTTTCAATACGAGTAGTGGTTCGAAGTGAACCGCTTAGGACACCTGAAGGGCCAACAAGAGGGGTTGATCTTATTCCTTCTGTCGGTCATCAATTTGAAGTGCAATGGAATGAGGACTTCATCGCGGTCAGACCATGTGGAGAGTGTTGGTTTTTTTGTCTTAATTTGTGTTTTGATGATTTAATCAATCTAATCTTAACCACTATAGAATATAGTGTAGCACACATATTTCATAGCATATATATTGATTTGCGCTAACATCTACAAGTGATCAAGACTCAAGGAAGAAATGAATTCAAGTGAAGACATGTAATCAAGCTATTATAGACATGTAATTTTATATTTCTTTTGAGTCTTAGGAATTTATGTAATCTTGAGTATAGAAGAGTTAAAATTCATTCACATAGACACTAGGTTCCTTATAAAAGTCACACACAAAATCTGGAAATCACTAAACCCGAACAAGTTCTGCCTGTGCAAATTCGGTCGACTGAACCACCTCCGTTCAACCGAATGATCAATTATCCAATAGTGATTCAAATAGCTCGACCAGTCGATCGTAACTTTTCGGTCTACCGTCTACATGTGTCATTTGACTGTTAGACTTATCATTTTATACCAACGGTCGTATCCACAATTTTATCCATACCCTAAAAATACAAGTGACCACCGGTCGACCGTGGAACTAGATTCGGTCGACCGAACATAAACATTTTGACAACCCCATAGAGCTTGTTAGTTTTTGTTTGACCAAACCAACCATTTTGTTCGACCGTTAACTTAAGTTATAGCCAATTTTCATTCGACCGTCCCCTGTTTGGTTGACCGTTTCATTTTTGGACTGTACTGGATTCATTTATGGACAACCATTCGGTCGACTGAACTTACCCAGAATAGTGTGTCATATTCTTCTGTTTTGTGTTTCTTACACAATCACCTACCACACTTGCCCCCAACGGCTATAACACCTTAGGAGCTTATAAATAAATGATTGAATACTTTGTTTAGACAATTCTCCCACTTCTAATTGTCCTATACTTGTTTAGGTAGAGATCAACGTTGAAATTAATTAGAATTAGGGCCCATCGATCCTAACAGAGAGAAGTTGAACACGACATTGGCATTGTTAGCCAAGCAACCTGAGTTATGGCCACTACATTTTAAGATGCCACATCAAAGTCGTCAAGCATTTAAGATTCGTGGGATCTTCTTGTGGAAAGTCTTCGTATTTGTTTTAGATCTAATACATGAACGTTAATATGAGGTACTAACAAATATTTATATGTCATTCGTATGATCGTTTCGATATGGGAAATTGTTTAAATGCTTGGCACTACTGCTTTCAAATGATTAGCGATTTTTTGAGAGATTGCCGATATTCGGTAAAGAAGAGATAATACATGCCTTTCAAGACCAACAGAGTGCGTGTTGCATATTTGACCCCGAGAGGTGATCCAAGGGTTCATCTTGACCAATTCATCATTTAGTGTGATGAATGTAACACTAAAAATGCAAATGTATTAACATTTTTGGTCTTTAAACATTTGATTTTGTACTTCTAATATCACATCTTAACGTTCAACTATTTTCATTAATTGTAGAAAAACTCCTTAATGAATAGTATCAATCGTGGTCGCAACAAGATGAACCACAAGACGGGATCAAAAACCTTTGCGAACAAGGCAAATTTTTATGTAAGTTTTAATATTATTTAGTTGTTTGAATATTTTGGTTTTAATACATAGTTAGACAAATATGGATTTTTCACAATCTTTATTATTGCATCCTAATTATTTAACATTATTTGATTTTTATTAAATAATTAGATAGATGAAAATCAACACACCTCTCACAAAAATTGAGAAGATGGTTATGTGTTATACAAATCAACCAAAAATTGTACGTTTTAACTTTTTACAAGTCCAAATTAAGTGTTAATTTGAACTTTTAATTGTAAGTCTGGTACTCTTTTTAGGTTGAGATATAAGAATTGGTTAGCCAAAAATTGACATAGTAGACATTGTCTCAAGGGCAAGGTGAGTGTTGTACGTTGAAAGCTCATGAGGTGATTGAGAATGAGGTACTAGAAGAAGTCTTGGGAAAAGAGAAGACAAAACGTGTGCGTAGTGTTCGCATTGGAGCCTACAAGATAGGAAAGAAGTCAAGTGGTCTACGTAACAGCCTGTCCATGGACCATCTTCAGACCAAGATTTCACAATGCGAATCAATTGTAAGTGTGTAGTTAACTTTGTAGGTTTATTTTACCAGTTCATTATGTGTAAAATTATATTAACATGCATTGCAGGAGGAACATGAGAAGTTGAAAGCTCAAGTCGCTAAATTGATGGCGACTCAGTTTAAGGAAATCAAGTATATGTATGATGAATGTGTAATTTGTTGTTTTAATTTCCTAAAATAATATATATGTTTAAGATTGGTCAAGTAATGAAAATCTACTTTTTTACAGAGTGGTGACATCGATACATATTCATAGCATGAGGATGAACCATCGACGGATCCAACTTCTTCTGAGCTGTAGTTGGTATACATATGTTGTTTTATATATAGTTGTGTAACTTATGTCTTCTTTCAATAGACTTTGACTTCTTTTTTTATATATGTACAACTTATGACTTGATATATGAATTAGACTTAGACTTGATATTGACATATAATTCATGACTTAGACTTCGACTATTATAACTTAGACGTCGACATGTATTTCACATTATGCATTCTAATTTATCACAATGTGAATGTATGTTATTGTGTTAATGTATGTGAATGGACAAGTCTTTCAAATGGATATCTTGGTTTCATTTTTATTACAGAATCTCTAAACTCGATATGGGTTGAATCATGAATATATTAACTATTTTTCCCCTATTTTTCCCGATGGAAATTCCGTCGTCAAAAGATTCTGGGGCTGCTTATTGCCGACAGAAATAGTCAACTACATTTTCTATTTCAGAAATAGCAATAGTTGATTGTTCAAATTTTGGAACAATCATGCGATCCGTTTCGTAAGGTTTATTGCTGGAATACAACCCTTATATAAATACTCAAAATTCGTTACGCCACCAAAGCAGACATTGTTAATGTATACTTCATTCATCTACAAAGGGGTCTGTTGCTGAAATGCAATTTATTGGAACCAAAATTTTCTAGTGGAGAAATTGAGGGATTCATCCAGCTTAAATTTCTTTGTGGTTTTTTATTAAAAGTATGAAGATTTGTTTTGAAGTTGTGTTTTAGTTTGAGGAAAGATGTCTTAGGTCTTTAAAAGCTAGTGATTCAAATTCATATATAGCAATAGGTTGGTTAGCATGAAGTCGGTCTACATTGGCGGTAAGATAGCCGTCACAGACAGTTTAGACGTCCATGTTGATCTTGGAGGTGATTGCGGGCATGTCACCATGATCTCGTGCATCTTCAACTAGACTTGGGGAAAGTAGCATTTGTGTGGTGGAAGGAGCTGAAGAAGCGTAGGCAGGTTATGAGAAGGAAGAAGTGGTAGTTGTCGCCAATCAAGGGTGTAGAGGGACAAAATTTTCAGGTATTGTGGAGAGTTAAAAAGGAATAGAGAAGTCATTGCTTGAATTGCCAAGGGCAAAATAAGAAAGTTGAAAGGAACACTCTATTCTCTTTTTAAAGAGGTATAAGATAATCTATAAATGCAAAATCTTGTCATTCTTTGATAAATTTGAAATTCTGTAAATAATATGTGGTCGTTTTATTTTTTCTAAATTTTAAGCTTCGTTTTTATAATGGTCATTGAAGGTAACATGCTCATATTTTGACTATTTGAGTCAAATATCATGTTAAATATTTTGGAAGTGCTTGTTTTCTTGTTGTGTTTCATTTATTTTGTATGATGATATTTGTAATAGAAAATTAGTTCTGTACTTATTTTGCATGGATCTCTTATTCATGTTTTGAACTTTGGTTATTTTTCTATTATATTACTATTATTTTTTTGTATTTTTGAAGGAAAAAGACAACTCGAAGAAATATTCTGCTTCCGAATGTGAAGATACAATAATTGATTTAGTGAATGAATTTCATCGTTATATGTTGTTTATCGTGTTTGGGGTATTGAATCGGATCGAAGACAAAAAAAAGGAAAAGACATATCACAATTGACTTGGGACGAAGCGGTCAAAAAATATTTAAAAATTGGAATGTTCCTCGAGAATTTGCATTGGATAGAAACGCGTGGAAAAAGACGATTCACGTGCCTGAACCGTGATTCCTTAGAGTTTCATTTCTAGCCTACCCCAACTAGTTTGGGATAAAAAGCTTTGTTGTTGTTGTTGTTGATGTTGTTTATCGTGGAGGAGATTCGTTGGTTTCATGTTAGTGAACTCATCTTCTGATTATTTTTGTGATTTGATGGTCCTAATATGTCTTAGTGGTATGATTCTTTGTTGCTATTATTTCAGCTTTTAGAATTATGGAATTCTCAGTCTTGTGACCTTTATCAAAGATTTCCCCTTTCAGACAGAACAATATACGGCGGTCGATTGGTATTGTCATGTAAGTTTCTTCTCAATTAGTCTCGACTACTTAACGTGTCTAATAAAAATTTATTTCAGCTGTTTGTTGAGTAGATTCCTCATCTTGCGAGAAATGCGAACTTCATTCAGGTGGCAATTATTGATTGATTCGCACTAAAAGACTGATCACGTACATGGGAATGGGGTGCTTGGTAACCCTTACTAAATGTGAATATGTGATTACCGGACTTGTTTACGTTTCTATGTCTCGTTTGCATTCGGATAGTCATTTGACCTTGTCTAGGCTGAACGAAATGTTACAGAATCTATGAAAGAGTTTGATCTAAGTTCGTACTTTAAGTTGTCTTTAATAAAGATTTCTTCTTGATCTCTTCTAACTTGATGGTGTCGTTGGTGCTACATATCTGATACCACCTTATTGTCCAAAAAATATAACTGTTATTTATTCTTGGTATAATTATTAATACTTGCAAATGTCCTATGCTAAACCCAAAATCAGATAAAGCCATGTAGATTGGACAATATACATTGTATGGGTCTTTGTTAATCTTTTTGGGAACCCTTAAAAAATAAATACCAATGCTTTTATTGCATTTTCAGTACAAAAATCTTCCATTTTGAAATATGATTTACATGTTTGATCTAATGACCACTAATCTAATCCTAATAGTTCTACTAAAGAGAGGTGTGTAGCAGAAACAAAGAAGACAACAAGTAAACCACAAGAAGATCGGAGAGTTTTATAAAGGATCGACACCCTAATCAGGTACTAGTCATCTCTGGAAAGTCTCGTTCAACCACTACGAGCCCTCACCATTTTACTAGTTTGTTCTCTTTTTCGGGCCGAGAGCAAGCCATTAGAAATCAAGCTCGCGAACAACCTCGCTGAACTTGATTATTCCTCTCTTGATCAGGAATGAAGCTTCCACCTGAAGTTTATAGGAGTGAAATCATTGATCTACACGCTAAGCTTGAGCACACTTGAGTAGGACAAGATTTGAGAACACAAGTAGTGGTGAATTTAGGCTTGAGTGTGTGGAGTGGAATATTGAAGTTGGAAATGTTTTTCTCAAAGCTATGGATCAATAAAAAGGTAAGAGATGTCTTAAATTAAGGTTTGAAAACCTATATATATGCTCTAAGTTCCATAAAACCGTTGGGGCTAAAGACAAAAAGATAAAGAAACAATTGACAAAAGATAGCAAAAGTAATCTGCCATTGTATGCCAATTGATCAACCTTGTTCGATATGGTTCAACCATTCACTTAACATGTAAGTAAATGGTCAAACAAATATGTATAATAGTTAGAGCAACACAATGTAAACTAGGAGTATGAATACTAGACATTAAGGATATGGTCGACCGGTAGGACAAAAATGGTCGAACGAAAACAAGAAAAGGTATTGTCCAATTTTAGATATGATTTGGTTGACCATTAGTTGTGGTCTGATCGACCTAAGGTCTGGGGTCCGAATTGGGTAAATGTGTATCCTTCAAGACAGTCGTTGGAGAACAATGACAAGAACAACAACAACAACAACAACAACAACAACAACAAAGCCTTTAATCCCAAACTAGTTGGGGTAGGCTAGAAATTGAAACTCTAAAGAGTCACGGTTCAGGCACGTGAATTGCCTTCTTCCACGCGTTTCTATCCAATGCAAATTCCCGAGCCACATTCCATTCTTTGAGATCTCTTTTGACAGCTTCCTCCCAAGTCAATCGTGGTCTACCTCTGCCTTTTTTTGTATCTTGGACCCGATTCAATACTCCTCTTCTTATAGGTGCCTCCAAAGATCTTCTTTGTATATGTCCAAACCATCTTAGTCTGTGTTGTATAATTTTCTCTTCCATTGGAGCAACTCCAACTCTCTCACGAATGTCTTCATTTCTAATCTTATCCAGTCGCGTATGGCCACACATCCACCTCAACATCCTCATTTCAGACACACTCATCTTTTGTATATGTTGTCTTTTAGTGGCCCAACATTCCGCACCATATAACATTGCAGGTCTTATTGCGGTTCTATAAAACTTTCCTTTTAACTTAAGTGGAATTTTCTTGTCACATAAGACACCTGAGGCTTGTCGTCATTTCATCCATCCTGCTCTAATCCTATGATTAACATCTTCATCGATCTCCCCATCTTTTTGAAGTATTGATCCAAGATATCTAAAAATATCTTTACTACGTACCACTTGCCCATCTAATAGAATCTCCTCCTCCTCGGTATTAATGGTATTGAAACAACACTTCATATATTCAGTTTTAGACCTACTTAGTTTAAAACCTTTTGTTTCTAAATTATTTCTCCACAACTCAAGTTTTCTCTCCACACCTACCCTACTCTCGTCAATTAAAACTACATCATCCGCAAAAAGCATACACCATGGAACATCACCTTGTATATCTTTTGTCACCTCGTCCATTACTAAAGTAAAGAGATATGGACTTAAAGCTGAACCCTGATGAAGTCCAATCTTAATCGGAAAAGCTTTAGTCACACCATCACAAATTCTAATGCTAGTTTCAACTCCTTCGTACATATCTTTAATTAAATTCACATATTTTGTTGATACATTCTTCTTCCCTAGGGCCCACCACATAACATTTCTTGGGATTCTATCATATGCTTTTTCCAAATCAATAAAAATCATGTGTAGATCTTTCTTTTGTTCTCTATATCTCTCCATAAGTTGTCTAATAAGAAATATGGCATCTATCATTGATCTTCCAGGCATAAAACCAAATTGATTATCTCTAACACATGTCTCTTTCCTTAGACGGTGCTCAATTACTCTTTCCCACAATTTCATAGTATGACACATGAGCTTTATACCTCTATAGTTAGTACAACTTTGAATATCTCCTTTATTCTTGTAAATTGGCACCAAAGTACTTTTTCTCCACTCATTTGGTATTTTATTTTTCTCAAAGATACTACTAAACAATCTAGTTAACCACGTTACTGCTTTATCCCCAAGACATTTCCACACCTCAATCGGGATCTCGTCTGGTCCTAATGCCTTACCAACTTTCATCCTTTAGGACCAGACGAGAAAACTACTCAAAAAACAAAATTTTAAAACCAAGGAACGGATCAGATCGCATACGATCAAGAGTGGAATAATGTATGTGATACATTATGTATGTGATTGGACTAATGTGGTTTGGCACAAGTATCACATACCCAAGTATGCACTTACGCTTTGGAGAGTCGTGTGAGGACGGCTGATCACAAAGGCACTTATGCGAGCGAGGGGAGCAAACCATGACCCTCGTTGTGTATTATGTGAGGAAAGACATGAGGATATGGCACACCTATTCTAGGAATGCCGCTTCACCCGACAAGTATGGGTACAAATGTTGAGAATACTACAACTGGACACTAATGCAGATCTCCCTCTTGCTGTGGAATTGGAGAGACTGCAAAGGATGCGAGGGTCCAAGCTACAACAGGCCACCACGAGACTTGCTCTAGCTGCAACCATATATGAGTGTTGGCAAGAGAGAAAAGGGTGGATCTTCAAAAGAGAGAAGCGTCGATTCGAGGATGTGGGCACACTTATAATGGATGTGGTGCGGATGATGAACACGAGGATTAAGGAACTTAGAGGCGATTCTGAGGCTTTAAGATTGTATGCGAGTAATTGGGGATAGCTGAAACACCCTTATGGTGGTGCGTTGTATGTTGTTTAGAGGTAAATTCTAGTTATGGACCGAGCATGACTCGAGGGCTGTAATAGATAAATTTTGGTAGGTTGTAAATGGTTACATAGATCAATACATTAGAGGTGATGCCTCCCTTTTGCTTTGCAAAATTAAAGTATGCATAATGCAAGTATATGTGTAATGTATCAGATGTGTTTGACCTAATTTGATTTTGATTAAGAATAGATTAATTAAATCACCAAAATAAATAAGACCTCAAACCCAACATTACATGCTCAAGTTTAATACTCAATTATTTTTCAAAGTTGTATGCGTAAAGTTAAATACTCAATTATTTTTCAAAGTTGCATGCCACAACATGAATATTGTGATGAAAATCCTCTAAACTTAAAAACAAAGAGTGTCTTCTCCTCCACAACCCCTCAACGTGTCTTCTCCTCACCAAATCCACTACTCAAGCTCTGGTCTCGACGTCAGTTGTTCGTTGATGTGGTGTCGCCTCCAGTAGTTAACAAATCTCGGATGTGTCCCTCTTTATGTCACGACACAAAGACACTGACTTCACCTCTCTCATATGTTTGCTCTTTATCTCTACTTCTCTTCGTTCTTTACTATCTAGATTTGGTATTATGGTTGCTGGAAGAAATTTAGGTTAATATTTTTTTGGCTTATATGGCATTTCATGTCAAATTTAGGTTTTATGGTTGTGTGAGTTTGTTTTTAAATTTGGAGTCGTATGAGGGCAATACCATGGTTGATTCATTGGTTACATTTGTAGTGATACTTAAATAGTTAGGTTTTTTCTCTAGTTTGTAGTTCTTACAAGTTTTGTCTTTTTCAGGTACATGTATAGATCGTTGGCTTGATAGCCTCATTTAGCTTATTTTTGATGATTGGCAAACCAATATGATGTGTTCTTCCAATTAACATATCACAAAGATTCATTGTCAAATTGAAAACATATTGTATAACCTTAACATTGTAAGTGCTCAAATTAAAGATCTAATCAACCCAACATTTGTAATGAAAACTTAAGGAGAAGATACGTAAATTTCATTTTTTTAGTCTTAAGATCAAATGTACACTTGATGCATCCAAGCAAAATCTGACAGAATCATATGACCGAATAACTTTCAGTCAACTGAGTTCCTCTTGATAGTGGCATTCTAACGTTTACTGGAATCTCTAGTTCGAACAATCGGACCCCTTGTAGTCATTCGAAATCCTTGGATCAATAAATTCCAAATCCTTACTGAAATCTTTATTGGGTTTTTTTACTTCCGTACCGATCTAAAGTTTGGAAATTGGTAACATACTCATGGTTCTGCGAAAATTGGACGTGTATGTAGGATCGTGAATGCGACTTAGTTCTAATCGATTTTAAGCTAGTTACCTACTTGTTTAAACGATTAATGAATGCAAAATGGAATTAAAAACAAACAAGCAAGTAAAAAGGAAATATTAGGAACCACAAGAAGACGGGGGATTTTTATAGAAGTTCAGCACCCAACCCGGGTCCTCGTCCTCTCTTGCAAAACCTGCAGGACCCAATTTAGAAGAAGTTCGGTCGACCAAATCGGGTAGAACAGTCGACCGTTTGCCAATTTTGAACAATGTTCGGTCGACCAAGAAGGGTACGGTCGAACAAAATAGGCTATAACTTAGGTACACTTAAGTTAACGGTCAAACACCAAGTATGGTTCGGTCGACCGTAAACTTCCAGACTCTACGGGGTTGACAAAAACGATCAAATTCGATAGACCGAAACAAGGTCCACGGTCGACCAAAAACTTCCACCCAGTTTGCTTTTGTCGAGACATTTAGGTTCGGTCGACCGAAATAGGTCCACGATCGACCGATGGCAATTGTATTTTGAGGTATGAATGAATAATTAGAATACGATTGTTGCTATAATACGACAACCCTAACGGTCAGAAAAATATGTTTATTTGGTCGACCGAAAAGGTCAGAACGGTCTACCGATCGGGTAGTAAAATTCACTCTAACTAAATGGAAACAAATGGTCGACCGAAATGACTTTGCCAGACTTTTCTTAGTGAATTTCTGTCTAAGTTTGGGTGATCTATTGAAGTCAAATTAATGTGAAATTTTGTGTGTGACTTCTATAGAGAACGTAATGTATATGTGAGTGGTTTTTAGCTCAAGTATTCTCAATTATACACAATTCCTACGACTCAAAAGAAATCAAAATCACACGTCTTCAATATAGCTTTAATTACATGTCTTGACTTCATTTCCTTTCTTCCTCGAGTCTTGGTCACCTGTAGAGATTAGAACAATACAATATATATGAAATGCAATTGTGCGCTACTCTACATTGATTACAATTAAGATTAGGTTGACTAAAAAATCAAAACATAGATTAAGGCCAAAAAGCCAACAATGTACCTATCAAATAAACTTGTAATTGGCCTCCTTCCTATCCGTCACAGTGGGTCCTGCAATTGTGTGACGCCGTTTACATTTACCGTAACGTGCTATTATTTTTCATCGGGTTTTTTGCTTCCATACTGATCAAAATTTTGGAAATTGGCAACGTACACATGGTTCTGTGAAAATTGGATGTGTACCTATCAAATAAACTTGTAGTATAAGATATCAACTTGCATTATCACTACATTGTTCTTAAGTTATTTTTGGTTGAAGATTGGCAGCAATATGGCTCATTCTTGGATGCATTTTAGGGCTCATTCTTGGTTGCGCTTCAACCTGCATTATCTCTGAGATTCTCTAGAATTTTACAAGTCATTCTTGGCTGCATTATCACTGAATTGTTCTTGAAGTTTACTACTCATTCTTGGCTGCAATTTGGGCTAAATTCTTAAGTTGTTTTTGGTTGAAGATTGACTACGTACAATTTGGATCATTCTTGGATGCATTTTAGGGCTCAATCTTGGCTGCACTATGACCTGCATTATCTCTAAAATTATCTTAAATTTCACTACTCATTCTTGGGTGCAATTTAGGCTAAATTCTGAAGTTTGTTTTAGTTGAAGATTGGCTACAATTTGCTCAATTTTCGATAGGTACCCGTCCAATTTTTGTAGATTCATTAGTACATAGCCAATTTCCAAACTTTTGATCGATACGGAAGCAAAAGAACATGATAAAAATAGAGACACATTACAGGAAACATAAACAACGTCACACGATTGTGGGACCCACTGTTGGATAAGTATGATGCCAATTACAACTTTACTTGATAGGGACATGTCCAATTTCCACATAACCATGGATACGTTGCCAATTTCCAAAGTTTTGATTATTATGGAAGAAAATACTCAATCTTTATTTCAGTCAACCCACACCTATTCAGTGACTAGTAGCATATCATATAGTGCAATCAATGTTATATCATTTATTTTACTCAATATTTGTACTAATCGGGTATTTGTTTCTTACATTTTAGGGTATAGGTAATAAGAAAGATAAATGAAGTGAAAAAGACCTAAATTCAAAAAGTATTTGAAAGGTTACTGAACTTGTTTGTAATGCTCAATGACCATATTGCAAGTTAGGAATGACCTAGGTGAAAACCTAGAGGGACCTGATCATAAAGAGAATATGTTGGTTGCAAAAGTCCACAATCTCATGAACCTGCGGTGTAGTTCTATAATTAAGACAAAAATGACTCCAGGCGATGGACCAGGGCTCAACCTAAGGTGCACTAAAGAAAACTTAACACGTTGGAGAAATTCCAGACGGATATGGGCAGTCGGATCAGACAATGGAGGATATTTATCTTCTATTGGTGGATCCCCCAGTCTGTTTCACCCCTTATTTCCAGTGGATTGGGTAGTCGGGTCAAAGCAGTCTGGAACATCTAGATCTGATTTTCAGTCGTCTAATTGCGCCAAAATTAATCCAGATCCTCTAATCTTTTATAATTACACTTATAATCCCCTTCCTCTCATCTTCTTTCTTCTCCTCACTAGCTTAGGTTTATTTCTTGTTTAGTAGTGCAGTGGAGGAGAGGATAAAACACTTGTAATCTTTCTTTTTCATTAATCAAAGTTTTGTGGTTGTTGATTACTTTTTTTTAATTAGATATAGTTTCCTTTACATGTAAATGTGTTATTTTATGTTGTTTCCTTTGTTAACAGTAAGTAGATCGATCACTAATCTAGAGGGGGTGAATAGATTATATCACAAATTACTTAAATAATTCCACAATTACAATAAAAAAAAGAACGCAAACCAAAAGATGTTTCCAAAGATTTATAGAGGTTCCCACCGTGATCTAGTCCTCTCCTCAAGTTCTGGTCGCTCCTCTGATCCCTATTTGAGATTTCACTATTATCGTCGTTCCGAGTCGAAGATAAACCCTCTTTCATTATGACTTTGCGAACACCCTCGCCTTGCTCGAATCTCCTCTCACAACCTGAGGGGGTGCTTCCTCAAAGCTATACAACACAATGGAAATTGAAAGACATTGTTGAACTCTAACTTGAATGCACTCATCAAGGATTGGAATTGAGCTTGGAGTGAATTTAATTGAAGTTTCAGAGTTGGTGGAGCATTGAAGGATTGGAGATTGAGAGCACAAGAGTATAAAGAATTTTCTTCAAGTAGAGTATAGATTGTGTCTCTTAAATGAAGCTTATATAGCCTTCAAAACACATAGAACCATTATTGTGAGTTGGTGGAGTTTTGGACCAATAAGAAGCTAGCAATGATTTAAGTTCGGGCAGAATTCAGAACATCTTCGGTCGACCGGGAAACCAACGGTCATCCGACAAGGTGTAGGTGTATTGGTCATAATGCATAACTCAGTTGATCAACTATTGGTCAGATAACCATTCCCCAACTTCCAGTAACTTTTTTTAATAACAACCAATGAAATTCGGTTCACCGAAATCAGTCCAATTCACCTTTCAAAGATGGACAGTAAAGAATTGTTGTGCTCTGGTGATCAAGTTTGGTTGATCATGGAATTGTCGGTAGATCGATTTAAGCGTAGGTTTTCCACTGACATTTGCTAAGAAGTTGGTTTACCAATAATGGTCGAAAACTTATATGAAAAAGACTTGTTACATTTTGATTAGCGACAAGGCGTCAGTAAACCGAAGAAGACTCGGTAGACTGATTAGGGACATTTAAAAAGGTATTGTTAAACGGAAAAACATAAGTCTGTTAAAGAACTTTTTGCCACATGGGCAAATAGGATGCAGTCGTTAGGATAAAAGACTCATGTCAAGGTCAAATCACTGATACCTCTTTGGCAGACCGAATTGAGATATCCAAAGATGGTCTGAAATCTACTGAGATGAAGATTGGTTGACCAGTGAGCTTTCGGTAATCCGATCCAAGTGGCTACTAACTCTAAAGGTACCTTGGTCGTGCGTGTGGGATATGATCGGTAGATCGAAAGGCCAACGGTCGATTGACAGAAATGGATTAATCCTTTTGTGTATCAAGTGTACATTTGATCATATGACTCAAATAAATAGAAAATTACACGTAAAGTCCTTGAGCTTTGATTACAAGTTTTGAGCCTTGATCTTGAAGTTGATTAGTCTTTTAGTTTGAGCACCTATAATGTTAGGAATATACAATATATATGCAATTTGACAATATGATGTGTGTGATGTGCTAATTGGAGCTTTGCAGAATATTAGTTTGTTAATCATCAAAATTAAGAGTAATGAGGCCAAAAGGCCAACATTAACATGTTGATTAATGAGTAATCCATTCTCATCATCCTCATTTGAGGGGGTGGAGGATGATGTGAAGTGTGAATGTTGTTATATTTATATGTGTTTTAATCTTAAAGTTGGAGTTTCAAATAATTTCCATAGCCATTTTGATGTGTTTCTCACTCTTGCCTTTGATGTGTTAATGGTAATAATGGATGCTCAGCACATGTTTGGTTAGTGGACCCAGTTTATTGGGAATGATGAGGTGACGATAAGATTGAAGAGGATAAAGAGATAATATTGACATGTAATCTTGTAGTTATCTTTAGCCTTATCTTAAGTAGTGTTTTGTATGTTTTAATGGTGGTGATAAAGATTAATCCATGTAGAAACACACTTGTGTTTTGATCTTTATAGATTTCTATGGTATACATGTGGTTAGGGCTTAATTATACACACATATGTATCACACATCTACACTTTTCCATGCATTTTCTACCCTCCTATGAGACTAATCATCTTAGGTTCATTTAAGCATTTCTGTCGCATTAAGCTAGCTAGTTTAGTTGCTCTCAATCTTCACTTTTCTTCCCCCACTCGAGTATGATCAACGACGATCATCACTCTCCTCATAGACATGGCCCATACATGGCACCGCTTCAACGTAATCATGCACGTGTAGTTTTGAAGTTTAAAATCACAAACATTCGATAAGCTGAGTTTTCTCATGTTCCAATACAACATGTCTTGTTCACATGGCCCACGTGGCAAAGAATCGTTGAGAATTTTCAACATATCTATGTTTTGTCTTCAACAATATTCTTTGAAAACTCACCAACATCAAACAACGGATCCCCTATCGGTTGACCATTTTTCTATGGATCTCTTAAAATTAAAAGTGGAGGCCCGGTAACTTTATGACATATGAGCAACAAATGAAGGACCTAAATGAGAAAGTAGCCATTGAGAATAAAACATCCTTGGTGGTACCCTCAATAGCCAAATCTAATGAACCAAGGATAAAAGAAAAGGTTGACAATGTGGATCATCTTACTCAAGATGTTATCAAATTTATGAAGTAAGACAAAGGGAAAATGAAAAAAATAAATGAAGAAAAGAAGAAGAAAATGAGAGGAGAAGGAAATGAAGGATGAAAATAGAGGAGAGAAATGAAAATTAGAAAAAGGAGAAAAAAAGAGAGAAAGAAAAGGAAATGGAGGAGAAGATCAAAAGAAAAGAGAAAGAGGAAGCACACAAAGATACATAGGATGACACATCATAATCCTCTTCATTATCATAACCAATGGAAGTTGCCCACATGCGCTTCATAGCAATAGAGGATGAAGAAAATGAGGTATCCTCTAGATGTTGCACTAGCTACAACTTTAGCTCTAGTTCTAATAATTATTCGTATAGATAATCTTCGATGCAAAATTGAATCTATCGCGAATGAGAAAAATGAGTTCCTTGGTAGACATGATAAACATGCATTAGAACATTATAGTTTAGTAGAAATATCTATTGATGATGAACCACTAGACTTAGAAAATCCAATGTTCAACTAAGAAAAGATCTAGAGAAGTTCACCATGGGAAAGAAAATGTTTGACTTGCTTCTATGCATTAAAAAACAATCCATATATAAGCATGGTTTGGGATACAATGTAAACTTTACAAACCAAGTAATTCATACTACATTGAAAGTAAATAATTTCCTTGTAAAGCAAAGTTCCACAAGTGTTTGACCCCAAAAATGAGAATGCATGCCTTGGCTATCAAAGGCTAAATTTCGTGGACCCAAAGTATTTTAATTACCAAAATCATCACTTATCGGTGCTTAGAAGGAGAATCGGTAGTGAGTGACTCAAACAAGAAAAAATTGATCCTAAGATTCAAGTTAACATTTGGAACGAGTTCATAAAGCCAGATTAAATATCGAAAAAAGATTTGAGCCAAATGCCAAATCGATGATCAATAGTTAGTTAACATTTAACAATCCTCTTATTCATGTTGAATTAATGGTTCTAATTTAGGAAATTTGAACACTCAAATACTATATCATGCATATCTCTTAGGCCTTAATGATAGATGGACCATATAGTAACTTATCATTTCAATAAGGGAGATAAACATGTCATCATTTGTGTCTCATGCTTTATATGTTTATATTTGATTGATGTCAAAAGAGTAAGAGAAATTGAAATTTAGCTTAAATTGATTCACACTATACACATTGATATTGAGAGCATTACATACTTGCATAGTTCACATATAGAAAGGAGGAGAAATCAATTTCAAATGTCAAGTATTAAGATTTATGTTTGCCATCATTAAAAAAATGAGATTGATGGCTTATATGCCTTAATCATGTTGATTTGACGATTTAATAAACTTAATCTTGATCACAATAAAATTTGGTTAAACATATTCCATAAGTTACATATATACTTGTATTATGCATATTCTTATCTTATTAGGTGATCAAATACTCAAGGAGAAATGGTTGAAGTCAAAACACGTAATTAAGCTTTTTAAGACATCTAATTTTATCTTATTTGAGTCTTTAGGAACCTTTGTAAATTTGAGTATAAAAATTGGTTTATCCATCCACATTCATTTTAGGTTTCATTTTGAAGTCACACAGAAAATATCACATTATTTGGACTTCAATAGAACACTCAACCTAACCCGGGAAAACCGCCCAAAAAACTTCAACTTTTGTGAAAAAAGGTTGACCACCAGAAGACATTCAACATTCGACATTCGTTCGAGACAAAGGTGCAACGGTCAAACCAGGAATGTGTCGACCGATAACAGGGAATTTTTGGACTCTAAAAATTGTTCGACCGATCGACCGATAAAGGTGATACGTTCGACCGGTTACCAAATGTATTTTGGGGTTAAGTTTGTTTTATATGAATACGATCGTTATAGGAATACGACAAAGAAAACGGCTATATTAAAATCCGGGATCGGTCGACCGAAAAGGTAGAACCGGTCGACCGGTAGAGTTTGGTAAAATCACTGTGGAGAGTCTGTTATAAACCGGTCGAACTGAGAACTGGTTCGGTCGACCAGTTCACACTGGAATTCTGGGTTTAGGTTTAAAGTGATTTTCGACTAAGGTTTGGGTGATCTAATGGAGTCCAAATGATATGAGATTTTGTGTGTGACTCCTCTATGGAACCTAGTGTGTAAGAGATTGGTTTTTATTTCTTGTATGCTCAATTTACACATGTTCCTAAGACTCAAAATAAAATCAAGATTACAAGTCTTCATATAGCTTTACTACAATTCTTGACTTGATTTCCTTCCTTCCACGAGTCTTGATCATCTGTAGAGGTTAGCACATGCAATATATATGCAATGCAATATGTGTGCTACTCTACATTACTTATGATTAAGATTAGGTTGATTAAATCATCAAAACAAGGATTAAGGCCAAAAAGCCAACAATCTCCCCCTTTTTGATGATGGCAACCTATATCTTAATACTTGAAAATTTTAAGTGTAAACTATACATATAAATGCTCCCCCTATGTATGTGCATAGTTTTTGTTCATTTTTACACGATTTTCAAGTAACCCCCTTAATTACTTCCCTTAATTATCTCTCCCCCTTTGACATCCATCAAAAACAATAATCAATGTAAGATATGTAATGCGATTTCTTACCCATTGAAAATTATATAACTATTTAAGTTCAAATAAGATGTCATTTATAATGAAGTTCCTCCCCTTAAATTTATATTACTCTAATAAAAGATATAACATTTAAGCTCCCCCTATCAATAAGGCTAAATGGAAACAATGAGTATGATGAAAGTTAAAATCATTTAAGTTTCTACTTAAGCCTTAATCTAACATCCATTTTAAAATATGACGTTTATAATCAATGGATGTGGTAAATGATTTGCAATGAATAGGGTTAATGATTTGCAATGAATTAAACTCTAAGGATATGACAATTAAGCATATAAACTAGATTAGAGCTAATTTTTCAGAAATTTCAAAGATAGAAATTTATACCAAACTTGAATATTGATTAGCTCCAATCTTGACTTGGTGATGCAACCGGATTCGAATTTGACGCTTTGGCTTGCCCGGTCACCACCAATCTCCTCCTCAAGCACCTACCAGTGTACATTTAGGTACTCAAACAACTTTGGGTCCTTGAATGTTAGCTTTGGGAACTCAAACCATTTTGGTTTTAGGAGCCCACACACTTGAGGAACTATGGTTAATGAACATATGCTTGCCATTTAGTGTAGTGTGAGATACATGGTTTTTCAATTTTGAATTGTAACCTAAACCATGTTTTTGCAAAGATTGTCTTTGACTACCTAATAACATGTTGAGCATATGAGTTCCATTTGTGAATCTTTCTAAATCTTTACTTAATTGAAAATTACAAGCTTGAAGATTTAGTTGATCACAATCTATAGGTGTTGCTTTTAATTTATCAATATTTGATGCATTCTTTTCAAATTTAGCAATCACCTCATTCTTCTCATTCATGCATGTTTCAATTTGGCTTTGGAGATCTTTGATTAACTTTCTAGCATTCTTGTTTTTATCACAAATGATCTCATATTGTTTAACTAAATCATGGAATGCATTTTGAAGTTCATCATAAGAATATGTTTCTTCTTTAGATCATGAACTATCACTAGCATATGACTTAGATGAGCATGAATTTTATCTATTAGAGTAAGAGTTAGAAGATACCTCACTTCCTTCATCTTGAATTGCCATGTAGCACATATGCGCATATTCCTTTATTGATGAAGGTGCGGTTGATTTGGATGATGACGACGATGAATCGTCCCAAGTGGCCTTGTGAGCTTCCAATCTCTTCTCTTTTCTCTTACTCCTCTCCTTTGCTCTCCTTCTCTCATTTTTCTTTTCCCCTTTTCTTCTCTCATTTTCACTCTCCTCCCTCTCTTTTTCTTTTTCTCTTTTCTCACTTCTTCTTCCTCTTCTTTCATTCTTTTCTCCTTTATCCCTCCTGAGGTATTTGAATAAGTCTTGGGCAAGGACCTCAATGTCCTCTTCTTCCATTCTCCTTGGCTCATCAAAGTTTGCATGTAATCACGAGGTGTGTTTGTTCTTGGAGGCTTCCTTCTCCTTCCGATGGTTAATTTGGAGCTCATAAGCCATGAGATTTCCAACGAGTTCCTACATCTTTAATTTTGAAAGATCATACGCCTCTTCAATTAAGACGACTTTATCTTCCCAATCGATGCTAAGTGACCGGAGGAACTTCCTTGTCATCTTTCCTTCATTGATTTTTCTTCCAAGAACGAAAAGAGAGTTAGTAATATCGGTGAAGCGACTCTTCATTTCGCTTATGTTCTCACCGATTTGTATAGAAAATATTTCATATTTATGCATGTTGAACGTTTTATTTAAACCGGAAGTGCACGGCCGCGATGAAGCGGTGGCAAGTACGGGTCGTCCTCAGGGAGGTGAGCAGCCTCTTTTTTATCAGAAATCAAGTGGCAAAAATTGGGGGAGAAAGATTGATTATGCTACTCTACACTAAACTACGCTAAGAAGTATGAAATGCGAACGAAAGAAACAAACAATGAAATGACAACTAAGCTAAGAACAAACGAAGAATGCTGGAATACAGAAATGGGAAAACCCCTAAGGAGTGGAGTGAGTGCACACATGCAAAGAGGTGGGTGTAGAATACATTCTTTAAGCACATGAAGGTGGTGTTTATCAAGCATAGGAAGTGTCTAAATGTTATGGCAAAACCTATCAATCTATTCACCAACTTAGTTGATTAACATTTACATATGCAAATTGTTTATTTCAGAACCTAAACAAGCATGAGAGGTGTCTAATCATTTTGGCAAAACTCATCAAGTTATAAATTCTATCCTAAACAAGCAAGCATACATTCATGTTTTATCAACAAATCAAAAATAAAGCATTCATCCCATTCTCTAATGCATGTATGTACATCTACTCCACCCCCCAAAGGGGATGGAACTACTCACTAAACATTACACTAATTATTAAACTAAGCAAAGAAAGCATATTAAAACTAAGCTAGAAATAAAAGATGATTAAACTAAAACATGCACAAACAATAAAAGAAGCATAAACAAACAATGAAAGAAACACAAAACTTTATTGATAAAATGACTCACATTTCAAGTAGCATCCTCCTACTTTAGTGTGTGCTTCAAGGCCTCACTTCTAGTAGGAAGAATAGCCACTTAAAATATGGAGTGATTACAATGGAAGGTGAAGAGTTCTATTTATAGTCATGGAAAAAGGCAAACCAGGACAATCCCCCGACGTGGGACTAAACAGATACCAAAAATAGCCTAAACATCGTCTAATACATGTGCTGGATTTTGTTGTGGGCTTTTCTTTCTGGTATTGTTGGTCTTTGATGCGGTTACTTGACTTGTTGGAGCTCCGACCCGAATCAAATTGGTAAAATACTCCCCATGATGGTGTGGAGTATTCCGTTTTGCTCTTAGGTCCTTCTGTCTTGCAATCAGGTCCTTCTTCCTTGCATCTGGGTCCCTAGATCTCACAATTTAGTCCTTTTTCCCAGCTTTTGGGTCTTTTTATGCGTCATCTCTTCAAACCTATTTATTCCTGAAAACTAAACATAAAACTCATGGCATAGCATTGTTTAGGTGAAAGATAATGGCTATAAGATACAAATATAAGCATGAAATGATGTCAATCAAATACCCCTACACCTAACTTTTGTTAGTCTCGAGCAAAACAAAGAAAGAGAAAAGCATACGAAAAAACAAGAAATCCTAACTCACTTTCGTAGGAATCACGGTTGCACTTAGAACGTGCAACAAGCCGTTAAACCTCCTTGTCGCCAAGGAGGAGGACTGTTGTCTCCTGAGGGTTTTCAGCGGATATACCCACAAAATCCGAACAAGATGCATTAATCAATCTAGCTACACGACTCGTTGGACTTATTTTGTCGATCATGGGACGCGGTAATACTACGGGTCGACTTTATATATGTAATCCGTCCACACACCTAGCCTAATGAGTTATTCGTGAAAGCTAGTCAAGGACTTAAGTGAAAGACATGGGCAACCTTAACTTCTGAATGTGATACAATGTGTAAAGTTCATTTTGGTTCTTATTTGACTCTTTTTTTTCTTTTTCTTTGGAGCATTTTATTGGTTGGTGTTTGATTCTCCCAGGGTCAGGTTTCGTGCATCATTGCCTATGAGGACTTACACTATCACGTACACCTTCCCCCAAATCTCCACATAGGGCAATCCCTACCATCCGTGTAACGGGAGTTCGGTCGATGCATCTCAAGTCAGATGACTCGAAAGCACCAGGCACAAATTCCCCTCAGACCTACTTTCCCGAGTGATAAGAGCCATGCGAGATGAGAGAACACCACTTATTTCCTTATCTACATGGGAACCAAAACCCTTACACTTAAGTTTCACAAAAAGGGATTAAGGGCCCTTGACCACGACAAACTTCCTTATACTAAAAGACACGAATTATTTAACTCACTAGGTTCAGTGTGGACTTCTTTAAATGTTTGAGTGCTGAAACCCTATGATTACACGCCCCCCGAGGGAAAACCGGGGTGCATCCTAACGACTCGATAAGACCTAAAGCTAGTAAACTAGAAATCCTAATGCATCAAGTTCAAGATAATTTTGGGAGCTTTCTTTTTACTTTGACTCTCAACGGTTTTGCACATGCTAAACACACACAAAACCCACAAAAACATTTTCTTTCGCAAACACGTGAAGATTTTGAAAGAAATGTGAAAATTTTAAAGCACTAGGCAAGCAAAAGAAGACAAGTCACCCAACGATCATGGCAAGCAGATATATCGATATTAAATGCGGCACACTAACATGACCCTAACAATGCACACAAAAGAAAACAAAAAATCAAAAGAAAAGACTCGACTATGTACACACGTAAAACACCCCCCACACCTGCTTCATGCATTGTCCTCAATGAATGTGAACAAAATACTACATGGATATATGCATGAAAAAGGAAAGATCTCACCAACATGAAGTACAAAGGGACGATCAGGGTCATGTTGATGGACACAAACCCAAATTCCCTCAAAACCTGTGAGAAGCTGAAGAAGGGAGATAAATACGTGAAGGAAGTGGGCCCAAGTACACAAGGGTTGGGGCCCACAACAATCGATGCTCACTAAAGGAGTCTTTTATTACACACTTTTTTTTTCTTTTTCTTTTTTTTCTTTTTTTTTGTTTTTGTTTTTTGTTTTTTACAAGATATATACATCAACCAAGATATTCTCAAAATCATTTGGTCAAGGAACATCAAATGAGAACATCAAGTTTTGAGGACCAGAGACTTGCCGAGATGGGCAAACTTCACTGGTACTCTGAGGTGTCATGAGGGGTGAAATGTCAAAGTTGAAAGGCTCGAACCCCTCATGATATTGGTTGGGTGTGGGCAACAAAGAATGAAGTTGTGTTGCCTTACTAGGGTTTAGTTGCTCATCGAACAAAACCCTCCAACCAATAGGTGGGTGCATCGGAATAAGTTCCTCAAGCTCATTCGATGGATGCAGCAAACCTGCATCACTAAGAATGAGGCTTCTCCCCAAGTCATCCAACAAGGACCTCCCACCATCATTTAGATCATCAAGCATAAGATCGGTCATAGGTTGGTCCTTGTTGGAGTCAATATGAAGCTCAAATGGCTCAATGGCCATGGGACATGAGGTAGAGACACCTTCTGGTATAGGCATATGATGAGGTGTCTCACTCTCACTAGTACTCTCAACTGAATCATGCAACGAACACTCCCTTTGGACATTCATGTTCGAGGTCAGCTCACTCTGTTGCATTACGAAGACAAGCAATGAGTTTTCGCTGGGCCCATGAACATTCTCAACGGGTTGCATTGGGGTTAGGGGTGTTCGTTGATTTTGTGGTGCTTTCTCTAATTGGCGGATGAGATTTAGATTTAAAGGTTCATCCATGGGTTCATGTTGCCTACCAGAGTTGAACACATGAAACTCGGCACTCATGTTACCGAATGAGAGCTTCATAAGACCATTTCTACAATCAATCAAGGCATTGGAGGTGGCCAGAAATGGTCTACCCAAAATCAAAGGTATTTGAGAGTGGGTGCTCGCAACAGGATTGGTATCGAGGACAACAAAATCGACTGGAAATATAAAATCTCCAACTTTGATAAGCACGTCCTCGATAATCCCCATGGGAATACGAATGGATCTATCCGCCAATTGGAGGGTGATCTTAGTTGGTTTCAATTCTCCCAAGTTCAACTGTTGATAAACAGAGAATGGGAGGAGGTTGTCCGCTGATCCTAAATCAAGCAAAACATTGCTCATTCTAGTGTCCCCTATCGTACACTGAATAGTAGGACACCCAGGGTCCTTGTATTTTGTGTAGGTGGGATTGGACAAAAGTGAGCTGATATTTGCAGCCAAGAATGCTTTCTTAGGAACATTGGTCTTCCTCTTGGTTGTGCAGAGATCCTTCAACACTTTGGCATATTGAGGTATTTGTTGGATGACATCCAACAAGGGGATGTTAACCTTTACTTGCTTAAACACCTCTAATATCTTGTCCATGTTGTCACTCTGCTTTTTAGTTAACCTACTTGGATAGGGAGCTTTTGGCAGGTAGGTTTTCTGCGGTGCCTGAGAAGAAAGCTTTGGTGTATTACCCTCACCCTCAGCTTCTTCTTCACCACCATTCCCACTGGGGGCTGCATAGATGGTGGTGGGTGTGGCAAGGAAATGTGATTGTCAACCTGTTTTCCATTCCTTAAGGTCACAATGGAATTGACATGGTGAACAAGTTCCTCCACATGGTTCACTTGCCTCCCCCGAGGTACCACATTCTCATTTTGCATTTGTTGTTGTTGGTACATGCGGGGGTTAGCCTCAGGCTGGCTAGGAAAAGACCCTCTCTCTCTTTCATTTACAGACTGAGCCAATTGGCCCATCTGAAGCTCTAGAGATTTGATGGTCTGCTGATTTGAAGTGAGAACTTGACTCGTGGTTGATATAAAATTTTTCATTGAGTTTTCATGTCCACGAGTCAAGCTCTCAAGCGAATTGAATCGGGTTTCCATATTATTGGAATTTGGGAAACCCGATTGATTGGTGGTTTGCGCTTGGGGTGGCTGATAGGAATGCGCATGCATGGGAGGTTGGTGTGATTGGTAAGGTGGTCTCGAGGCGTTTGGAGGACCACCCGGGGCATTAGTTTGGTTCCATGAAAAATTGGGGTGGTTCCTCCATCCAGGATTATAAGATGATGAGTATGGATCATTCCTGGCTCTATCATAGACGGCGTTGACACGCTCCATCTCAGGAGGAATGGAGTCACACTCGCTTTCTACATGACCTATCCTACCACATGAATGACAGGGAACTGGACCAGATGTAGACATGTGAGGTGCACTTTGTTGGTTTTGGAGCTCAATCGAGTCCATACGGCGCATTAAGGCCGCCATGCGTGCCTCGGTGGCCGTAGTGGTATCGATAGCAAATGCGGTACCCGATCTAGTCGAGTTTGCATTCGCGATCCTCGCTCCTATACTAGATGATGCAGGTGGTTCCATCACACTCTCCCATTGTATGGTTTTCTCAGCGAGGTCTTCTAGGAAGGCCCATGCCTCCCTTTCATCCTTTCCCAAGAACTCTCCTTGACACATGGACTCAAGGAGCGTTCTTGACGGGATGCGAAGACCCTCGTACACAATCTGACAAATGCGCCACAACTCAATGCCATGGTGAGGGCATGAGGATAGTAGCTCCTTGAACTTCTCTAGATATGCATGAAATGTCTCGGTCTCACGTTGATAGAACGAATTGATTTCGTTCCTCAATTTTTGAGTCTGATGATTTGGGAAGTACTTCTGGAGGAATGCAGATTGAAACTCATCCCAAGTCCTAAAGGCATTCGCCTGGTTGCTGTACAACCACTTCTTGGCGTCATCCTTCAGTGCAAAGGGGACAAGCCTAAGATGGATGGAGTCTGTGCTAAGTTGTTGCAGCTTGAACATAGCACAGACCTCCTCAAATTCCCTGAGAAAGATATAGGGGTCACCTTTCCCAGTGAAATGAGGGAGCATGGAGATAAACTGAGGCTTAACCTCAAAATGGTTCCCATTTGCCTCTGGCAATACGATGCATGAGGGTAGAGCTGTACGGCTCGGGTAGCATCGATCACGAAGAGGTATGGGAACGACAACTGGAAGAACAGGTCGAACAGGTGCGTCCAGCAACTGTTCCTCCTCACGGAAATTAGCAGCCATTGAACCCGGACTGTGTGCGACACGAAAGGAGGAAGGTGTCGACAAATCAATGACCGAAGCCGGATTGACAACGCTCCTCGTCAAACGACCACTCTCGTCTCGTGTCCACGAAAGCATGCACAAAGGTGCACACACACCAAAACCTTTTTTTTCTTTTTTTTCAAACAAAGACTGTACGTAGAAGAGAAGACTGGGGAACACAGGAGAGAAAGAATGACTCAGGAGAGAAGGGAAGAAGTCCTTATGCTACGACGGATGGGTACAGGTAGAAGCACACAAGCAAACAAGGCTCAAGCAATCCTAAGGTCGCTATAGATCCTTACAGCTAGACGACGCCTAACTGCGAGGTCACGCGGCCTCAACACGCCTCACCTCCCTACGACGAGGACCACAAAGCCCAGCAAGTGAGCCAAGATCCGGAGATCTCGTCTCTCCTACTATCGACAAAGTGGGCAACGCTGATCAGGTCATGACGGTCGGGACCGGATCACTCTCCTAATGCGTCCGGGATCCTTAGGGCCAATGTCTTCTTGATTTTAGAATTAGGCTCTTTATTAGTGTGGTTTGTGGGGCGAAGGAAAGGGTGATGAAATCCCCCACCTTATCTTTTATGGGACAGCTCCTCCTTAGTAGCGTTTTGGAGTCCTAATCTAGCAATCAACTCTCCAAACAAACGCTCAACTCACACTTGTTTCAATGCACTTCCTACTAACTAATGCATGTTCATACGAAATGCATGAATGAGAGTAGAAGGTGCGTACCTCACGCCAGCTCTCAGCAACAGAAAATAAAGCTAAGATAAAAGACAATCTAAATGCCTAAGTCACCTACATGATGCATGACCTAAACAACAAGAATGCCTAATCTTTTGCTTTGAGTTTTAGGGTCCAAGTTCCTTAAAGGAGGTTTGATTATGGATCTGGGAACAAACTATAAGTCAAAACATGCCAAATTAAATCCCAGATTACTAGATCATGTAGAGCAACAACACAAAGAAATTAAAAGATGAACAGAGCTCACCAGACCGCTGATTGATGGTCTCAGACCGCTGATTGGCGGTCTGAAGTGCTCAAGTCGTCTGGAAATTTCTTCAGCAGCCTCCTCTTGCTATCCCCAGTCTCCTGAAACAAAGAAAAACTACAAAACACAAATTAAATCCACTCGAATCGTCCAAACAACAGTCTGGACTGGCACCTCCCCGGCAACGGCGCCAAAAACTTGTTGAACGTTTTATTTAAACCGCAAGTGCAAGGCCGCGATGAAGCGGTGACAAGTATGGGTCGTCCTCAGGGAGGTGAGCAGCCTCTTGTTTATCAGAAATCAAGTGGCAAAAATTGGGGGAGAAAGATTGATTATGCTACTCTACACTAAACTATGCTAAGAAGTATGAAATGCGAACGAAAGAAACAAACAATGAAATGACAACTAAGCTAAGAACAAACGAAGAATGCTGGAATACAGAAATGGGAAAACCCCTAAGGGGTGGAGTGAGTGCACACATGCAAAGAGGTGGGTGTAGAATACATTCTTTAAGCACATGAAGGTGGTGTTTATCAAGCATAGGAAGTGTCTAAATGTTATGGCAAAACCTATCAATCTATTCACCAACTTAGTTGATTAACATTTACATATGCAAGTTGTTTATTTCAGAACCTAAACAAGCATGAGAGGTGTCTAATCATTTTGGCAAAACTCATCAAGTTATAAATTCTATCCTAAACAAGCAAGCATACATTCATGTTTTATAAACACATCAAAAATAAAGCATTCATCCCATTCTCTAATGCATGTATGTACATCTACTTGATTGACATCATTTCATGCTTATATTTGTACCTTATATCCATTATCTTACACCTAAGCAATGCTACGTGACGAGTTTTATGTTTAGTTTTCAGAAATAAAGAGGTTTGAAGAGAAGAGCCATGAAAGGACCCAAAAGCAGGAAAAAAGGACCTAATTGTGAGACCTGGGGACCAAGATGCAAGGGGGAAGGACCTGATCGTAAGACAGAAGGACCTAAGAGCAAAACAGGAAACTCCACACCATCATGAGGAGTATTTTGTCAATTCGATTCGGGTCGGAGCTCCACTAAACCAACCAGATGCATCTAAGACCAAGAAACACTTCAAGAAAAGCCCACAAAGAAAACCAGGCGGATCTAAACTTTATAGACCGCCAATTGGCGGTCTGGAACCGCTAATTGGCGGTCCATTTAGCCCAGGATCCGTCCAATTTTCTGTAGCACGTGTATTAGTGTATTCTTAGTGTATTTTTGGTATTGGTTTAGTCCCACATCGGGGGATTGTCCCTGATTAGCTTTTTCCATGCTTATAAATAGAACTCTTCACCTCCCTTTGTATCCATCTCCCTCTTGGTGGCCATCTTCCCTACTAAGAGTGAAGCCTTGAAGCAAAACTCTAGTGGAGGAAGAGCTACTTGTAATTGAGTGAGTTAATAATAGAAGTTTTTCTTTTAATGATGTTGTTTCTCTCTTAGTTTAATTTCCTTTCATTTGCATGCTTGTTGTTTGTTTAAGTTTTATGCTTCTTTAATATTTCTTGCTTAAGTAGTATAAATTTCATTTCAGTATTATGCTTTCCTTTGCTAAATTAGTTAGTGTAATGAGTAGTGAGTAGTTCCATCCCCATTTGGGGGGTGGAGAAATATGTGATATAATAATGTAGTGTATTAAGTGTGTGTTATTTTTTATCCCTTGAGCTTTATATGATTTCCATAACCATCTAATGGGTCTCCACTCTTATCTTTGATATGCTAATGCTCTTGAATGAAGCTTAGCTTATGCTTTGATTAGTGGACCTATTTTATGGGGAATGATAAAGTTAGGATATGGATGAAGTTAATGTTAGAAACACAATTTGTAGTGTATGTACTCTTGTTGCCTTTTCCTTAGCTAATGTCTTGTATGTTTTAATGATGTAGTCATCTTAATTCATGTAGAGGCATAGTAGGGTCTAGTCTTTATACTTGAGTTCATGTAGCTTCACTCCAATCATTGTCTTGTATGTTTTAATGATGTAGTCTTATCTTAATTCATGTAGAGGCAAGATTGGATGTAGTTTTATGATTTCATGCACTACATGTTGTGAGGAGCTTAATTGAACACACACACACACACACATCTTTATGTTCACATTATTTCTCTACCCCCTTTGGGGCTTAGTTTATTGCTTATCTTCATTTCCTTTGCATTTCATTTCAGCTTTGTAGTTTAGATTAGTGTAATACATCTTTCTCCCTTCTTTTTACCTCTCGCCTTCGAATAAACCAAGTGTCGACACACCTCCCAGTGGACGACCCGTATTTGCCACCGCTTCAACGCGGCCGTGCACTTGCGGTTAAATTTAAAACGATCAACCAAGTTTTTGGCGCCGTTGCCGGGGAGGTGCCAGTCCAGACCTTGGTTTGGACGATTCGAGGGGTTTTTAATTTTTTGTTTTTAGTTTTTCTTAGTTTCAGGGAATTACAAGGTCAAGGGGAGGCTACTGGAGAAGTTTGAGGAAGCGCCGACCTAAACAGACCGCCAATCAGCGGTGGAAGACCGCCAATTGGCGGCCTGGTGAGCGTTTCTTTCCTTGAAATTTTTGTTGGTAGTTAGACTTGAAATTTCTGTTATCTGGGAGCCCAATTTTGCATGTTTTGACCTCTGGTTTGCTCCCAGATCATTAATCACTCCCCCATTAATCAACTTGGACCATAAAACTCAAAGCAAAAGATTAGACTTCTTGCCATCTAGGTCATGCACCATTGGTAGACCTTGCATGCATTTGTCTTTTCTTTGCTTTACATTTTGTCGTTGATTGCTGGCGTGAGGTACGTGCACCCACATCCCTCATTCATGCATGTTTCTTTCATGCATTAGTTAGTAAGGTGCATCGGGACAAGAGTGAGAGAGCGTTTGATTGGAGCGATTGATTGCTAGATCTAGGATCAAATCGCTACTAAGGAGGGGCTGTCCCATAAAAGATAAGGTGGGGGATTTCATCACCCTTTCCTTGGCCCCAAAAACCACTCTTAATAAAGCCTTAACTAAAAGCAAGTAGACATTGGCCCTAAGGAATTCGGACGCACTAGGAGAGTAATCTAGTCGAGACCGTCATGACCTGATCGGCGTTGCCTACCTTGTCGATAGTAGGAGGTACTGGATCTCCGGATCTGGTATCACTTGCTGGGCATTGTGGTCCTCGTTGTAGGGAGGTGAGGCGTGTCGAGGCTAGTGACCTCGAAGTTAGGCGTCGTCTAGCTTAAGGACCCATTGCCTTACATTGTTTGAGCCGTGCTTGCTAGTTAGGCTTCTTCCTGATCCCACTACCCACGCTAGCTCTAGGAATTCTTCTCTCCTCACCTGAGTCATCTCCTCATCTATTCTCTACGTTTAGTCTCCTCCTCTAGTACACCTTCTGTTGTGTGTTTGTTAGAGTCGAGTCGAGCATTTTTATGCGAGGTTGGGCTCGTTCTGGTGAGAGCGCTCGACTCGAGAGAGTGCTTATTTCTGAGATGGAAGATCTTGGTGATCGACCATCTCCGCCTCGTGCTCCTTTGGAGCAAGAGGCCGAGTCGTCTCGTGGTGGCGAAGGGGACCGGGTTCCATACATGGACTACCTCGGTCCGTTTCCACCACCACGTAGACCTCCTTCTCCTCCTCCTCTGACTCGAGAGGAAGGGAGATTCGGTCAGGATCGAGTTCTAGGTGCACCACCACCTTTAGCTCGACATGATAGGCCGATGACCTTGTGGGAGCGGACCCATCCTGTTCGGGCCGCGCAACCTTCTTGCATAGTTGTTCCCCCTGCTCGCGGGAACAACTATGAGCTGAAACCTCAGTATGTGAGCATGCTTCCAACCTTTACTGCCAATAAGGAGGATCCGTATATTTTTATACGCGAATTCGAGGAAGTATGCTCCATGTTCAAGCTTCAACAGCTTGACGAGGATTCTGTCCGGTTGAGGATGATTTCGTTCGCATTAAAGGATAATGCGAAGAAATGGATGTATAGCCTCCCGGCGAGCTCGATTCGGTCTTGGGATGACTTTGTGACCGTCTTTCTGAAGAGATTTTTCCCTCAAAGGAAAACTCAACAGATACGGCACCAGATACATCAAATGTATCAGACCGAGACCGAATCTTTTCATGGTTTCTTTGAGAGGTTCAAGGACCTTCTCCAGCAATGCCCTCATCATGGACTTGAGCTATGGCAGCTGTGCCAGATTGTTTATGAGGGTATCAACTACAACACCCGCACATTGTTGGAGTCAATGTGTCAGGGTGACTTCCAAATGAAACCCATTGAGGAGGCATGGGACACTTTTGAATCCATGGCTGAGCGCACCTTCGAGTGGGACACCATGAGAGAGCCACCAGCCGCCAGGTCTTCTGGTCGAGCTGGATCATATCATGTTGAGTCGACTATCGCGTCTGAGGCGAAAATGGCTGCTCTCATGCGTAGGATAGAGAGTTTGGAGATGGACCGAGCTCCTGTAGCTCAGGTCGCTACTCCCGGGTGTACTAGGTGTGGACTGTCGGGACATGATGACTTGGAGTGCGCTTACGCTCCAAGAGATACTGAGCATGCAAATGCGATGTATCAACAAAGGCCCCGAAACGACCCGTACAGTCAATCCTATAACCCGGGATGGCGTAACCATCCTAACTTCTCTTGGGGGTCTAGTGGAGGACACGGTCAGAGCTCGCACGCTCAACCTCAACCTCCACCTTATCAACCTCCACGCCCATCGGCGACCTACCAACCCCCACATCAAAGGTCTCAGCACCAAAATTACCAACCTGGTCAGGCCTCTTCGTCGGGTTATTCTAACCAGACTCCACCACCCCAGCGGGTTGACCCTAAGGACTCTACCATTGAACAAACCCTTCAAGCATTCATGCAGAGCACTCAATCCATGCTTGCGGCCAACAATAATACGGTCAAAGCATTGGAAATGCAAGTAAGCCAGTTGGCTCATCAGCTCCATGAACGCGAGAAGGGTCAATTCCCGAGTCAACCTGTGGTAAATCCCAGGGGTCAGCCTGCTAATACCAGGCAGAATGTACACAATGTTGAAAGTGACCCTTCCCAACATGCTAATGTTATTCATACCTTGAGATCAGGAAGGGTCGTTGACAACAATGTGAACATGCCGGAAGCCAATCCTGTTGGCAAGTCTTCCGAGGAGAGTCTTGAGCCTATCAAGGAACCTAATTCTGAGACTCCTCCTCGTGATTCCTATGTCCCCAAGGCACCATTCCCTCATCGGTTGACTAAAAAACGTGATGAGCATTGGGATAAGATCGTTGAGGTACTTAGGCAAGTAAAGGTGAACATCCCGTTGTTGGACGTTGTTCAACAAATGCCACCGTATGCCAAGTTCCTCAAAGACCTTTGCACCACCAAGAGAAAAACAAATGTGCCCAAGAAGGCCTTCTTGGCCGCCAATGTGAGCTCCATATTGACACAACCCATGACTGTCAAGTACAAGGACCCTGGTTGTCCAACTGTCTCTTGCACGATTGGGAATGTGACCATCTCTCAAGCTCTATTGGATTTGGGGGCATCTGTGAATCTCCTGCCTTACTCAGTCTATGTCAACCTTGGGATAGGCGATCTTAAACCAACGAGGACAACCCTCCAGTTGGCTGATAGATCCGTCAAAATCCCACGAGGGAGTGTGGAGGATGTCCTTATCAAGGTGGGTGAGTTCGTATTTCCAGTTGATTTCATCATCTTGGATACCGAACCCGTGTCCAACCCACAAGGACAAATTCCTGTAATCCTTGGGAGGCCATTTCTTGCGACATCTAATGCCTTGATCAATTGTCGCAATGGCTTGATGAGGTTGTCTTTTGGAAACCTCACGGCGGATTTCAACATCTTCACTCTTGGTAAGCAACCTGGGCTCTTCGACGACTCAGTCGGAGCCAATTTCATCCAGGACACGGATGAGCCCGATTCATTAGGCATGTTCGACTCACATCGACATATTATTGAGGTGCCTAATGATCAGGTTGCGAGTGAAGAGGATCTTGAGGAATCCGCCAGCATATCTCTGGACGAGGAGGCACATCTGGGTGCTTGCTCCTCTTACCCCGTGGCCCTTGAGCCACTTGAAATTAACTCTGAATCCGACAAGGACCCACCTCTGGTCGAGCTTAAACCGCTCCCCGATAACCTAAAGTACATCTTTTTAGGGGATAATGAGACCTTGCCACTCATTATTGCTTCTGATCTTGAAAAAGATCAAGAGGTTGCCCTCAAAAGAGTACTCTTTGAAAACAAAGAGGCGATCGGGTGGTCCTTGAAGGATATCAAGGGAATTAGCCCTGGTATTGTTCAGCATCGGATCCACATGGAAGAGGATTCTAGGCCCCGCAGGGACCCACAACGGAGATTGAATCCTGTACTAAAAGAAGCCGTCCGAAAGGAGGTTCTTAAGTGCTTGGATCATGGCATAATCTATCCTATCTCTGACAGTTCGTGGGTGAGTCCTGTCCATGTGGTTCCCAAGAAGTCAGGCGTGACGGTTGTGGAGAATGAGCATAATGAGCTTATCCCGACACGCCTGCAAACTGGCTGGCGAGTTTGCGTTGATTATCGCAAGCTCAATGCGGCAACGCGGAAAGATCATTTCCCGTTGCCATTCATTGATCAGATGTTGGAAAGGTTGGCCGGACATGAGTACTATTGTTTTCTTGATGGATACTCCGGTTACAACCAAATTCCCATCGCCCCCGAGGACCAAGAGAAAACCACATTCACTTGTCCCTTTGGCACGTTTGCCTACCGTCGCATGCCCTTTGGGTTATGCAATGCGCCGGCAACGTTTCAGAGGTGTATGATCAGCATCTTCTCCGATATGGTTGAGCGTTTCCTTGAGATCTTCATGGACGACTTTTCCATATTTGGCGCTTCCTTTGATGAGTGCCTTCATCACTTGAGCCTTGTCCTCAAGCGATGCCGTGAGAAGAACCTCGCTCTCAATTGGGAGAAATGTCACTTCATGGTGAAGCGAGGGATTGTACTTGGACATGTGGTCTCAAGTAGGGGAATTGAGGTCGATCCCGCCAAAGTGGGTATCATTGCTAATCTCCCACCGCCACGTAATGTGAAGGATATCCGCGCCTTTTTGGGGCATGCTGGATTCTATCGGCGGTTCATTCGGGATTTTAGCAAAATCGCTCGACCTCTCACCGCCTTGTTGGCTAAGGATGCCATTTTTGAGTTCACACCGGATTGCCACCATGCCTTTTTGACCTTGAAGAAAGAGTTGACTTCAGCTCCCATTATTAAGGCACCGGTGTGGACTGAACCCTTTGAGTTAATGTGTGATGCATCTGACTTCGCTGTGGGAGCAGTGCTTGGGCAACGATTGGACAAATTGCCTCATGTGATCTACTATGCCAGTAGAACACTCAATGATGCCCAATTGAACTACACTGTGACCGAGAAGGAATTCTTAGCGATCATATTTGCTTTGGAGAAATTCCGGTCGTACTTGATTGGCTCCCACGTGATTATCTATTCTGATCACACAGCCATCAAGCACCTCATGGCGAAGAAAGATGCAAAATCCCGACTCTTGAGATGGATCTTGTTGTTACAAGAATTCGATCTCGAGATTCGGGACAAAAAAAGGGTGTGAAAACGTTGTAGCTGACCACTTGTCTCGTCTAGAGACGACCAACCCACAGGACCAAATCATTGACGACAAATTTCCTGACGAGCAGTTGTTCATGATCGAAGATAACCCTTGGTTTGCCGACATCGTGAACTACCTCGTGACCGAGCAATTTCCTGTGGGTTGGTCAAAATCTGACCAATCCAAATTTAGATCGTATGTCAGATTCTTTCACTGGGACGACCCCTACCTATTCAAATACTGCTCTGACCAAATTTTCAGGCGGTGCGTCCCAGATACCGAGTTCCAAAGTGTGCTCCATTTCTGCCATTCCAAGGCATGTGGAGGACACTTTGGAGCAAAGAAAACTGCTGCCAAGGTTCTCCAATCTGGATTCTACTGGCCCTCTCTTTTCAAGGATGCTTACGACTTTTGTAAGCAATGTGATAGGTGCCAGCGCCTTGGCAGGATTGGTCGACGTGACATGATGCCTTTGCAAAATGTCCTTGTTGTCGACATCTTCGATGTGTGGGGCATCGATTTCATGGGTCCCTTCCCGAACTCTTTCGGGAATGTTTACATTCTGGTGGCCGTTGACTATGTGTCTAAGTGGGTTGAGGCTATACCCACAAAGACCAATGACAACAAGGTGGTCACCAAATTCTTGAGGGACATTTTTGCACGATTTGGTACTCCTCGTACCATAATCAGCGATAGGGGTACCCACTTCTGTAATCGCTCCTTTGAAGCGCTTCTGAGGAAGTATTCGATCACCCACAAGCTTGCGACCCCATACCATCCGCAAACTAGTGGGCAGGTCGAAATCTCTAACCGTCAATTAAAGCAAATTCTTGAGAAGACGGTTAGTTCCTCGAGGAAGGATTGGTCTACCAAGTTGAATGACGCGTTGTGGGCTTTCCGCACCGCGTACAAGACCAATTTGGGCATGTCCCCTTATCGGGTAGTGTACGGCAAGGCTTGCCACCTACCCGTCGAGCTTGAGCATCGTGCTTTCTGGGCGATCAAGAACCTGAATATGGATCTTGATCAAGCAGGAGTACAACGTAAGTTCGACATTGTGGAATTAGAAGAGTTACGCAATGATGCGTACGAGAATGCCAAAATTCATAAGTCCCGAGCCAAGATGTTTCACGATCGCATGATTATGCGAAAGGTGTTTACGGCCGGGCAGAAGGTGTTGCTCTACAATTCCCGGCTTCATCTGTTTGCGGGTAAGCTCCGCAGTCGCTGGTCTGGCCCGTTTATTGTCCAAACCATTTATCCTCATGGAGCGGTTGAAATCTTGAACCCAGGGAATGGGGACGTGTTCAAAGTTAATGGACAACGCCTCAAACCCTACTTGGAGGGGGCACCAGCCGAAGTCGAGGAGGTCATGTTCCTTCATGAACCTCCCTCGCACTCAACCATTCATGCTCCTACATGAGTGGTTGAGCTTTCATGTTTGTACATAGTTATGTAAAAAAAAAAAAGAAAAAAAAAAAAAAAGAAAAAAAAAAAAGAAAAATAAAAAAATAAAAAAAATAAAGACTCCTTCAGTGAGCATCGATTGTTGTGGGCCCCAACCCTTGAGTATTTGGGCCCCATTTCTTTCACGTATTTGTATCCCTTTCTTTAGCATCTCACAGGTTTTGAGGGAATTTGGGTTTGTGTCCATCAACATGACCCCGAACGTCCCTTTGTACTTCATGTTGGTGAGATCGTTCCTTTTTCATGCATGTATCCATGTAGTATCTTGTTCACATTCATTGAGGACAATGCATGAAGTAGGTGTGGGGGGGTGTTTTACGTGTGTACATAGTCGAGTCTTTTCCTTTGATTTTGTTTTCTTTTGTTTGCATTGTGAGGGTCATGATAGTGTGCTGCATTTAATATCGACATATCTGCTTGCCATGATCCTTGGGTGACTTGTCTTCTTTTGCTTGCCTAGTGCTTTAAAATTTTCACATTTCTTTCAAAATCTTCATGTGTTTTCGAAAGAAAATGTTTTGTGGGTTTTGCGTGTGTTTAGCATGTGCAAAACCGTTGAGAGGCAAAGTAAAAAGAAAGCTCCCAAAATTGTCTTGAACTTGATGCATTAGGATATCTAGTACGTGGCTTTAGGATTTATCGAGTCGTTAGGATGCACCCCAGTCTTCCCTTGGGGGTGAGTAATCAGTGGGTTTCAGTGCTCAAACATTTAAAGAAGTCCACCCTGAACCTAGTGAGTCAAATAATTCGTGTTTGTTAATTTAGGAAGTTTGTTGTAGTCAAGGGCCCTTAATATCTTTTTGTGAAACTTAAGTGTAGGGGTTTTGGTTCCCATGTAGATAAATGAATAAATAAGTGGTGTTCTCTCTTCTCGCACGGCTCCTATCACTCGGGAAAGTAGGTCTGAGGGGACTTTGTGCCTGGTGCTTTCGAGTCATCTGACTTGGGATGCACCGACCGAACTCCCGTTACACGGGTGGTAGGGATCGCCCTATGTGGAGATTTGGGGGAAGGTGTACGTGATAGTGTAAGTCCTCATAGGCAATGATGCACGAAACCTGACCCTGGGAGAATCAAACACCAACCAATAAATGCTCCAAAGAAAAAAGGAAAAAAAACAAGAAAGAACAGAAAAGAAAAAAAAAAAAAAAAAAAAAGAAAAGAAAAAGAAAAGAAGAGTCAAATAAGAACCAAAATGGACTTTACACTTTGTTTCACATTCAGAAGTTAAGGTTGCCCATGTCTTTCACTTAATTCCTTAGTTAACTCTCACGAATAACTCATTAGGCTAGGTGTGTGGACTGATTACATATATAGAGTCGACCCGTAGTATTACCGCATTCCATGATCGACAAAATAAGTCCAACGAGTCGTGTAGCTAGATTGATTAATGCATCTTGTTCGGATTTTGTGGGTATATCCGCTGAAAACCCTCAGGAGACACCACTCCTCCTCCTTGGCAACAAGGAGGTTTAACGGCTTGTTGCACATGCTAAGTGCAACCGTGATTCCTACGAAAGTGAGTTAGGATTTCTTGTTTTTCGTATGCTTTTTCATTTCTTTGTTTTGCTCGAGACTAGCAAAAACTTAGGTGTGGGGGTATTTGATTGACATCATTTCATGCTTATATTTGTACCTTATATCCATTATCTTACACCTAAGCAATGCTACGTGACGAGTTTTATGTTTAGTTTTCAGAAATAAAGAGGTTTGAAGAGAAGAGCCATGAAAGGACCCAAAAGCAGGAAAAAAGGACCTAATTGTGAGACCTGGGGACCAAGATGCAAGGGGGAAGGACCTGATCGTAAGACAGAAGGACCTAAGAGCAAAACAGGAAACTCCACACCATCATGAGGAGTATTTTGTCAATTCGATTCGGGTCGGAGCTCCACTAAACCAACCAGATGCATCTAAGACCAAGAAACACTTCAAGAAAAGCCCACAAAGAAAACCAGGCGGATCTAAACTTTATAGACCGCCAATTGGCGGTCTGGAACCGCTAATTGGCGGTCCATTTAGCCCAGGATCCGTCCAATTTTCTGTAGCACGTGTATTAGTGTATTCTTAGTGTATTTTTGGTATTGGTTTAGTCCCACATCGGGGGATTGTCCCTGATTAGCTTTTTCCATGCTTATAAATAGAACTCTTCACCTCCCTTTGTATCCATCTCCCTCTTGGTGGCCATCTTCCCTACTAAGAGTGAAGCCTTGAAGCAAAACTCTAGTGGAGGAAGAGCTACTTGTAATTGAGTGAGTTAATAATAGAAGTTTTTCTTTTAATGATGTTGTTTCTCTCTTAGTTTAATTTCCTTTCATTTGCATGCTTGTTGTTTGTTTAAGTTTTATGCTTCTTTAATATTTCTTGCTTAAGTAGTATAAATTTCATTTCAGTATTATGCTTTCCTTTGCTAAATTAGTTAGTGTAATGAGTAGTGAGTAGTTCCATCCCCATTTGGGGGGTGGAGAAATATGTGATATAATAATGTAGTGTATTAAGTGTGTGTTATTTTTTATCCCTTGAGCTTTATATGATTTCCATAACCATCTAATGGGTCTCCACTCTTATCTTTGATATGCTAATGCTCTTGAATGAAGCTTAGCTTATGCTTTGATTAGTGGACCTATTTTATGGGGAATGATAAAGTTAGGATATGGATGAAGTTAATGTTAGAAACACAATTTGTAGTGTATGTACTCTTGTTGCCTTTTCCTTAGCTAATGTCTTGTATGTTTTAATGATGTAGTCATCTTAATTCATGTAGAGGCATAGTAGGGTCTAGTCTTTATACTTGAGTTCATGTAGCTTCACTCCAATCATTGTCTTGTATGTTTTAATGATGTAGTCTTATCTTAATTCATGTAGAGGCAAGATTGGATGTAGTTTTATGATTTCATGCACTACATGTTGTGAGGAGCTTAATTGAACACACACACACACACACACATCTTTATGTTCACATTATTTCTCTACCCCCTTTGGGGCTTAGTTTATTGCTTATCTTCATTTCCTTTGCATTTCATTTCAGCTTTGTAGTTTAGATTAGTGTAATACATCTTTCTCCCTTCTTTTTACCTCTCGCCTTCGAATAAACCAAGTGTCGACACACCTCCCAGTGGACGACCCGTATTTGCCACCGCTTCAACGCGGCCGTGCACTTGCGGTTAAATTTAAAACGATCAAAATTACCAACCTGGTCAGGCCTCTTCGTCGGGTTATTCTAACCAGACTCCACCACCCCAGCGGGTTGACCCTAAGGACTCTACCATTGAACAAACCCTTCAAGCATTCATGCAGAGCACTCAATCCATGCTTGCGGCCAACAATAATACGGTCAAAGCATTGGAAATGCAAGTAAGCCAGTTGGCTCATCAGCTCCATGAACGCGAGAAGGGTCAATTCCCGAGTCAACCTGTGGTAAATCCCAGGGGTCAGCCTGCTAATACCAGGCAGAATGTACACAATGTTGAAAGTGACCCTTCCCAACATGCTAATGTTATTCATACCTTGAGATCAGGAAGGGTCGTTGACAACAATGTGAACATGCCGGAAGCCAATCCTGTTGGCAAGTCTTCCGAGGAGAGTCTTGAGCCTATCAAGGAACCTAATTCTGAGACTCCTCCTCGTGATTCCTATGTCCCCAAGGCACCATTCCCTCATCGGTTGACTAAAAAACGTGATGAGCATTGGGATAAGATCGTTGAGGTACTTAGGCAAGTAAAGGTGAACATCCCGTTGTTGGACGTTGTTCAACAAATGCCACCGTATGCCAAGTTCCTCAAAGACCTTTGCACCACCAAGAGAAAAACAAATGTGCCCAAGAAGGCCTTCTTGGCCGCCAATGTGAGCTCCATATTGACACAACCCATGACTGTCAAGTACAAGGACCCTGGTTGTCCAACTGTCTCTTGCACGATTGGGAATGTGACCATCTCTCAAGCTCTATTGGATTTGGGGGCATCTGTGAATCTCCTGCCTTACTCAGTCTATGTCAACCTTGGGATAGGCGATCTTAAACCAACGAGGACAACCCTCCAGTTGGCTGATAGATCCGTCAAAATCCCACGAGGGAGTGTGGAGGATGTCCTTATCAAGGTGGGTGAGTTCGTATTTCCAGTTGATTTCATCATCTTGGATACCGAACCCGTGTCCAACCCACAAGGACAAATTCCTGTAATCCTTGGGAGGCCATTTCTTGCGACATCTAATGCCTTGATCAATTGTCGCAATGGCTTGATGAGGTTGTCTTTTGGAAACCTCACGGCGGATTTCAACATCTTCACTCTTGGTAAGCAACCTGGGCTCTTCGACGACTCAGTCGGAGCCAATTTCATCCAGGACACGGATGAGCCCGATTCATTAGGCATGTTCGACTCACATCGACATATTATTGAGGTGCCTAATGATCAGGTTGCGAGTGAAGAGGATCTTGAGGAATCCGCCAGCATATCTCTGGACGAGGAGGCACATCTGGGTGCTTGCTCCTCTTACCCCGTGGCCCTTGAGCCACTTGAAATTAACTCTGAATCCGACAAGGACCCACCTCTGGTCGAGCTTAAACCGCTCCCCGATAACCTAAAGTACATCTTTTTAGGGGATAATGAGACCTTGCCACTCATTATTGCTTCTGATCTTGAAAAAGATCAAGAGGTTGCCCTCAAAAGAGTACTCTTTGAAAACAAAGAGGCGATCGGGTGGTCCTTGAAGGATATCAAGGGAATTAGCCCTGGTATTGTTCAGCATCGGATCCACATGGAAGAGGATTCTAGGCCCCGCAGGGACCCACAACGGAGATTGAATCCTGTACTAAAAGAAGCCGTCCGAAAGGAGGTTCTTAAGTGCTTGGATCATGGCATAATCTATCCTATCTCTGACAGTTCGTGGGTGAGTCCTGTCCATGTGGTTCCCAAGAAGTCAGGCGTGACGGTTGTGGAGAATGAGCATAATGAGCTTATCCCGACACGCCTGCAAACTGGCTGGCGAGTTTGCGTTGATTATCGCAAGCTCAATGCGGCAACGCGGAAAGATCATTTCCCGTTGCCATTCATTGATCAGATGTTGGAAAGGTTGGCCGGACATGAGTACTATTGTTTTCTTGATGGATACTCCGGTTACAACCAAATTCCCATCGCCCCCGAGGACCAAGAGAAAACCACATTCACTTGTCCCTTTGGCACGTTTGCCTACCGTCGCATGCCCTTTGGGTTATGCAATGCGCCGGCAACGTTTCAGAGGTGTATGATCAGCATCTTCTCCGATATGGTTGAGCGTTTCCTTGAGATCTTCATGGACGACTTTTCCATATTTGGCGCTTCCTTTGATGAGTGCCTTCATCACTTGAGCCTTGTCCTCAAGCGATGCCGTGAGAAGAACCTCGCTCTCAATTGGGAGAAATGTCACTTCATGGTGAAGCGAGGGATTGTACTTGGACATGTGGTCTCAAGTAGGGGAATTGAGGTCGATCCCGCCAAAGTGGGTATCATTGCTAATCTCCCACCGCCACGTAATGTGAAGGATATCCGCGCCTTTTTGGGGCATGCTGGATTCTATCGGCGGTTCATTCGGGATTTTAGCAAAATCGCTCGACCTCTCACCGCCTTGTTGGCTAAGGATGCCATTTTTGAGTTCACACCGGATTGCCACCATGCCTTTTTGACCTTGAAGAAAGAGTTGACTTCAGCTCCCATTATTAAGGCACCGGTGTGGACTGAACCCTTTGAGTTAATGTGTGATGCATCTGACTTCGCTGTGGGAGCAGTGCTTGGGCAACGATTGGACAAATTGCCTCATGTGATCTACTATGCCAGTAGAACACTCAATGATGCCCAATTGAACTACACTGTGACCGAGAAGGAATTCTTAGCGATCATATTTGCTTTGGAGAAATTCCGGTCGTACTTGATTGGCTCCCACGTGATTATCTATTCTGATCACACAGCCATCAAGCACCTCATGGCGAAGAAAGATGCAAAATCCCGACTCTTGAGATGGATCTTGTTGTTACAAGAATTCGATCTCGAGATTCGGGACAAAAAAGGGTGTGAAAACGTTGTAGCTGACCACTTGTCTCGTCTAGAGACGACCAACCCACAGGACCAAATCATTGACGACAAATTTCCTGACGAGCAGTTGTTCATGATCGAAGATAACCCTTGGTTTGCCGACATCGTGAACTACCTCGTGACCGAGCAATTTCCTGTGGGTTGGTCAAAATCTGACCAATCCAAATTTAGATCGTATGTCAGATTCTTTCACTGGGACGACCCCTACCTATTCAAATACTGCTCTGACCAAATTTTCAGGCGGTGCGTCCCAGATACCGAGTTCCAAAGTGTGCTCCATTTCTGCCATTCCAAGGCATGTGGAGGACACTTTGGAGCAAAGAAAACTGCTGCCAAGGTTCTCCAATCTGGATTCTACTGGCCCTCTCTTTTCAAGGATGCTTACGACTTTTGTAAGCAATGTGATAGGTGCCAGCGCCTTGGCAGGATTGGTCGACATGACATGATGCCTTTGCAAAATGTCCTTGTTGTCGACATCTTCGATGTGTGGGGCATCGATTTCATGGGTCCCTTCCCGAACTCTTTCGGGAATGTTTACATTCTGGTGGCCGTTGACTATGTGTCTAAGTGGGTTGAGGCTATACCCACAAAGACCAATGACAACAAGGTGGTCACCAAATTCTTGAGGGACATTTTTGCACGATTTGGTACTCCTCGTACCATAATCAGCGATAGGGGTACCCACTTCTGTAATCGCTCCTTTGAAGCGCTTCTGAGGAAGTATTCGATCACCCACAAGCTTGCGACCCCATACCATCCGCAAACTAGTGGGCAGGTCGAAATCTCTAACCGTCAATTAAAGCAAATTCTTGAGAAGACGGTTAGTTCCTCGAGGAAGGATTGGTCTACCAAGTTGAATGACGCGTTGTGGGCTTTCCGCACCGCGTACAAGACCAATTTGGGCATGTCCCCTTATCGGGTAGTGTACGGCAAGGCTTGCCACCTACCCGTCGAGCTTGAGCATCGTGCTTTCTGGGCGATCAAGAACCTGAATATGGATCTTGATCAAGCAGGAGTACAACGTAAGTTCGACATTGTGGAATTAGAAGAGTTACGCAATGATGCGTACGAGAATGCCAAAATTCATAAGTCCCGAGCCAAGATGTTTCACGATCGCATGATTATGCGAAAGGTGTTTACGGCCGGGCAGAAGGTGTTGCTCTACAATTCCCGGCTTCATCTGTTTGCGGGTAAGCTCCGCAGTCGCTGGTCTGGCCCGTTTATTGTCCAAACCATTTATCCTCATGGAGCGGTTGAAATCTTGAACCCAGGGAATGGGGACGTGTTCAAAGTTAATGGACAACGCCTCAAACCCTACTTGGAGGGGGCACCAGCCGAAGTCGAGGAGGTCATGTTCCTTCATGAACCTCCCTCGCACTCAACCATTCATGCTCCTACATGAGTGGTTGAGCTTTCATGTTTGTACATAGTTATGTAAAAAAAAAAAAAATAAATAAAAAAAAAAGAAAAAAAAAAAATAAAAAGAAAAAAATAAAAAAAATAAAGACTCCTTCAGTGAGCATCGATTGTTGTGGGCCCCAACCCTTGAGTATTTGGGCCCCATTTCTTTCACGTATTTGTATCCCTTTCTTTAGCATCTCACAGGTTTTGAGGGAATTTGGGTTTGTGTCCATCAACATGACCCCGAACGTCCCTTTGTACTTCATGTTGGTGAGATCGTTCCTTTTTCATGCATGTATCCATGTAGTATCTTGTTCACATTCATTGAGGACAATGCATGAAGTAGGTGTGGGGGGGTGTTTTACGTGTGTACATAGTCGAGTCTTTTCCTTTGATTTTGTTTTCTTTTGTTTGCATTGTGAGGGTCATGATAGTGTGCTGCATTTAATATCGACATATCTGCTTGCCATGATCCTTGGGTGACTTGTCTTCTTTTGCTTGCCTAGTGCTTTAAAATTTTCACATTTCTTTCAAAATCTTCATGTGTTTTCGAAAGAAAATGTTTTGTGGGTTTTGCGTGTGTTTAGCATGTGCAAAACCGTTGAGAGGCAAAGTAAAAAGAAAGCTCCCAAAATTGTCTTGAACTTGATGCATTAGGATATCTAGTACGTGGCTTTAGGATTTATCGAGTCGTTAGGATGCACCCCAGTCTTCCCTTGGGGGTGAGTAATCAGTGGGTTTCAGTGCTCAAACATTTAAAGAAGTCCACCCTGAACCTAGTGAGTCAAATAATTCGTGTTTGTTAATTTAGGAAGTTTGTTGTAGTCAAGGGCCCTTAATATCTTTTTGTGAAACTTAAGTGTAGGGGTTTTGGTTCCCATGTAGATAAATGAATAAATAAGTGGTGTTCTCTCTTCTCGCACGGCTCCTATCACTCGGGAAAGTAGGTCTGAGGGGACTTTGTGCCTGGTGCTTTCGAGTCATCTGACTTGGGATGCACCGACCGAACTCCCGTTACACGGGTGGTAGGGATCGCCCTATGTGGAGATTTGGGGGAAGGTGTACGTGATAGTGTAAGTCCTCATAGGCAATGATGCACGAAACCTGACCCTGGGAGAATCAAACACCAACCAATAAATGCTCCAAAGAAAAAAGGAAAAAAAACAAGAAAGAACAGAAAAGAAAAAAAAAAAAAAAAAAAAAAAAAGAAAAAGAAAAGAAGAGTCAAATAAGAACCAAAATGGACTTTACACTTTGTTTCACATTCAGAAGTTAAGGTTGCCCATGTCTTTCACTTAATTCCTTAGTTAACTCTCACGAATAACTCATTAGGCTAGGTGTGTGGACTGATTACATATATAGAGTCGACCCGTAGTATTACCGCATTCCATGATCGACAAAATAAGTCCAACGAGTCGTGTAGCTAGATTGATTAATGCATCTTGTTCGGATTTTGTGGGTATATCCGCTGAAAACCCTCAGGAGACACCACTCCTCCTCCTTGGCAACAAGGAGGTTTAACGGCTTGTTGCACATGCTAAGTGCAACCGTGATTCCTACGAAAGTGAGTTAGGATTTCTTGTTTTTCGTATGCTTTTTCATTTCTTTGTTTTGCTCGAGACTAGCAAAAACTTAGGTGTGGGGGTATTTGATTGACATCATTTCATGCTTATATTTGTACCTTATATCCATTATCTTACACCTAAGCAATGCTACGTGACGAGTTTTATGTTTAGTTTTCAGAAATAAAGAGGTTTGAAGAGAAGAGCCATGAAAGGACCCAAAAGCAGGAAAAAAGGACCTAATTGTGAGACCTGGGGACCAAGATGCAAGGGGGAAGGACCTGATCGTAAGACAGAAGGACCTAAGAGCAAAACAGGAAACTCCACACCATCATGAGGAGTATTTTGTCAATTCGATTCGGGTCGGAGCTCCACTAAACCAACCAGATGCATCTAAGACCAAGAAACACTTCAAGAAAAGCCCACAAAGAAAACCAGGCGGATCTAAACTTTATAGACCGCCAATTGGCGGTCTGGAACCGCTAATTGGCGGTCCATTTAGCCCAGGATCCGTCCAATTTTCTGTAGCACGTGTATTAGTGTATTCTTAGTGTATTTTTGGTATTGGTTTAGTCCCACATCGGGGGATTGTCCCTGATTAGCTTTTTCCATGCTTATAAATAGAACTCTTCACCTCCCTTTGTATCCATCTCCCTCTTGGTGGCCATCTTCCCTACTAAGAGTGAAGCCTTGAAGCAAAACTCTAGTGGAGGAAGAGCTACTTGTAATTGAGTGAGTTAATAATAGAAGTTTTTCTTTTAATGATGTTGTTTCTCTCTTAGTTTAATTTCCTTTCATTTGCATGCTTGTTGTTTGTTTAAGTTTTATGCTTCTTTAATATTTCTTGCTTAAGTAGTATAAATTTCATTTCAGTATTATGCTTTCCTTTGCTAAATTAGTTAGTGTAATGAGTAGTGAGTAGTTCCATCCCCATTTGGGGGGTGGAGAAATATGTGATATAATAATGTAGTGTATTAAGTGTGTGTTATTTTTTATCCCTTGAGCTTTATATGATTTCCATAACCATCTAATGGGTCTCCACTCTTATCTTTGATATGCTAATGCTCTTGAATGAAGCTTAGCTTATGCTTTGATTAGTGGACCTATTTTATGGGGAATGATAAAGTTAGGATATGGATGAAGTTAATGTTAGAAACACAATTTGTAGTGTATGTACTCTTGTTGCCTTTTCCTTAGCTAATGTCTTGTATGTTTTAATGATGTAGTCATCTTAATTCATGTAGAGGCATAGTAGGGTCTAGTCTTTATACTTGAGTTCATGTAGCTTCACTCCAATCATTGTCTTGTATGTTTTAATGATGTAGTCTTATCTTAATTCATGTAGAGGCAAGATTGGATGTAGTTTTATGATTTCATGCACTACATGTTGTGAGGAGCTTAATTGAACACACACACACACACACATCTTTATGTTCACATTATTTCTCTACCCCCTTTGGGGCTTAGTTTATTGCTTATCTTCATTTCCTTTGCATTTCATTTCAGCTTTGTAGTTTAGATTAGTGTAATACATCTTTCTCCCTTCTTTTTACCTCTCGCCTTCGAATAAACCAAGTGTCGACACACCTCCCAGTGGACGACCCGTATTTGCCACCGCTTCAACGCGGCCGTGCACTTGCGGTTAAATTTAAAACGATCAATCACTACTCCACCCCCCAAAGGGGATGAAACTACTCACTAAACATTACACTAATTATTAAACTAAGCAAAGAAAGCATATTAAAACTAAGCTAGAAATAAAAGACGATTAAACTAAAACATGCACAAACAATAAAAGAAGTATAAACAAACAATGAAAGAAACACAAAACTTTATTGATAAAATGACTCACATTTCAAGTAGCATCCTCCTACTTTAGTGTGTGCTTCAAGGCCTCACTTCTAGTAGGAAGAATAGCCACTTAAAATATGGAGTGATTACAATGGAAGGTGAAGAGTTCTATTTATAGCCATGGAAAAAGGCAAACCGGGACAATCCCCCGATGTGGGACTAAACAGATACCAAAAATAGCCTAAACATCCTCTAATACATGTGCTGGAGAAATTTGAGCGGATTTGGGCCAAAATGGACAGGCAATTAGCGGTCTTGGACCGTCAATTGGCGGTCTATATGGTTCAGATCCTGATCATTTTTGTTGTGGGCTTTTCTTTCTGGTATTGTTGGTCTTTGATGCGGTTACTTGACTTGTTGGAGCTCCGACCCGAATCGAATTGGTAAAATACTCCCCATGATGGTGTGGAGTATTCTGTTTTGCTCTTAGGTCCTTCTGTCTTGCAATCAGGTCCTTCTTCCTTGCATCTTGGTCCCTAGATCTCACAATTTAGTCCTTTTTCCCAGCTTTTGGGTCTTTTTATGCTTCATCTCTTCAAACCTATTTATTCCTGAAAACTAAACATAAAACTCATGACATAGCATTGTTTAGGTGAAAGATAATGGATATAAGATACAAATATAAGCATGAAATGATGTCAATCAATGCATGAGGAGACTAATGCGGGTTTCCTTAGTTTTGATATCCCCCTCATGATGTATTTGCAATCTATGTCAAATTTCATATGCACTAACACAACCTCTAATCCTATTATATTCACCATCACTAAGGCCACAATACAAGATGTTCATGATTTTAGAATTCATTTCGATTTCTTTCATTTTGGGTCTTGTAAGTGTATCTAATTCATCTTCATTTGGGTGTGTGTATGGATTTTGAAGAAACATCCAATACTTAAGGTCATTAGAAATTAGGAAAATCTTCATCCTATTCTTCCAATAATCATAATTAGACCCATTAAGTAAAGGAGGTCGAGCTGTGCATAATCCCTCTACATGATTAGATGTGCTAGCCATGCTAAAAATACGATTAAGTATGAGAATTAGCTAACATGGCTCTGATACCAAATGTAGGATCATCGTAGGTCGGATTAATCTAATCACTTTTATGCTAATCCCTAACTAATCAAACAATGAATGCAGCAGAAATAATTTAAAGACTAGTAGGGAAAAGGAACAAGCAAACCACAAATCGACTCGGCACCCCACCCGGGTGGAAAAGGAAACAATAAACGTAACGGAAAAGGAAACAATTTTTATAGAGGTTCGACACCCCACCCGGGTCCTAATCCTCTCTTGCAAGCTCCGCTCGACTCAGCGAGCTCCGCCTACGACTTCACTATCCCCTCCCCGTTCCGGGCCGGGAGACAACGCCTTACAACCGTCAAACTCGCGAACAACCCTCGCCGAGCTTGGAATCCTCTTCTCACAATCCGAGAAGGATTAATTCAGGCTCTCACCGAAGTCTATACTCTTTTGACAAACTTTGTAACTGAGTGGGATTCACTCTCTAATTGAGCACACTTTGAGTAGGATGAGGATATGATCACTAAGTGTGGATTTAGGCTTATGGAGTGAGATTGGGAGCTTTGAGGATTGAGAGCTTCTCTCTAATGAATTGGGACAATTGGAGTTGGAGAGTTGTGTTAACAACATGTCTTGATCCTCTATTTATAAGCTCCTAAGGTATTCTAGCCGTTGAGGATAGATTTGGTTGGGTTTTGTGTAAGATACACAAAGCAGAAAATCGGGCTGCAAATCTGTCCAGAACCGGTCGACCAAAACTAATAAACCGGTCGACCGTTCACTTGATTTCAAGGAGAACGGTCGAACAAATAAATATTTGGTCAAATAAATGAGCTAGAACTTAACTCTACTTAAGTGAACCGGTCGAACCAAAGTATGGGGTGGTCGACCGTTGAGGGGATTCGGTTGAGACAAAGGTGCAACGGTCGAACGAGGAATGTGTCGACCGATAACAGGGAATTTTTGGTCTCTAAAAACTGTTCGACCGGTTGACCAATAAAGGTGACACGTTCGACCGGTTACCAAATGTATTTTGGGGTTAAGTTTGTTTTATATGAATACGACCATTACAGGAATACGACAAAGAAAACGGTCATATTAAAATCCGAGATCGGTCGACCGAAAAGGTAGAATCGGTCGACCGGTAGAGTTTCGTAAAATCACTGTAGAGAGTCTGTTACAAACCGGTCGAACTGAGAACTGGTTCGGTCGACCGGTTCACACAGGAATTCTGGGTTTTGGTTTAAAGTGATTTCTGACTAAGGTTTGGGTGATCTAATGGAGTCCAAATGATATGAGATTTTGTGTGTGACTCCTCTAAGGAACCTAGTGTGTAAGTGATTGGTTTTTAACTCTTGTATGCTCAATTTACACATGTTCCTAAGACTCAAAATAAAATCAAGATTACAAGTCTTCATATAGCTTTATTACAATTCTTGACTTGATTTCCTTCCTTCCATGAGTCTTGATCACCTGTAGAGGTTAGCACATGCAATATATATGCAATGCAATATGTGTGCTACTCTACATTACTTATGATTAAGATTAGGTTGATTAAATCATCAAAACAAGGATTAAGGCCAAAAAGCCAACATTAGGATCCAAGACAGTGTAAAACATTAGTTACACGAAACACGATGCCACAATGTTTTACTTGTTAGGTCTATTCAATATATAAAAGTAATTTTTTCCTCTTTTATATACTCGTGTCATCAATTATTTGTAGATCTACAACAATCGATGACCAACAAGACAATCTTATCTCGGTGATTAATGTTCCATGTTAATATCTATGATTGTAAATAACTTTTGATTTATGTAAACCATCTTCTTTTAGAGCTCTACGATTAAGGACCAAACGCCTCTTTCTTAGCACTTCCAAAAGACGAATACCCTAATCAAGGAACAAAATATTTGTATATCCAATTCATAATAATTGACATATAAAAATAAAACTTTTAGAACATATTCCTTTCAGATCAACCTGTATTTGTCATGTCTTCACCGACGCCATGCACTTACGGTAGTTTAAACGATTAAACAAGTTTTTGGCGCCGTTGCCGGGGAGCTGCCAGTCCAGAGTCTGGTTTGGATGATTCAAGTGGATTTCATTTTTGTGTTGTACTTTTGTTTTCTTTCAGGAAACTCACATTGGGAAGGGAAAGCAGCTGGTGAAGTTTGGAGGCGACCTGAGACTTCAAGACCGCCAATCAGCGAGCTGAGACCGCCAACTAGTGGTCTGGTAATCTCATTTCACCTTGTAATTTCATTGCCTTGTTGCCATAATTGATTTAGAAATCAGGGACTCAATTTTGCATGTTCTGACTATTAGATTCCTCCCAGATTAATAATTAGTCTCCCTTTAAGCAACTTGGACCCTAAAACCCAAAGCAAAAGATTAGGCATTCTTTCTTGTTTAGGTCATGCATCATGTACTCGACTTAGGCACGTAGATTGTCTTTTATTTTAGTTTTACTTTCAGTTGCTGAGTGTTGGCGTGAGGTACGCATTTCCTACTCTCATTCATGCATTTCGTATGAACATGCATTAGTTAGTAGGAATTGCATTGCAGCAAGTGTGAGTTGAACGTTTGTTTAGAGAGTTGAATGCTAGATTAAGACTCCAAAACGCTACTAAGGAGGAATTGTCCCATATAAGATAAGGTGGGGGATTTCATCACCCTTTTCTTCGCCCCAAAATCACACTAATTAAGAGCCTAATTTTAAAAGCAAGTGGACATTGGCCCAAAGAATTTCGGGTGCATTAGGAGAGTGATCTGGTCCCGACCGTCATGGCCTGATCGGCGTTGCCCACTTTGTCGATAGTAGGAGAGACGAGATCTTCGGATCTTGACTCACTTGCTGGGCTTTGTGATCCTCATCGTAGCGAGGTGAGGCGTGTTGAGGCCGTGTGACCTCGCAGTTAGGCGTCGTCTAGCTGTAAGGACCTATATCAACCTTGGGATTGTTTGCCTTGTTTGCTTGTGTGCTTCTATCGATACCCACCCGTCATAGCATAAAGACTTATTCCCTTCTCTCCTGAGTCATTCTCTCTCTTCTGTGTCCTCCCATCTTCTCCTCTACGCACATTCTTTGTTATAAAAAAAGAAGTTTTGGTTTGTGTGTGTGAACCTTTGTGCATGCTTGTGTGGGCACAAGACGAGAGTGGTCATTTGATGAGGTGTGTCCTCAACCCTGCTTCGGTAGTCGATTTCTCGACGCCTCCCTCCTCTCATGTTGCACACAGTCCGGGTTCAATGGTTGCTCAGTACCGCGAGGAGGAGTAGTTGTTGGACCCACCTGTTCTTCTTGTTCTTGCTCCCATACCTCTCCGTAATCGATGCTACCCGAGCCATACCACTCTACCCTCATGCATCGTATTGCCAGAGGCGTAAGTCTCAATTTGAGGTCATTCCATGGGAACCCGGTTTAAGTTTGAGGTCATTTCATGGGAACCACTTTAAGGTAAGCCTCAGTTTATTTACATGCTCCCTCACTTCACTGGGAAGGATGACCCCTATATCTTTCTTAGGGAATTTGAGGAGGTCTGTGCCATGTTTAAGCTGCAACAACTTAGCACAGACTCCATCCATCTTAGGTTTGTCCCCTTTGCACTGAAGGATGATGTCAAGAAGTGGTTGTACAGCAACCAGGTGATTGCCTTTAGGACTTGGGATGAGTTTCAATCTGCATTCCTCATGAAGTACTTTCCAAATCATCAGACACAAAAACTGAGGAACGAAATCAATTCATTTTATGAGCATGAGACTGAATCATTCCATGCATATTTAGATAGGTTCAAGGAGCTACTATCCTCGTGCCCTCACCATGGCATTTAGTTGTAGTGCATGTGTCAGATTGTTTACGAGGGTCTTCACATCCCATCCTGAATGCTCCTTGAGTCCATGTGTCAAGGAGAGTTCTTAGGAAAGGATGAAAGGGAGGCATGGGCTTTACTAGAAAACCTCGCTGAGAAAACCATGCAATAGTAAAGTGTGAGGGAACCACCAGCATCATCTAGCATAGGAGTGAGGATCGCAAATGCAAACTCGACTAAATCGGAATCACCAGCATCATCTAGCATAGGAGTGAGGATCACCAGCATCATCCATTCCTCCTGAGATGGAACATGTCAATGTCATCTTTGTTAGATCCAGGAATGACCCATATTCATCATCATATGACCCTAGATGGTGGAACCACCCTAATTTTTCATGGAACCATAACATTGCCCTAGGTGGTCCTTCAAACTTTTCTCGACCACCTAATCAACCACACCAACCTCCCACGCATTCATAGTCTTATCAGCCACCCCAAAGTCAAAACACCAACCTACCAGGTTTCCCAACATCTAACAACTTGGAAACACGATTTAATTCGCTTGAAAACTTAACTCGTCGACTTGAGAACTCTTTAAAAAACTTTATGTCGTCCACGAGTCAATTCCTCACTTCGAGTCAGCAGACCATCAAATCTCTTGAGCTTTAGATGGGCCAATTGGCTCAGTCTGTACATGAGAGAGAGAGGGAGCCTGCCTAGCCAACTTGTGGTTAACCCCCATGCTCAACTTCACTCGAACATGCAAAATGCAAGTTCAAGACCACAAGGGGGCAAGTGAACTACGTGGAAGAACCTGTGTACCATGTCAATGCCATTGTGACCCTCAAAAATGGGAAGTAGGTCAACAACAACATTTCCTTGCCAGTAAATCCATATGTGCAACCCCTTATGGGAATCACGGTGAGAAAGAGGCCAAGAGTGAGAGTAATACACCAACTCCACCTTCTCCGGCTCCGCATAAGACATACCTACCAAAAGCTCCTTATCCTAGTAGGTTGTCTATGAAACAGAGTGACTTGTGGATAAAATGCTGGAGATATTTAAGAAAGTGAATGTCAACATTCCATTGTTAGACATGGTTCAACAAATACCTCCCTATGCAAAATTCCTAAAGGATCTCTGTACGACTAAGAGGAAAACCAATGTCCCTAGCAAAGCCTTTTTGGTGGCTAATGTGAGCTCGATCATTTCGAACCCAACATACGTAAAATTGAAGGACACAGGTAGTCCAACAATTTAATGTATCATTGGGGACTCTCGCATTAATAATGTCTTGCTAGATCTATGGTCGCCGGTTGACCTCTTACCAACTTTTGTGTATCAACGATTAAGCCTAAGCGAGCTCAAGCCTACGAAAACAACTTTGCAGTTGGCTGATTGTTCGATCAAAGTCCCGTTGGAGGTCATTGAAGATGTCCTAATCAAGGTCGATGATTTCATATTTCCTGTTGACTTCGTCATCCTTGAGACCAAACCAATCAAGACTACCCACTCTCAGTTTCAATTATTTTGGGTATACCATTTTTGGCGACGTCAAATACCTTGATCAGTTGTCGTACTGGACTCATGAAATTGTCGTTCAGGAACTTGACCGTTTCATTCCATGTGTTCAATACGTTTAGGCAGCCAGTATCTTTTGAGGACCCCATGGAAATTAATCTTATTCGGGACTAGGAACAAGAAATAGAAGAAGAGTACCCCCTAATTCATGAAAATTTAAGTGCTTACATCATGGATGATTCCGATTATGAAGAGGACGGAGGAGAGTTGAGCAATGATATGCATGTTATTCAGTACATGCGATCTCCACCTATCTTACATCTCGAGCTAGATATCACGCCTCGCCTTGAGGAACCACCCATAATTGAGCTTAAAGAACTCCCTAAGGAGCTGAAACATGTTTTTCTTGGTCCCGACAGGTCATTTCTGGTGATTATTTCATCGATGTTGACTCGTGATCTGAAAGAACGTCTGATTCAAGTCCTAAAGGAGCACAAATCAGTCATTGGGTGGTCCTTGAAGGACATTAAAGGGATAAGTCCCGACGTCGTGCAACACCACATCTTTATGGAGAATGAGGCACAACCACGTCACGACCCACAGAGGTGTTTAAATCCAGCCATGACAGAAGTAGTTAAGAAAGAGAACATCAAATGTTTAGATTATGGCATCATTTTTGTCATTTCGTACAGTACTTGGGTAAGTCATGTCCAGGTTGTGCCCATCAAGTCGGGTATCACTGTTGTCCAGAATGACAACAATGAGCTTGTACCCACATGACTTCAAACTGGGTTGCGAGTTTGCATTGACTATAAGAAGTTGAACGCGGTCATGCATAAGAACCACATCCCTCTACCTTTGATCGACCAGATATTGGAGAGACTCGATGGGCACGCCTATTACTATTTCCTTGATGGTTATTCGGGGTACAATCAAATCCCAGTCGCCCCCGAAGACCAAGAGAAAACCACGTTCACATGTCCTTTGGGGACATTTGCTTATAGACCGATGCCTTTTGGACTACACGATACACTGGCAACATTCCAACGTTGCATGTTGAGTATCTTTTCCGATATGGTCAAGAACTTCCTTAAGATTTTCATGGATGATTTCTCGGTTCATGGCACCTCCTTTGATGAGTGCTTGCACCACCTCAGCCTGGTTCTTAAGAGGTGTTTGGAAACGAACTTAGCCCTTAATTCGGAAAATTACAAAAGGCATCGTTTTGGGTCATGTCGTATCTCGTGATGGTATCGAGGTGGATATGGCAAAGATTGAGCCTATTTTTAAGCTTTCTCCACCCATCTCGGTAAAAGAAATCCGGTCATTCCTTAGACATGCTGGTTTTTACCGGCTGTTTATTAAGGATTTCAGCAAGATAGCTCGCCCCTTGACGAGCTTGCTTGCTAAAGGTACCTCTATTGAGTTCACACCCGAGTGCATGACTGCGTTTAAGTTTCTGAAGTGTGAGTTGACCTCCGCTCCTATTATTAAGACACTGGTGTGGACTCTACCATTCGAGCTGTTGTGTGATGCATCTGACTATGCGATAGGAGCAGTTTTGGGTCAGAAAGTCGACAAATTGCCTCATATGATCTACTATGCAAGTTGTACTCTCAATGACACCTAGCTCAACTACTCCGTTACTGAGAAAGAGTTCCTCGCGATCATATTTGCGTTGGAAAAATTTTGCCAGTACCTCATTGGGTCGCACATCATCATCTACACTGATCACTCAGCTCCCCGCTACCTTTTATCTAAAAAGGATGTGAAACCCCATCTCCTGCGTTGGATCATGTTGTTGCAAGATTTAGACCTTGAAATACGAGACAAGAAGGGATTTGAGAATGTCATGGCAGATCACCTCTCTCGCATCCCAGTTGATCTTTCACCGGATCCACCGGTGAACGAGTTCTTCCCTGATGAGAACCTTATGGAAATAGCCTCACCCCCTGGTTCGCTGACATTGTGAACTATTTAGCAACCGAGGAGCTACCAGCTTATTGGACACACAGTGAGAAAGCAAAGTTCAAGTCGTTAGTCAAGAACTTCTATTGGGATGATCCCTACTTATTTAAGTATTGTGCCGATCAAATCATAAGGAGGTGCTAACGACGAGATTTAGAGTGTCTTGTCCTTTTGCCATAAGGAGGCATGTGGTGGGCACTTTGGTGATCACTCATGTCGTGGTGGTGTTGTGGTCAGTCGCGACAGGTCGGAGACCACGCTGGCAATGTGAAACGGCGTAAAATCCTCGATTGGTGCAGGGTTGTTGTCGACCAACGGTCGACCGATTTACTGTTTTTACCCGACTTTAACCATCACCAGTCGAACGATGCCATGTGGAGGTCGACTGGTTGTGCGTGTGCTGGTGGGTCAAAGGTTTTCCTGTTGGTTTTCGGTCGACCGTTCCTAGTTTTTGGTTCGATCGGAACTTAAGTGAACTTGATATTACTGCATTTTGTTCGACCGATTATATATATTGTTCGACCATTATATGACTTAGACTATTAGGATGACCCTGATAGTTTTTGGTTGACCTCGACCCCTGAGTCGGTCCACCGATTAGACTTGTATGATTTAGACCAGAATCCAAATTTTGACCGCATATTCGATCGACCTGTTTTAGATTGGTGTTCGACCTCTTGGACTTAAGTGATGCGTAGAGAGTTCGACCGTTGTAGACTTTCGGGCCACCGAACCTATTGGGAATGGTTGACCGGATTGCCTATTTTAGTCGACCGTTTATGCCCGGAACTGAACTCCTGGTCTTGTGTTGTGTCAACTCTGTCCACGAAAACTCGTGTCCTCGCTTAGAGCGTGAGCCGGGAGGTGACGTGGGTGGGTAAGTTGCTCGTGTCTGCCCAGGGACCGCCGTGTGGAAGAGTGTGGACAATTGGGTCGTGCCACCTCCGTTGATGGGCAATGGTGTGACGTGTTGTTGCTTGACTCTCTGTAGAGTAGCAGACCTGAGGGATCGCGGATCCCAATGCATGTTGATGCATTGCTCGTGGAGCATGCTGACCCTACAGACTACGGTCTGGACCCATCCGATGTTGTGTCAGACGTATGTTGTACCATCGAGATTGTGTTGGCGATGTCGCCGAGGTTTCTCCCGGCGATGATGGTGTCGACGATGTTCCGGCTTGTGGTTGTGCTGGACGTATGTTGTACCGTCAATGTTGTGTCGGCGATACTGCCGATGTTGTTCCAGCCATGATTCCTCGATTGGGCACCTATCGTGGGATGTTTGGACCGACCGGGGTGCGGCTCTGTTGGGGTGGTGTAGACCACGTGGTTCGCCTTGCATGGAAGGGCGGACGCTCCTCACCGATCTCTTGGCTCTAGTAGTCGCGTGTGGGTGCGTCGCGTACTATCCGCAAGACCATATGCACCTACGGTAGGTTTCCGAGGGAGACCCGTTGTTGTTGTTGGACTGATGTCATTGTTGACCCTTTGAGGGTATTTGTTGTTGCCGAGGGACTGAGATCCTGTTTTACCCCTGGGAGGGAATTTTGTTGCATTGCAAATGTTGATATGACATACTACTAGTCTGATAGGTTCATTACCATACTGTTGCATTCATATAGGTGAGCTTGGCATACGGGGTTTCCTAATGGGAAACTCAGGCATTGTTGTTTGATTCATGTTTCAAGACCGCAGTAGGTTCTGTCGGGTGGTGACAGCGGGCACACACATTTTCGTTCCAGGATTCTCTTCGGACTCTTCGAGGTCTTCATGATTACTTGTATTTGTCTTTCATTGTATTGATGTAATCATGTATTTTGACAAACTCTGTTGTGTTGTGGTTCACCGACTGGTTATATTTATATGAGTAACTTTCCCGTTTGATGACATTTGTCTTGAGATCTCGTTTGTTTAAATATTCAAATTTTCTGCTGTTTTAGGATGTTAAATGTGTGATACTATATCATTGATAATACAAGATAAAATAAGAGTGACCATTTTAAATTTGAATTTGTTTACAATTTGTTGGCTAAGTAAGTTTATGAGAGTTGAACACAAACAAATAAAAATCCCAAAGATGAACGCAAACAAAAAGCAAACAAAAAATAGCATATTTCAAACATGATGCGAACATGAACAACTCATTGTTCAGTTCGATTAGCATTCCTAACAAGAAATCTATCATGGGAGTAAGTAAATTAAGAGAAGTCATAAACATGCACCAAATTGGGCTCCAATAGTGGATGTGGTCGTTTTTGCAAAATAGTCACCCAAAAAATATACAGATATGAAGAGGACTTGTGTGGAAATTACTTAGAGGTAAATGTTCCACGATTGTTGGGACATGTGATGGCTAATGTTCCACTATTCGTATTTTACCTATGTCTATATATTTAATAGATTTTGTCCGGATCGTGTTTAGTTTGTCTAAGTAAGTATTTGTCTGAATTCTTTTTAGCTACGTCTGAAATCTATTACCTATGTCTGGATATTTTGTCAAATATTTCCGAAGTTATGTTTGGATTTCATTATAACATTTGATTATGATATCTCTTTTGGATTTATAATTTTTATGTTCAGACATGTTTGACTTGTCTAGAAAATACAAGTGTAAGGCAATATATATGGTTAAGAAAGGACAATAGTGTGTGCAAATCAAAAAAATGATACAAGTTAATTGATAATTTATATGTCTGAAATAGTGATGATACAAGTTTTTGTAGGTGTAGACACATTACCAACTTATATATGAATAACTGGATATTCAGATATTTGATTACGATATCTAGATATTAATATAAGTGTAGAAGGATGTCACCACCATCACCTTGCATTAAATGTAGTGAGAGAATGTGATATTTTGTCAAATATTTCCGAAGTTATGTCTGGATTTCATTATTATAATGATTGACATCATATTATGTATATATTTTTGTCTTATATCTTTTATTTTTAGCCTAAGCAATAACGAGTTTTATAGTTTCTGGAATAAAACAACAAAGGACAATAGTGTTTGATGCGTCTTGCCATATCTTTAGACATTTCGCATGCTTGGCTTAATCTTATGATAATCAAGTAGTAATTGTCGATATATTGTATGAATAGATTGATAGTTTTTTCTACATCTTTAGACACTTCCTATGCATGAAACACACACAACACATACATGCTTACATGCATCATTCATCACTTATTTCACTTCATATGTGCACACACTCCACCCCGTAGGGGTTTCTCTTCTTGATTCCCAATCTTTCATTGTTTTTTTGCATTTATTACTTACTAGTTTAGTGTAGTTTAGCTTAGCATAACCAAATTTTTTCAGCCTTTATTCGTCATTTGATTTTGCACAAACCAGAGGCTACTCACCTCCCTGCAAATCGACCCGTACTTGCCTCGTCTTCACCGGCGGTTGTGCACTTGCGGTCTCAATTTAAAACGATTAGACATATAACATTTTTTGGATTTATACATTTATGTCCAGACATGCATGTTTGACTTGTCCAGCAAACATAAGACAATATATATGATTTGGAATGGAAAATAGTGTGTACAAATGGAAATGATAATACAATTTAATTTGTAACTTATATATCTGGATTAGTGATGATACAAGTTTCTGTAAATGTAGACACATTACCAACCTATATCTACATAACTGGATATTAAGATATTATGATATCAAGATATTAATATAGATGTTCAAGGTTGTCACCATCATCCCCTTGCATTAAATGTGGTGAGAGAAAATGATGATTACAACTATTTCTTCGTTAAACAATAACAAGAAAATGTGGTTTGCACGTGGGAGATGTATTTTAAATAATAGTAATAATTACAATCATTTAAATAATAAGGTATTCACGTAAGATTTGTGGTTTGTATCTCAGTAAGAAAACCGTACGTTAATCGCTCAAAATACAGGTCGGTAACGAAAGACACGATCGACGACAAGCTGATGATTTCACTTTGCACGCACGATCGAAGAGCCCACTGACATTTTCCATAAAATAATCATACCGTCGAGACCAACTCACTGACATCCCAGCAAAGCAATAGTAATTGCACCCAATTAACTCCATGTCTTGGACATCAAGCGATAATAGTTATTACTCAAAAAATACATGAAACAATAGTAAGACACCTTTCTCATTTGAAATTAGAAGTTTAGATTCGTTTACATTTCAATGTCCATCAGAAACGACAAAAGAACTGTCCCAAGAAACCACGACAACCGGCAAACATTTTCTTAAAATAATTTTTATGTCTATGTTTTCCTTATTTTTTCACTACCAACACCACAAAAATGTCTAACGAATCGTCTGGATTCAGTAAAATAAGTCCAACAACAAAACAATCGGATCGAGCGTCTGGTTAAGACGTCCGTCTAAAAAAATTAAAAAAATCTTAAATTTATACGGTGTGTTATCTCAAATACAGGTCGGTGATAACGGATTAGATTACAATTACTTTTTTATAAGTAATTAAAATTCAAAAAATTCCAGATCCAAAAATTACTCTTGCCACCCCTGCCACCTCACCGGCGAAGTGGAATGTTGCTCGCTCACCGGGGGTATTTGAAGATCTCGATCGACCTGTCGATGTGGTATTTGGTAAAACTTTTCGACTTACAAAAACACTCACTGTAATCCATCCCCATTAATACCAAAAAATAGTCTGCCTCATGGGGGCGGCTCTGGCGAACGTCGTCTATTTTTTTATTTTTAAAAAGAAGTTGGACATTTTACAAGATTCGAGTACACTGGGACATCTATTGGTCTGACCTCCGAAACATTATATTTTATGATTATGAAAGGAAGATGAAGAGAGAGGGGTGATAGGAGAGTGGAATGTCGAGATATATAAATAGAAATGAGAGAAATACAATACGGTAATTTACACGAACAATTTAAGTAGTTTTACGGCGAAAATAACAATTTAGTTAACTAAAGTACATAATACAAACCACTGACATAGTTTGATAGAATCAAAAAAACACTTTTTTGGCGACACTAGTTCTAGTTGTTTTGTAAAATTTGGCAACACTAGTTGTTACTTGTCAGTAAGGAAACTGACCACCACTAGTTGCTCTTGTTCTCGTTGCATTTGATGTTGTGGAAATTGGGAAATAATGTTTCTCCTTCCAAATGGCTTCTTCATGTAAGCAATCTACGATTGATTCTACAGGTTCGGATTTACCTTAGTAGGAGAAAACCTGTGGCAGCGGAAGGGAACCGGAGATCACCTCACAGAGTCGCCTCGAGCACCGGCCGACCTTCAACTCTCATGGAGAAGAAGGACTAATCCACAACCCAAGAGTCTACGGGAGGAGTGGAGGAGAAGGTGGGACGGATGGGAGAGAGAGGAGAGGTGGCGGCTAGCGTTAGGGTTTTGCACACAAGGAATGCAACTCCCTCCAATGAGAGTCTCCTCTTGTTATATAGAAGAGTGTTCCCTAAACCCTAATGCGCAGCCAATGAGAGTGCGCCACGTGTCAGTGCTTTGGGCAAACATCCTCTTAATCCATAAATTAATCCAATATCTCTCACTTGCACAACAGCACGTCAACAACACGTCATCTTATTTTGTGTCCCTGACACATATGTACATATCCCTGATACATACAATCATAAGATGACAATGTGCCACCTCTTCATGTGTCCCCGACACATATGTATACATCCCTGATATATATATAACTATTTCTCTCTTCCAAGAATGCATCCGCAATACGCAAGTCTCCGATCATGTATCCCTGATACAAGACTATCTGTGTCCCTGACTCATGCACTCTTCCTATCATACTGACAAATGGGTCATGCGACCGGTGATGTACCTGCAATTTGGAGTATCAAACTAGAAACCTTACTAGAAAGGCAGAATGACAACATCCTCAAAAACCAATAAATAACCAGTCAAATGCACATCACAGTTCCCCAGGTTTACTCAGACACTCACTTGGCATGAACGGTATCTCGATCCCTCGGAGAGAATACCTTCTTGTCCTCAAGGTACTTGCTACTGTATCCAATACAGTTGGGCCCAACAAATACTTTTAGTGCAGTCGAGTCAAACCTTTCCCTTCGCCCCAGACCACCATTACACTCAGGGTTGATTCCTTTCCCGAAGATGCCTCTTTAGAACGAATCTCTCATGGTCATAGATAACATCCCAAAGTAGCTACATCAACCCCTTGCTTCATGGTGTCGTCGAAGGTCACTGAGGGCAACTAAAGACAATCAAGTCTTGGACTCACACAGTGAAGGAGCAGGGATCCATCCTTTCACTTCCAAATGGTCGCTCAGCACATGTTGTATGACAAACATGCTATGGTGGTTCATACTGTACACAACAGAATGTCTGTCTCTCAACACCATACAAGTCTTAGTCCAGTCTCACCCCCTTTGCGCCTAACCCGAGCTTCATCATTGTCGCCTTAACACCACACAGGTGTCACCTAGCGCCACATGTGATGCTCGCACTTGGCTTCTATAGGTCACATGAATCGTGGGAACATTCATGTCGATCCTCACCAACATAGAGGATCTCATCTGGATTCCTAATCAAGGTGACAATCCTATCATGAACTTCTCTGGATCTATCATACAAGATCTCCTCATGATCAGTCTCATCTTCGCTCGCTATCAAAAGCGGAAGAGGCGAACGCTCGTGTGAGTGAACGTTCTTCAGCCTATTGACAGAATAATATTTTATACTAGAACAACTACATCAACCAAACAGATATAGTCGAAAGAAAAAACACAATCACTCATAAAAGGAAGTTAGACATGCCAATACATCAAAGTCTGCGTAAGCCTAAGGACTTCACATGAGACACAAACGAGTCCTTAGCTATAGGCATTGTAAGAGGGTCAGCTACCATAAGACTAATAGACACATGTCTTAACACAACTTCCTTTCTCGCTATGATGTCCTTCACAAAATGATACCTAAACTGTATATGTTTGGTCTTTCCATGATATTTGGGGTCTTTCACATAACAAAGGGCAGCTATGCTGTCACAATAGACAACAACAGGCTCATCAGATGTCTCTACGAGCCCAGTATGTTGTAAGAACCTCCTTCACCAAACTGCCTCCTATACTGCTGCAGAGCATGCAACATACTCTGCTTCCATAGTCGACAGGGCTATACCGGTTTGTTTCTTGCTGGACCATGAGATGGCCCCATTAGCCAGCAAGAAAGCATAACCAGAGGTAGACTTCCTTTCATCAATGTCTCCCGCCCAATCGGCATCACTATAGCCAATCAGGCGGAGGTCTGATGCTTAGTAACATAGCATGTAGTTTCTCGTTCCTCTGAGGTATCTCATGATTCTCTTGACTGCCTTCCAGTGCTCCATGCTTGGGCTGGACTAGTATCGACTCACCATACCCACAACATAACAAATGTCTGGCCTAGTACATATCATAGCGTACATGAGGTTTCCCACAGCATTGGAGTATGGAACCTTGCTCATTTTGGCCTTCTCTTCAGGAGTCTCAGGATGCTTGTCAAGGCTTAAGTGCAAACCCTTCTCAACAGGGGTGTCGACTGGTTTGCATTTGTCCATATGGTATTTCTTCAAGACGTTGTTAATATAAGTCTCTTGAGACAATCCCAGAAGTCTCTTGGACCTATCTCTAACAATCTTGACACCAATGACGTAGCTAGCTTCACCCATGTCCTTTATATCAAATGTGGAGGACAACCACTCTTTAGTGGATTTTAGCAACTCTTTGCTATTTCTAGCCATGAGTATGCCATCGACATACAAGGTCAGAATGACAAATTTACCATTGGATCTCTTAACGTACACACAGTGATCTTCCTCAAGCATAGAGATCGCATTCTCTGAAATAGCTTGATGGAAGCGAATGTTCCATTGTTTAGATGTTTGTTTTAAGCCATACAAGGACTTATTGAGCTTGCACATTTTGCGCTCTTCTCCTTTGACTTCAAAATCTTGAGGTTGATCCATATAGATCTCCTCCTCAAGTTCTCCATTGAGAAAAGCAGTCTTTACATCCATTTGGTAAAGCTCTAAGTCCATCTGAGCTACAATAGCTAGTAGAAGGTGAATGGAGGCAAATCTAACCACGGGTGAAAAGGCTTCCTCAAAATCCACGCCTTCTCTTTGGGTGTAGCCTTTAGCTACCAGTCTAGCCTTGAATCTATCAATAGATCCATCCACCTTCCTCTTAATCTTGAGGATCCACTTGGCCCCAATGGCCTTTCGGTTCGGCGGTAAGTCAACCAAGTTCCAGACTCGATTAACTCTCATTGACTCCAACTCTTCCCTTATTGCTTCTAACCACTCTTTCGCATTTGGACCTTCCAAAACCTCTTTCAAGGTCTCTGGTTCTTGCTCATCGATTGTTGTCATCCCAGATGACTCATAATCAATTTCTTCTTAAGCTATCATGAGGGCCTCTTCCTCTAAGCGAAACCGCCTAGGAGGAATGAGCCCGCGTTTACTTCGACGCAGAAGGGTATCTGATGGCTCATCCTCCGTGAGAGCTATCGAATCCTCAGCATTGTTGCTCCCACTAGGATTGACTGGTGGAACCTCATGTTCAACTTCGAGATCCTGATCCCGTGGAGTGGCAATGTCCTCATCTTATCGTTCAATGAAGTCCACTGACTCTTTGATAGCTCCAGCAAGGGTTGGAAAATCATTTTCCAAGAATGTGGCATCCCTAGACTCTAGTTCCGTCCTTCTTTCATTCTCGTCTAACCCGATAAAAACGTAACCTTTGGAGAGATTACTGTATTTTACAAAAATACAATTTTTTCCTCTAGGTCCTAGTTTTCCATATCGGTGACTAGTAGAATGAATATATGTTGCGCATCCCCAAGGACGCAGCAGACTAAAATCAGGCTTCCGTCCTGTCCATAACTCATATGGAGTAGAGGAAACCGATTTTGTTGGAACTCTATTGAGGATATAGGCAGCAGTCATTAGAGTATCTCCCCAAAACGGAATTGGCAAGCTCGCATGCGCCATCATGAATCTAACCATGTCTAGCAACGTTCTATTCCTTCTCTCGGCAACACAGTTTTGCTGAGGAGTATAAGGCATGGTGAGTTGTCTAGGTATCTCCTTTTCATCACATAACTCTTTGAACATTATGGAGAGATACTCACCACCTCTATACATTTTAAGAGTTTTTATCTTATTATCCAACTGATTCTCAACTAAGCTCATGAATTTCTTAAAACATTCTAGAGCTTCTGACTTGTGAGAAATAAGATAAATTTGACCTTATCTAGTGAAGTCATCAATGAATGTGATGAAGTAACTCTGTCCATGTCTAGTACACACATTCAAAGGTCCACAAATATCTGAGTGAATTAGTTCTAAAGGAGAAGTAGTCCTAATGGCTTTCCCGAACGGTTTTCTAGTTGCCTTTCCAGCTAGACAAGATTCACAGGTCGGCAATTCAAATTTGGAGCATTCTCCTAATACCCCCTCCTTTGCCTACCTGTTCATCCGGTCAACACCAATGTGACCTAGTCTAGCATGCCACATAACTGAATCATTATTCATGGAACTTTGGCTCATAAAGGCACTAGTATTATGATCAAAATCATAAATTGCGTCCAACACAATAAAACCGTCTGAAAGAAAGGCACGTCCATAATAAATGTTAGCAAGGTATAAACCCATATCATTGTTCTCAAAAACAACCTTAAAACCATGTCTCATCAAAACAACAACAGAAATAATATTTCGTCGTATAGCTGGTGCATACAACACGTCGTGAAGTAATAGGATCTGGCCACTTCGCAAAGCCACTTTGCATGTGCCAACTCCAAGAACTTCAATGCTAGTGTTGTTCGCCATGTTTATTCGCCTCCCACTTGGAACACGACGATATTCCACGAAGGCAGAACGATCCTTTGTCACGTGGTCCGTGGCACCTGAATCCACAATCCACACAAGAGAATGATCAATGAGCATCACAGAACTAGTCACGTTACAATTTGAGGGATTACACACAGTAATTACCTTTTGCTCAGTGCACTCACGAGCAAAATGTCCAGTCTTTCGACAGTTAAAGCAAGTCACATTAGACTTATCTTTCCCACCTCTGGATCCTCGAGGTCGTTTCTTTCCAGCTTTGCTTTCTGTTTTGTTTTTATTTGCACCCTTCTTGCCTTTAAAACCCTGAGCTCTATCTCTTTTGCGCTTAAAACATGCACTCCTCCTAGGAGCGCCAGCTTCAGCAGCAAACACTTCAGTTAGAGGGGCTTCCGCAAGCATGCGGTCCTCCTCTAGCTCTAGGTGTTTTGCGGGCTGGTCAAATGTCCTGATGTCATCAGCATGGGTCAAATGAACCTTCATATGCTCTCAATTCTTCGAAGGCAACGATCTGATGAAAGCAGACACTTGCTCCTCATCGGTCTGAGCACGACCGGCAGCGCTCAGCTCGCTAATCATGTTTGACATTGCGGTAATATGCTGCCTCATTGTGTGACCTTGGTGCATTTTATACCCATCAAACATGAGCCCAAGCTGACGGGCCCTTGTGACGGAGGTCACTCCGTACTGAAACTTCACAGCTTCCCACAAGGCCTTTCCAGTTTGAAACTTTTCGAACCGCAGTAACAGATCATCCCTCATTGAACTTAGAATTGTGATTCGAGCAATTCGGTCTTTCTTTTTCAATGCACTATAAACATCCAAGTTTCTGCGATGTTGCGCAGTATTCCCCTCCTCGGGGGGAGACAGAGATTGGTTTATGTTTTCTAACATGTCCTGATCCTCTAAGAGATACTCAATTTTATGATGCCACAGATCGTAATTTCTTTCATTGAGTTTATCTCCTCGAGTCAGATCAGCGACAATGCTTTTGGAAGCAGCCATAAAAATCTAGGACAATCAAAATATAGTGATACATGAGTTCTAGCATAAAATACAACGAGCTACAATAGTCATAAAAAATAAACTGACATAATAGCTATAGCATTCAGACCAAAGGAAAACATAAATCATTCGATCAAATCCTCGTGCAATAGTTAATAAAACCATTTTACTAATCTAGATATTGAGCTCCATCATGATTTAATGACCCCTAAAAACGTATAAATCATGGCAAATCAGCAGCAAATAAATAAAATTTATCCGCTAGTTGCAAGGTGGTTTACGCAAAACACTTCTACCTTGCAACTCTCACTAGGCATGCAAGTTCCCACAAATATGATTACTACATTACTTCCATATCGAGCTAATGATCCCATTTGGGATTTAGCCTCGTCGACAGGAACCTGCATTAGTCTTATAGCAATAATATCGCAATAATAAATATAAAGGAGCCCCTTATCTCCTTAGGACAATAAATAGTCCACAATCCATAATTATTACAGTCCATAAATATTACAGCCCATTGCGATAACTATTGCAAATGGAAATGAATGAATGAAATTACGCTCATCTCTCAATAAGGCAGTAAATAAAATCAGCAACCATTCATTCCATACAAGCACAATCTTTCCATACGTTAGCACAATCCGACGTATGAAAAAAAATACCATAAAGTGTGCACCTCATTCAAACAAGAAGGAAGTAATGCATAAGGAAACAATGCATGTATGGTGCACGAATATAGGCAAAAAACGTGTTAGGTAATAACAACCAATCTCCACAATGATCATACTCAAAACAGAATTTATCTTCTTTCCCTAATCAATGTAATCATGATAGCAAAAAAAATTATCCTACTTTGATTAGGAAAGAAAAATCCGAAATTCTTTGGTGCAGAGCAACACATATTTGTGTATCAAAGGAAAGCATTCAAAAATACTTTTAAGGCAATAAAACTCCAACCCATAATATCTTCCCAAAAATTTCAGAATTAGCCAATCTTTCCTTAATCAATATAAGCATGCAATCAACAATAATTATGCTACTTGTAATGGAAAGAAAATCCGAAATTCTTTGGTGGAGGGAATCACATATATGCACATTTGATGAAAATGAAATATTTCAAATGAAATGCATGCAATCATTCCAAAAGAAACACATAGCCAAAAAACAGCAATAATCATGCACATAATTCGGCAATCATTATCAAATTCTAGATGCATGCATATATTATCAAAAATTGCACATACATGAATAAGGAAACAACCTTTTATCCTTAGATGCATGAACAAGTGTTTTGAAAAGAAAATATGATGCATAATCCGAAATACATGATCACATCATGAAACATATGCAATATCCAACTCTTGTAATATCAATTATCATCATTCTCTTAAGCTAATATGTGCATAAAAATCAGTAAAATTAAGATCTAGCTGCATGCTTGAAAGATGGAATAACAATATGCGCAACAATCAAAGTTAAAACATGTAACCATAGGCACATGCTTAACAAGAAAAATAAACTATGCGTAAGAATGAATCATCCATTTTCAACACAAGATGCATGCTAAAAATAAAAAAATATGCGCAAGAAAAGAGAGATGATTCAAGTAAAACTAATCGCATGTAAAAGATGAATCAAACAAGTCATGTGTTAGGGTGAGGAAAAATCATGCCATCAAACCCCATGCGCATAGACAAGCAATCAAAAAAAACTATACTAGGGTGAGGAACAACCATCAAACCCTAGGTACATCAACCCCAAAAAAATTGAAAAAATACATGCACTAGGGTGAGGAAGTATACCATCAAACCCTAGGTGCAAAAACAACAAAGAATTCGAAAAAATATGGGAAGGAGGCATCCATGCGCATGGGTGAGGAGATTTGCCATCAAACCCTAGGCGCATGAAAGGAGAGAAAGAAAAAAAATGCAAAACCATATGAATCCGAAAAAAAATTCTTTCAAAGAACCACCGAAATTTCAACTCATATGAAATGAAGAAGAAGGTGCTCAAAACAAAACCCGGAGGTGACGAAGATGGCTCTGGTACCAATGTAAGCAATCTACGATTGATTCTACAGGTTCGGATTTACCTTAGTAGGAGAGAACCTGTGGCAGCGGAAGGGAACCGAAGATCACCTCACAGAGTTGCCTCGAGCACCGGCCGCCCTTCAACTCTCGTGGAGAAGAAGGGCTAATCCACAACCCAAGAGTCTATGGGAGGAGTGGAGGAGAAGGTGGGACGGATGGGAGAGAGAGGAGAGGTGGCGACTAGGGTTAGGGTTTTGCACACAAGAAATGCAACTCCCTCCAATGAGAGTCTCCTATTCTTATATAGAAGAGTCTTCCCTAAACCCTAATTCGCAGGCAATGAGAGTGCACCACGTGTTAGTGCTTTGGGAAAAGATCCTCTTAATCCTTAGATTAATCCAATACTTCATCCATAAATATTTGTCCGTCCCTACACTCCACACTGCAGAAGCTCCGTCTCCTCTGGTAATAATAAACAGAGAAATCCACACAACCAATTAAAAAACATGTGCATCCAAATATTGTTCAGCTATTACAGCCAACCAAAAAAAGGCATGATGACAATATCAACAAATTGAATCATTAGAAGGGCCAATTTTACATTGACAATATCCCACAAAGATTGAACATGTAAAGGACATAAAGTGATACTCTACAAAAAAGTTGTATCCATTACCCATTAACTTAACCACTTACTTGGATTTTGGAAAGGCGATACACTAACCCAATAGTTATTAGAAATTTATCCGTGTGATTCACGTAATTACTTGCTTATACGTTAGAAGGTAGTTGACCATTCAATTTTAACAGATATCTTGTGTAGTACTTAGTACAAGCCACAAATGACTAGTAATAAAAAAGAAAAATATGGTAGTCATGAAACACATCAACAATATAACTACAAAAATACAATATATGGTCTAACGTTTGTGTTGTTTACAGGAAGGAAAAATTGAGGACTACTCATGCACGATAGTTTTATCTTATACCAAAACCTAGAGAGCAAATGAGAGAGCATAAAAAGAAAACACAACTATGGTGTTGATTTGTGGAAGTAGCTATACATGTAGATGTCCATTCCCAGGGTGAGCTTCTTGTTGCAGAGGCTGCATGCATCAAGAAAAGAGGTTGATGTTACAAGAGGTGAGCTTGCCGGTGTGAAGTGTTTTAGCATGAGTGTTTTGCTAATGATACTTGGGTTGGTGGTGGTGGATTTTGTCATTCCAACATCAAGGACAACTCCCAACCCTGCCATTTGATGACTAGAGTCGCTATTAATCTTGGTGACCTCACACTATACCAAAGATCTTTGCTCTTTCTTCTCCACTTTCTCTCTCTTCCAGAGGTCAAGAGGAGGTTGTTAGGCGTGGCCTTTTATGAGAGGAGTCCGGTGTGATGTGCCTTAGGAGTGGTGGAGTTTGCTGGTTCCAGTTTTATGCTTGAACAACAAGTTGGGACCCACTTTTGTTTTGAACTTTTGGCATGAAAGATATTGAATCTATACCCTTCATTTTGACCATATTTCATGATGACATAATGTCACTAATACAATAAGAGATTAAAATTGAATGGTAGGGGTCATCAATGACCGATCCGGTCTGGGTTTTTCGACCGAACAAGACTAGTCAGTCAGGGTTTTGGTTTTTGATTGATTCATTTTATATTAAACCACAACTTCATGGCCACGTTGGAGCGGTGACAAATACGGGTCGATCAGCAGGGAGGTGTGTCGACTTTTGGTTTGTGCGAAGGTGAGTGGGAAAGAAAGGAGAGAAATGTTGATTACACTAAACTACACTACAATGCAAAAAGGAAATGGAAGAGAAGCAATAAAACTAAACCCCATAGGGAGTAGAGAAATAATGTGAGTATAAAGATGTGTGTGTGTGTGTTCAATTATGCTCCTCACAATATGTAGTGCATGAAATCATAAAACTAAATACAATTTTGCCTCCACATGAAATAAGATAAGATCATATCATTAAAACATACAAGACAATAATTGGAATGAAGCTAAATGAACTCATATATAAAGACTAGACTCTACTATGCCTTCACATGAAATAAGATAACTCAATATCATTAAAACATACAAGGCATTAACCAAAGTAAAGGCAACAAGAGTACATACACAACGAATTGTGTTTCCAATATTAATTTCATCCATATCCTCACCTTATCATTCCCCATAAAATAGGTCAACTAATCTAAGCATAAACTAAGCTTCATTCAAGAGCATTAGCATATCAAACATAAGAGTGAAATCTCATTAGATGGTTATGGAAATCATATAAGGGTCAAAGGAATAAGATAACACACACATAATACATTACATGATCATATCGCATATTTCTCCACCCCCCAAATGGGGATGGAACTACTCACTACTCATTACACTACAACATACATAAAAATGAAACATTCTACTGAAATGAGATTAAACTAAGCAAGCAAGAAATATGAAAGAAATTAAAAAGACATAAAACAAAAAAAGCAAGCAAGCATATGAAAGGAAACTAAACTAAGAGAGAAACAACACAACTAAAGGAAAACATCTATTTATTACTCACTCAATTACAAGTAGCTTCTTTCTCCACCAGAGTTTTGCTTCAAGGCTTCACTCTTAGTAGAGAGGATGGCCACCAAGAGAGGAGATGGGATACATGAGAGGAGGGAGAGTTCTATTTATAGCCATAGAAAAATGTAATCCGGGACAATCCCCCGGTATGGGACTAAACAAATACCAAAAATAGCCTAAACAAACACTAATACATGTGCACGCGAAATCTTAGAGGATCCGGAGAGATCTGGACCGCCAATTAGCGGTCCCAGACCGCTAATTGGCGGTCTACAGGATCCAGATCCATATGGTTTTCAATCTGGGTTTTTCTTGATGTATTTGTTGGTCTTGGATGCATCTACTTCGCTTGTTGGAGCTCCGACCCGAATAGAATTGTCAAAATACTCCCCGTGATGGTGTGGAGTTTTCTGTTTTGCTCTTTGGTCCTTCAGTCTTATCATGTCCTTCTCCCTTGAATCTTAGTCCCCAGGTCTCACAATTCAGTCCTTTTTCCTATCTTTTAGGTCCTTTCATGCCTCTTCTCATCAAACCTCTTTATTTCTGAAATTCAAACATAAAACTCGTCACGTAGCATTGTTTAGGTGTAAGATAATGGATATAAGATGAAAATATAAGCATGAAATGATGCCACTCAAATATCCCCACACCTAATTTTTTGCTAGTCCCGAGCAAAACAAAGAAAGAGAAAAACAAACGAGAAACAAGAAATCCTAAATCACTTTCGTATGAATCATGGTTGCACTTAGCACATGCAACAACTCGTTAAACCTCCTTGTTGCCAAGGAGGAGGACTGTTGTCTCCTGAGGGTTTTCAGCGGATATACCCACAAAATCCGAACAAGATGCATTATTTAATATAGACACCTGATTCGTTGGACAAATTTTGTGGATCATTGGACGCAGTAATCCTACGGGCTGACTCTATAAAGGTAATCAGTCCACACACCTAGCCTAATGAACCATTCGTGCAAGTTAAATAAGGAATTAAGTGAAAGACATGTACAACCTCAACATCCTCAAGTGATACAAAGTGTAAAGTCCATTTAAGGTTCTTATTTGCGTTACCATTTTTTTTCTTTTTGTTTCTTTTCTCATTTTTTTTCTTCTTTTCTTTTTATTAGTTTGAACTTCATTCTCCCAGGGTCAGGTTTCGTGCATCATTGCCCATGAGGACCTACACTATCACGTACACCTTTCCCCACATCTCCACATAGGGCAATCCCTACCACCCATGTAATGAGAGTTCGGTTGGCGCATCCCAAGTCAGATGACTTGAAAGCACCAGGCACAAAGTCCCCTCAAACCTACTTTCCCGAGTCATAGGAGTCGTGCGAGAAGAGAGAACACCTACTCACTTATTTGTTATCTACACATGAACCAAAACCCCTACACTTAAGTCTCACAACAAGATTTAAAGGATCCTTGACTACAACAAACTTCTTGAAGTTAACAAACACGAATTATAGACTCACTAGGTTCAGGGTAGACTTCGTTAAATGTTTGAATACTGAAACCCTATGATTACTCACCCCCAAGGGAAAACTGGGGTGCATCCTAACGACTCCATAAATCCTAAAGCCACTGTACTAGATATCCTAATGCATCAAGTTCAAGACAATTTTGGGAGCTTTCTTTTTACTTTGCCTCTCAACGGTTTTGCACATGATAACACACACAAAACCCACAAAACATTTTCTTTCACAAACACATGAAAATTTTGAAAGACATGTGAAAATTTTGAAGCATTAGGCAAGCAAAAGAAGACAAGTCACCCAAGGATCATGGCAAGCAGATATATCGATATTAAGTGCAGCACACTAACATGACCCTAACAATGCACACAAAAGAAAACAAAATAAAAGAAAAATGACTCGACTATGTACACACGTAAAACACCCCCACACACCTACTTTATGCATTGTCCTAAATGAATGCGAGCAAGATACTATATGGATTTATGCATGAAAAAGGAGAGATCTCACCAACATGAAGTACAAAGGGAAGTTCAAGGTCAAGTTGATGGACACAAACCCGAATTTACTCAAAACCTGTGAGATGGTAAAGAAGGAATACCAATAGGTGAAAGAAAGGGGGGCCCAAATACTCAAGGGTTGGAGCCCACAACAAACGAGCTCATTGAAGGAGTCTTTTTTTTCTTTTTTTCGTCTTTTTGTTCTTTTAACTTTGTACAAAAAATGGGCTCCCATCTTCATATGTCAAGGGACATCAAATGGGAACCCCCCATCTCTCGAGCCAAAAATGCACATGCATGGGCTCGCAACATACCAAGCAGAATTGCTAGACCACTTGATGCCCTTATAAGCGTTGTGGTCGTTTGATGTCTCTTGAGAGTGAGCAAGATAGGAGGCATGAATGAGAGGTGAAGCTCTGTCTGGTTGTTTCAAATGTAAGGTATCAGGTGGTTGATTCTTAACCCACATAGGGTCCTCCACAAATACAGAATGAAGAGCATGTGGCCCAGAGGCCATAAAAATGGTATCTTGTGGCTCAAGAGCCACATGATCAAAAGGATGTGGCTCAAGGGCCACATGATCGAAAGGATGTGGCTCAAGGGCCACGTGATCCAAAGGATGTGGCTCAAGGGCCACAAGATCAGAAGGATGTGGCTCAAGGGCCACAAGATCAGAAGAATGTGGCTCAAAGGCCACGTGATCAAAATATAAGGCACCTTATTGTGTCAGCCCAGGTGAAACATCTTCACCACCTTCAGGATCTCCATCGAACAATTCTCTGAAGTACTTGAAGGTGCCCTCAACTTCAATGTCATCTAAGCCCTAGATAAGGTTGACCCCAACAGGGTCATTGAATGCATCTGGCTTCTTGTCGATGGTGAAGATATTGAAATCAGCACATTGACTACCATAAGTCAAGCGCATCAGACCATTACGACAATTGATCAAGGCATTGGAAGTCGCAAGAAATGGTCGCCCCAGAATAACAGGAATTTGTCCAAGTGGGTTTGGCACAGGTTCAGTGTCCAAAACAAAGAAGTCAACTGGATAAATGAACTCTCCCACTTTGATTAACACATCTTCCACCACACCCCGTCGGTTTCTTCATAGACATATCAGCCAATTGAAAAGTGGTTTTTGTTTGTTTAAGATCTCCAAGACCGAGGTGGACGTAGACAGAATATGACAGAAGATTAACAGATGCACCAAGATCCAATAAGGCTCGATGTATGGACACATCACCAATCACACAAGAGATAGTAGAACAACCAGGGTCCTTGTGTTTGACTTGTATGGGTTGTGCCAACAAAGAAATCACATTAGCCGCAAGAAAAGCTTTCTTTGGAACATGAGTTTTTCTCTTCTTGGTGCATAAGTCCTTGAGAACCTTGGCATAAGGTATTATTTGTTGAATCACCTCCAAAAGAGGGATGTTCACCTTAACTTGCCGAAACATCTCAAGCATCTTGTCATGCTGATCTGAGGTTTTCTTTTTAAGGTGCTCAAGAAATGGCACCTTCGGGGCATAAGAGTGTTGCGAAGGAACATCAGAATTCTGGTCCAAAGAAGCATGAGTGGGGACCTCAGAATCTGTTCCATTTGACACAAATGGAGACAAGGGGACCTCAGGGTTTGGCCCTATTGTCGAAGGAAATGTAGAAGGAACCTCAGGATTAGGCTCCTTCCTGGAAGTATTGGTGGAGGGAACCTCAGGATCCAGCTCCCTCAGAGATGCAGGTATCACAGCAGGTCTGGTGACACCAAGAGATGGTGCTTGCAGGGAAGGCACCCCAATGTGGTTGTCCGCCTCCTTACCATACCTCAACGTATGAATCACATTAATATGATGGGTCGGTTCAAAGGTAGCATGAGGTACTGGTGGCCTTCCTTGAGAATGGGTACCCCGAGGATTCACCTCGGGTTGACTCGGTAACTGGCCCTTCTCGCGTTCATGGAGCTGATTAGCCAACTGACTCACTTGCATTTCTAAAGCCCTGACAGTACTTTGCATGCTCTGCATGAACGCTTGAAGGGTAGGATCACAAGAAGGGTTCTTTGGGTCAACCCGCTGGGGTGGTGGAGTTTGGCTCGAATAACCCGACGATGAGGCCTGAGGAGATTGGTAAGTATAATGCTGAGACCATTGATGTGGGGTTGGTAGGTCGCCGATGGGCATGGAGATTGATAACGTGGAGGTTGAGGTTGAGCGTGCGAGCTCTGATCGTTGCCCCACTAGGCCCCCAAGAGATGTTAGGATGGTTACGTCATCCCGGGTTGTAGGAGTGACTATACGGGTCATTACGGGTCCTCTGTTGATACATCACATTTGCATGCTCAGTATCCCTTGGAGTGTAAGCGCATTCCAAGTCATCATGGCCCGTCAGTCCACACCTACCACATCCGGGAGTAGCGACCTGATCTACAGGAGCTCGGACCAACTCTAAACTCTCAATCCTACGCATGAGAGCAGCCATTTTCGCCTCAGACGCGATACTTGACTCAACTTGATATGATCCAGCTCGACCAGAAGACCTGGCGGCTGGTGGCTCTCTCATGGTGTCCGACTCAAAGGTACATTCAGCCATCAATTCAAAAGTGTCACATGCCTCATCGATGGGTTTCATTTGGAAATCACTCTGACACATCGACTCCAATAATGTGCGGGTGTTGTAGGTGAGGCCCTCATAAACAATCTGTCACAGCTGCCAAAGCTCAATTCCATGATGAGGGCACTGTAAGAGAAGGTCCTTGAACCTCTCAAAGAAAGCATAAAATGATTCTATCTCAGTCTGATACATTTGGTGTATTTGGTGCCGTATCTGTTGAGATTTCCTTTAAGGGAAAAATCTCTTCAGAAATATGGTCACAAAGTCATCCCAAGACCGAATAGAGCTCTCCTGGAGGCTGTACATCCATTTCTTCGCGTTATCCTTCAACGCGAAAGAGATCATCCTCAACCGGACTGAATCCTCATCAAGTTGTTAAAGCTTGAACAAGGAGCATACTTCCTCGAATTTACGTATAAAAATATACAGATCCTCCTTATTGGCAGTGAAGGCAGGAAGCATGCTCACATATTGAGGTTTCAACTCATAGTTGCTCCCGCGACCTGGGGGAAGAACTATGCAAGAAGGCCGCGTGGCCCGAATAGGATGGGTCTGCTCTCACAATGTCATCGGTCTATCCTGTCGAGCTAAAGGTGGTGGTGCACCAAGAACTTGATCCTGACCAAAGCCCTCTTCCTCTCGAGTCAGAGGAGGAGGAGAAGAAGGTCTACGTGGTGGTGGGAGCGGACCGAGGTAATCCACGTATGGAATCCGGTCTCCCCCGTCACCACGAGAAGACTCGGCCTTACGCTCCAAAGGAGCACACGGCGGAGATGGTCGATCACCAAGACCGTCCATCTCAGAAAAATGCACTCTCTCAAGTCGAGCACTCTCACCAGAACGAGCCCAACCTCGCATAAAATGCTCGACTCGACTCTAAAAAACACACAACAGAAGTGTACTCAGAGGAGGAGACTACTTATAGAGAATAGATGAGGAGAGGACTCAGATGAGGAGGGAAGAATCCCTAGAGCTAGCGTGGGTAGTGGTGAAGGTAGAAGCCTAATCTAGCAAGCACGACTCAAACAACTTAAGGCTATGGGTCCTTAGGCTAGACGACGCCTAACTTCGAGGTCACTAATCTCGACATGCCTCACCTCCCTACAACGAAGACCACAATGCCCAGCAAGATACCAAATCTGGATATCCAGTACCTCCTACTATAGACAAGGTAGGTGACGCCGATCAGGCCATGACAGTCTCAACTAAATCACTCTCCTATTGCGTCTGAAATCCTAGGGCCAATGTCTACTTGCTTTTAGTTAATGCTTGATTATGAGTGATTTTTGGGGCCAAGCAAGGGTGATGAAATCCCCCACCTTATCTTTTATGGGACAACCCCTCCTTTGTAGCATTTTGATCCTAAATCTAGAAATCAACGCTCCAATCAAACACTCAACTCACTTTTGTCCTGATGCAATTCCTACTAACTAATGCATGGTCATACAAGATGCATGAATGAGTGTAGGAAATTTGTACCTCACGCCAACAATCAACAACTAAAAATAAAGCTAAAATAAAAGACAACTACGTGCCTAAGTCAGGTACATGATGTGTGACTTAAACAAGTAAGAATGTCTAATCTTTTTCTTTGGATTTTAAGGCCAAGTTGATTAATGGGGATTGGTTTAATGATTTGGGAGCAAACTAGAAGTCAAAACATGCCAAATTGTGCTCCCAGACAACTACTTTGAAGCAAACAACTACCAGAACAAAACTGAGAGCAAACAAAGCTCACCAGGCCGCCAATTGGTGGTCCCAGACCATTGATTGGCGGTCCCTATTGAAGATTTTGTGCTCCAACTCGTCCAGTAGCCTCCCTTGATCCAAAGGTTCCCTAAAACAAACCAAAACTATAAACAAAAAAAGTAAAACCACTCGAATCGTCCAAACCAAAGTCTGGACAGAACACCTGCCCGACAACGGCGCCAAAAATTGATTGATTCGTTTTATATTAAACCGCAAGTGCACGGCGGCATTGAAGTGGTGCCAAATACGGGTCGATCCACAAGGAGGTGTGTCGACTTTTAGTTTGTGCGAAGGTGAGTGGGAAAGAAAGGAGAGAAATGTTGATTACACTAAACTACACTACAATGCAAAAAGGAAATGGAAGAGAAGCAATAAAATTAAACCCCATAGGGGGTAGAGAAATAATGTGAGTATAAAGATGTGTGTGTGTGTGTTCAATTATGCTCCTCACAATATGTAGTGCATGAAATCATAAAACTAAATCCAACTTTGCTTCCACATGAAATAAGATAATATCATATCATTAAAACATACAAGACAATAATTGGAATGAAGCTAAATGAACTCATGTATAAAGACTAGACCCTATTATGCCTCCACATGAAATAAGATAACCCAATATCATTAAAACATACAAGGCATTAACCAAGGTAAGGCAACAAGAGTACTTACACTACGAATTGTGTTTCCAATATTAATTCCATCCATATCCTCACCTTATCATTCCCCATAAAATAGGTCCACTAATCTACGCATAAGCTAAGCTTCATTCAATAGCATTAGCATATCAAAGATAAGAGTGAAATCCCATTAGATTGTTATGGAAATCATATAAGGCTCAAGGGATTAAGATAACACACACCTAATACACTACATGATCATATCACATATTTCTCCACCCCCAAATGGGGATGGAACAACTCACTACTCATTACACTACAACCTACATTAAAATTAAACATTCTACTGAAATAAAATTAAACTAAGCAAGCAAGAAATATTAAAGAAACTAAAATGACATAAAACAAAACAAGCAAGCAAGCATATCAAAGGAAACTAAACTAAGAGAGAAACAACACAACTAAAGGAAAACATCTATTTATTACTCACTCAATTACAAGTAGCCTATCTCTCCACCAGAGTTTTGCTTCAATGCTTCACTCTTAGTAGAGAAGTTAACCGCCAAGAGAGGAGATGGGGTACATGAGAGGAGGGAGAGTTCTATTTATAGTCATAGAAAAATGTAAACCGGGACAATTCCCCGGTATGGGACTAAACAAATACCAAAAATAGCCTAAACAAACACTAATACATGTGCACGCGAGGTCTTAGCGGATCCGGACCGCAAATTAGCAGTCCCAGACCGCTAATTGCTACATTTTGGGTTTTTCTTGATGTATTTGTTTTGTCTTGGATGCATCTACTTCGCTTGTTGGAGCTCCGACCCGAATTGTTGCCAAAATACTCCCCGTGATAGTGTAGAGTTTTCTATTTTGCTCTTTGGTCCTTCGGTCTTACGTTCAGGTCCTTCTCCCTTGTATCTTAGTCAACAGGTCTCACAATTCAGTCATTTTTCCTATCTTTTAGGTCCTTTCATGCCTCTTCTCATCAAACATCTTTATTTCTGAAATTCAAACATAAAACTCATCATGTAGCATTGGTTAGGTGTAAGATAATAGATATAAGATGAAAATATAAACATGAAATGATGTCAACCAGTTCTGTCTTCGATCCGAAGTCCAGAGCAAAATTTGATTGCGGTCCGGTCCAATTTTTTTTATAAAAAAATTAAGGTAAAAAATCTGATTCCGGACCGAACCGGTCCGTTCTTCGGTCCGGACCCAACCGGTCCAGTCCAGGTCAGACCGGTTGCTCACCCCTGTTGAATGGTCTTGCCAACTATATGCTACTATACGCTCTCGTGATTCCAAATATGCTCTTCAAATATATGACTTTTGCGACTATTTGTTTTTGTCGATGTATTTTATTTTGAAAGTATCTACTTTACTTCATTTCATTTTATATTTCATAAGAATGTTGGAATTCGATTTCTAATTTTAATTTTATCAAGATTACAGATCTCCTAACTGATAGCCTCGATTGGTATTTTTATCGATACCAGTAGTCATATGATGATGAAGAAGAAAGATATCATGGCTCAAGCATGTACAGAAAAACACAAAAATGTATTATTATTAGTGAACCATTTTCCCTTTATCCTCAAACCTTTTAATATGAAGACACATGAATTATTTAGTTATAGATGGAACGAGTTGCAACAATTTGTTTCATGGTCATATGTTGTACTTCTGGGTCTTCTTTTCTCTTCTTACTTGTTGTGACTTTCATAGTTTTGAATATTAAGTAATTTTCTTGGGGTTTACCATTGTGTTTTTAGTATCGTCGCTTGAGTGCATCACAAGACAGACCGGAAATTAACTTCCCTAGTCTTATCACTTCAAGGTTCAAGCATATCTACATTGTAATTGCCAACTGGAGTTTTTAGTGTTAGCAAACAACGATTCTACAGGTTCAGAAGTACCTTTCTTGGAGAGAACCTGTGGCAGTGGAAGGAAGATCGGAGGTCACCTTACGGAATCCTTTTCACCGGTCGGTCTCCTACTCTCTTGGAGAAGGAGCGCGAGTCCATAACCCAAGAGTCCACGGAATGAACTTGGTGGAGGTGGAGAGACGAAATGGGAGAGAGAGGAGGTGGCGGCTAGGGTGGGTGGAGGCTAGGGTTTGCACACTTGTTGTTCCATCCAATGGGAGGCTCCCCTCCTTATATAGATGGCTCCACCCTAAACCCTTAAATGTGTAGTCCAATAGGGACACGCCATGTGTCAGTGCTTTGGCAAATATCTTATTAATCCTAGATTAATCCAATATCTCTCACTTGCACAATAGCACGATAACAACATGTTATCTGCTTTTGTGTCCCCGACACATATGCATATATCCCTGATACATACAATCACACAATGGCAATATGTCACCTCTTTATGTGTCCCCACACATATGTATATATCCCTGATACATACGACTACTTTCTCCAAGTACACATCCACAATACGCAAGTCTCTGATCATGTATCCTCGATAAACGACCATCTGTGTCCCCGACAAATGTACTCTTCCGATCATATGGACAAATGGGTCGTGCGACTGGTGATGCACCTGTAATTTAGGAGTCTCAAACTAGAAACCTTACTAGAAGGCCAGAATGACAACATCCTCATAAAACAACAAATAAGCAGTCAAAACGCACATTACAGTTCCCCATGTTTACTCAGAAACTCACTTAACATGAACGGTATCTCGATCCCTCGGAGAGAATACCTTCTTGTCCTCAAGGTACTTGCTACTATATCCAATACAGTTGGGCCCAACAAATACTTTTAGTGCAGTCGAGTAAAACCTTTCCCTTCGCCCCAGACCACCATTACACTCAGAGTTGACTCCTTTCCCGAAGATGCCTCTTTAGACCGAATCTCTCATGGTCATAGATAACATCCCAAAGTAGTCACATCAACTCTTTGCTTCATGGTGTCGTCGAAGGTCACTGAGGGCAACTAATGACAATCAAGTCTTGGACTCACACAGTGAAGGAGCAGGGATCCATCCTTTCACTTCCAAATGGTCGCTCAGCACATGTTGTATGACAAACATGTTATGGTGGATCATATTGTACACAACAGTATGTATGTCTCTCAACACCATACAAGTCTTAGTCCAGTCGCACCCCCTCTGTGCCAGACCCGATCATCATCATTGTCCCCTTAACACCATACAGGTGCCACCTGGTGCCACATGTGATGCTCGCACTTGGCTTCTATAGGTCACATGAATCGTGGGAACATTCATGTCAATCCTCACAAACATAGAGGATCTCATCTTGATTCCTAATCAAGGCGACTGTCCTATCATTAACTGCTCTGGATCTATCATACAAGATCTCCTCATGATTAGTCTCATCTTTGTTCGCAATTGAAAGCGCCAGAGGCGAATGCTCGTGTGAGTGAGCATTCTTCAGCCTATTGACAGAATAATATTTTATGCTAGAACAACTACATCAACCAAACATATATAGTCGAAAGGAAAACACAATCACTCATTAAAGGAAGTTAGACATGTCAATACATCAAAGTCTGTGTAAGCCTAAGGACTTCATATGAGACACAAACGAGTCCTTAGCTATAGCCTAGGTAAGAGGGTCAGCTACCATAAGACTAGTAGACACATGCCTTAACACAACTTCCTTTCTCCCTATGATGTCCTTCACAAAATGATACCTAACCTGTATAAGTTTGGTCTTTCCATGATATTTGGGGACTTTCACATAACAAAGGTCAGCCATGCTATCACAATAGACAACAACATGCTCATCCGATGTCTCTACTAGCCCAGTATGTTGTAAGAACCTCCTCAACTAAACTGCCTCCTGTACTGCTGAAGAGCATGCAACATACTCTGCTTCCATAGTCGACAGACCTAAACAGGTGTGCTTCTTGCTGGACCATGAGATGGCCCCATTAAATAGCAAGAAAGCATAACCAGAGGTAGACTTCCTTTCATCAATGTCTCCAGCCCAATCGGCATCACTATAGCCAATCAGGCGGAGATCTAATGCTTGGTAACACAGCATGTAGTTACTCGTTCCTCTGAGGTATCTCACGATTCTCTTGAGTGCCTTCCAGTGCTCCATGCTTGGGCTAGACTTGTATCGACTCACCATGCCCACAACATAACAAATGTCTGGCCTAGTACACATCATAGCGTACATAAGGCTTCCCACAGCATTGGAGTATGGAACTTTGCTCATTTTGGTCTTCTCTTCAGGAGTCTCAGGATGCTTATCAAGGCTCAAGTGCAAACCCTTCTCAACAGGAGTGTCGATTGGTTTGCATTTGTCCATATGGTATTTCTTCAAGATGTTAATATAAGTCTCTTGAGACAATCCCAGAAGTCTCTTGGACCTATTTCTAACTATCTTGACACCAAGGATGTAGCTAGCTTCACCCATGTCCATATCAAACGTGGAGGACAACCACTCTTTAGTGGATTTCAGCAACTCTTTGCTATTGCCAGCCATGAGTATGTCATCAACATACAAGGTCAGAATGACAAATTTACCATTGGATCTCTTAACATACACACAATGATCTTCCTCAAGCCTAGAGAACACATTCTCTGATATAGCTTGATGGAAGAGAATGTTCCACTGTCTAGACGTTTGTTTTTAGCCTTACAAGGACTTATTGAGATTGCACATTTTGCGCTCTTGTCCTTTGACATCAAAACCTTGAGGTTGATCCATATAGATTCCTCCTCAAGTTCTCCATTGAGAAAAGCAGTATTTACATCCATTTGGTAAAGCTCTAAGTCCATCTGAGCTAGAATAGCTAGTAGAAGGCGAATGCAGGCAAATATAACCACGGGTGAAAAGGTTTCCTCAAAATCCACACCTTCTCTTTGGGTGTAGCCTTTAGCTACCAGTTTAGCCTTGAATCTATCAATAGATCCATCCGCCTTCCTCTTAATCTTGAGGATCCACTTGGCCCCAATGGCCTTTCGGTTTGGCGGTAAGTTGACCAAGTCCCAGACTCGATTAACTTTCATCGACTCCAACTCTTCCTTTATAGCTTCTAACCACTCTTTCGCATTTGGACCTTCCAAAGCCTCTTTCAAGGTCTCCGGTTCTTGCTCATCGATTACTGTCATCCCAGATGATTCATAATCAATTTCTTCTTGAGCTATCATGAGGGCCTCTTCTTCTAAGCAAAATCGCCTATGAGGAATGAGCCCGCATTTACTTCGACACATATGGGTATCTGATGGCTCATCCTCTGTGAGAGCTATCGGATCCTCAGCATTGCTGCTCCCACTAGGATTGACTAGTGGAACCTCATGTTTAACTTCCAGATCCTGATCCCGTGGAGTGGCAATGTCCTCATCTTGTTGTTCAAAGAAGACCACTGACTCTTTGATAGCTTCAGCAAGAGTTGGAAAAACATTTTCCAAGAATGTGGCATCCCTAGATTCCAGTTCCGTCCTTCTTTTACAAAGATACATTTTTCCCTCTAGGTCCTAGTTTTCCATATCGGTGACTAGTAGAATGAATGTATGTCGCGCATCCCCAAGGATGCAGCAGACTAAAATCAGGCTTCTGTCCTGTCCATAACTCATATGGAGTTGAGGGAACCAATTTTATTGGAACTCTATTAAGGATATAGGCAACAGTCATTAGAGCATCTCCCCAAAACGAAATTGGCAAGCTCGCATGCGCCATCATGGATCTAACCATGTCTAGCAACGTTCTATTCCTTCTCTCGGCAACACCATTTTGCTGAGGATTATAAGGCATAGTGAGTTGTATAGATATCCCATTTTCATCACATAACGCTTTGAACATTATGGAGAGATACTCCCCACCTCTGTCCGTTCTGAGAGTTTTTATCTTACTATCCAATTGATTCTCTACCAAGCTCATGAATTTCTTAAAGCATTCTAGAGCTTCTGACTTGTGAGAAATAAGATAAATATGACCATATCTAGTGTAGTCATCAATAAATGTGATGAAGTAACTTTGTCCATGTTTAGTACACACATTCAAAGGTCCACAAATATCTGAGTGAATTAGTTCTAAAGGAGAAGTAGTCCTAATGCTTTTCGAAACGGTTTTCTAGTTGCTTTTCCAGCTAGACAAGATTCACAGGTCGGCAATTCAAATTTGGAGCATTCTCCTAATACCCCCTCCTTTGCCAACCTGTTCATCCGGTCAACACCAATGTGACCTAGTCTAGCATGCCACATAACTGAATCATTATTCATGGAACTTTGACTCATAAAGGCACTAGTGTTATGATTGAAATCATAAATTGTGACCAACACAATAAAACCGTCTGAAAGAAAGGCACGTCCATAATAAATGTTAGCAAGGTATAAACCCATATCATTGTTCTCAAAAACAACTTTAAAACCATGTCTCATCAAAACAACAACAAAAATAATATTTCGCCGCATAGCTGGTGCATACAACACGTCGTGAAGTAATAGGATCCGGCCACTTCACAAAGCCACTTTGCATGTGCCAACTCCAAGAACTTCAATGCTAGTGTTGTTCGCCATGTTTGTTCGCCTCCCACTTGGAACACGATGATATTCCACGAAGGCAGAACGATCCTTTGTCACGTGGTCCATGGCACCTGAATCAACAATCCACACAGGAGAATGATCAGTGAGCATCACAGAACTAGTCACGTTACAATTCGAGGGATTACACACAGTAATTACCTTTTGCTCAGTGCACTCACGAGCAAAATGTCCAGTCATTCGACAGTTAAAGCAAGTCACATTGGACTTATCTTTCCCACCTCTAGATCCTCGAGGTCATTTCTTTCCAGCTTTGTTTTCTATTTTGTGTGCATTTGCACCCTTCTTGCTTCTTGCCTTTAAAACCTTGAGTTCTATCTCTTTTACGCTTAAAACGTGCACTCCTCCGAGGAGCGTCAGCTTCAGTAGCAAATACTTCAGTTAGAGGGGATTCCGCAAGCATGCGGTCCTCCTCCAGCTCTAGGTGTTTTGCGGGCTGGTCAAATGTCCTGATGTCATCATCATGGGTCAAATGGACCTTCATATGCTCCCAATTCTTCGAAGGCAACGATCAGATGAGAGCAGACACTTGCTCCTCATCGGTCTTAGCACGACCGACAGCGCTCAGCTCGCTAATCATGTTTGACATTGTGGTAATATGCTGCCTCATTGTGTGACCTTGGCGCATTTTATACCCATCAAACATGAGCCCAAGCTGACGAGCCCTTGTGATGGAGGTCACTCTGTACTAAAACTTCACAGCTTCCCACAAGGCCTTTGCAGTTTGAAACTTTTCGAACCGCAGTAACAGATCGTCCCTCATTGAACTTAGAATTGTGATTCGAGCAATTCAGTCTTTCTTTTTCCATGCATTATAAACATCCAAGTTTCTGCGATGTTGGGTAGTATCCCCCTCCTAGGGGGGTGACATAGACTGGTTTATGTTTTCTAACATGTCCTGATCCTCTAAGAGATACTCATTTTTACGATGCCACAGATCATAATTTCTTTCATTGAGTTTATCTCCTCGAGTCAGATCAAGTAGCTATAAAGAATCTAGGACAATCAAAATACATAGTGATACATGAGTTCTAGCATAAAATATAATGAGCTACAATAGTCATAAAAAATAAATTGACTTAATAGCTATAGCATTCAGACCAAAAGAAAACATAAAGCATTCGATCAAATCCTCATGCAATAGTCAATAAAGTCATTTTACTAATCTAGATATTGAGCTCCATCATGATTTAATGACCCCAAAAAAATGTTTTAAATCATGGTAAATCAGCAAATGAAGAAGGTATTTGCCGCCGGTTGCAAGGTGGTTTACACAAAACACTTCTACCTTGCAACTCCCACTAGGCATGCGAGTTCCCAAAAAACGGTTTTCAAAAATAATCCAATCAACATCACACAGATATGATTACTACATTACTTCCATATCGAGCTAATGATCCCCATTAGGGATTTAGCCTTGTTGACGGGAACCTCCATGAGTCTTATAGCAATAATATCGCAATAATAAAAATAAAGGAGCCCTTCATATGCTCCCAACTCTTCGAAGGCAATGGTCTGATGAGAGAAGACACTTGCTCCTCATCGGTCTTAGCACAACCGGCAACGCTCAGCTCGCTTATCATGTTTGACATTGCGGTAATATGCTACCTCATCGTGTGACCTTGACGCATTTTATACACATCAAACATGAGCCCAAGCTGACGGACCCTTGTGACGGAGGTCACTTCGTACTGAAACTTCACAACTTCCCACAAGGCCTTTGCAGTTCACAATTTTTTGAACCACAGTAACAGATCATCTCGCATCGAACTCAGAATTGTAATGCGAGCAATACGGTCTTTCTTTTTCCATGTATTATAGACATCCATATTTCTGCGATGCTGCGCAGTGTTCCCCTCCTCGGGGGGAGACACAGTTTGGGTTATATTTTCTAACATGTCATGATCCTCTAAGAGATACTCAATTTTACGATGCCACAGATCGTAATTTCTTTCATTGAGTTTATCTCCTCGAGTCAGATCAGCGACAATGCTTTTGGAAGCAGCCATAAAAATCTAGGACAAAAAACCACATAGCGATACATGAGTTCTAGCATAAAATACAACGAGCCGCAATAGTCATAAAAAATAAACTAACTTAATAACTATAGCATTCAGACCAAAGGAAAACATAAAGTGTTCGATCAAATCCTCATGAAATAGTTAATAAAGCTATTTTACCAATTCATATATTACGCTCCATCATGATTTAATAACCCTAAAAAACGTATAAATCATGGCAAATCAGCAGCAAATAAATAATTATCCGTCGGTTGCAAGGTGGTTTCCACAAAGCACTTCTACCTTGCAACTCCCACTAGGCATGCAAGTTCCAAAAAACGTTCCTTTCAGAACATTCCAATCAAGATCACATAGAAATCAATTGCTACATTACTTCCATATCGAGCTAAGGATCCCCCATATGACAATACGAACATAACTTCAAAGTTTTTTATTCATGTAGGGCTACGTATTCATTGATTACATGGTTGGTGCTTCGAGCGACTGTAATTAACTATGATCTCTATAATCTGTGTGTCAAGACCCTCATTTCTTATCATGGAATTTCGATAATATAAAAGAATAATTTGAGCCAATTAAGGAAGAGGTAATTGTTTCAAACCATTTATTTGAATAATCACATTACAATGTCATTAAATTACTCTTGATATAGAATATTTTGTGTTGATAAATATCCAACTTTTCCATATTAATGAAGAAGAACAAGTGTTGATAGGGTCCCAAGAGGGAACCTTCCATCCTGCTTCGGATGCATGTGGCACTAGTGGGACTCTTCCATTTCGAGCAAGACCACTCCATCATGTTCGGGATGCATGTGTTGTGAACGAGACTCTTCTTCCATAGCAAGCTAGAGACATGCATCCTAAGTGGGACACTTGAGTCCCGAGCAGGACACTTCCGTCTCGAGCAAGACACATCCGTCTCATGTGGACACATGGGTTAAATTGGTAACCAAAAGGAAAAGAAACAAACAAAACACAAATTTCTATGAATTTTGGCATTTCCATACGCATCATTGTGAAGTTGTTCGAGCTCAACATTGTTAAGCTTACGTCGAGTCCCTACTTGATAAAGATCCATATTCAGGTTCTTGATCGCCTTGAAAGCATGATGTTCGAGCTCGACCAGTAGCTGGCAAACCTTGTCGTATGATTGACATCATTTCATGCTTATATTTGTATCTTATATCCATTATCTTTCACCTAAACAATGCTACGTTATGAGTTTTATGTTTGAATTTCAGAAATAAATAGGTTTGAAGAGATGAAGAATAAAACGACCCAAAAGCATGGAAAAATGACTGAATTGTGAGACCTGAGGACTAAGATGCAAGGGAGAAGGACCTGAACATAAGACCAAAGGACCAAAGAGCAAAACAGAAAACTCCACACCATCTTGGGGAGTATTTTGGCAATTAGATTCGGGTCGGAGCTCCAATAAACAAAGTAGATGCATCAAAGACCGACAAAGAAATCCAGAAAAGCCCAGAATAAATTCTAGCCGGATCCAGACTTTATGGACCGCCAATTGGCGGTCTGGATCTCTCTGGATCCACTCAAACTTCGCGGGCACATGTATTAGGGGGTGTTTATTCTATTTCTGGTATTTGTTTAGTCCCATATAGGGAGATTGTCCCGGATTACCTTTTTCTATGGCTATAAATAGAACTCTTCACCTTCTATTGTAATCACTTCACATTTTGAGTGGCTATTCTTCCTACTAGAAGTAAGGCCTTGAAGCACACACTGAAGTAGGAGGATGCTACTTGAATTGTGAGTCATTTTAATAAAAGTTTCTTTATTATGTTGTTTGTTTCATGTTTCTTGTTTTACTTTGTTTAATTTCATTTCATTAGTTTTAGTAGCTTAGTTAATATGCTTTCCTTGCTTAGTTTAATAATTAGTCTAATGTGTAGTGAGTAGTTCCATCCCCTTTGGGGGTGGAGTTGATGTTCATACATGCATTAGAGAATGGAATGAATGCTTTATTTACAATGTGTTCATAAAACATGAATGTATGCTTGCTTGTTTAGGATAGAACTTATAACTTAATGAGTTTTGCCAAAATGATTAGACACCTCTCATGCTTGTTTAGGTTCTGAAATAACCAACTTGTATATGTAAATGCTAATTAACTAGGTTAGGAATGGATTGATAGATTTTGCCATAACATTTAGACACTTCCTATGCATGAAAACACTACATTTATTTGTGCTTAAAGAATGTGTTCAACACCCACCTCTTTGCATGTGTGCAGTTACTCCACCCCTTAAGGGTTTTCCATTTCTGAATTCCAGCACACTTATTTCATTCTTAGTTAAGTTTTAGTTCATCGTTTATTGTTCGTTTATGCATGTGTTACTTCGTAGTGTAGTATAGCGTAGATTAGGATAATCAAACTATCTTCCTTATTTTTGCCACTTGATTTCGTGCAAACGAGAGACTGCTCACCTCCCTGTGGACGACCCGTATTTGCCACCGCTTCAACACGGTTGTGCACTTGCGGTTTAAATTAAAACGTTCAACATCGTACACTACTCGATATGAGGATATACCCAAATTCGTCTTATACGCGGTGCAGAAAGCCTACAATACGTCACTCAACTTAGTAGACCAATCCTTTTGTGAGGAATTAAATAGTCTTCTCAAGGATTTGCTGTAATTGACGGTTAGAAATTTGAACCTACCCATGAGTTTGCAGATGATATGAGTCCACAAGCTTGTGGGTGATTGGATACTTCCTCATAAGCGCTTTAAAGGAGCGACTACAAAAGTAGGTGCCCTAATCGCTAATTGTGGTACGAGGTTTACCAAATCGTTCAAAAATGTCCCTTAAAAATTTGGTAACCACTTTGTTGTCATTGGTTTTAGTGAGGATAGCCTCAACCACTTAGAAACAGTGAACAACTACCATAATATAGAGATTCCCAAAAGAGTTTGGGAAGGGACCCATGAAGTTGATGCCCCATACATCGAAGATATCGCGATGATGATATTTTTCAAAGACACCATATCTCGTCGTCCTATTCTGCCGAGGTGCTGGCACCTATCACACTTCTTACAAAATTTGTCAACATATTTGAATAGAGATGGCCAATAAAATCCAGATTGGAGCACTTTCGTAGTAGTTTTCTTAGCTCCAAAGTGCCTTCCGCACGCCTCAGAACGACAAAATTGGAGCACACTTTGGAATTCGTAATCTAGGACGTACCGCCTGAAAATTTGATCGGGGAAATATTTGAACAAATATGGGTCATCTCAGTGGAAGAATCTAACTTAAGATCTAAATTTTGCTTGGTCAGATTTTGTCCAACCCACAGGAAGTTGCTCAGTGACAAGGTAGTTCACGATATCAGCGAACTTCATTTGTCCTTAATTGTGAACAACTTCTCATCATGAAAGCTATCATTGATCATGGTGTCCTACAACGACAAGTGGTTAGCCACCACATTTTCACATCACTTTCTATCCCTGATTTCTAAATCAAATTCCTACAACAACATGATCCATCTTTGTATCTGGGATTTAGCATCTTTCTTTGTCATAAGGTGCTTGATAGTCGTATGATCAGAATATATTATCACACGAGAGCCTGTCAAGTATGATCAAAATTTCTCCAAAGCGAATACAATCGCCAAAAAATCATTCTCAATCACGATAAAGATTACTTGGGCATCATTAGTATAATAGATCACATAAGGTAAGTTGTTAATTCTTTTCCTGAGCACCACTTCCACAACAAAGTCTGATGCATCACACATCAGCTTAAAGGGTACAATCCACATCGGTGCCCTAATTATGGGAGCTGAAGTCATCTTTTGCTTTAATGTCAAGAAGGCACGAAGACATTCAAGTGTGAACTCAAAGTTGACCTCTTTCCCCAATAACTCAGTGAGAGGTCGAACTATCTTATTGAAATCGTTCATGAACCACCTATAAAATCTTGTATGCCCTAGAAAAGTGCAACTATCCTTAACATTACGTGGCGGTGGAAGATTTTCAATAAGCCCTACTTTTGCAGGGTTGACCTCTATATCCTTATTTGAGACCACAAGCACAAGTACGGTCCCTACCATAAAATGACAAATTCCCAATTCAGAGTGAGGTTCTTCTCTCTACAACGCTTGAGGAGGAGCCAAATATGAAGAAGCTATCTATGAAGATTTCAAGGAAACCCTCTACCATATTTGAGAAGATGCTAATCATACACCTTTGAAACATAGTTGGAGTGTTACCCGAATAGCATGTGACAATAAGCAAACGTTCCAAATGACAAGTAAAAGTGGTCTTCTCTTGATCTTCTGAGGCAATGAGGATTTGGTTGTAACATGAGTATCCATCAAGAACACACTAATACCCGTGCCCAACTGATGAGAATTAAATTTATACCGCAAGTGCACGGTGTCAATGAAGACGTGGCAAATACGGGTCGAACACAAGGAGGGAGAGATTTGTTATTAGTGTGATTTCGATTGGGGGAAAGAAGGAGAGAAGAATAAATTGGGTTTTTGAGATTTTTGGTTTTTATTAACTAAAGTACGAAACAAAAGCAATTAGAACTAAAAACAAGAATAAAGATGGAGAATTCCGTCGGGTGGAGGTTTAGACTTAGGTTTAGATTGGAGAATGGAGAAACTTGAAATAAATCATGTTAGTTATGAAGCATTACAAGATAAATGATTTAACATAAACTCAAGTAATCAAAATATACTAATCACGAACTTAAAACAATAACATGCATTCATCTTCTCTACCCCTAATTCCATCACCTCCACCCTTTGGAAAGAGTTAGAAACTCATGGAGGGAGGAAGAAGAAGGGATCCTAGAGACATTAAAATAAAATAAAAACAAGAATTAAAAGAACAGAATTTTATTAATAAAACTAAGGTACACCAATAAGAACAACAACTAAGGACCAGGTCTAAGGCCAAGGACCCTTCTAACATCGTTCTCGGGGCTATTTATAGTTGTTACAAGAGACCTAAGTATAGAATTGGAGAGTACACGTGTCCAGACATGACTGGACAAAATTGGAGCACACGGATCGCCAAGGGGGCGGCGTTTCCGCCGCACAAGGCATGTAATATGCGGCGATTTCGCCGCATAATCTTCTCTGATTTGGTCCAGATTTTGGTTGAATGTTTATGGTATGATTTGATCCTCCTTTACGCGTCTGGATTGATTCTTTCCATTGTCTTGAGCTCCGGATTAATTCCTTCCATTGTTGGAGATTTATATTTGATTTTTCTTTTAACTTTCTCCACACAATAACTTGGTCCTTTTACTTTGCAATCAGGTCCTTGGCATTTTGCAATTAAGCCCTTGACCTTTTTTGTAATTAGCTCCTTGAATGTTTTTATGCTTGGATGCATTTCCATTTGGAACCCGATAAACTTGAACTCGGTCTTTATGATAGAAATGAATCTTTTGCACGCGTTTATGCTCGGAATGTGGGTAATTTGCATTCGGGTCCCTGTATTCTGTAAATACGACTAAACACATACCTTAGTAGCATTTATTGATATAAAAGTAATCTAAATGAAAGACATATGATGCAATGTATGCAATGCATCAAATACCCCCACACCTAGATTTTGCTAGTCCCTAGCAAAGCAAAATATAAGAAAATGAAAACAGGGAAATCCTAACTCACTTTCGTAGGAATCACGGTTGCACTTAGCATGTGCAACAAGCCTTTAAACCTCTTTGTTTCCAAGGGGGAGGAGTGTTGTCTCCTGAGGGTTTTCAGCGGATATACCCACAAAATCCTAAATCAACATTTCATTAATAGTTCTCAATATCCCTACCTCAACCTTATACATCTTACTGAGAATTCTTGCATGCTCATTATACAATTCTAACTCATTAAAAATATGACTTGGTCTTTGTTCCTCCAACATTCATACCACTAACCCTTCTAAACGTGTTATCACTTAAATTATTTTGCACGCCTCCTCTGGTGGTGAAGTATCATTTGGATCAACCATGGCATGGATCATTCTTTTAGCTTTGGGCCTTGAGTATCTTAAAGTATTTTTTTCTTTTCCGTGATTCAACACATTTGCTTTTCCTTTTTGACACTTATACCCTTTTTGCATTCGTGTAGCGAGTTTGGTCGATAATCCCGAGCTGGAAGACTCAAGTTACCAGGTTTCAAGATACCCCTACGGACCAGTGACTCGAAGGCTTGGGCTTTTGTAATCATTTTGCAAAATGTGTTTTCCTCACTTTATTTTTTTATTTTTATTTATTTATTTATTTTTTTACTTTTATTTTCCTCAAGGCTTAATTGCTATTAGAAGTCCACACTTCCCGGTATATTTTCCTCAACCTCTGCTTTTTATCAACCACTTCAAAGATTTGATTCATCCAATTTAAGTGCATACATGTCTTAAAGGGCAATGGGTTATTTCTTTGGAACTTAGATTTATGTCACAAATTCTACAAGCAGAACTATATAATAAGGAACAAAAACTCAATATAATTTGTACACGGGTTTTAGCAGTTCAATCTTAAGCTATGTCATGAAACATTGATGATTTTTTTTTAAACAGAAATATATATAGATAGACACCCCCCCACACCTAAATCATGCATTGTCCTCAATGTATGCGAGCAAGATAGTACATGGATTTATGCATGAAAAAGGAAAGATCTCACCAACGTGAAGTACAAAGGAAAGTTCATGGCTCTGTTGATGGACAAAAACCCGCATTCCCTCAAAAACCTGTGAGATGCTAAAGAAGGGATAAATACAACAGATTTTTTTTTTTTTAATACTTATTGTTATACATATATAACTATGTACAAACATAAGTTCCCATCTTCATTTGTCAAGAGACATCAAATGGAAACCTCAAGAGTGGGTCAGTGCACCTGAAAAGGGAACATGACACCACGCGGGGTCAGAATATTCATGCGTGGGCCCCCTTCACAAAGAGCACAAGAAGAAATGAGAGGTTCATGAATTGGACGCAAAAGCGTCTCACACAAAGGATCAAACTGAAAGAACTTGAACCTCTCGAGAGTTTGGGAAATAGGGAGCAACGGAAGAAGAGTTTCTTCCGTTGCGGTACTGAAGTTATGATCGTCAATCCAAACTCTCCAACCAACTGGCTGGTGCGTCGGAACGAGGTCAGGAGCCTCGTTAGGCAAGTCCGACTCACCGGGTAAACATAAAATGGGTCTCATACCCAAGGTATCCTCCAAGGAACTCCTAATACCCTCATGAGCACTGTAGTCGTTTGATGTTCCATCATTTCCAAGATGATCAGGAACGATAGTGAGAGGCAAACTCTCATCAGGTTGTTTGAAATTGAGGGTGCTAGGGAGCTCTTGCTCCACCGGAAGTGAGTGCTTAAGAGGCACAACATGAAGATCATGTGGCTCAAGGGCCACGGGGCACGAAGATAAGGCACAATCCTGGGCCGACTCATGATGAAATTGGTCAATGTGTATCGAATCCTCCACTAAGTGATCGTGAATTGAAACCCCAAGTCCTTCAGACTGACTAGGAGTTTGGCTTTGACAGATTGTGCTTTGAATTTGTGGATGTGGTGGTGGTTCGATATCAAAAGGTGGATCCTTATGTTGACACGAAAAGTTACTCTCCTTACGTTCACCTAATTGTTGTATCATTTGACTCAAATGCGATGTTATATTTTGTACGGATCGTTGAGTGGATTCCATGTACGTAAGGAAAGTTTGTTCCAAGGAATTAGGTACGTGATCAGCTATGAGGTCCAAGTTTGAGCTTGTGAAATTATGGGATTGGGTGTTGTTGGGCTGAGAATAATGATTTGACGTGGGGAGTGGGTAGAATTCTGGGTATTCGGGAGGAGGATACTGAGGTGAAAATGAAGTATAAGAATTTGGATAGAAATTGTTTCTCCACGAATCCATCACTCTCGGGTTGTACGCGGATGCGTAATAGTCATTTTGAGCGTTTTGGGAAAAAGTATGCTCATACTCAGGCTCTGGGGGAACATAAGGGCATTCCCCGATAACATGACCACTCAACCCACAACAGTCGCATGGTACGGCTACTGGAGCCACCGGTGCACTCATGTTGTCTGTCCTACTCATAAAAGAGGCAAAAGCTTGTTGTAAATTCTCAGTTTGTTGACCAGCATATGATCCGATATAACTAGATTGTGGTCTAGCAGTCGGTTCCTCTCTCATGTTACCCCAATATGAAGATTGCTCAGTCATACAATTAGGATTGTCCCACCCATATGGGGTGTTGGTCTGAGCCACCCCATGTTGCATGGTTTTAGAATACCAGGAAGCATTGTCCTGGTCCCAACAATGATATGAATGGTTGCTCATGTAACCATCCATCACAACACTCTTGAGTCAAGTACTCTTACCCTCATGAGGCTAAGCAAGCACAAGTTCTCGACTCGACCCTAAAATGCTAATAGAGAATGTAAAGGGGAGGAGACTAGAACGTATAAGTAGGTGAGAAGAAGATGACTCAGAAGAGAAGGGAAACTTAACTCTAAAGATAGAAAAGAGGGTCGGTTAGAGGTTTCCTAAGAAAGCACGGTTCAAACAATCCTAGACCTAGTGTCGCTTAGATCTAGACGACTCCTAACTGGTTGAGTCGAATTGATTTGCTTGATTCACCTCCCTCACCAATCAAACCAAGTTGGCCAGTTAGTGTATAGCTAGTGGGGGCGCTTCCGACAGAGTCGGTGCCAATTAGACAACCACGTCGCTTGGAAGACTTTCGTCGACACAAAAACACTTTCTAGACACCAAATTGAATTCAATTAGCTTCAGGTCATAGCAAGTCAAACCAATCTCCTCCTTAATTGAGTCCGAGTCCTTAGGGGCCAATGTCTAATTGATTTTAAATTTTAGGCTTAGGCGACACTTCAGGATTGTGGTTTGTGGGCTACGGGAGGGTGATGAATTCCCCACCGTATCTTTTCCTACGGAGTTGCCCTTAAGATAGTTTAACTTAAATCTAGCAAAGATAGTCAAACAATGGTTCTTTTAATGGGGGGCAATTGCAAGGTTGTATGCAACTAAATTATATGCTCTAATGCAATCGATAAAAACCTCGATACGTACCTTGCCTCCAGCAATCTTCAACAAGTATTAATTTGCAAGAATTTAGCAAGAATAATGCAAGCAAAACATTATATGATGCATGCACTAAGGTCTTTCTAATTTTGCCAATTTTAGGTCAGAGTTGAATTATTGCCAATTATGGAATTGTAACCCTAACACGTGCAATTCTACGAAAGGAAACTTTTCAACTATTCAGATTTTACGAGAAGGGCAAGAAAAGTTACCTCCGCAATGCTCAGTCGGGTTCGCCGCCCGCTCTCGAAGATTCCAGTAGCTCAATGCGACCACCCAGCGATGTCGACGACCCCAGAGAAAAATGAAGACCAGAGCCCTCGCTTGTGCGGCGATTCCGCCGCAAGTCCTCTTGAAGATGCGGCGATTCCGCCGCCCAGATGTCTCAGAACGCTCCCGGATTTCGCCGCGCGCTCTGTTGTCTCCTGCTACACAAATTCAGATACTTAGATCACGCACAATGTAGACAGGATAAAATCGAAAATACAAAAACAAACGAAATCTTCGTCGCCTCCCCGGCAACGGCGCCAAAAACTTGATGAGAATTAAATTTATACCGCAAGTGCACGGTGTCAATGAAGACGTGGCAAATACGGGTCGAACACAAGGAGGGAGAGATTTGTTATTAGTGTGATTTCGATTGGGGGAAAGAAGGAGAGAAGAATAAATTGGGTTTTTGAGATTTTTGGTTTTTATTAACTAAAGTACGAAACAAAAGCAATTAGAACTAAAAACAAGAATAAAGATGGAGAATTCCGTCGGGTGGAGGTTTAGACTTAGGTTTAGATTGGAGAATGGAGAAACTTGAAATAAATCATGTTAGTTATGAAGCATTACAAGATAAATGATTTAACATAAACTCAAGTAATCAAAATATACTAATCACGAACTTAAAACAATAACATGCATTCATCTTCTCTACCCCTAATTCCATCACCTCCACCCTTTGGAAAGAGTTAGAAACTCATGGAGGGAGGAAGAAGAAGGGATCCTAGAGACATTAAAATAAAATAAAAACAAGAATTAAAAGAACAGAATTTTATTAATAAAACTAAGGTACACCAATAAGAACAACAACTAAGGACCAGGTCTAAGGCCAAGGACCCTTCTAACATCGTTCTCGGGGCTATTTATAGTTGTTACAAGAGACCTAAGTATAGAATTGGAGAGTACACGTGTCCAGACATGACTGGACAAAATTGGAGCACACGGATCGCCAAGGGGGCGGCGTTTCCGCCGCACAAGGCATGTAATATGCGGCGATTTCGCCGCATAATCTTCTCTGATTTGGTCCAGATTTTGGTTGAATGTTTATGGTATGATTTGATCCTCCTTTACGCGTCTGGATTGATTCTTTCCATTGTCTTGAGCTCCGGATTAATTCCTTCCATTGTTGGAGATTTATATTTGATTTTTCTTTTAACTTTCTCCACACAATAACTTGGTCCTTTTACTTTGCAATCAGGTCCTTGGCATTTTGCAATTAAGCCCTTGACCTTTTTTGTAATTAGCTCCTTGAATGTTTTTATGCTTGGATGCATTTCCATTTGGAACCCGATAAACTTGAACTCGGTCTTTATGATAGAAATGAATCTTTTGCACGCGTTTATGCTCGGAATGTGGGTAATTTGCATTCGGGTCCCTGTATTCTGTAAATACGACTAAACACATACCTTAGTAGCATTTATTGATATAAAAGTAATCTAAATGAAAGACATATGATGCAATGTATGCAATGCATCACCAACCAACCTTTCCAACATTTGGTTGATGAATGACAAAGGAAAATGATATCTCTAAATAGCTTCATTGAGATTGCGATAGTCAACACAAACTCACCAACCCGTATGGAGATGAGTTGGTATAAGCTCGTTATGCTCATTTTCTACGACAATCATGCAAGACTTCTTCGGAACCACATGTATTGCACTTACCCACGAAATCTCTGAAATGGTGTAGATAATACCATTATCTAAGCATTTGAGCACTTCCTTTTGGACAACCTCTTTAAGCACGGGATTTAGCCTTCGTTGTGAGCCCAATGAGGTTGAGAATCCTCTTCCATGTGGATCCGGTACTACATTATTCTAGGGCTCATTCTCTTAATATCCTTAGGACCACCCGAAAGCCTCTTTATTCTCCAAAAGAACTGCCTTATGGGTAGCTTCCTGGTCTTTATAAAGATTGGAAGCAATAATGACTGGTAAGGTCTCATTACCCCCAAAAAATATTTACTTTCAGGTTATTGGGAAGCAACTTAAGTTCAACCGGAGGTGGGTCCTTATCAGATTCAAGGTTGATTTCAAGTGGCTCAGGGGCCACATAATAAGAAGAGCAACCACCCAGGTGTGCCTCCTCATCAAGGAATTTAGAAGCGGATTCCTTAAGATCATCCTCTCTTACATCCTGGTTATTGGGAAACTTAATGAAATGCCGATGAGACTTGAATGCACTCATTAACTCAATCTCATTAGTGTCTTGAATGAGATTGACTCTGATAGGAACGTTGAATAAACCAGGTTGCTTACCCAAAGTGAAGATGCTAAAATCTGTAGTTAGATTACCAAAAGACAACTTCATCAAGTCATTTCGACAGTTAATCAACATTAGACATCGTCAGAAATGGCCTCCCAAGGATCACTGGGATATGTCCTTGTGGGTTAGACACTAGTTATGTATCTAGGATAATAAAATTGACTAGAGGGTAGTCATCGTTGGCTTAAGGTCACCAATTCCTAGGTTGATGTAGATTGAATAAGGCAGAAGGTTCACAGATGCCTCAAAATCAAGTAAGGCTTTATGGATAGACACATTACCAAAGACACAATAAATAGTTGGACAACTAGGGTCCTTGTATTTTACTTGTGCAAACTGTGTCATAATCGAACTCATATTAGCAGCCAAGAAGACTTTCTTGGGACATTAGTTTGCATCTTCTGGGTGCAAAGATCTTTAAGGGATTTGACATATGGTAGCATTTGTTGAACAATGTCCAATAACATAATGTTCACCTTGACTTTCCGTAGTACTGCAACAATCTTATCACAGTACTCATCCCTTTTCTTTACCAACCTATGAGGGTGTGGTGCCTGGGGATATATGAATCAAAAGGTTGAGTCTCGAGAATGAGTTCTTTTGGAGGCTCATAACTCTTTTCTAGAGAGTTGCTCAGGTGTTCAGACGTAGGCATTTCAACTTAAATATCCACCATCCAACCTGATCTCAAAGTATGAACAACATTTGCATGTTGGGGAGGATGGTTTCAACATTGTTGGTATGATGCCTACCCTGAGAAGGTTGACCCCTAATATTGACTTGGTAATTGACCATTCTCATGATTACTCAGTTGTTGAGCCAATTGGCTCACTCACACTTCCAATGCTTTGACCGAAGTATTGGGAGCCAAAATCATGGTTAGGGTTCTCTGTATGAACTTTTGAAGGTTTTTCTCTAGAGTGGAGACCTTTGGGTCAACTTGTTGTGGAGATGGAGTTTTGTCAGAAAAACCAGACAATGGGGGTTGGTTTTGAAATTGAGTGTACGGCTGAGAACGTTGATGTGGGGGTTGGTAGATCACCGCTGGGTATGGAAGGTGAAAGTGTGGAGGTTAAGATTGAGCGTGCGAGCTCAGACCTTGACCTCTGTTATCCCCAAGAGAAGTTAGGGTTGTTACGGCATCCCAGGTTATAAGTGTTATTGTACGGGTCATTCCGAGGTCGTTGTTGATACGTAGCATTTGCATCCTCAGCTTCGTGGGAAGCATATGCACACTCCATGTCCACATGTCCCGTCAGATCGCACTTACTACAGGTGGGATTGGTGACCTGAGCTACAGGAGCTCGGTCCACCTCTAAACTTTCTAACCTACGTATGATACCAACCATTTTTGCTTTAGATGCAATAGTTGAATCTACATGGTATGCTCCAACTCAACCAGCAGATCAGACGGTCGGTGGCTCTCTCATGGTATCACACTCAAGTGTTCGTTCAACCATACTTTCAAAGGTTTGTTATGCTTCATCAATTAGCTTCATTTAAAAGTCACCCCAACACATCGACTCCAACATCGTGCAAGTGTTGTAATTCAGGCCCTCATAAACAATCTGGCACAATAGCCAGAGCTCAAGTCCATGATGAGGGCATTGTTGGAGGAGATCTTTAAATTTCTCAAAGAAGGAATGAAACGATTCGGCCTCAGTTTGATAAGACTAGAGTATCTAGTGCCGTAACTGTTGAATCTTCCTCTCAAGGAAGAACCTCTTCAGATAAACGATCACAAATTCCTCCAAAGACCGAATCGAGTTTGTTGGAAGGTTGTACATCCACTTCTTCACGTTATCCTTCAATGCAAAAGAAATCATCCTCAATCATACTGAATCCTCTTCCAGTTGTTGGAGCCTAAACATGACGCATACCTCCTCAAATTCACGTATAAAGATATACGGATCCTCCTTATTGGCAATCAAAGTAGGAAGACATACACATATACTAAGGTTTTAGTTTATAGTTATTCCTGCGAGCAGGGGGAGTACTATGCAAGATGGTTGCGCAAACAAGATTGGTCTGCTCCCACAATGTCATTGGTCTCTCATGTCTATCTTAGTTTTTTTCAATTTAAATTTAGTTAATTAGTTTATTTTGGTTAATTATAGTAATTAGATTAGAATGTGATTTTGTAGATTTTCTTAATTTAGATTTTCTTAATTATATTAGAATGATTCATTGTGTGAATTTGATTGTGATTAGTAAATATATTTTAATGTGATAAATTTGAATGATTTGTTGGATGTTGGATGTTGTTTTTGTTGAATGTTTAGTGTTTTGTTGGATGTTGTTGTGATTGTTGGTAGGAGTTTGATGGAGATGAGTTTGGTGATTGGTGGATATTAGTTTGTTGTGATGAATTTGTTGCATGTTCTTGTGATTAGCATTTTAGTTTGGTGATCAAGTGGGAGGAGGAGATGAGTTTGTGATGTCATATGGACTCTTTTCTTTAGGTTTGATTAATGTTGGTTTGATCTAAGAAGTGTTTATTAGAAGATAGATTAGTGACGATAAATGTGAAATGTAATGGATGTCAAAAGGTGTGTGTTTTTTCTTGTCAATACAGGTCTTCGAAGAATTTTCTTATTCAAAATATAGAAGAGCTTCTGACAAAATTATTAAAAAAAATTATTGATTTGGATTGGTGGAGATGCTTGTGGTTAGACCGGGGAGCAAATCCCAGTGAACCTGAGCGATCCTTGTTATATTGATTTGGATTGATTGACATGTGCTAGTTTGATTGAGTTAGTTGGATTGTCGGTTAGTTGATTGTCAGATTGGTTAATTGATTTAGTTAGATTGGGTTTATTCGGATTTATTTGGATAAGTTGGATGTGTTTGATTGATTGCAATATGTCGGATGTGTTAGATGACAATGAGTTGGATGTGGTAGTTCCTGTAAAGATTGAATTTAAGATTGGATGAAAATAAGATATGTGGAAACAATTGAATTTGAAACCATTGAATTGTTAAGGATAGAGGTTGAAACTTTTATATTGGATTTGGTTCTACCAAAATCTCTATAAAATTATTATTCCTATTAGTCAAATTTTTTAACATGTTTTTCCATTTTAAATTAATACAATCATGGCCTCATACAGAAGTTGAATGTTTGACAAGAGAATTAGTCAAACATTCATAGAGAATCTGAAGTCATTCCTGAACCTTGTCTTTGATCCTCACAATTAATACATTCATGATGAGAAGAGCTTATGCAAGCCCAGGCAAGAAATGTTGTAGCAAGAAGTAGGCGACGAGAGGCGACATCATCGATGATGTCGTCGTAAAGGGCTTTGCTCGTAATAACAGGTAGTGGGTTTTTCATGGGGATAATATTGCAACTTCGAGTGTCTAAGTAGTAACGGCAATGACAACACAACCAACAAAAATTGACTCAGGAGAGGATGACGTTGACAACATAGAGGGGATGATACAGGAGGTGGTGGAAGGTGGTAACGTCACAGTTGATTCATCGGGATCGGGGATCACAAAATATGCTAAGAAATTTCTTGGCTAAATAAAGGACAGAGATCAACCGTTGTATCCCGGGTGCAAACCAGAATTGATGAAATTATCCTTCGTCACCAAAGCATTTCACATGGATTCCCCTAGCAGACTGTCCCAAACTCCAACGCTCTCTCTCCACCTCCGACAACAATTGTCGACCCCAACCAACTCCTCCCCAGTAGCATCGGCCTATCCCCAGACGTGGTTTTCGAGTTGTTTGCACGGTTTAGTGGAATTTCTGGTTTGGATTCTGAGATTGATGCTTCGTTTTTATGGTGTAGTGGATTTTTTTGGTTTATACTATTAGTGCTTATTTTAACTTTGCTTTGTCAAAATTTTCGTTTTGAGTTATATACTTGGATTTGACTTTTGCTTTGGTCTTTGTGTTGGTGAAGTTGAGTTTGTTGATTAGATTCAGATTTTTTTTTACTTTAATTTTGATGTTTTTAATGATGTGGTGGTGTTTCTGATCAGATTCTACGACCAATCCTTAGTTTCTGATGGTTCTGAAGTTTTTGTTTTGATTATGTGACTGATTCTTCTTTTAACTTCGATTTGTCTGCATTTCGATTTTGTTGTTGTTGTTACATTTTGTTCATGATCCCAGTCAGCCATCCCAAGAGGTAGTGATGATTTGTTTCTATAACAACATGCTTTGGTTAATTGGTTTTTTGATAACTTGTACTATTAATTTTAAGCATGACAAATTGAAAGGTTTGTTTACTGGGGTACAACATGCAACCACTTTGCCCATCAAGATTCTATAGGAAAGATGTCTGAGTCTCTGGTTGGATTATGCTTGGTGGTCTTTAGGGACATAAGGAAGCACCATCACCAAGTTGCGACTTTTGGTATAGTGGTAGACACACCTGATCCTAACATATAGGCCTTGACTTTGGGCATCAGTAGTAACAACTAAGCCACTAGCTCTGTGCTTAACAAAAAATTGATTGTTGGAGAACCCTATGTTACAAGTGAATGAATTCAGAAATTTAATCATAGACATAGGGTTCTTTTTCATATTTGGAGCAAGTAAAACATCATATTACATGAACAAATCAATGTCATTAGGGGCAGGGGCGGACCTAGGCGTGGGCAAGTGCCCACGCTAGAAATTTGAAATTACTGTTAGATATTAAGAAAAATAATTGTGTGCCCACACTACCGATCAAGTCCAGAATGACTTATAATTTTGAGTCTTATGAAGTTTTGAGTGTGTGATCAACTCACAATAGAGTAGAGAGGTAAGAAGTTATAAACCCCACCAAACAATTACTAATTTCCGATGTGGGACTATTGTGGATTGTGTTGTATACTTGTATAAAATAGAAACCATACATCATATTTAACATCATTTCCAATCTCTTTAATCCCTACAAATCATATTTTTCTAACCCAAAATCCACCTCCACCCCCAAATCCCTATTTCTCCCCCAAATCCACTCCTCCACGCCGGCTCCACCCCTCCTTCTACATTTCTCCACGACCACGAGATCACGACTTCGAAGCCACCTGAAATCTCCACCTGAATCCACCTCCGGCTCCACGCCTCCACCTCTCCAGCTCGACGACTCCACCTCTCCAAGACTCCAACTCCGCACATAGGTTTTCAGCCATTTCAGGTACAAGGGCAAGCAAAAATACAATGTTAAAACTGCTTTTGGATTCCCTTGATGTTTATGGTAGCTGATTTGAATGGTCATTTAGCCATTTGAAGATGTACTGATTTTCAACGTTTATGTAGCTTATAGGTGGTATGATCCAGACTATTTTTTTCTTTTTACGATACGATAATGTTGTTTGTAATAAGTATCCTGTGAAAATTGGAATGTCATGTTTGGTGAGAGTATGACCAAAATGCCAATGTTTTGAAAAAGTCGCTTTCACATATATTTTTTATTTCTGGATTTTTTTTCATATTATCTTCTACAAATACTCTTAACCTTAAATTTTTAACAAAAATAAAAAAATGAAATCACTTCAAATCTGTATCAAATATCATATAGATATAATTTCAATCGATACAAATTTGAATCAAATTTGATGAAATTTTGAATTCCATTTTATTAAAAACATTAAAATTAGGAGTAGTTGTGAAATGTAATATCTTCTTGAAATGATCAATTTGGCACACACAACAAATTAACTGTTGATTATTTTTTAATCTTAGTTAAGCATTGAACTAAGTGTTTGATGGGAATTAAACAAGTACCTGCCAACCAGCTTCTACTGGTGTGTGGGATGATACTCTCGCCAGCAGAGATTGAAGGTGTGTGGGACAGCGAGAGCTTGCTCTCTAGTCTCGCCTTTGATCCTTGGGGGTTCCTATGAATGTGTAAGATCCATCATTTTTCTTGAATTGCATATTCTTCTTGATTTAGTGTTTGATTATGAATTATGAGTAAAGAATAAAATAGCTCCTCTTATTTAGTGTTTGCTTTTGAAAAATTTGATCATTGTGCTATTTTAGAGTATGGAGTCTGATCAAAACTCTATTCAATTTTTGTTTTTCAGTCAGGAATGGATAAGTTTTTTATTAAAAAACCCAAAGAAACACAACCACCGAAAAAACGAAGTCGAGTTGAAATAAATTTAGTTGAATTAGTATCAGATCCAGGAGAACGAAAACAAATTTCTGAATTTCATCCTACTATGCATAATGAAATTCATAGAGAATATTACTTAAGTGGACCTTACCGCCCTTCTGATCCTAAGTATGAGTTCCCACAAACCAAGATTGGTGCCAAAATGTGACGGTTCAACACCGAATGGTTCAGTGAATTCAATGATTGGTTAGAATATAGTGTCACAAAAGATGTTGCTTTCTGTCTTTATTGTTATTTGTTCAGCTCTTCTGGGACAGAGAAAGCATTTGTTTCGATAGGATTTAGAAATTGGAAAGATAAGAAACGTCTAAATTCCCATGTTGGAGGGCCCGATAGTGCTCATAATCATGCCAGAATCAAGTGTGAAAGCTTGACTAACGAAAAGAGACACATCCGACCAATGTTATATAAGCAAACAGATCAAACACGCAAAAGTTATAGGGTTCATTTTAATTCCACTATTATAGCTGTTCGTTATCTTCTGAGGCAGGGATTGGCTTTTCGTGGTCACGACGAAACTGAAGATCATGCAACAAAGGAAACTTTCTAGAGTTGTTAAAGGCATTTAGTGATATCAGTGAAGACATAAAAAAATGTTATGAAAAATGCCCCAGAAAATGCTAAATTGGTCTCACCTAAAATTCAGAAGGACATCGTTAGTGCTGCGGGAAGTGAAACAACTAGTGCAATAATTGCTGAATTGGGTAGTTCTTTCTTTTCTATTTTAATCGATGAATCGCGGGATTCATCGATAAAGGAGCAAATGGCTATAGTGCTATGGTTTGTGGATAAAAATGGCAGACTTGTTGAACGTTTCCTTGCTATTGTTCATGTCCGTGAGACTAATGCTAAATCTCTAAAGGAAGCAATCGAGAGAACACTCTCTAAAGGTTTGAGTATTGCAAAAATACGAGGTCAAGGATATGATGGAGCAAGTAACATGAGGGGAGAGTTCAATGGATTGAAGACCTTAATCCTTAAAGACAATGAAACAGCGTATTACATCCACTGCTTTGCACATCAATTACAGTTGGCCTTGGTAGCTGTTGCTCGAAATCATGGTCAAGTAGACTTGTTTTTTCATGTGGTTTCAAGTCTGTCAAATGTCATTGGAGTTTCATGCAAAAGACTTGATATACTTCGTGAAAGACAATCCGGAAAATTGCAAAAACACTGGAAATGGGAGAGATTGAAAGTGGGAGAGGATTGCATCAAGAGACTACACTCAAAAGGCCAGGTGATACGCGTTGGGGTTCTCATTACGGTGCTTTGATAAATTTGAGTCTCATGTTTGGTTCTAATGTTGATGTACTTGAGATTATTGAAGAAACTTCAAATTTTGGGAAAAAAGGAGAAGCCAACATTCTACTGGACAACTTGCAAGACTTTGAATTTGTTTTTGTTTACATTTGATGAGAAATATCTTAGGACTAACTAATGATCTCTCAGTGGCATTACAAATAAAAGACCAAGACATTATTAATGACTTGGATTTAGTGGCAGTGGCAAAACAAAGTACAAGAAATGAGAGAAGAAGGATGGGATTCTATATTAGAGCAAACTACCCAGTTCTGCACAAAACATGATATTATGGTTCCTATAATGTCTGAATTTTATCGTCCTCGAGGGCGTTCTCATAGAAGAGTAGAGAAATTTTCTAATGTGCATCATTATCGTGTTGAAATATTCCACACAGTAATTGATATGCAACTTCAGGAGTTGAACAACCGTTTCACAGAGGGGAGCACAGACTTATTGATGTGTGTATCGTGTTTAAGTCCTACAAATACTTTCTCTCAGTTTGATAAGACAAGATTGCTTCAAATGGCCAAATTTTATCCCAAAGAATTTTCTGATTTTGATCTCATTGTTCTTGAGAGTCAATTGGAGACTTATGTTCGTGATGTCAGATCCAATCCAGAATTTGGAGATTTGAAAAGTTTAACAGAACTCGCAGAGAAGATGGTTCAAAATAAGAAAAATTTAACTTTTCCGTTGGTTTTCTTGTTGATTACCTTGGCATTGGTCTTGCCAGTTGCAACTGCAATAGTTGAGAGAGTGTTTTCGGCCATGAATGTCGTGAAAAACAGATTGCGGAATCGGATGGGAGACGAATGGGTTAATGATGCTCTCGTTACGTACATCGAACAAGAGATTTTCGATACGATTAGTGATGAAGTTATAATGAAAAAATTTCAAAGCATGAAACCACGTAGGATTACCTTGTAACAAACATGTTTGAATTTAATATAAAAACTTTTTTAATTATTATTATTTGGTTGATATATTTTTAAAGGGTGCCCACCCCTAAATATCGTCCTGCGTCCGCCCCTGATTAGGGGTATTAGTTGAGTCAGTGTGTGTCACAGGAAGTAAGGTTGCATCTCCTACTGTAATACCACTTCTACCTTTTTAAGGTATGAGATTGTAGAGAATACCTTTGTGACCTGTCATATAGAGAGTTGCTCCAGTATCTGGGTACCATTCTGAGTCGGCCTCTTCCATAGTTGTAGCTGTCAAGACTTGAGGAAGCTCCTTGGGCTAATAAGTGTGATTAAATCAATGCCAACAAGTTAAAGTGTTGTGGTATGCCTTGAACCAAATCTGGCATACATAGGAGGCCTCCTCTGAGTAATGCATTCAGAGTTGAGCTTGTTCTGGATCTCACCGAGTAGTGGTCCAGGAGGGACAAGGTTTTGAGAGGGTGGCGGACTGGAATCAACGTCCCTTCGAGTTAAAGCCTCCATCTACCTTTCCCTTTCCAGAGTTATTTCGTTTTCCATCTTGGTTTTGACCACATAATGTCATGGCTCCAATTGCATCGTAGTCATGGATTTCAACCTGCGCCTCATAGCTTTGAAGCATCGCCATCACTTCCTTGAGGTTGTAATGGGAGGCTTCAGGTTAGTAGTTGGGAAGGCATTGTACTCCATTCCAAGAAGATTTTTCTCTAGTTCTTAAGGGGCGACCAATGGTAGCAAGCTCATCACAATTGTTTTTGAATTGCCAAAGGTAATCAGAAAGGCTTGGGATGTTTTCCTTGCAGAGAATTTGAAGTTGTTGCTGCAAGAAGAACTCTTCTTAAGAATCTTGGGCAAGCAAGTACCTCAGCATTTCCCAAACCTCCAGGTTTCTTGATCAATAGTTAGACTCATAACGTCTTCTCCTAAGGTACTAATAATTCAGTTTTTTAGGAGTTGGTTTGATCTCTTGCAGAGTGCATACAACGAGTTTGGAGCACCTTTGCCTTCAAGTCATTCATTCTCCGTGCTTCTACTCCTTTCTGGAACTGGAAACTCTCCATTCAAAAGCCCATCATGCCTATTCATTCCAAAACATTGGTGATCTACATTTCTCAGATTCACGAATACAAAGTTGCTAATGTTGTGCGAGCAAGAATATGGATATGGATTGAAGCCTTGAAAAACTTCGACTGGGCATCTGCGACATACACTATACCGTGAGACATCATCACCATGCATAAAGGGATCTTTGGGTGTTTGTTCTATCACATTACTCTCCTCTAAAAACTGCGATACCATGCAAGAAATAGAGATCCATTGATGACAAGGGTCTTCGACTCAGATTGGTGATCTAAACAAGCGGTCTCAGACGTTGGATCGGTGGTGGAATTAGGGTTTTGTTCAAGAAAAGGAAGGCAGAGAGAACAAAAGAAGTAGTGGCAGAAGTAAAGATTTCATTAAGGTTCGAGGGTAATTTATACGCAAGTGTTTGAAATCTTCTAGCCCTTTGGTAGACATGTCAATCTCGTGTAGTATTGTGTCAGACAGTTTTGTTGTCATGCCAAGATTTCGTTATCATGTCAGGATTTCGTGTTATCATTTATAGTTCAAATTGAAGAAGAAAAATCATCATGTTTAGATTAAAAATAATTAAGTGACATGTTGTATTGATATTTTTCTTTCTAAATAACATCTTAATTGACTATTATCAAGTAAAAATAATTGATTGTCTAACAAAAGATGTAATTCGTGTCAGTTTCGTGTAAAAAATAATTTATCGTGTTGTGTTCGTGTCAATTCGTGTACCAATTATTTATATTTCTATCTTCATAAATCTTCATAATAAAATATTTCAATCATACAAAAAAAATTGTGTAAAGTCATGTCTAAATTGTGTCACATTATCGTGTTGTGTTTGTGTCGTGTCCAGAATTAACAAACCTACCCTTTAGGTTGTCGGTTTGGCTAGGGTTGGGATTGGATGTTCGGACCTTAATTGGGTTTTGCACATGGCGTGAGTCATTTGCTTAGCCCTACGTACACATGACTAGACCCAATTGCATCCTCATGGACTCAATCACAACACCATTGACCAAAACAACTCAATTCGGCGAACTGAGTTGGATGCTCAAGCTCGATCAGTTGTGGTTCTTATCACGTGGCTTGAATCTTGATTTATAGCACAATAGATTGATTCCGGGCACAATTTACATAGGTTGCACCAGCCAAACCAAGATAAGCCCTAAATCAAGATTTGCAGGTCACTTCGTCATTACTCATATTGTGGATTTTATAATAGTCGATTGGTTTACGCTGTTAGACATTTATGACCTCTTAATTGACTAACAACCCCAAAAACCGGACTTCTTGATTACATTGTCATCCCACACTAGCTCTTCACGTCCTGTTTTTAAATTTCACAATGTGACCTTCCCTTGTGTTGCCCCGAAGACCTTTCACACCTCTTCCAATCACTTCGTTCAAACCCTTCGTCGTGGCTTTTTAAAGTAAGTGGATTTTTTATAGAATAATTAAATCTGAATATATTAATTTAAAAAACAAAATGAAAATAGTTATTCGATTCCAAAAGAACTTCTCTTATTGATTTACCCAAAATCATAAGCCAACCAAACCATTGTGTTCTTAGTTATATGGTTATTTGTATTCAATAAGAAAACAATCTAATAAACAACATCACCTTCAAGGAAATTTTCTTGTTGATGGATCATTTTTCCACTTGCTTCTCTAGCTAACCTTGATTCGCTAGTATTCATGTAGACTGCATAGAGAACAAGCTGAGCCAATCCAAACATCAAACCTGCTCCATTTGGAATCTGCATCATAGACAGAGTGCTGACGCCTTAATTAAATACAAAATATTAATATGTGAAGTTATTGATTTTTCGTTAATTTAAAAAATTATCCAAATAAATTATCAATTTTAATTACATTAAGGAAAGATTTAAGTAAATATTGTCCCTTAGAGTAGATGACATTGTAGTTATATTGTTGTTTTGTTAGGTGAAGTGAAATTTTGAAATAAAAAGGTTCCGTTTAATTTTTTTGAAAATAAAATGAAAAAAGTATGTTCGTAAGAACAAGAATGGTTAGATGTTAGAAAGATTAATGGTTACATGATTGAAGGGCTGGAAAGGTTAACTAGATGATGTTGTTACAAGTTTGAAAATAATATGAACAAACAACTAGAATAACTAGATGTTGGAACGGTTAACTATACACATCTTCAAAAGTTAGTTTCGAAGAACATACCCCAACGAATATATCTCGAACCAGAATTGCATATATTGTCCAAGTGACTCCGTTGATGAAGATGCAAAAGGAAAGGAGGAAAGGCATGAACTCCACGCTTTTCGTTCTTGTCACCAACCTCTGTGCAACCAACATTAGTATGGATATAAAATGGATATGAAAAGGAGGAATTGTTAAATGAAGATCATATACGGTTACAAAAGGTAATATTCATGTCCATGTAAAATGGGTACGAAAACGGATTGGATACAATACAGCTAAGAAACAAACAATATCGGACGTCAGATACAAAAGAATTACCCATACTTCAAGTATGATATACTAGTACATTTATATCGTACATAAGAAAGCTGTAGAGAATAAAAAATTAGGAGCATTTCAAAGTAGTTAAAGTAATAAATTAAGTTGAGAATTGTAGTTCTTTCCAGAAAGCAAAATCCATCTTCAAGATAGACGCTAAAATCTGATTACTTATCCAAGAAATTTTTCTTACTCAAAGGAGGCATCATGGTTTCGTCGGCCCTACTTCTGCTGGTCTGGACTTAGATTACAAAGACGACACGTTGCCAAAAAAAATCATTACGTAAACACCAATTTCCCCACGAATGAGCATAACCAGATCCGGTCCGGTCCCATTTCGGTCTGGACCGGATCCAACCGGTCCAGGTTCCGGTCTGGGCCTTTTTAAATTTTTGGTTTCAGTCCGGTCCGCCGGTAACATTTTCGTTTTTTTATATCAAAAAATCCGATTTTGGAATGGACCGGACAGAACCGGATCGGTCCGGTCCGGTCCGGATACTCACCCCTAAATTTCCCACTTTTAGGGAGTTTTGTCAGTAACTACTATTAAATTTTCAATAACCACCCTTTTCAGGTAACCAATTGTACTCCGCAAGTCTTTTTATTAAAATTAGGCATTTATGATATCTATTAACGTGTCAATTCATGTGTTTATCTAACAATTCTACTTTTTATGCACAAAAACGAACTTGGGGTAGCTCACTTTGGAGATTCATTGTCTCATCCATGTGTTTGGGTTTTAAAATGCGGTTAGTAGTAGAATAGATTCGATTACTGAACCGTTATTCGTCGTCCTAAAATTACTTAAATCGTCCGTAAAGATTATAATTTTACCCTTCTACCCTTTCTACTTATATAACTCTTCATTTCACTCTTCTAACACCACTCTCTCCTCATATTACTCTTCTATTCACCAGATACAATGTCTCGGATGCCAGGAAAAGAACCAGCAGACGCCCCGGATTACTCAAAGATGGTAAATTGCCTTGTTTATTTTAATTTATTTATTTTTAAAAAATTGGGTGGGGCGACCGTGGGAGACGCCCGAACATAGGGCAAGGCGTCTGCGGGAGCCGCCTCCCTCCTAGGGGAGGCGGCTCCGGCAGACACCTTCCGAGCGTTGGAGCGTCTCCGGTAGACGTCCCAATTTTATTTTTTTAATTTATCTAAATTGATTATAAATTGTGATAAATTTAAAATAAATTGAATATTATGTTAATAATGAATTAAATTAGTTTAGTAAATCCTTTATTGATTATAAATTGTGATAATTACTAAATAAATCGACTATTAAGTTAATAATTAGTTTAATTATTTCAGTAAGAAATTATTGATTAAAAGTTGTGATAATAGCTAAATAAATTGATTATTAAGTTAATAATTAGTTGTGTACGATTTTAGTAAAGGATTATTGATTAATTGTGATAATTGTTAAATAAATCGATTATTAAGTTAATAATTAGTTTAATTATTTTAGTAAATCCATTAAAAAATTTGTTTTTAAAATTGAATTAATAATCACCGGGTTACCGTGGAGGAAAAGGGAAATCAATTCCCTTACGCGCGGTACGTAGTGTAGTAGATGAGTCAGGTCCTCGTCATCCACGTAGACGGGATATTTCTGCTTGAGTTAGGAGAGAGAGATCTTTTACGTCGTCGTCAGACACCTGGGGATTCTTTCGACGACGAGGATGATTCAGATGAGTTGATGAGTCACGACGAGAGTGATGATAGAGGCCGGTATGGCTTGGGGCCACAGGAGGAGGTGATACATCAGTACAGTCGAGGACGGGGGCAAGATTGTAGTCCTTCGACTGAGTGGGTCATTAGGAAGGGTCGAGGTGGCCGGTTTTTGACCGGTGATTCAAGTTCGTGCACTACAGACACCCGAGCTCAGAAGAAGAATATGGGTGAGGACGAGTCTTGGATCGTGAGGATATGATACCCGGTGGTCCTCTAGATGGCAGCGTTATTCCCAGTTTCGGAGGCCACGTCGCTAGACGCATCTGGGATGACGAGGATCGGAAGGTTTTGAAGTGCCATAATCGGCACAGAGCCTGTACGACATTGCAAGCTTGGCGTTCAGTGATGACTGATGATATGACGGTGACCGTTACTGACAGTGGATTGGGTCACTTGCCGTACAACATGTTTTCCTGCATTGACATGTCGTTGATTTTGGCTTTCGTGGAGCGGTGGCAGCCTGACACCAACACTTTCCACTTGCCGTTCGGAGAGATGACGATCATGTTGTATGATGTCTTTCAGATTCTGCACATTCCTGTTGAGGGTCATATGGTCAGTGCGCAGGAACCGACATCTGAGCTGAAGTTATTTGTATCTGAGTGGGTGTCAGCCTGGGAGGTCTTGGGCGGGATAGCTCATTTTGGAGTGGCGGTGGTGTTAGTATCGATGTTGTGGACGAGTGTAGCAGACGAGGGGCAACCACCACGGACTGAGGATACGCAGATGACTGCTTACCTCTTCTTACTGCTAGGTTGCGTCTTGTTTGTCGACAAGAGTGGTTCCAGAGTCAGACCACGCGACCTATTGGAAGCGAGGGAGCCAGATACCATTGGTCAGTACTCATTGGGGTAAGCGACGTTGGCATATCTGTATCGCCAGCTGGGTATATCGAGTCGTGTTGATTGTTCTGGGATTACGGGTTGTCTTACACTGCTGCAGGCTTGGATCTATGAGTATTTTCCTGCTTTCCGCCCGCATCGGGAGCGAAAGATTATTGAGCGTGGTCATCCTCGTTCGCGTATGTGGGTTGTCCGGGCCGAGGATAAGAGTGAGGGTCGACTTCTTTCTATTCGTAGACGGCTAGATCAGATGACTGCATCGCAGGTATATAATGTCTATATTATTCACATTTATTTACATTTCAACTTTATTATTAATAACGTATAAACGTTTAGGTGGAGTGGTTGTCATATGGTCCTGAGCCTGTTGTAACTGTGCCGAGGACTACATTTATGGGCGTTATTCGTTATAGGGATATCACATAGCCTTATTTACCTGATCGCGTGTTACGTCAGTTAGGTTACGTTCAGGTGATCCCGGTTGACATCCCGACGCCCGAGCATGCAGTACGGTCTGCGATTGCGACGACGTACGACATCAGGCATAACGTTTCGTTCGCGGAATCGGTTTGGAGGACATTTCCGAGAGTAGGACGACTTCACCTGGACGATCTGAGTCGTAGCCGCGACCCCTCCACTTGTGATGCAGATTAATTAAAGTGGTTCGGTAGGTGCTCACATCCACATATCGTACGAGGTATCATTCCGAGACCGGAGAGACCACTGAATAGGACATGTGCCGATGCGGTAAGTTTATCTAATTTTATTTGTAATTGTAATGTAAATTTTGTTATTATTGTCAATGTATGCTAATTTTTATGTTACATACAGTGGATGAATAGGGTGATACGGTGTACGCAGCCGTTCTTGCGATAGAAAGACAAGATGATGACTGAGGATACGAGACTTGCATGTACAGATTTGGATCGCCTCATCGAGGATTGGAACATTCTCATAAAGAGGATGTGCACCTATCTCATTAGAAATCGCATGACGGACGTACGACCAGTTGTCTTGACCACCATGGAAGACATCGGCAACACATCGAAATCCACAGTTGTCATCAGCACGTACGTCATTCCACCTCTCCAGAAATGGTAAAATGATTCCTGGCAGTCTATCAACATATGGGAAATTATCCACGTCAATCCGTCCGGACACTGTAAGATAGATAAATAGCAATTCATTAAAACAACAAAATAAGGATATAATATATTCAACCCTATCTAGATTAGTGATATATATTAAATAACAACAAAGATAGCGTCATACCAGATCCTGTGCTCGTGTTCACGGACGATCGAGACGAATTAGAAGACCAACCACGTCCCCTGCTCCCACTACTGCCAGACCGACCACGACCTCACTCAGGATACTCGAAGGCACTCGGGTCACGACGTGTTGACTTTCCCGTAGGTCGACCTCGTACCTTAATATTTTATGCGGGTTCTCCATAGTTTGACTGATCGGGTTGTAACTGTTCGTATAAAATACGAGAGGCACTACGAATAACTGCAGGGTCGTTCTCCAAAATCTCATCAACGAGCTTCCGAAAATGCTCGACGTCTTGTGCTGACTGTTCCACAAGCTCTGACATCTGGACTCCTTCTCCAATGACAAGTGTTTTCGAGAATGGATGAATCTGCTCTAAATAAATTTCATCACCTGACGCAAAACACTCGTACATGGTACATGCACAAGGAATCTCATGTGATTTCAGAAAAGCACACCCGCAAGGATATTCAACCTCATCACTTAAGTCTTGCATTCTCTTCAACTCCTGAGTCAATAACGACAAGCAGCGATGCGAAACTCGGCCATTTATATGCTGAAACCAAGGACCTATGTAGTTTGCCACAGTTCGACGTCTCGAATCTTCAATAAAGTTTCAAATATTCGTCAGCTGCATTTCAATAGCCGAGTTCACGCGGTCGAAAAGAGTGTCGAGAGCGGAAGTCGATGAGTGATCTACTCTTTCAGAGCCGAATGTGCATTTTCCACCCTGTAGTTGGTAGTGTTGCCGAAATGAAGAACTTTATTCGTCCAATTCAACACAAACTTTTCTTTATGCACCAACCACGTATCTTGTACATACTCCATCAGCACTGACCAGGACTTGTAAGAATCTTTCAGATTACGGACTGTTCTATCATAATCCGTCTGTGAATCAGAAAACACGACTTTCCTCCACTTTCCACTCCTGAAAATCTCTGCAGACTGCTTGTCCTTGCCGAAAATGTGGTATGAATAGTTGTACACGTCTTTGTTGATATGCCAGGTGCATAATAAATGAGCAGACTCGGGAAAACATATGTCACTGGTCGCATCAGACCCAACTCCTGGTCCGTTATTATTGCAGTCGGGCTAATAATATCTAATTACAGATCTCGTAAACTCTCCAACACCCACTGGTAACTAGACTCAGTCTCATCCTTCAAAATCGCATATCCGACGAGGAAATTCATGTTTGTTGGAGTAACCCCAACCATCTCAAAGAAAGGCATCTTGTACTTGTTCGTTTTATACGTAAAATGCATGCAGATTAGGAATGAGTATGTACGTAACAACTAAACAGAAGTCGGATGTGCCAAAAATGCGCGAGTGAGAACATTAGTTTCTTCATCTGCCACAATCCAAGGCAAATAGTTATGCTGCACTGCCTGACTGAGAAACAGCTGCGTGGGATTCCTGTCTTCAGATTTTGTTCTTCTCATGTACACTCTGAAGTTATAAATATGACTTTGATTGGAATTATCCTCCGGGAATTTCTCCTTTACCACCAACAAAATATTACGTGGTCTTGTTTGTGCCTCTGTCATATCACGAACAATTTGCTTGGCCCCAGCACTAAGTACGCTGACCTGTTGGTGACCATCTGAATAAACTCCAAGTGCGTAGTTGTGCTGCCCATAGGTGCTACTAGAAATAACGACTCATCCATTACGATCCCGTCGCTCGACCACTTTTACCAAAAAACGACAACCGCAACCTTTTCTTTTTGTGTTATTTTGCAATACAATACTCGTATCACGAGAACTCATTTCACGTCTGCGATCACATCTCAGGTAACAATCCATCCAGTTATCTGCTTTTAGTTTGTATGATTATATAACCAAAAAAATCCGACTCTTATTGCAACTTGTTTCGCCCATTTACAAGCTTCCTCGATTGTTGTAAATATTTCTTTACTATCAAAAAACTCATTGTAATTTATTTCATCACCACCGAAATCTTGCAACGGAACCTGAAAAGAAATTAATTTAACAGAAAATTAAAAAAAATAGGCGTCTGCCCAAGCGGAGGCGCCTCGCTAAAAACATCACCACCGAAATCTAACGTGGAGGCGCCTCGCTAAGATGCCTCCTCATTGGTGGAGGCGTCGTATCCAGACGCCTCCACCAATGTGGACGCGTCTTAGCCAGACACCCGAGTCGAAAAAAAAAATCCGACCCTGTTACCTCGTCAGATCCAGGTGTTTCGTCAGGCATTTTCGTGGTGTTGGTACTAGGAATGTGAGTAAAATTGAGCTAAAAACCTTGTTTAAAGACACGGGACGAAATGAGTATTAATTGATTTGTTAATGGCAAAAATGTAATTTTTGGAGCGATTTAAGTAGTTTTCCGGCAACAAATAGTAGTCTCATTTGATTAAAAGAACTTTTATGCCCAACATGTTATTGTTAATTATTCTCTTAAACAAAAAATATTACCAGTTTACTCATTTATGCTAGAGTTATTTCTTTTTCATATAAAACTTGGGTATGCATTTCCCAGTTAATTTAACAAGATTGTGTGTAATAATTGATACATACTCGATTACACATAAGAAAGTTCCATAAGCATTACACAAAATCGAAACTAAAGCAAACAAACAAAAACCTTAAAACCCACTAGTTTAGAGGGCTCAACGCGCACACATGCCTCAACAAAATCTCCAAAACCCTACATGCACACAAACGGTATTTTAAACTCTTTACTAATGAAATAGTAGTAGTGGTATCTAATATTAAAAAAATCAATCCCTTCAAATTGTCAATAATTGTCATAGTTATTGCCTTTGAGAGTTCCTTCGATGAAAGCGTGGAGTTCCAAGATGGACTGAGCCACGTCCAAATAACTTTTAATAAAGAGAGATTTTTCTTTCTCTTTTTTAAATGTATTCTAAAAGTTTTATATTGATATGTCAATTATTATAAATTGAATGTGTAAACATTTTGTTCATTGATTAATGTATTCATCGTTTGGAAATGTTAAGGAACAGACTTTTGTCCTTAACCGTAGACCTCTAAAAGATAATGATTTGCATAAATTAAAAGTTATTCACAATCATAGTAATTGATATGGAACATTAATTACCGAGTATTTAATTATTTTAATACCGCAAGTGCACGACGTCGGTGAAGACTCTGGTTCTTCAGAAATCAAGTGGCAAACAAAACGGGAGAAGAGATATGATTATGCTAAAGCTAAACTACACTAAACTAATAAGTACGAAATGTGAAAGAAAGCACGAAAGATTGGAAATCAGAAAGAGAAATCCATAAGGGGTGGAGTGTGTGCACATATGAAGTAAAATAAGTGATGCACGATGCATGTAAGCATGTATATGTGTGTCGTGTGTGTGTGTCTTCATGCATAGGAAGTGTATAAAGATGTGGCAAAACCTATTAATCTATTCACATAACGTATCAGTAATTACTACTTGATTAACATAAGATTATGCTCTGCATGAGAAGTGTCTAAAGATATGACAAGACTCATCAAAAACCATAAACTCATGTGAAGAACAAAGGTAAGTATGGGAGGTGTCTAAATGTTATGGCAAAACTCATCAAAACAAAGTTTCTTTAATCAATCAAGCAAGCAAACACAAATACAAACACATAACTAACATGTAGCATATTCAACAGGAAATTTCAGTTAATAAACATGAGAAAAATAAACATGGGAAGTGTCTAAATCTTATGGCAAAACTCATCAAAATTCCCCAACATGTAGATTAAAATACTCCCAATGAACATACAAAACATGCAAGTCTACACAATCAAAAATTCATCAAACTTCACAATATATATGAACATCATCTCCACCCCCCCCCCCCCCCCCCCCCCCCCCCCACCACCCCCCACCCCCCAAAGACGATAGATCTACTAACTACACATTATTCTAGCAATTAAACTAAAGAAGGAAGGAGACATTCTAACTAATTTTACCTAACATCAAAGAAATAAGACTAAGCTAATCATGCATAAAAAAGAAACATGAGAACAAAACAATGAAAAATTATTTTATTAAATGACTCACATTACTAGTATCATTCTTCTCCACCTTGAGTTTTTGCTCCAAGACATACTCCAAGTAGAGAGAATGTCACAAAGCAATGAGTGAATACAAAGGAGGATGAGAAGTTCTATTTATAGCAAAAGAAAAAGACAATCGGGGGCAATCCCCCGATATGGGACTAATACACTATTAAAAATAGACATGAAACACCCTAATACATGACCCAACTAAACTCAAAAGATCCAGACTAATCCAGACGGCCAATCAACGGTCTTGAGCCGCCAATTGGCGGTCTATATGCTTCAGATCGGGCTCTGGTTCGAAGTGTTGTTGTCTGACTGGATTTCTTCATGTATGATGCATCCTAATCGGTTGGGTGACTTGCGACCCGAATCCAATTTCCAAAATACTCCTCATGATGATGTGGAGTTTCTTCATTTGCTCATTGGTCCTTTTGTTTTACATTTGGGTCCCTTTCTCTTGCATGTCAGTCCATAAGTCTTGCAACTTAGTCATTTTTCTTGCTTTTAAGTCCTTTTATAGTCTCTCCTTCTCAAACTTAATTATTCCTGAAACTCAAAGATAAAACTCATTACGTAGTATTCTTTAGGTGAAAGATAATGGATATAAGACACAAATATATGCATGATATGATGTCAATCACTGAGATAAGATTATCGTTTTGGTTATCGATTATTGTAGCTCTACAAATATTTGACGACACTAGTATATAAAAGAGAAAATAGTTTTTATATTGAATAGACCTAGCAAGTGAAACATTATAGATTTGTGTTATGTGTCATTAATGTTTTCACTGTGTCATGAATCCTAAGATATGAGACTTATGTCTTTTCACATGAGAAGTGTTCAATTTGGCTACTGTCAAAAGCTATCAATGAGCATAGTGATAAAGAGAATAGATTGTTGAACTCGACTTATGCTAGAGAAGATATCTAGTCAAAAGATTATCATTGTCTCTTAATTAGAGTGATAATATTGGTGGGTCCCTTGATAAAGAAAATTTATAATGTGCACAATGTGACTTGAGTTAAGTTACATATTTATAATTAGCTTAAGAGGTCAAGAAATGAAAATATAATACAAAGGTGATACATTTCTACTTTGTATATATTCTCAATATCATGAGGCAAGAGATAGACAAGAGTGATGTCTTTTACATCACTGAATGTATCGTGTTTAGTTTGAGTGAACAAGACATCTATGCTAATTGGGTAACTATAATGTGTAGTTAGATACCGGTTATAGTTTATGATATTAAGTGTTTAATATCATTACCAATTTAGCTTATATCCTCATACATGTCACACCAAAAAACTGGAAAACAAGAAGCTGGATTTTATGTTCATATGATGTATCAGGTTTCATGTGAAATATCATACATGTGTTGAATCGATAAAATCAATGTGTCGTGGAAATGACATATTTAGAATCATGAATCAATTCATAAGAGATTTATGTTTTATGGAGTGTAATAGTTTGACATTACATAGGATAACATATTACATGATATGTGGATTTTCTAAAAACCCCAAAGATCAAATTTTGTTGGATGAAAATCCAAAATTTGACAAAGGCAAAATCAGGACAAAACGGTAGATCGTTTTAGGATCGATTGATCGAGTTCTTCGGAACGGTCAACCGAATAGAGATCGGATACGCATGGGTCGATCGAAAATTACCAGGACGTGTCTTGATAATAGGATTGGTCAACCGAGTGTAGTACACGGTTGACAAAAAATCTCCAGGAGATATCTTGGTCATATAACGGTCAACCGATATAGTGACACGGTCGACCGAAATGTACCAGTAAAAATTTTGGTAAGTAAACGGTCGACCGGAGTGAGATGTGGTTCGACCGAAATTTTCAACGGAATTTTTCTCATGAGTATTCGGTCGACCGTCTAGCTCACGGTCTGACTGAACTTGTGAAAGTTATAACCGTTCGGTCGACCGAGTGCTGATTTCGGTCGACCGTTCGGCACGATTCTGCCTTGAATTATTAAGAGATTAGTGTTGATCATGGGTTAGATTTATTCCAACTGTGGTCAGACGTTTTTTAGGATGATTATGTGTCAATTTGTGATTTTTTGGTTTAAGGGAGAGAAAAACAAAAGATCATGGGTTAGTGACAATACAAATAAAACACGTCGGTTGAAGAAAAACCGACGTGATATTAGTATATGTCACATCGGTTGTTGTTCATCCGACGTAACTTGTTACTATGTCACGTAAGATAAAGAAAAACTGACGTGAAAAGTTTATTTCCGGTCGGGTTCTTAATACCCGACGTGACATTGCAACGTAATTCCACGTTTTTCCAGCAATGATAGGTCTACTCTCGCTACTTGTTTTAATTAATACAAAAACACACACACTCTCTCTCTCTCTCTAACCTCCCTACTAATCCATCCAAATTTCTCTTAATTATTTCAAACTTTTGGAGATTAAAGCTCAAAGAGATTTAAAGAGGTTATTAGCTAGATTCTATGCTTGATTTAGAGATCGAATTGGCTAGCTCATTTCTCTCTAATCTTGGTTAGGGTTTGGTGAACACTTGGAGGTGAATCGGCGAGCGATTCAACAGACAACACAACTCCGGATCTTCATAAAGATTTTAGAGAACCTTTATGTATGATCCTCTTATATTTGTTTTAATATATATAGATTATATGAAATTAGAATAAATATAAATCAATGTACATGAAATTTTTGAAAATATGGAAATCGATCATGTATGCATGTATAATTTTAAAAAATATACATAGGGGCACAAAATCCTACATATACCACTAATTCTATTTTAAATCCTAACATTTCAAAGATGTTATTGTAACTACCGAAATTCGATATTGGATCTTTAATTATCTTAAGACAATAGATCTTTCAACTGAGTTAGTCCCAATTAGCAAGGTTTTAAAAACCGGACCGGACGGTTCGACCCGGTCGAACCGGGAACCGATGGTTCAACGGCCGGTTCAACTAAAAAACCGAGCCTCTAGTTGAACCGTTCTGAACCAGATTGAACCCGGTCCGACCGGGTCGGACCGTTTGGTTGGACCGGTTGGTCGGACCGGACATAAAAATATTTCAAATTTTCCTAATTTTTAAAATCAGAAAATATGATGATTTTTTTTTATTCTTACAAACAAAAATCCACCACCCACAAACTCTTCTCTCCCTCACCAAATCTCTTCGTAAGTATGATGTCATGGATAATATTGAAGATTGATTTTGATTTTAGATTCTTAATCCAAATAATGTTTTCTCTAATTCGTATCCAAGCAAATTTGTTCCGTTAAGTAAATTGTGTTTGATATCATGAATTATATTTAACGTTTGGTGTGTGTATATATTAAATAATTTTACAAAAATCGGTTCAAACCGGTCCGACCACCGGTCCGACCGTTAATATTTATTCGGTCCGGTCCAACTTCGGGTCTCAAAAATCATGATGTCATGCTGACGTCATCAACGGTCCGACCGTGGTTGGACCGTGGTTCGACCACATTGAACCAAACCGAAGCTTTATCGGTTCGATGACCGGTTCAGTTCTGAAAACCTTGCCAATTAGTATAATAACGAAGAGAATTATTTATTTTATTGATAAAAACAGTGGAAAGAATTCTTGGTAATTAACAATAAGGGTGAGTTAATGTTTCACATGATGCGAACATGGCCAGTAACTCGTAAGAGCAAGTGCTTTATTATTTTATCTTCTCTATCACCCGAAACATATGTAAGATATTGTTGTGACTCAATATCTGGTCTTGAGTTTTGACTATCTCGAGACAAAAGATTTTTCAACTGACTGAATATCAAAATCTTAAGTGTGCCGCTTGATATCTTGATGCATTAATATCCTGAATTATTAATGACAGAAGTGTGCTAGTGTATTACAAAAAAATACATATCTATAATTCTTCTGTTATTAGACTTCTTAGCCGGCATGAAGCCTACCAAAATGAGTAGCATCTGTTATTTGACTTCTTAGCCGGCATGAAGCCTACCAAAATGAGTAGCATCTGTTATTTGACTTCTTAGCCGGCATGAAGCCTACCAAAATGAGTAGCATCTTGAAGTTTAATAATAAAAAATAAGAATAAAAAAAATCGAGAAAATTGATTACACATATGTCAAGTTATATATGTTCAACATGTATGTTCCACTTCCACTTCTTTCATGATGCTCAAAATACTTATTTAAAAAATGACAGATTAGAATCACCTCAAAATCTACACTGCACGACAAATGAATTAAGAACCGAAAGTAGGGCCAAGAAAAATAATTGAATATTAACTTTCGTGTCAGTACTTACCATGATAGCAAGAGGTGCAGTGTATGAGAAATAACATAAGACAAACACAAATGGTGTCAATCACATCGTACCGAAAGCTTCGTTTATTACACGAAGAGACGGATCATCAAAGGCATGAGTATTACCAGTAAAGATCCAAATGGTACACCCTATTACATCAGAGTTGTCAAAAGGCACGACTACATCAGAGTACAGAAAGAGAAATACAAGTAGTCATACTACCTAGAAAAATACACGAAGAGGATCCGATCCCAACGCACCTTCATCCTCAGTATCCACCCGCTAGAACTTACTACGGTCCTGAAATAAAACATGCAATAACAATGCCTGAGTTTCCATAAGGAAATCTCGTATGCCAAGCTCACCTATATGAATTAAGGATGTCAATCGTGTCACGTCGTGTCAAGTCGTATATATAAGCTCTAGTGTTGCGCCGTATCTGACTCATTTAATAATCATGTTGCTAGACTTCTGCCGTATCCAACCCGTTTATAATTGTGTTGCCATATCCAACCCGTTTATACACTATTATTAAATGGGTTATTTTGTGTACACGTTTAATACGACTACTGTTTACACCATTAAACAATAATTCATACACAATTAGTTTCGTTTATTACACGAATACCGGATTGCATGATTGCACGTCACTCGTTCATTATAATTTATAACTTATATATTACTTGTAGGCTTGTCGTTGTTAGTCGTGTATTAATCGTGTAGTATTCGTAACCGTGTATCTAATTACTTGAATGCTTATCGTGTTTTATCGTGTCTTAATCGTGTTAATCACTTTTGCAGCAGAAATCCATATCCAACCCGTTTAATAATCGTGTTACCATATCCAACCAATTTATTAACCGTGTTCAAATTCTCAATCCATATCCGCTAAGTTCGTGTCGTTTTCGTGTCGTGTAATAGTGTTTCATGTAAAATTCACAGCCCTAATATGAATACAGTAGTACAAATGAGCTTATCAAACTAGTAGCATGTCATGTCATCAACAGTAAGGAAAACAGTTCCCCTGAAGGGTAAAACAGGACATCAGTACGACAATCATCATCGGGTCTCCCTCGGAGACCTATCGTAGTCACAGAAGGTCTAACGACACAATACGTAACGCTCCCCACACGTGGCTATACTAATCATGGGGTTTGGCAAGGAGCGCCCGCAAGGTCCGGGCCATTAGAAATAGATCTGTAACAATCGTCGTCAAACCACACCAACGGAGCCATCGCTCGGTTGGTCCATCAATCATCTCATTAGGTTCCCAGCTGAGGAAAACATAGTCGGAACAACATCGGCCCATCATCGCCGGAACAACATCGGCGGCATCACTGCCACAACATCGGTGGTCCAACATACGTCCGGCACAGCATCGGACGGTTCCGGAACGAAGTCTGTCAGGTCATCAGGCTCCACGAGCCGCACATCATCAAATATTGGGATCCACGATCCCTCACGTTTGCTACTCTACCATGAGTCCATAAATCCATCACATTAAGTCATGATCCATACAAGGAGGTGACACGTCCCGAATACCCACACCCTTCCACACGGTGGTCCCTGGGCAAGAACGTGTAACGCGCCCGCCGTCACCTCCGGCTCACGCATTAGGCGAGGACACGGGATTCCGTGGACAGAGTTGGCATCATACATTGACGGGGAATTCAATTCTGGGCACGAACGGTCGATCGCAAGAGGCAATCCGGTTGACCGTTCCCATGGGGTTCGATCGACTGAAAGTCTGCAACGGTCGAACTCTCTGCGCCTAGCCTAAGTCCCAACGGTTGACAAGAGTCTAAAACCGATCGACTGATACGTGGTCAAAATCATACAAGTCTAATCGGTCGACCGACTTAGGGGTCCCGGTCGACCAAATACAACCACGGGCATCCTAGTAGTCTAGGTCATCAATTGGTCAAACAGTGCATAAAATCGGTCGAACAGTGCATAAAAACGATCAAAAGTACATAAAGCAACTTAAGTTCCGGTCGAACCAACAATAGGTACGGTCGACCGCAAACCAACAGGCAAACCCCGACGCACCAACACACGCACTTCCGGTCGACCACCACAAGGCATCGTTCGACCGGTGTTGGTTAAAGTTGGGTAAAAACACTAATATGTCGACCGCCTGAAGAAACCGGTCGACCGTTGGTCGACAATAACCTTACGTCAGATAAGGCTTTTACGTCGTTTCTCGCCGCCGGTTAGGTCTCCGACCTCTCGCGATCGACCACTACATAACCCCCTCACGAGTGAGCAACAAAACAAACTAATAAGCCGACATACCTCTGAAGAAGACGGAACTCGCCGGAGCCTCGCTCGCGCTATGCCACCTCCGAAAGTCCTCGTGCCTCACACCACGAATTCACAACCTCGTCGTATTCCTCGCTAGCTGCCGCAACTACACGCCGGAGCTCCGCTGGGCTGGGTTGGCGGAAACCGTGGAGAGGAGGAGTTGTGGGCTAATGAGAGAGAGAAAAGTGAGGTGAAGGTTTGCTTCAACCTTAAGTAACCCAACACCTACACCCCCTCCATCCCTCCCTCACATCCCCACCCTACCTCCATCACCTTAAGCACCCCCAACCACACCTCCTTCACGTCACCACCACTCCACCATACTCCACATCACATCAAACATACCCCTTCACCTCACCATCACTTCACGGGTACCCATGCCTCCTATGCCAATCACCATCCTTTCTCTAAAGCCAACATTAAATCCTTAAATAAGGATTGAGATTTTACAATCCACTCCCGTTAAAAGAATTTCGTCCCGAAATTCAAAACAAGCAACTCATCGAAAAGCTCCGGGTATTGCCTCTAAACTTCCTCCTCGATCTCCCATGTGACCTCGTGTTTGTTGTGATGCCGCCACCGAACCTTTACCATTGGAAAGGTCCTCCTCCTGAGCTGGTGATCCATACGATCGACAATCTCAATTGGTCTCTCCTTAAGGGATAAGTCCTGCTAAATCTCTGACACTGCTATCTCAATCACATGAGTTGGATCTGCAACGTACTTCCTCAGCATCGACACGTGGAAGACGTTGTGAAGACCTGAAAACTGCAGTGGCAAAGCAATCTGTACGCAACCTCTCCAACTCGGTCGAGGATCTCAAACGACCCAACATACATTGGTCTGAGCTTCCCCTTCTTCCCTAACCTTATTACTCCCGGAGTCGGGGAGATCTTCAGAAACACGTTGTCGCCCACCTCAAAACTCAACATCCGCCTGCGTCTATCAGCATAACTCTTTTGCCTGATCTGTGTCGTGGTCAGTCTCCTCCTGATCACATCAATCTTCTCTGCATACATCTGTACGAGCTCTGGCCCTACTAACAGACTCTCGCCCATATCACTCCAGCATACAGGTGATCTGCAAGGCCTCCTGTACAACGCCTTGTATGGTGTCATCCCAATACCAGAATGGTAGTTGTTGTTGTAGGCGAACTCTATCAGCGGCAACTGCTCATCCCAGTGTCCTGCTCAATCCAGTGTGCATGCCCTCAGCATATCCTCCAGGGTTTGAATCGTCCGCTCTAACTGACCATCTATCTGTGGGTGGAATGTTGTACCGATCCTCAGACGCGTCCCCAAGGCCTGCGACAAACTCCCCTAAAATCTGGATGTAAACCTGGGATCCCGATCAGAGATGATGCTCACTGGTACTCCATGAAACCTGACTATCTCCTCCACGTACAACCTAACTAGACCCTCCAAAGGCAACGTGGTCTTAATCGCTAAGAAGTCAGTCGATTGACTATCACCCAAATCGTGTCGTGGAATCTCCTCGTCTTTTACAGCCCCGTGACAAAATCCATCGTCACGTGCTCCCATTTCCACTCTGGCAGCTCAAAACACTGCATCGGTCATGTTGGTCGTTGATGCTCAATCTTCACCTGCTGACCGACTAATCATCGATCCACCAACGCTGTAATATCCTTCTTCATGCCCTTCCACTAGAAGTTTCACTGCAGGTCCTTATACATCTTCATGATCCCAAGGTGAATGGTATATCTCACTGTGTGCCTCCTCTATGAGGTCATCTCTCAGCTCATCCACCTTTGATACCCAGATCCAACTCCTGAACCTCAGGCCACCGTCAACTCCCATACTGAAGTTCAATCCATTCCTAGCAGCTAACTGCAACAGACCAGCTAACTCCTCGTCATCCCGCTAGCCTGTACAACTCGTGAGACTGTCTGCGGCTCCACCCGAAGTCCAACAATCATTGCTCTCTCAGAGCCTCTGTGAACGGTCTCCACTCTGACAAAGTCTCGACTGACCTCCACTCCTGCATACATAAACCCACAACTGATACCTCTACTCTCCTGCTCAGGGCATCTGTAACAGAATTCACCTTCCGCGGATGATAGGAGATGGTGAAGTCATAGTCCTTAATGAACTCGAGTCATCTGCGTTGCCTCATGTTCAGCTCCTTCTGCCAAAAAAAGTACTTCAGGCTCTGGTAATCTGTGAAGACCTCAAACTGCTCCCCGTAAAGATAATTTTGTCAGATCTTCAACGCGTGAACCACCACGGCTAACTCCAAATCGTGAGTGGGGAAGTTCTTCTCGTATGTCCTCAGGTGTCTTGAAGCATACGCAACCACCTTCCCGTGTTGCATCAGTACACAGCCCAAGTCAATCCCTGACGCATCACTGTAAATCACATAGCCTCCACTGCCACTCGGTAGTGTCAGAATTTGTGTTGTTTTCAGTCGCCTCTTCAGCTCCTGAAAGTTGTCATCACACTTCTGGGACCAAACAAACTTGACGCTCTTCTGCGTCAATGCTGTCAACGGTGAAGCAAGCCTGGAGAAATCCTGAATGAACCGTCTGTAATACCCATCTAGTCCCACGAAACTCCTGATCTCAGTCACGCTCGTCAGTTCCCTCCATTGAGTCACAACCATGACCTTCGCCGGATCCACCGATATCCCCTCTACTGACACAATGTGCCCCAGAAAAGCCATCAGATCCAACCAAAACTCACACTTCTTGTACTTGGCATAAAGATGTTGATCTCTCAAAATGCCAAGCACAATCCTCAGGTGCTCTCGATGCTGCTCTCTGTCTGCGGAGTACACCAAAATGTCGTCCACCAAAACGATGACAAATCTATCGAGGTACGACCAGAATGTCTTGTTCATCAGATCAATGAACGTTGCAGGTGCATTCGTCAATCCAAAGGGCATCACCAAGAACTCGTAGTGCCCGTACCGTGTTCGAAAAGCTGTTTTCTGGACGTCTGCCTCTCTGATCCTCAACTGATGGTATCCTGATCGCAGATCAATCTTCGAGAAGACCTTCACCGACTGCAACTGATCAAATAGGTCCTCGATCCTAGGCAAAGGGTACCGATTCCTAACGGTAACCTTATTCAGCATCCTATACTCGATGCACATCTGCAACAACCCGTCATTCTTCTTTACAAATAGTACAAGTGCTCCTCAAGGTGAAACGCTCGACCGGATAAACCTAGATTCCATCAACTTCTGCAACTACTTCTTCAGCTTTGTCAACTCAGCAGGTGTCATCCGATACGGAGCCTTCGACTGAGGTGTCGTACCTTTGGGTATAAACGACAAAACTAACGGTTAGATAAATAAGTTTACACGGTCGACCGAAAACGGGCAGTAAAACACTAACAAGATATATGTTCACTCGGTCGACGGAACAGTCTATTTCGGTCGACCGAATGTGGGCAGAATGTTAAAGTTTTGGTTTCGTGTTTTCTGGTCTAAGTTTTGGTGATCTATTGAAGTTCAAATTATATGAAAATTTGTGTGTGACTTTTATAGGGAACCTAGTGTGTTTGAGTAGGTTTTAGCTCAAGTATGCTCAATTTACACAATGTTCCTAAGACTTAAAAGAAAATGCAAATTACATGTCTTCAAATGAGCTTAATTACATGTCTTGATTTGATTTTTTTTGTTCCTTAAGTCTTGATCACCTGTAGAAGTTAACACAAAACAATATATATGCAATGCAATTTGTGTGCTACTCTACATTGATTACAATTAAGATTAGGTTGATTAAATTATCAAAACATATATTAAGGCCAAAAAACTAACTCATCTCTGGAAGTGTAACCAACTAAATTAACATTTTTTGCCTAAATCACAATTTTGTAGCACACGCATAGCATGTGTTGTCCGCTAATATATAGAAGTTTTCTGTAAATTAATTACCTGTCAGGTTCTAGTTAATGGATTTTATCCATGAAGTTTTAGCTATAGTTATCCACTTCTGCTGTAGGATATCCTCCCGGATTTATTTTTTGAGTATTGCAACTAAGGTTTTCAAAACCGAACCGGACATTGAACCGGCAACATCAAAGGTTCAGAGGTTCGACCGGAATCAAACCGGTTGAACCGGTGACGTCAGCATGACGTCATAAATATATATTATAGATATAATAATTACATTTAATTATTTATTAAGTATAAAAATATTCAAAATATTTAAATCATATTACAAATTTTCAAAAAATCAGATTTTTCTCTCTGAACCGGTAGTTGAACCGCCGGTTCAACCCGGTTCAACCCAAAAACGTGTTTGGAAGGTGAACCGGACCGGACAGGCCTCCGGTTCACGGTTCAACCGGTTGAACCGGCCGGTCCGGTTTTAAAAACACTTATGGGAACATTTCACTGTTCATCCACTTTTTGGAGCTGAAGTTGTGAATTGTGACTGCATTGCTCGTGGCCCTTTGAGTGCATTGTCAGGTTCTTGTGGGAATGAAAACTACATGCTTATCATATTTTTTCTTTCTCCAATTATGTTGAAAACAACCCAATGAGGGGTGCTTAGTTTTGATAGCATAAAGCTTCTTGTGCTTTAACAAAAACATGCAAGATCAGTGGACGACAGTTTTGAATTTTTATATATAAGTTTAAAAGTGCTTCTTAATTTTGCTCAGCTCAAATGAGGATTAAATTTTCAAATAAATCTTTTGGAGGTAATCGATATGTATATACACGCAATTTTGTACACGTATCGTTTCTAGATCTGTATAACAAGTGGATTTTGCAGTAGAAAATTACCTCAGGTGTAAAGTAGAACCACTAGTTTGACGTGACAGTGGATTTTGCAGGAGAAAATTACCTCAGGTGTAAATTAGATCTTTCTGATCAGAAGTCAGTTTTTGGGAATGTGAATCTAGAAGCAACTTTTTCTTCAGGAATGAGAATTGTTTGGATAGTCAGATGACTTCTGATAGTGGGTGATGTCTTGTCAAAAGAAATTTCTAAATTGTCCTTAGACTTTGATTAAATAAAAAACCGTTTTAAATTCGTATTAAATGTTTTTTTCTGAAAATATGTTTTTAATTTGTTTATTTTTTTTAAAAATCATTTTTTAACGTAAGATTGACCTTCAAATAATGTGGAGATAAATAAGTCCAAACAAAACTATAAATACGAAAGAGCTGAGAAGCTCCTCCACCCAAGCTTCTCCTTCCCAACATAAAAGATGCGTTTGTTTTTGCACCAGGAGCCGGGCTTCTCCATCGCATTTGGATGTGCGAGCAGCACTGTAGCTGTGCTTGGACTGTGGGGGAGTGGGATCCTAGGCATCCAAACGGGGTCTACATTTTTAGAATTTTGAAATTGGAAGGTGAAAATACACCACATGGTGGTACTAGTATAGTATGTCAAAAACCTTATATAAGTTTATCAACAATGTCTAAGATTGTATTTCAAATTGACAGGAATCTGGAATCAAGATCTCATTACGAGAAGCAGTACATTTTGAACTTAACAATGAAATGAGCATAACAAAAAAGGCATACCAGAAGGGGGTCGACGTTGTACCTCTTACAGGGTGGCCATGCCCCTCTCCATCTCAACAAATTGGTTCTCATAGAAACCAAAGACATGGACGATGGTGTGGTACATGTCTCGTCGATCCCAGTGCCATACCTCGGACAATCCGGGGAGGTGGTACTACCGGTGTGCCTTGGACTACGTGTGACTTCTTCAGCCTTTCTTGCTTTTATGCTCGCTGTCGTTAGTGGTTTGTAACAATTTGTTGTTTGTTCGAACAAGATCCCCTCAATCGTCGATTCTGCTTATGGGAAGACGTCCTGCTAGCTCCTCCAAACGCCGCCCTCCAAGCACTGAGACAAGCTTGACCGCTTCTTTCACGACGTTCACCAGATGCTTTGATACTTCGACGAGCGTATTTCCTGGATTTGCCATTGGGTTTCTAACCTCTTGTGAAACTCACCTTATTCTTGTTATTTAGCGAATTTTTTGGTTAGTGGTTGATATTTAGGTCGTACATCCTTTTCCAATGTTTTATTGTTCATGCATGGCAATTAGTTTACAATTTCCTTGGTAAATGTTTCCTAATTTGAGATGCTCAGTAATGTAACTTCAAATATCACCATAAGACTACTCTTTTACTTATCCTGTTGGGTCCATGTGTTTGAGTTTAGTATGGTGAGTCATTCTCCTCGTTAGTTTGAAGTGTATGTGTGTTTTCTGTTTATGAAATCCGATTATTGTTTGAGTTGTTTAGGTGTGTGCAGGCATTGAGTAGTACTTGGACTTGTTTTATAGTTCTTGTACTTTCTTTTGTTTCCTGCTGTGTTGATTTAGGTAAGAAAAATGTTGCGATTGTTTATGTTATTGGTGTTGGTTTTGTTTTTTTCCTATCTTTGGACTCGTCATTTGGTAGTTAGGCATATATAATCATGTTCATTGGTGCTGGTTGTGGGGGGATGCTCACTTATTTTTCTTTTTTCATGCTTGCTTGAAAAAAGAAAAATATTTTGCAGTTAAAGTGTTTTTTTTGGGATTTCTGAATGCATAGTACGTGTGAACTATACTGAGATTTCTTCTCACTTACTAGAAATGCATTACCTGGTGAGGAATTAGTATTAGAGTAGTGCTCATTGGACTCATATTTCAGTCTCCAAAATTAGGCTCCCCCACACCTCCACTCACGCATTCCCTGAAACACACATAGTCCAATGAACATGTCAATTCGAAGAGAATTGTTGCTGAAAACAGGTCCATTCGATGAGAGAGAATATGCAAAAACAATTGCCTCCCATCTTTTTCATTTCTCGGCAGCAAACCGTCTTCTTCCTAAAAATCTCCGTTCCTAAACACTTGTTCCTCATCCATCCTATCGCGTCTACTAATTGCCCCATTGTGCTATCCCTCATCATACCTGGTATCTCTTCTTCGATTTCACCAAAATTAATTATGGGATTAAATTTGGGCTTTTGAAATTTCGAAACCCCACAAAACTACCAAACTCCCATCTTTTTCATCGCCACAACAGAGTGAACCGTGGCCGCGATCAAGGGATCCTATTGCCATGTCTTCCGACGCTAGCGCTCACGGTGAGTTTTTTAGCACATTTCTTGTTATTAGTGATGTTTTTTTTTCGTAGTGGATTTTCATTAGCGATGTTGGTTGGATTATTTTATCGGTGAGAAAATTCAAATCGACAATGTTGATCATATATATATATAATTTTGTTCTGATATATCCCATGTTGAAATTGTAGACTTTTAGTCTTCTATTTTTTAGTTCGATGTCGATTTTTCTTCGTATTTGTAAATTGAATGAGGTCCGATATATCCGAAATCCAAAAATGGGAAAATATATCTGAAAGAAAAAATGTAAAGATATATCGGAATAAAATTTTATATATATATATGATATTAGCGCATAAGTAAATTCAAATAATAGTTATGGATATATGTGGTATCTAGTGTTGTCTTGGTCAGATATATCGTGGTAGTAAAGACTTTAGGTTTTGGTTTGGATAAATTGATGGGCAGCTTGTAATGTGTTAATGTTCTCTATGATTGGCTTCTTGTGGTTGTACAGTAGATGCCTCTAATATATCTGTTTTGTTGTCAATAATATACCATTTCAGATATATCTGGCTCAGATATATCCATCTCATTGCTTTAGTCATTTTGATAGTGGTAGGTAAGGTAAAACAAATGAATAGTTATATGGGGAAAATATTAGATATATCTGATATCATCTTCACACATATTTGTGCATTGTTCAAGGCACCCAATATATTTGACAAAACAGATTTGGTTTTGATTGTCTTGTGTTGTAGTCTGAGTTCTAGATATATCTGAGTACAGTGGTTCGATATAGTTGCCCATCATATGTGATTTTACAATAGCTCGTTCGGATATATTTGGGATGTAGTCAATAATGAAGCATTTGTCTGATATATCTGATTCACTACTTTAGTAATTTTGATCAGACTTTTTATATAAGATAACATCAAATTCATCAGATCTCTTTGAAATGACCACTTTAGACTGTGTGAACATAAGATATATTTGCCTTGTTGTAGATAGGTAACCATTGTACTCAAATATATCTAAGTATAAGTTGAGCCAAGTAATGGACATAACAGAAAATATCATTTATGGTAATGTGTTAATGTAAGAGACATCTGAATGCCTTAGATGGACAGATATATCTGCCACAACATCATTTTGTTTAAATTTCTTCACTTGACATTAAGTGGCTCCACAATATTTGAGTTTTATTAGTCAGAGTAGCTGTGATATATCTTATTGCGTCTTCTAACATATCTTTGTCCTTAGCACTTTGCCTTATAACATATCTTTTCTAGATATATCACATATTGCTATCAATTTGACATCAATTTATGTTATTCAGTATCCATATTTCAGTTATTAACGCTTTGCCCTCATTGATTTACTAATATCTATCTTGCATTTTACAAAGGGTAACATTAAAGCCCTAAACACTAGATGCACATTTAGCAAGACTAGAAGTTGTTTTAAAAGTCTCATTGAGCGTCAACAAATGTTATTGAGAGAGACTCATTTCGGAAACCTTAGTTTTGTGGGGCCAAACACAGATCGTACACTGCTGACAAAGTTGGTTGAGGTGTATGACCTTGAAAAAAAGTGTTTTGTTTTGGAGCCTATGAGTTTGGATTGAAGGTAGTGGAGTTCGAGCTTACAATGGGTCTTCCAATCAGCGGAAGTAGAGTCAATAAGAAGGTGAAATCCAAGGTGATGAAACAAAAGTACTTTCACGATGGTGATACGTCAGTTTCTGCAATCAATTAGGCTATGGAGAAAATTAAGTCCTCTGAAAAGAAGACTGATGCATTGCATACATTGCATCATATGTCTTTCATTTAGATTAATTTTATATCAATAAATGCTACTAAGGTATGTGTTTAGTCTTATTTACAGAATACAGGAACTTGAATACAAATTACCCATATCTCGAGCATAAACGCGTGCAATGGACTCACTTCTAGCATAAGACCAAGTTCAAGACAATCGGGCGCTAAATTGAAGTCCAATTGATCACATAAAAGGCCAAGGACTTAATTGCAAAAAATCGAGGACCCGACTACAATTTTACGAGAACCAAAATATTATTTTGGAGAAGTTCAAAAGAAAAATCAAATTTAGATCTCCAAATATATGAAGGAATTAATTCCGATCTCAACGAAAAGGCAAGAAATAAATCCGGACGCGCAAAGGACAACTAAAGTATACCATAAACACACAGGAAAAATCCGGATTGATTCTGAGCCAAAAAGGTGGCGAATCGGCCGCATCTCATGTACAAATTGCGGCGGATTAGCCGCACAAAAGATGATCCGTGCGCTCAAATTTTTACCAATGTTGTATTGACGCGTGTACTTTCCGTTTATATATTGGGATCCCCTGTTGAGGCTATAAATAAGGCTGAATCATGTATTGTAAGGGACTCCCAATTCCATTCAATAGCAATAAAATTCTGTTCGTTTATTTTGTATTTTTAGTTTTTTTCGTAGTTTCTCTAGGACCCCTTCTCCTTCCCTCCATCCATGAGTTTCTAACTCTCTCCAACGGGTGGGGGTGATGGACTTAGGGTGATGAGAAGAAGAATGATGTTATTATTTTAATTTCGTGTTAGTATATTTTGATTACTTGAGTTTATGTTGAGTCATTTATCATGTAATGCTTTATAACTAATGTGATTTATTATAAGTTTCAGATTTCTCTAATCAAAACCTGATATCTAAACCCCCACCACCATCTTTGTTCTCGTTTTAGTTTTATTTGTTCATGTTTCGTGCTTTAGAAAATTAAAAACCAAAAATCTCAAACCAAACTTATTTCTCTCTTTCTTTCCTTAATCGAAAATCACAAAAATAACAAAGTTCTCTCCCTCCTTGTGTTCGACCCGTACTTGTCGCGTCTTCATCGACGTCGTGCACTTGCGGTATAAATAAAATTCTCATCAAATTTTTGACGTCGTTGTTGGGGAGGCGACGAAAATTTTTGTTTATTTTTGGTGATTGCGATTCTATTCTGTTTATCGTGTGCGCGATCTAACTATTTGGGTTTGCATTTCTGGAGACAACAGAGTGCGCGGCGAAATCCGGGCACAGTTGGAGCAAGAAGGGCGGCAAAATCGCCGCATCCAAAGAAGAATCTGCGGCGGATCCGCCACACGTCTGAAGCATCTGGGCTTCAAATTTTTCTGGGGTTGTCTCCATCTCTGGGTGGACGCGTAGTGTGACTGGAAATTTTCTAGAACGGGCGGCGAACCCGACTGAGCATGCGTAGGTAACCTTTGTTGCCTTTTTCCTCGTAATTTCTAGTTTCGGAAAATTTCCTTTTTGTAGAACTGCACGTGTTAGGCTCAAATTCCATAATTGGCAATAATTCAACTCTAACCTAAAAATTGGCAAAATTAGAAGGACTTAGTGCATGCATCATATAGTATTTTGTTTGCATTATTCTTGCTAAATTCTTGCAAATTATTTTTTGTTGAAGAGTGTTGGAGGCAAGGTACGTGCGCGGTTTTTATCGATTGCATTTAAGCATATAATCTAGTTTGCATACAACCTTGCAATTGCCCCCCCAATTAAAGACCAATGTTTGACTATCTTTGCTAGATTTAAGTTAAATTATCTTAAGGGCAACTCCGTAGGAAAAGATACGGTGGGGATTTCATCACCCTTCCGTGGCCCACAAATCACAATCCTAAAGTGTCACCCAAGCCTTAAAATTAAAATCAATTAGACATGGCCCCTAAGGACTCAGACTCAATTAAGGAGAAGATTGGTTTGACTTGCTATGACGTGAAGCTGATCGAATTTAATTTGGTGGCTAGAAAGTGTTTTTGTGTTGACGTAAGTCTTCCAAGCGAAGTGGTTGTCTAATTGGCACCGACTCGGTCGGAAGTGCCCCCACTAGCTATACACTGGCTAGCCAAGTTGGTTTGATTAGTGAGGGAGGTGAATCAAGTGAGCCAATTTGACTCAACCTGTTAGGAGTCTTCTAGAATTAGGCTTCCTTAGGTCTAGTATTGTTTGAACCGTGTTTGTTTAGGAAACTTCTGACCAACCCTCTCATCTATCTTTTAGACTTAAGTTCCCTTCTCCTCTGAGTCATCTTCTTCTCACCTTCTTCTACGTTATAGTATCCTCCCCTTTACACTCTCTGGTAGCGTTTTTAGGGTCGAGTCGAGCACTTTTTACGAGTTTAGCCTCGTGGTGGTGAGAGTGGTCGACTCTAGAGTTCTTTGTGAAGATGGATGGTTACATGGGCGACCATCCATATCATTGTTGGGACCAGGACAATTCATCCTGGTATTCCGGACCCATGCAACCTGGGGTGGCTCAGACGAACACCTCGTATGGTTGGGATAATCCTCATTGTGTGACTGAGCAATCTTCATATTGGGGTAACATAAGAGAGACACCGACTGCTAGACCATAATCTAGTTATGTCGGATCATATGCTGGTCAACAAACTGAGACATTACAACAAACTTTGGCCTATTTCATGCAGATGCAGACAACATGAGTGCACCAGTGGCTCCAGTAGACGTACCGTGCGACTGTTGTGGGTTGAGTGGTCATGTTATCGGGGAATGTCCTTATGTTCCCCCTGAGCCTGAGTATGACAACACATTTTCCCAAAATGCTCATTATGACCATTACGCATCCGCGTACAACCCGAGAGGGATGGATTCGTGGGGGGACAATTCTTATTCAAAGTCTTATACATCATTTCCACCCCAGTATCCTCCTCCCGACTACCCAGAATTCTACCAACACCCCACTCCAAATCATTGGACTCATTCTCCGCCCATCAACATCCAACCCCAAAATTTCCCAAGCTCTGATTTGGACCTCATAGTTGACCACATACCTGATTCCTTGAAACATACTTTCCTTACGTTCATGGAAACCACTCAATAGTCCATACAAAATATGGTACTGCAAATGAGTCCAAATGTCGCAGCAATTACGTGAACGTGAGGAGAGTAACTTTTCTTGTCAACATGAGGATTCATCTTTTTATATCGAACCACCACCACATCCACAAATTCAAGCACAATCTTTCAAAGTCAAACTCCTAGTCAATCTGAGGGACTTGGGGTTTCAATTCACGATCACTTAGTGGAGGATTCATGTCAAATTGAGAAAAACATGAATCAATTTCATTATGAGTCGGCACAGGATTGTGCCTTATCTTTTTGTCCCGTGGCCCTTGAGCCACATGATCTTCATATTGTGTCTCTTAAGGACTCACCTCTGGCGGAGCAAGATCTCCCTAGTACCCTCAATTTCAAACAACCTGATGAGAGTTTGCCTCTCACCATTGTTCCTGATCATCTTGGAAATGATGGAACATCAAACAACTACATAGCTCATGAGGGTATTAGAAGTTCCTTGGAGGATACCTTGGGTATGAGACCCACTTTTTGTTCGCCTGGTGTGTCAGACATGCCTAACGAGATTCTTGACCTCGTTCCAACGCACCAGCCTGTTGGTTGGAGAGTTTGGATTGATGATCATAACTTCAGAAAAGCAACGAGAGAAACTCTTCTTCCGTTGCCCTTCATTTCCCAAACTCTTGAGAGGTTCAAGCTCTTTCAGTTTGATCCTTTGAATGAGACGTCTTTGCGTCCAATTCATGAACCTCTCATTTCATCTGGTGCTCTTTGTGAAGGCGGCTCACGCATGCGTATTCTGGCCCCACGTGGTGTCATGTTCCCTTTCCAAGTGCATTGACCCAGTCTTGAGGTTCCCATTTAATGTCTTTTGACAAATGAAGATGAGAACTTATGTTTGTACATAGTTATATATTTAAAAAAAAAGAAAAAAGAGAGAAGAAAGTACAATAAAAGACTGCTTCAGTGATCATCGATTGTTGTGAGCCCCAACCCTTGTGTATTTGGGCTACATTTCTTTCACGTATTTGTATCCTTTCTTTAGCATCTCACAGGTTTTGAGGGAATTCAGGTTTGTGTCCATCAACGTGACCTTGAACTTCCCTTTGTACTTCATGTTGGTGAGATCTCTCTTTTTTCATGCATAAATCCATATAGTATCTTGCTCACATTCATTGAGGACAATGCATTATTTAGGTGTGGGGGTGTTTATCTATCTATCTATCTTTCTGTTCGTTAAAATAATAATAATAATAATAATAATTAATTTTAAAAAAAATTCAGTGTTTCATGACATAGCTTAAGATTGAACTACCAAAACTCGAGTACAAATTGCATTGAGTTGTTGTTCCTTATTATATAGTTTTGCTTGTAGAAATTATGACATAAATCTAAGTTCCAATGAAATAACCCATTACCCTTTAAGACATGTATGCACTTAAATTGGATGAATCAAATCTTTGAAGTGGTTGATAAAAAGCAGAGGTTGAGAAAATATACCGGGAAGTGTGGACCTCTAATAGCAATTAAGCCTTGAGGAAAATAAAAGTAAAAATAAAATAAAATAAAAGTGAGGAAAGCACATTTTGCAAAATGATTACAAAAACCCAAGTCTTCGAGTCACTGGTCTGTAGGGGTATCTTAAAACCCGGTAACTTGAGTCTGCCAGCTCGGGATTATCGACCAAACTCGCTACACGAATGCAAAAAGGGTAAAAGTGTCAAAAAAAGCAAATGTGTTGAATCACGGGAAAAAAAATTACTTTAAGATACTGAAGGCCCAAAGTTAGAAGAATAATTCATGTCATGGTTGATCCGAATGATACTTCACAACCAGAGGAGGCGTGCAAAATAATTTAAGTGATAATATGTGTAGAAGGGTTAGTGGTGTGTATGTTGGAGGAACAAAGGCCAAGTCAAAAAAATTATGAGTTAAATTTATATAATGAGCATGCAAGAATTCTAAGTGAGATGTATAAGGTTGAGGTGGAGATATTGAGAGTTATTAATGAAATGTTGAATTAAGACTTTGTGGGTGTGTTAACTGAAAACCCTCACGAGACAAAACTCGTCCTCTAAGGAAACTTAGGGGTTTAAAAGCTTGTTGCACATGCTAAGTGCAACCGTGATTCCTACGAAAGTGAGTTAGGATTTCCCTGTTTTCATTTTTCTTATATTTTGTTTTGCTAGGGACTAGCAAAAATCTAGGTGTGGGGGTATTTGATTAATTGCATACATTGCATCATATGTCTTTCATTTAGATTAATTTTATATCAATAAATGCTACTAAGGTATGTGTTTAGTCTTATTTACAGAATACAGGGACCTGAATGCAAATTACCCATATCCCGAGCATAAACGTGTGCAATGGACTCAATTCTAGCATAAGACCAAGTTCAAGACAATCGGGCACTAAATTGAAGTCCAATTGATCACATAAAAGGCCACGGACTTAATTGCAAAAAACCGAAGACTCGACTGCAATTTTACGAGGACCAAAATATTATTTTGGAGAAGTTCAAAAGAAAAATCAAATTTATATCTCCAAATATATGAAGGAATTAATTCGGATCTCAACGAAAAGGCAAGAAATAAATCCGGACGCGCAAAGGACAGCTAAAACTTACCATAAACACACAGGAAAAATCCGGATTGATTCTGAGCCAAAAAGGTGGCGAATCTGCCGCACCTCATGTACAAATTGTGGCGGATTAGCCGCACAAAAGATGATCCGTGCGCTCAAATTTTTACCAATGCTGTATTGACGCGTGGACTTTCCGTTTATATATTGGGATCCCCTGTTGAGGCTATAAATAAGGCCGAATCATGTATTGTAAGGGGCTCCCAATTCCGTTCTATAGCAATAAAATTATGTTCGTTTATTTTGTATTTTTAGTTTTTTTTTCGTAGTTTCTCTAGGACCCCTTCTCCTTCCCTCCATCCCTGAGTTTCTAACTCTCTCCAACGGGTGGGGGTGATGGACTTAGGGTGATGAGAAGAAGAATGATGTTATTATTTTAATTTCGTGTTAGTATATTTTGATTACTTGAGTTTATGTTGAGTCATTTATCATGTAATGATTTATAACTAATGTGATTTATTATAAGTTTCAGATTTCTCTAATCAAAACCCGATATCTAAACCCCCACCCAACGGAATTCACCATCTTTGGTCTCGTTTTAGTTTTATTTGTTCATGTTTCATGCTTTAGAAAATTAAAAACCAAAAATCTCAAACCAAACTTATTTCTCTCTCTTTCTTTCCTTAATCGAAAATCACAAAAATAACAAAGTTCTCTCCCTCCTTGTGTTCGACCCGTACTTGCTGCGTCTTCATCGACGTCATGCACTTGCGGTATAAATAAAATTCTCATCAAAGACAAGGATGAAAAATATATTCTGCTTTTGACAGCCTTGATTATGGTGCATTATTTGTTTCCACATTCCAAACAAAAAATTAGTGAGTATCTTATTGCTACAATTGAAGATGCAGAAACGATAAACCAGATAGTGGAAGGGGGGGGGGGGTCGAAAGCTTTGAGTACTGAGAAGATGAACTCGATCAGTACAAGGATTGATACATCCAGAAATAGACGAACCCCAAAGTCTCACTTGGATGCTTTAATGGTTGCACTGCATTCCTATAAGTGAGTTTACATTTATAGATGATATTTTTGGTGTAGTTGTGTTTGATTTAGTCTTTCATATAGATGAGATTAGTCTCATATCATTGTTTTATATTGTCCTTTTATATTGTTGCTTCAATATGTTATCCCTATATATCTGGCCATGTTTTTTTATTGGCTGTTAGGATATATCGTAGCACGACCAATCGAAAACAATTTCTTGTCATCATTGTCATGTGGTAGTTGAATTTATTATATCGAGACAATAGATATATCTGGGCCTCTAATTTTTCAGTTTTGTTTAACAATCTCGCTCTATATGTATCTGGATGTATCTAGCAAGAATTATATTTGAATGATTCAATTTTTTTTAACGATCTCGACGATAGATATATCTGGATGTATCTAGCAAGAATTGTTATTTTAGTATGTAAGCTTAAATTTGTTATCTCATTTATTTCATAACTGATTATCAATGGTCCATATCTATCACTTAGTTTTGTTTCATTAAGGTTTGGTTCTTCGAGAAAGTTGAGCTCATTGCCTTCCAACCCAAAGCTTGGTTGATACAAAGAGCATCACAGTGGGAGGAGGCGTATTGTAAAGGCATCTCTAAAAAGTTGGCTGAAGAAGAAGTAGACTTAACTGACATTGAATCGTCCCTTTTCAAGACAACAGAAATCCTTCTCACTAAGGATGAAATTTCCTTCTTTTGCAAATTAGAAGAAAAATGTGAAGAAAGATTAAAAAATACCATTCAAGAAAGGAGTTAGATCCAACAAAATTTTGGTAACAACCTCTATGGCCGGCACAGAAGAGAGTCAACACAGTACAAACGACAACGCGAAGAAAGCATTGCTGACTCAAGCAAAAGGCAAGCAAAATATTACTCACACTTCACCAAGTTTAAAGAAGTTGTAAAAGAGAGCGGGGAAGCAAGTGGGGGTGGTGAAAGATAATTCACCAAAGAGGACGAGGAAGGTGTTGTCGACGAAGAGGCCACCGCCCACTCCCACCAGAAAGAGCACGAGGATTAGTGGAGCACCGAAGCATCATCGTAAGCAGTTGCAGTTGGAACCAGAAGCAAAGGAAAATCAAGAGGCAGATATATCAGAGGAAGGGGATCCAAGGCGGGCATATATACCTGGAGAAAAACTGCAGGGGGTCCCAGATTATCTAGATTGCTTGAGAAAGAAGTACAACAATCACCATGCTTAGGACACTCGATAATAGATATACCAGACAAGGTAGAACAATTGGTAGAATTTGAACAAATGTGTCCATCTGAAGGTCTTGTCCATCTGAAGAAAGATATGATGGTGATGGAACCATTATCTTTGAGGGAAAGAATTCAAACTAGCATGGAGGAATTGGATTTTGAAAAAACAAATGGCTACAAGAGATGGGGTTGAGATTGGATTCGGAGGATATAGTGAAGAATATAGAGCAAGAAAAGAACAACGAGATTGATACAACCCTTAAAGGTTTTGTAATTCAAATAGCCGAGAATGAGGATTGTGTAAGGAAGATATTGACTAAGAAAGACACAATCATTGAAGCATTGCAACATGAAGTGCAGGAACTGAAGAAAGAAGCAAATATTAGAGAACAAGAGCATGAGGCTCGTCTGGAGGAGCAAAAAGTTATGTTGCAGGCAGAGTTCAAAAAGCAAGAGAACAAGGGAACTAAGAGAGAAAGAAAGAGTCATATTGAGATATGTGACCAAGGTTGATAAGTTGGATCATGAACTGAGCCAACTAAAAGAAACCTTGATAAAGGCAGATGAAGTGAAGACAATTGTTGCAATGGAGGTTCTGGTGGAGGAGAAAGACGATATTCACTCTGCAGTGTTGAAGAACTCTGTACTAAGTTAGATATATCTGGTATTGCTAACATATGGTCATCATATGGTATTGCTAACATCAGGTCATGACCACCCGTCACTTACTTGTAGGGCTGTAAATGGGTAAAATTTTACTCGCAACTCGCCCCTCCCCTCATAATGCGAGTTGCGGACAAAAGGTTGTTACCCGCCACCCGCACAACCCGCATAATAAGCGGGGCGGGTTGCGGTTTTCTCGCAACCCGCCCCGCATAACCCGCAACTCGCATAAGCCTTATATTTTGTTTGATTTTTTTGTATTTTGTTTTGATTTTGTTTGCATTTAGTTTTGATTTTTTTGTATATAGCTTTAAAAACATACATTGATTGATTTTTCCTTGTTTTTTGTACTTAGCTTTGATTAAAATAGATAACGTTAAAGAAAATAAATTGATTTTTGTATTAAACTTTAATAAAAGATTAAACCCGCCAACCCGCCCCGCATAGCCTAGTCCATCCTTAAGTGGGGCGGGTAGCGGATTTTTTTTTGGCCCCGCCCCGCCTACCCACTTAACTTTGGCGGGGCGGGTAGCGATGGGGCGAAAACCTGCCCCGCCCCGCTTACAGCCCTACTTACTTGACAACCCTATAGATATATCTGGTATTGCTAACATCTGGTCATCATATGGTTTCCATTTGGAATTAACCATAAATGGACAAGTTAAGAATTGAATCAGATATGTTTTGAAACCATAGAACAACTTCAGATATATCTTGGAATGAGTTAATGCACAATAGTTTTTTAAATTTCGATGTGTCATTAGATATATCTGGATCCTTAGTAAAGCATCAGATATATCTTGACTTTCATGTTTACTTAATCAAACAAAAAGAAGTAAACCTCTCCCTTTCAGAGGTGACGACTGAGGGTCGTTACCCCGTGCGATCAAAGATAAACAAATCAGCACACAGGGGAAAGTATATGAAAGGAAATCAGCAAGGATGAGAACAACGATGGAAAAGGAAGAATTGTAGGAACAATTGGAAGAGGTTGACAGGATCATTGAACACTTAGAGAAAACCAATCCTGAGGTGTGTTAGGTGTTGTTGTAGTGGTATTGGACTCATTCCTTACTTTATTGTCATTATTAACTTGTATTTTAAATTACTAGGCCGAGGTTGAAGAAAATGAGGAGATCGAGGTTGAAGAAAAGGGAGAGAAGGAATTTCCTGGAAGCTCCAAGACATTGGTTACTTCTGTGAGTGAGAAATGACCATGAATCCTGTTGAACGTTTTAATTTAAACCGAAAGTGCACGGCCGCGATGAAGCGGTGTCAAGTACGGGTCGTCCTCAGGGAGGTGAGCAGCCTCTTGTTTGCACGAAATCAAGTGGCGAAAATAATGGAGAAGAGAATTGGTTACGCTACTCTACACTAAACTACGCTAAGAAGTACGAAATGCGAAACAAAGAAATAAATGATCAAATAAAAACTAAGCTAAGAACAAAATAGAAGTGCTGGAATTTCAGGAATGGAAAACCCCTAAGGGGTGGAGTGAGTGCACACAAGCAAAGAGGTGGGTGTAGAATACATTCTTTAAGCACATGAAGGTGGTGTTTATCAAGCATAGGAAGTGTCTAAATGTTATGGCAAAACCTATCAATCTATTCACCAACTTGGTTGATTAACATTTACATATGCAAGTTGTTTATTTCAGAACCTAAACAAGCATGAGAGGTGTCTAATCATTTTGGCAAAACTCATCAAGTTATAAATTCTATCCTAAACAAGCAAGCATACATTCATGTTTAATCAACACATTGAAATTAAAGCATTCATCCCATTCTCTAATGCATGTATGTACATCTACTCCACCCCCCAAAGGGGATGAAACTACTCACTAAACATTACACTAATTATTAAACTATGGAAAGAAAGCATATTAAAACTAAGCTAGAATTAAAAGACGATTAAACTAAAACATGCACAAACAATAAAAGGAGCATAAAACAAACAATGAAAGAAACACAAAAAATTATTGATAAAATGACTCACATTAAAAGTAGCATCCTCCTACTTTAGTGTGTGCTTCAAGGCCTCACTTCTAGTAGGAAGAATAGCCACTTAAAATATGGAGTGATTACAATAGGAGGTGAAGAGTTCTATTTATAGCCATGGAAAAAGCTAATCCGGGACAATCCCCCGATGTGGGACTAAACAAACACCAAAAATAGCCTAAACGAACATTAATACAAGTCCAGGAGAAATCTTGGCGGATCTGGACTAATCCAGACCGCCAATTGGCGGTTCCAGACCGCCAATTGGCGGTCCAAAATGTCCGGATCCAGTTGAGTTTTATTCTGGGCTTTTCTGTGTGCTTTTGGTGGTCTTTGATGCATCTACTTCGTTTATTGGAGCTCCGACCCGAATCCAATTGCTAAAATACTCCCCATAATGGTGTGAAGTATTCTGTTTTACTCTTAGGTCCCTCTGTCTTGCAATCATGTCCTTCTCCCTTGCATCTTGGTCCCTAGATCTCACAATTCATTCCTTTTTCCCAGCTTTTGGGTCCTTTTATGCTTCATCTCTTCAAACCTATTTATTCCTGAAAACTAAACATAAAACTCGTGACATAGCATTGTTTAGGTGAAAGATAATGGATATAAGATACAAATATGAGCATGAAATGATGTCAATCAAATACCCCCACACCTAACTTTTGCTAGTCCCGAGCAAAACAAAGAAAGAGAAAAGCATGCGAAAAACAAGAAATCCTAACTCACTTTCGTAAGAATCACGGTTGCACTTAGCATGTGCAACAAGCCGTTAAACCTCCTTGTCGCCAAGGAGGAGGAGTGTTGTCTCCTGAGGGGTTTCAGCGGATTGCTGAACGTTTTAATTAAACCGCAAGTGCACGGCCGCGATGAAGCGGTGGCAAGTACGGGTCGTCCTCAGGGAGGTGAGCAGCCTCTTGTTTGCACGAAATCAAGTGGCGAAAAAATGGAGAAGAGAGTTGGTTACGCTACTCTACACTAAACTACTCTAAGAAGTATGAAATGCGAACGAAAGAAACAATCAATGAACTAACAACTAAGCTAAGAACAAAGGAGGAATGCTGGAATACAGAAATGGAAAACCCCTAAGGGGTGGAGTGAGTGCACACAAGCAAAGAGGTGGGTGTAGAATACATTCTTTAAGCACATGAAGGTGGTGTTTATCAAGCATAGGGGAAGTGTCTAAATGTTATGGCAAAACCTATCAATCTATTCACCAACTTAGTTGATTAACATTTACATATGCAAGGTGTTTATTTCAGAACCTAAACAAGCATGAGAGGTGTCTAATCATTTTGGCAAAACTCATCAAGTTGTAAATTCTATCCTAAACAAGCAAGCATACATTCATGTTTAATCAACACATTGAAATTAAAGCATTCATCACATTCTCTAATGCATGTATGTACTTCTACTCCACTCCCCAAAGGGGATGGAACTACTCACTAAACATTACACTAATTATTAAACTATGGAAAGAAAGCATATTAAAACTAAGCTAGAATTAAAAGACGATTAAACTAAAACATGCACAAACAATTAAAGAAGCATAAAACAAACAATGAAATAAACACAAAACTTTATTGATAAAATGACTCACATTAAAAGTAGCATCCTCCTACTTTAGTGTGTGCTTCAAGGCCTCACTTCTAGTAGGAAGAATAGCCACTTAAAATATGGAGTGATTACAATAGGAGGTGAAGAGTTCTATTTATAGCCATGGAAAAAGCTAATCCGGGACAATCCCCCGATGTGGGACTAAACAGATACCACAAATAGCCTAAACGAACATTAATACAAGTCCAGGAGAAATCTTGGCGGATCTGGACTAATCCAGACCGCCAATTGGCGGTTCCAGACGGCCAATTGGCGGTCCAAAATGTCCGGATCCAGTTGAGTTTTATTCTGGGCTTTTCTGTGTGCTTTTGGTGGTCTTTGATGTATCTACTTCGTTTGTTGGAGCTCCGACCCGAATCCAATTGCTAAAATACTCCCCATAATGGTGTGAAGTATTCTGTTTTACTCTTAGGTCCCTCTGTCTTGCAATCAGGTCCTTCTCCCTTGCATCTTGGTCCCTAGATCTCACAATTCAGTCCTTTTTCCCAGCTTTTTGGTCCTTTTATGCTTCATCTCTTCAAACCTATTTATTCCTGAAAACTAAACATAAAACTCGTGACATAGCGTTGTTTAGGTGAAAGATAATGGATATAAGATACAAATATGAGCATGAAATGATGTCAATCAAATACCCCCACACCTAACTTTTGCTAGTCCCGAGCAAAACAAAGAAAGAGAAAAACATGCGAAAAACAAAAAATCCTAACTCACTTTCGTAGGAATCACGGTTGCACTTAGCACGTGCAACAAGCCGTTAAACCTCCTTGTCGCCAAGGAGGAGGAGTGTTGTCTCCTGAGGGTTTTCAGCGGATATACCCACAAAATCCGAACAAGATGCATTAATCAATCTAGATACACGACTCGTTGGACTTATTTTGTCGATCATGGGACGCGGTAATACTACGGGTCGACTCTATAAATGTAATCGGTCCACACACCTAGACTAATGAGTTATTCGTGAGAGTTAACTAAGGAATTAAGTGAAAGACATGGGCAACCTTAACTTCTGAATGTGATACAACGTGTAAAGTCCATTTTGGTTCTTATTTGACTTTTTTTTTCTTTTTTTTTCTTTTTCTTTGGAGCATTTATTGGTTGGTGTTTGATTCTCCCAGGGTCAGGTTTCGTGCATCATTGCCTATGAGGACTTACACTATCACGTACACCTTCCCCCAAATCTCCACATAGGGTGATCCCTACCACCCGTGTAACGGGAGTTCGGTCGGTGCATCCCAAGTCAGATGACTCGAAAGCACCAGGCACAAAGTCCCCTCAGACTTACTTTCCCGAGTGATAGGAGCCGTGCGAGAAGAGAGAACACCACTTATTTATCTACATGGGAACCAAAACCCCTACACATAAGTTTCACAAAAAGAGATTAAGGGCCCTTGACTACGACAAACTTCCTTATACTAACAGACACGAATTATTTACTCACTAGGTTCAGGGTGGACTTATTTAAATGTTTGAGTACTGAAACCCTATGATTACCGCCCCCCCCGAGGGAAAACCGGGGTGCATCCTCACGACTCGATAAGACCTAAAGCCAGTAAACTAGAAATCCTAATGCATCAAGTTCAAGACAATTTTGGGAGCTTTCTTTTTACTTTGCCTCTCAACGGTTTTGCACATGCTAAACACACGCAAAACCCACAAAAACATTTTCTTTCGCAAACACATGAAGATTTTGAAAGAAATGTGAAAATTTTAAAGCACTCGGCAAGCAAAAGAAGACAAGTCACCCAAGGATCATGGCAAGCAGATATATCGATATTAAATGCGGCACACTAACATGACCCTAACAATGCAAACGAAAGAAAATAAAACCAAAGGAAAAAGACTCGACTATGTACACACGTAAAACACCCCCCCACACCTACTTCATGCATTGTCCTCAATGAATGTGAACAAGATACTACATGGATATATGCATGAAAAAGGAAGGATCTCACCAACATGAAGTACAAAGGGACGTTCGGGGTCATGTTGATGGACACAAACCCAAATTCCCTCAAAACCTGTGAGAAGCTGGAGAAGGGAGATAAAGACGTGAAGAAATTGGGCCCAAGTACACAAGGGTTGGGGCCCACAACAATCGATGCTCACGGAAGGAGTCTTTTATTACACACTTTTTTTTTGTTTTTTGTTTTTAATAACTATGTACAAACATAAGTTCCCATCTTCATTTGTCAAAAGACATCAAATGGGAACCTCAAGAGTGGGTCAATGCACTTGGAAAGGGAACATGACACCACGCGGGGCCAGAATACGCATGCGTGGGCCCCCTTCACAAAGAGCACCAGATGAAATGAGAGGTTCATGAATTGGACACAAAGGCGTCTCATTCAAAGGATCAAATTGAAAGAGCTTGAACCTCTCGAGAGTTTGGAAAATAAGGGGCAACGGAAGAAAAATATCTCCCGTTGCGGAACTGAAGTTATGGTCATCAATCCAAACTCTCCAACCAACAGGCTGGTGGGTCGGAACGAGGTCAAGCACCTCGTTATGTATGTCCAACTCACCAAGATAACAGGAAGTGGGTCTCATACCCAATGCATCCTCCAAGGAACTCCTAATACCCTCATGAGCAATGTAGTTGTTTGATGTTCCATCATTTCCAAGATGATCAGGAACAATAGTGAGAGGCAAACTCTCATCAGGTTGTTTGAAATTGAGGGGCCTAGGGAGCTCGTGCTCCACCAGAGGTGAGTCCTTAGGAGGTACAACAATAAGATCATGTGGCTCAAGGGCCACGGGACAAGAAGATAAGGCACAATCATGTGCCGACTCGTAATGAAGTTGGTCCATGTTATTCTCAATTGGGATCGAATCGTCCACCAAGTGATCGTGAATTGAAACCCCAAGTCCCTCAGACTGACTAGGAGTTTGACTCTGAAAGATTGTGCTTCGAATTTGTGAATGTGGTGGTGGTTCGATATCAAAAGATGAATCCACATGTTGACAAGAAATGTCACCCTCCTCACGTTTACTTAATTGTTGTGTAATTTGACCCACATACATTTCCATAGTTTGCAGTGAATCGTGATTGGACTTCAACACATTTTGAGTGGTTTCCATGAACGTTTGGAGGGCTTGTTCCAAAGAATCAAGTTTGGGGTCAACTGTGAGGTTCATGTCAGAATTTGGGAAATGGATGGGTTGGGTGGTGATGGGCTGAGAATGAGTCCAATGATTGGTCGTGGGGTGTTGGTAGAATTCAGGATATTCAGAAGGAGGGTACTGGGGTGGGAGTGATGTATAAGAATTTGAATAAGAATTGTCTCCCCATGAATCCATCCTTCTCGGGTTGTACGCGGATGCGTAATGGTCATACTGAGCATTTTGGGAAAAGGTATGCTCATACTCAGGCTCTGAGGGAACATAAGGACATTCCCCGCAAACATGACCACTCAACCCACAACAGTGACACGGTATGACTACTGGAGCCACCGGTGCACTCATGTCTTCTACCACATGCATGAAAGAGGCCAAAGGTTCTTGCAATGTCTCAGTTTGATGACCAACATATGATCCGACGTAACTAGATGGAGATCTAGCAGTCGGTGCCTCTCTCATATCACCCCTATATGAAGATTGCTCAGTCACACAATGAAGATTATCCCAACCATACGCGGTGTTTGTCTGAGCCACCCCAGGTTGCATGGGTCCGGAGTACCAGGGAGAATTGTCCTGGTCCCAACAATGATGTGGATGGTCTCCCATGTAACCATCCATCTCGACGAAGAACTCTCGAGTCGATCACTCTCACCACCACGAGGCCAACCTCGCAAAAAGTGCTCGACTCGACCCTAAAACGCTAACAGAGAGTGTAAAGGGGAGGAGACTAAAACGTAGAAGTAGGTGAGAAGAAGATGACTCAGAGGAGAAGGGACGAATCCCTAAAAACTAGCGTGGGTAAAGGGTGAGGTTAGAAGCCTAGTCTAGCAAACACGGCTCAAACAAGCTTAGGCTAGCTATGGGTCCTTACAGCTAGACGACGCCTAACTGCGAGGTCACACGGCCTCAACACGCCTCACCTCCCTACGACGAAGACCACAATGCCCAGCAAGTGAGCCAAGATCCGGAGATCTCGTCTCTCCTACTATCGACAAAGTGGGCGACGCCGATCAGGCTATGACGGTCGTGACCGGTTCACTCTCCTAATGCGCCCAAGTCCTAATGGCCAATGTCTACTTGCTTTTAGATTAAGGCTTTACTTGAGTGTGCTTTTTGGGGCTAAGGAAGGGGTGATGAAATCCCCCACCTTATCTTTGAAGACTATAGGTGGTGCCCCTTAAGATGTTTTGATCCTTAAGCTAGCAAGCAACTCACCAAGCAAACACTCACCTCACTCTTGTTTCGATGCAAACCTGGCTCACTAATGAATGTCCTAATGCGTGAATGAGTGTTAAGGAATGCGTACCTCGCTCCAGCAATCAACGACAAAAATTAAAACTAAGAGAAGACAATTAACATGCTCAAGTCATTACTAGATGATGCATGACCTAAACATAGCAAATGCCTAATCTTTTGCTTTGGGTTTTAGTGTCCAAGTTGATTAAAGGAGGGTTGATTGGTTATTTATTGATCTGGGAGCAAACTATAGGTTCAAACATGCCAAATTGGGCTCCCAGATAACTAAGATGTACATAGAAACAATCAGAAGAAAATTGGGGGTGAAACTATCTCACCAGGCGGCCAAACAGCGGTCCCAGACCGCTACTTGGCGGTCTTGAAGGCTTGAAAAGCTCCCAACTTTTTCCTGCTGCTTTCGCTTTGAATCTCCAATGTCCTGAAACAACAAAAAACTAAAAACAAAAAATCAAATCCACTCGAATCGTCCAAACAAGAGTCTGGACTGGCACCTCCCCGGCAACGGCGCCAAAAACTTGTTGAACGTTTTAATTAAACCGCAAGTGCACGGCCGCGATGAAGCGGTGGCAAGTACGGGTCGTCCTCAGGGAGGTGAGCAGCCTCTTGTTTGCACGAAATCAAGTGGCGAAAAAAATGGAGAAGAGAGTTGGTTACACTACTCTACACTAAACTACTCTAAGAAGTATGAAATGCGAACGAAAGAAACAATCAATGAACTAACAACTAAGCTAAGAACAAAGGAGGAATGCTGGAATACAGAAATGGAAAACCCCTAAGGGGTGGAGTGAGTGCACACAAGCAAAGAGGTGGGTGTAGAATACATTCTTTAAGCACATGAAGGTGGTGTTTATCAAGCATAGGGGAAGTGTCTAAATGTTATGGCAAAACCTATCAATCTATTCACCAACTTAGTTGATTAACATTTACATATGCAAGGTGTTTATTTCAGAACCTAAACAAGCATGAGAGGTGTCTAATCATTTTGGCAAAACTCATCAAGTTGTAAATTCTATCCTAAACAAGCAAGCATACATTCATGTTTAATCAACACATTGAAATTAAAGCATTCATCCCATTCTCTAATGCATGTATGTACTTCTACTCCACCCCCCAAAGGGGATGGAACTACTCACTAAACATTACACTAATTATTAAACTATGGAAAGAAAGCATATTAAAACTAAGCTAGAATTAAAAAACGATTAAACTAAAACATGCACAAACAATTAAAGAAGCATAAATCAAACAATGAAATAAACACAAAACTTTATTGATAAAATGACTCACATTAAAAGTAGCATCCTCCTACTTTAGTGTGTGCTTCAAGGCCTCACTTCTAGTAGGAAGAATAGCCACTTAAAATATGGAGTGATTACAATAGGAGGTGAAGAGTTCTATTTATAGCCATGGAAAAAGCTAATCCGGGACAATCCCCCGATGTGGGACTAAACAGATACCACAAATAGCCTAAACGAACATTAATACAAGTCCAGGAGAAATCTTGGCGGATCTGGACTAATCCAGACCGCCAATTGGCGGTTCCAGACCGCCAATTGGCGGTCCAAAATGTCCGGATCCAGTTGAGTTTTATTCTGGGCTTTTCTGTGTGCTTTTGGTGGTCTTTGATGCATCTACTTCGTTTGTTGGAGCTCCGACCCGAATCCAATTGCTAAAATACTCCCCATAATGGTGTGAAGTATTCTGTTTTACTCTTAGGTCCCTCTGTCTTGCAATCAGGTCCTTCTCCCTTGCATCTTGGTCCCTAGATCTCACAATTCAGTCCTTTTTCCCAGCTTTTGGATCCTTTTATGCTTCATCTCTTCAAACCTATTTATTCCTGAAAACTAAACATAAAACTCGTGACATAGCGTTGTTTAGGTGAAAGATAATGGATATAAGATACAAATATGAGCATGAAATGATGTCAATCACGGATATACCCACAAAATCCGAACAAGATGCATTAATCAATTTAGCTACACGACTCGTTGGACTTATTTTGTCGATCATGGGATGCGGTAATACTACGGGTCGACTCTATATATGTAATCGGTCCACACACCTAGACTAATGAGTTATTCGTGAGAGTTAACTAAGGAATTAAGTGAAAGACATGGGCAACCTTAACTTCTGAATGTGATACAACGTGTAAAGTCCATTTTGGTTCTTATTTGACTCTCTTTTTTCCTTTTTTTTTCTTTTTTTCTTTTTTTTTCTTTTTCTTTGGAGCATTTATTGGTTGGTGTTTGATTCTCCCAGGGTCAGGTTTCGTGCATCATTACCTATGAGGACTTACACTATCACGTACACCTTCCCCCAAATCTCCACATAGGGCGATCCCTACCACCCGTGTAACGGGAGTTCAGTCGGTGCATCCCAAGTCAGATGACTCGAAAGCACCAGGCACAAAGTCCCCTCAGACCTACTTTCCTGAGTGATAGGAGCCGTGCGAGAAGAGAGAACACCACTTATTTATCTACATGGGAACCAAAACCCCTACACTTAAGTTTCACAAAAAGAGATTAAGGGCCCTTGACTACGACAAACTTCCTTATACTAACAGACACGAATTATTTGACTCACTAGGTTCAGGGTGGACTTCTTTAAATGTTTGAGTGCTGAAACCCTATGATTACACGCCCCCCGAGGGAAAACCGGGGTGCATCCTAACGGCTCGATAAGACCTAAAGCCAGTAAACTAGAAATCCTAATGCATCAAGTTCATGACAATTTTGGGAGCTTTCTTTTTACTTTGCCTCTCAACGGTTTTGCATATGCTAAACACACGCGAAACCCACAAAAACATTTTCTTTCAGAAACACATGAAGATTTTGAAAGAAATCTGAAAATTTTAAAGCACTAGGCAAGCAAAAGAAGACAAGTCACCCAAGGATCATGGCAAGCAGATATATCAATGTTAAATGCGGCACACTAGCATGACCCTAGCACTACACACAAAAGAAAAGAAAACCAAAGGAAAAAGACTCGAATATGTACACACGTAAAACACCCCCGCACACCTACTTCATGCATTGTCCTCAATGAATGTGAACAAGATACTACATGGATGCATGCATGAAAAATGAACGATCTCACCAACATGAAGTACAAAGGGACGTTCAGGGTCATGTTGATGGACACAAACCCAAATTTCCTCAAAACCTGTGAGAAGCTGAAGAAGGGAGATAAATACGTGAAGATATTGGGCCCAAGTACACAAGGGTTGGGGCCCACAACAATCGATGCTCACTGAAGGAGTCTTTTATTATTATTATTTTTTGTTTTTTTTGTTTTTTTTTCTTTTTTTTACAAGTTATACACATCAACCAAGATATTCTCATAATCATTTGGTCAAGGAACATCAAATGAGAACATCATGTTTTGAGGACCAGAGACTTGCCGAGATGGGCAAACTCCACTGGTACTCTGAGGTGTCATGCGGGGTGAAAGGTCAAAGATGAAAGGCTTGAACCCCTCATGATATTGGTTGGGTGTGGGCAACAAAGAATGAAGTTGTGTTGCCTCACTAGGGTTAAATTGCTCATCGAAGAAAACCCTCCAACCAATAGGCGGGTGCATCGGAATGAGTTCCTCAAGCTCATTCGATGGATGCAGCAGACCTGCATCACTAAGAATGGGGCTTCTCCCCAAGTCATCCAACAAGGACCTCCCACCATCACTTAGATCATCAAGCATAAGCTCGGTCATAGGTGGGTCCTTGTTGGAGTCAATATGAAGCTCAAATGGCTCAATGGCCATGGGACATGAGGTAGAGACACCTTCTGGTCTAGGCAAATGGTGAGGTGTCACACTCTCACTAGTACTCTCAACTGAATCATGCAACGAACACTCTCTTTGGACATTTATGTTTGAGGCCAGCTCACTCTGTTGCATTGCAAAGACAGGCAATGAGTCTTCGCTGGGCCCACGAACATTCTCAATGGGTTGCATCGGGGTTAGGGGTGTTCATTGATTCTGTGGTGCTTTCTCCAATTGGTGGATGAGATTTAGATTTAAAGGTTCATCCATGGGTTCCTGTTGCCTACCAGAGTTGAACACATGAAACTCGGCACTCATGTTACCGAATGAGAGCTTCATGAGACCATTTCTACAATTAATCAAGGCATTGGAGGTTGCCAGAAATGGTCTACCCAAAATCAAAGGTATTTGAGAGTGGGTGTTCGCAACAGGATTGGTATCGAGGACAACAAAATCGACTGGAAATATAAAATCTCCAACTTTGATAAGCACGTCCTCGATAATCCCCATGGGAATACGAATGGATCTATCCGCCAGTTGGAGGGTGATCTTAGTTGGTTTCAATTCTCCCAAGTTCAACTGTTGATAAACAGAGAATGGGAGGAGGTTGACCACTGATCCTAAATCAAGCAAAACATTGCTCAATCTAGTGTCCCCTATCGTACACTGAATAGTAGGACACCCCGGGTCCTTGTATTTTGTGTAGGTAGGATTGGACAAAAGTGAGCTGATATTTGCAGCCAAGAATGCTTTCTTAGGAACATTGGTCTTCCTCTTGGTTGTGCAGAGATCCTTCAACACTTTGGCATATTGAGGTATTTGTTGGATGACATCCAACAAGGGGATGTTAACCTTCACTTGCTTAAATACCTTTAATATCTTGTCCATGTTGTCACTCTGCTTTTTGTTTAACCTACTTGGATAGGGAGCTTTTGGCAGGTAGGTTTTCTGCTGTGCCTGAGAAGAAAGCTTTGGTGTATTACCCTCACCCTCAGCTTCTTCTTCACCACCATTCCCACTGGGGGCTGCATAGATGGTGGTGGGTGTGGCAAGGAAATGTGATTGTCAACCTGTTTTCCATTCCTTAAGGTCACAATGGAATTGACATGTTGAACAGGTTCCTCCACATGGTTCACTTGCCTCCCCCGAGGTACCACATTCTCATTTTGCATTTGTTGTTGTTGGTACATGCGGGGGTTAGCCTCAGGCTGGCTAGGAAAAGACCCTCTCTCTCTTTCATGTACAGACTGAGCCAATTGGCCCATCTGAAGCTCTAGAGATTTGATGGTCTGCTGATTTGAAGTGATAACTTGACTCGTGGTAGACATAAAAATTTTCATTGAGTTTTCAAGTCCACGAGTCAAGGTCTCAAGCGAATTGAATCGGGTTTCCATATTATTGAAATTTGGGAAACCCGATGGATTGGTGGTTTGCGCTTGGGGTGGCTGATAGGAATGTGCATGCATGGGAGGTTGGTGTGATTGGTAAGGTGGTCTAGAGGAGTTTGGAGGACCACCCGGGGCATTAGTTTGGTTCCATGAAAAATTGGGGTGGTTCCTCCATCCAGGATTATAAGATGATGAGTATGGGTCATTCCTAGCTCTGTCATAGATGGCGTTGACACGCTCCATCTCTGGAGGAATGGACTCACACTCGCTCTCTACATGACCTATCCTACCATATGAATGACAAGGAACTGGACCAGATGTGGACATGTGAGGTGCACCTTGTTGGTTTTGGAGCTCAATCGAATCCATACGGCGCATTAAGGCCGCCATGCGTGCCTCGGTGGCCGTAGTGGTATCGATAGCAAATGCGGTACCCGATCTAGTCGAGTTTGCATTCGCGATCCTCGCTCCTATACTAGATGATGCAGGTGGTTCCCTCACACTCTCCCACTGCATGGTTTTCTCAGCGAGGTCTTCTAGGAAGGCCCATGCCTCCCTTTCATCCTTTCCCAAGAACTCTCCTTGACACATGGACTCAAGGAGCGTTCTGGACGGGATGTGAAGACCCTCATACACAATCTGACAAAGACGCCACAACTCAATGCCATGGTGAGGGCACGAGGATAGTAGCTCTTTGAACCTCTCAAGATATGCATGAAATGGTTCGGTCTCATGTTGATAGAACGAATTGATTTCGTTCCTCAATTTTTGAGTCCGGTGATTAGGAAAGTACTTCTTGAGGAATGCTGATTGAAACTCATCCCAAGTCCTAAACGAATTTGCCTGGTTGCTGTACAACCACTTCTTGGCGTCATCCTTTAGTGCAAAAGGAACGAGCCTAAGATGGATGGAGTCTGTGCTAAGTTGTTGCAGCTTGAACATAGCACAGACCTCCTCAAATTCCCTGAGAAAGATATAGGGGTCACCTTTCCCAGTGAAATGAGGGAGCATGGAAATGAATTGAGGCTTAACCTCAAAATGGTTCCCATTAGCCTCTGGTAATACGATGCATGAGGGTAGAGCGGTACGGCTCGGGTAGCATCGATCACGAAGAGGTATGGGAACGACAACTGGAAGAACAGGTCGAGCAGGCGGGTCCAGCAACTGCTCCTCCTCACGGAAATTAGCAGCCATTGGACCCGAACTACGTGCGGCACGAGAGGAGGAAGGTGTCGAGAAATCGATGACCGAAGCCGGATTGACAACGCTCCTCGTCAAACAACCACTCTCGTCTCGTGTCCACGAAAGCATGCACAAAGGTGCACACACACAAAACAAAACCTTTTTTTTTCTTTTTTTTCTAACAAAGAATGTGCGTAGAGGAGAAGACGGGAGAACACAGGAGAGAAAGAATGACTCAGGAGAGAAGGGAAGAAGTCATTATGCTACGGCGGATGGGTACAGGTAGAAGCACACAAGCAAACAAGGCTCAAGCAATCCTAAGGTCGCTATAGGTCCTTACAGCTAGACGACGCCTAACTGCGAGGTCACACGGCCTCAACACGCCTCACCTCCCTACAACGAGGACCACAAAGCCCAGCAAGTGAGCAAAGATCCGGGGATCTCGTCTCTCCTACTATCGACAAAGTGGGCAACGCCGATCAGGTCATGACGGTAGGGACTGGATCACTCTCCTAATGCGTCCGAATTCCTTAAGGCCAATGTCTACTTGATTTTAAAATTAGGCTCTTGATTAGTGTGGTTTTTGGGGCGAAGTAAAGGGTGATGAAATCCCCCACCTTATCTTTTATGGGACAGCCCCTCCTTAGTAGCATTTTGGAGTCCTAAATCTAGCAATCAACTCTCCAAATAACGCTCAACTCACACTTGTTTCAATGCACTTCCTACTAACTAATGCATGTTCATACGAAATGCATGAATGAGAGTAGAAGGTGCGTACCTCACGCCAGCTCTCAGCAACAGAAAATAAAGCTAAGATAAAAGACAATCTAAATGCCTAAGTCACATACATGATGCATGACCTAAACAAAAAGAATGTCTAATCTTTGCTTTGAGTTTTTAGGGTCCAACTTGCTTAAAGGAGGTTGATTATGGATCTGGGAACAAACTATAAGTCAAAACATGCCAAATTAAATCCCAGATCACTACATCAATTATGAAAACCAACCAAAGAAATAAGAGACAAAAACGAGCTTACCAGGCCGCCAATTGGCGGTCTCAGGCCGCTGATTGGCGGTCTTAAATGATCAGATTCACTCCAAACATCTCCAGGCGTTCCTCCTGATTACTCCAAGTCTCCTGAAACAAGGAAAAACTACACAACACAAATTAAATCCACACGAATCGTCCAAACAAGAGTCTGGACTGGCACCTCCCCGGCAACGGCGCCAAAAACTTGTTGAACGTTTTAATTTAAACCGCAAGTGCACGGCCGCGATGAAGCGGTGGCAAGTACGGGTCGTCCTCAGGGAGGTGAGCAGCCTCTTGTTTGCACGAAATCAAGTGGCGAAAATAATGGAGAAGAGAGTTGGTTACGCTACTCTACACTAAACTACGCTAAGAAGTACGAAATGCGAAACAAAGAAATAAATGATCAAATAAAAACTAAGCTAAGAACAAAATAGAAGTGCTGGAATTTCAGGAATGGAAAACCCCTAAGGGGTGGAGTGAGTGCACACAAGCAAAGAGGTGGGTGTAGAATACATTCTTTAAGCACATGAAGGTGGTGTTTATCAAGCATAGGAAGTGTCTAAATGTTATGGCAAAACCTATCAATCTATTCACCAACTTGGTTGATTAACATTTACATATGCAAGTTGTTTATTTCAGAACCTAAACAAGCATGAGTGGTGTCTAATCATTTTGGCAAAACTCATCAAGTTATAAATTCTATCCTAAACAAGCAAGCATACATTCATGTTTAATCAACACATTGAAATTAAAGCATTCATCCCATTCTCTAATGCATGTATGTACATCTACTCCACCCCCCAAAGGGGATGGAACTACTCACTAAACATTACACTAATTATTAAACTATGGAAAGAAAGCATATTAAAACTAAGCTAGAATTAAAAGACGATTAAACTAAAACATGCACAAACAATAAAAGGAGCATAAAACAAACAATGAAAGAAACACAAAAAATTATTGATAAAATGACTCACATTAAAAGTAGCATCCTCCTACTTTAGTGTGTGCTTCAAGGCCTCACTTCTAGTAGGAAGAATAGCCACTTAAAATATGGAGTGATTACAATAGGAGGTGAAGAGTTCTATTTATAGCCATGGAAAAAGCTAATCCGGGACAATCCCCCGATGTGGGACTAAACAAACACCAAAAATAGCCTAAACGAACATTAATACAAGTCCAGGAGAAATCTTGGCGGATCTGGACTAATCCAGACCGCCAATTGGCGGTCCAAAATGTCCGGATCCAGTTGAGTTTTATTCTGGGCTTTTCTGTGTGCTTTTGGTGGTCTTTGATGCATCTACTTCGTTTGTTGGAGCTCCGACCCGAATCCAATTGCTAAAATACTCCCCATAATGGTGTGAAGTATTCTGTTTTACTCTTAGGTCCCTCTGTCTTGCAATCAGGTCCTTCTCCCTTGCATCTTGGTCCCTAGATCTCACAATTCAGTCCTTTTTCCCAGCTTTTGGGTCCTTTTATGCTTCATCTCTTCAAACCTATTTATTCCTAAAAACTAAACATAAAACTCGTGACATAGCATTGTTATGTGAAAGATAATGGATATAAGATACAAATATGAGCATGAAATGATGTCAATCAAATCCCTTTAGAAATATTGTTATGTCGGAAGTGTATGAAGTGTTCTCTATTAGTGTACTTTTAGATAATATCTTTTTTTATATTTGTATGAAAACCGAACTTAACAGTTTATACTTTGGAATATGTATTTTTTTTCTTGCTTATGAGCTTGGTTCTATATCTTCAAATTGGTTTTGATTCCTAACTTTGTTTTGTGATACTGTCACTAGCACGCTAACCAGATATATCTGCAGTTCATATATCCATTTAAGTCATTTTATCACATATTCAAAATATCTAAGATAGTCTGCTGGAAGCAAGTGACTTTTGAAGATTGTGTTCATAGTGTTCAATTTTTATATCAGAATGGTACATAATATTGGAGCTTGGTTCAACCATTAGTTTTAATTGATTGCAATCCATTTAATAAGTGGAAAATATATCCCATGTCTGATATAACATGTTAAGGACAAAGAATCTTTTCGAGCGTAGGAGCTTAAACACAGTCTATTGTTGACGGTTTCAGGTAGGAAAAACCATAAGCGATGGCTGCCAAAGCTCCCCAGAGAGAGTAGCAGAGAAACTTTTACCCGTTTCTAGAAAAGGAACATATAGTAATGGAAAGTTCATGAATTGGCCAAAGTTGGATAGCATGGTCATTGTTGATTTGAAAAGGACTTACAAAACTTTTCTGGGGTTTGTTTCTTCTATGGGGGAAAACCAAGAAGAACTTGTTTGGATTGGACAAATAGCTTGCCTTAGACGGTCAACTTTTAGAGAAACACTTACTTGGGCGAAAACCGATAAGAAACGAGGTAAAATTGTACACAACACGAAATTAATGAATTCATATTGTAGATTGGTCACTTAGATTAAAAACCATGATTGCAGATGATATATTCGAAGATATATCTAAGGATATCTCCTACAGATATATCACGATCATAGAAGATATCTTTTTAATTACCTGGGTATACAAATATATCTGATATAGTAGAATCGTTTGGATATATCTTAGAGACATCCTATATATGTTCCACTAAAATTGTTAGATATAAAGTCTATGATTTGTAGATTAGAACCAAAGATTGCAAATGATATATCTGGTGATATATCCTGAACAATTGTCACGATCTTGGGATATATGTGGAACACTGGATATTAGATGTCATGGTAATATCTGAGATACATGATATATCCGAAAAATTTAAGATTTGCAGATATATCTATAGTTTGGCTATGACATCTAAGATATCTAACATAATGAATGATTGCAGATGATGAATGCTTTCATGGAAGTAATGGAGGAGCAATTAAAGTTGGGAAGGTTGACAAAAAAATCGATTTTTGTCTCTGTTGAACTATCACAGAATATTGTTTGCCTAAATTACAAAGACAATGCAACACACATTTATGAACAGATTGTACTTCGCTCGAACGATACGCAGTATGCCAAATATATCTTCCAGCCAATGTCGGCAATGGGAAAGTGGCACCTGGTTGTGGTAGACTTGGGGAAAAACATGATACATTTAGGGAACACAACATTGTCGTAGATAACTTAAAAACACCAAACGGCTTTGTGGACGGATTTGTTAATGAAGGCGAAGGCCTTTTGGGTCCGCATTTTAAGGGTTAGAATGGGAATAGAAGGAAGTGAATCATTTGATTGGAAATTTGAAAAAATCGTTCAATCAGAGAGCTCAAATAGCAATGACAGTGGAACTTTGGTTATGTATTGGATGCACTGCTTAACGAAGAACGTGAACTAGTGGCAACCCTGTGAATTCAAGAAGCTTCATGGAATTAGAGGTTGAGTCCTCATCGAGATTTCACGAAGCACAGGTGCACATGAAAATGTGTTTGATTAAGTGTTAAAATTATGACTATTCCTCATATAGTCTTTTTGGGTTTTGTTATGTAATAGGTCTTGTGATCCGGTTTATGTAAACTATTTAGGAAAAATTAAACTCAGATATGGGTTGTGGTTGGTATCTCGGGAAACTCTCGGAGATATGTTTGTACAACTCATTTTAGAATATGTAAACAGGGTTTTTGGTGGTATTTCATAGTATGTAATTGGACATTTGAAAGATTTGAACTTTAGTAACAATCCTCATAAATCAATATATATTATCATTGTTTGCAATCATCCATGTTCTAATTGATTTTATATCAGATGGACTCGAACTTTGCATATCTGATGGACTCTAACTTCACATATCACTCAATTAATGTTGCGATCAGTTGGAATCAACTTAATATTTATAACCTTTTGACTCTTCTGTGTGGTCAATTTGAGGATATATCTTTCACACATATCACAATCCTAGTATACATATATATCTAATTTCGTAGAATTGTTTGGATATATCTGGTTCCTAATAAATATTTGTTATCTGATATATCTATAAAATCCTTTATTGATCTGAACTTGTATTAAGATATATCTATAGTGAGTCTATTATAGGTTTGTTATGGCCTCTAATTCTAATTACTTTGAAGGTTAATTACCTACCTACTTAATCAAACAAGAATGCACAATGGAATAAAAATAAGCAATCAAGTAATCGAAAGAATATGCAAACGACACAAAGACACCAGAAGATTTTATAGAGGTTCAGCCTCCAGCCTACTTCCTCTCTTGCAAGCTCCACTCGATCTCCCTCGAGCTCTACCTACGTCTTCACTATCAATCTCGTTCAGGGACGAGATTAAGTCTTTTACAACACAAGCTCCACGAACAATCATCGCTAGCTTGATTTCTTCCTCTCACAACCCGTGAGGGAACACTTTGGACTTTCACCAAAATCCTTGCTTCTTGGACAAACAAATGAGAGGAACACACTCTCTTAACTTGAGCACACTTTGAGTAAGATTTGTCTATGATCAAATGTGTGGAATTTAGACTTAGAGTGTAGGAGTGGGGAATTGAAGGCTTGGGAGTTTCTCTTAGATGTGTATGACAATTTGGAGTGTAAGGGTTAACAAAATGTGTCTTGGTAACATCTATTTATAAGCTCCTAAAGGATTATAACCGTTGGGATTAAATCAGAAGTTGTTTGTGTAAGATACACAAAATAGAAAAGTGCAGGTCACAGTTTGGGATACAAACGGTCGACCGACGCAGGTCAAACGATCTACCGGTAGGCAGTTCAGAAAAAGGTACGGTTGACCAAGTAGGGAACGGTCGAACGAGAATAGGTTATAACTTACACTTAAGTCAACAGTTAAACGAAAGAGTGGAACGGTCAACCGGAATCTAACAAATACTTCAAGGTTTTAAGTTCGGTCGAACAAAACGTTTGGGACAGTCGACCGAAAATATCAGAAAGGTCTCGAGAAAAAAATTCAAACGATTTTACTTTGATAGTTAGAAACGATTCTTGGTCTTAGTAGATAGGTATTATGTGATCGTTATTCAGATATATCTAGACGAGCAGATATATCTTTGCAGACATATGTACATATAACTTGAGGTATGTTTTCCCTAACATATTGTGGGTTCTTGCACCTTCATATAGGAATGCAAACATTCCTACTTTCATAGAAGAAATATCCAGATATAACCAACGTGTGGGTGGTTGTACATTCCTACAGATATATCTGTAAACATTCCTACTTACTCTAAATATAGAAGAAGTTGTGGTCAACAATAGGTCTTGAGGTATGTTTTCCCTAACATATCTTTGCAGACATATGTTTTCACTAAGTTCGATCTTAGATAGCCTAAACATTACTTCTGAAGTGAACCCACACGTTTCAAACATTAATAAAAGAATTCATTATCTCATATTGTTGCATAAAGGACATACCTGTGAATATTACTTTGATAGTTAGAAACGATTCTTGGTCTTAGTAGATAGGTATTATGTGATCGTTATTCAGATATATCTAGACGAGCAGATATATCTTTGCAGACATATGTACATATAACTTGAGGTATGTTTTCCCTAACATATTGTTTGTTCTTGCACCTTCATATAGGAATGCAAACATTCCTACTTTCATAGAAGAAATATCCAGATATAACCAACGTGTGGGTGGTTGTACATTCCTACAGATATATCTGTAAACATTCCTACTTACTCTAAATATAGAAGAAATATCCATACATATCCAATGTGTGGGTGGTTGTACTTGGTATATGTTCCTATCCAAAGCTATCTGAATTGATTTAGGTCTGCTACAATTCAAAAAACACGACATATTTTCGTAAGAAATAGACTTGTATTGCCTAGAATTGATCTTTCAAATAACTTGGTACCCACTTCTCCTTCAACTCATACATTGAAATAAACCATGAGTTGTCTTGCAATAGATGTATGGATATAAAGTTCCCCCCATCCATACTCCAATTGGGCTGGCGTATGGGACTCGTAAACCAAACACTTAAAGGACAATCTTACATAATCATCATCTTCAACTCCAAATTTGTCGAGGATCTTGTTCATTATATGCCAAATGCATAGATGATGTCTAGTGGTTGGAAATACTATTTCCACTACCTTCATGATTGCACGAGACTGGTCAGTTACGATCGCCATTGGTTGATGCCCTAAAATGAAGATTACATACAAAGAGGTTATATGACTTATAATATATCAACAATGATATTGAAATATTGTATTATTTTGAAATGTAATCTCTTTCAAATCATGTGATAGGTAGAAATAACCATGCATACAATCAAACCAAGTTGAAAAAATGCAAACATAATTTTGGGTAGACTCCTCACATAGTAAAGCACATACAAGCAAGATCGATTGAGCATGGTGATTCATTCCCACAAACGGTACAAATGGCATTTCAAATTTATTGGTTAGGTACGTGGTGTCAAAAGACACAACATCACCAAAATACTTATAGGCAATACATGACCGTCCATCCGCCCAAAAAACATTTCTTAAGAAACCATTATCATCAAGATCCATTATGTAGTAAAAGCTAGAACTCATTTTTTGTTTCTTCTTGAAGTGTGAAGGGCTTTGGCATATGATTGAATCGTTTTAAATACCGCAAGTGCACAATGTCAGTGAAGATGCAACAAGTACGGGTCAAGTCCACAGGGAGGTGTGTCGGCTCTAGTTCTTTAGAAGTCAAGTGGGAAATAAGGGGAGAACAAGTTTGATTACACTAAACTATGAATGAATTAACAATAAAACTAAACCCCCATGGAGTGGGAGTGTGTAGATATGTGTATGTGTGAGTCTTCATTTCAATTAGGCACAAGTGTAGTTTGTGTGACATACAAATAGAAGCTAGTGTAGAATCTAAGCGTAGGATACACAATACTACATGAAAAACCATGAACATGCATATCTCACATAAAGTTGAGATTGACTTTAGATTGTCAAGCATGCAATAGGTACCTAGTGTGGCTATTAGAGCATCAATTAATCCTACATACAACCTAAATCATTCATGTGAATGTGCACTAAACATGAGTCCATACATAACAAGCCATCTCCATCAAATCATTATAAGCAACAAGATAAACTCTAAAGCTAGTATGAGATAAGTACCTAGTGTGGACATTATTAGGGTAAAATTAAGGATATATACTTGAGTAGCACAATATTAGGGTAAAATTAAGGATATATAGCATAAATATGATGCATGATATTCTACTAATCAGCGTCTCCCTCACCAAGGCATAAATTTCGTTGTTTACGTACTTCATTCATAAACATAAGACAAATAATTGAAAGTTAGAAGAATGACTACCTAACAGTTTCAAGCGTTAGACTTCATAATATAATTGAGTAGTGGCCAAATATCTTTCTCAATAAAAGGAACATTAGCATAACTCCCGGCTTCTACAACGAAGGATGCCATTGTTTTGCTCGGTTGTATACCCGCACTATCATTAACTTCAATTTTTTTTACAAAGTTGGTCAGACACCTTTCTTTTGGAAATCAGATATCACACCCCAGAAGGTGCAATGAAGTTATGATTATGATCGGGTATGATCTTCCCATATTTATAACCTCCATTGTATGTACGTGAAAATCTAATGCTAGCCAGACATCTTGTTATCAACTGGGGTGCCAATGATAAAGATGACATTTTGGATTCTGCAAATACGAGCCATATATGATATATCAAGGTAAAACCAAGAGAATCAATGTAAAACCCAAATATATCCACACCCGTACGTCCAACTCTTATGACAGATATATCTAGTGATTGTTTTCACAAGAAGTTGGACATTACTGAATAATTTTGATGAAACATATATATTTGATGTAACTTGTTCAGTTTCTCCATTACAAGATATATCTATGATTTCATAACTCTTAGGACAGATATATCTAGTGATACCTCTTGGGACTAATTGATAGAATTTTATTACATACACCAACATGAGTTATTAATATCTGCATCCAGATATATCTGAGTGCGAAAATGGTTAACCTTGACAAAAAATAAGTAGCATTAGATGTCTAAAGATAAAGATGTAATTTAACAATAAATATTCAATCACAAATATATAACTGATATGTCCACCTATAAATAAGATATATCCAGGACATAATTCAATAACACAACTATAACACAGATATATTACAATGAATGATTACGCTACAAGTTGGATATTATTGCATTGTATTGATGAATCAGATATATTTGATGCAACTTGATCAATCAAAGATATCTGAGTGTGAAAATAGGTAAATTAAGTTCATATAGGTCTATAACATAAAGATCTTAATATCAACGGTCAGATATATCTAAGGAACTGTATATTATGTGATTTCTGCAAATATTCCATATCGGTGGCGTGTTCCCGGATTTGTGACAGTCAAACTTCCCTCTCATCAAAATACCTTCACACCACACACAATTTCGTTTCTTGATTCCAAACTCCAATGTTGTGGCATAATGCTCGTAGAATTGCATCACAGACTCTATATCAGCGAATAACATCCCACTCGTTGGAAGTTGGACGTCTGGGGTAAAATGTACTTCTGGAACAGATATATCTGGATCAGATACAACCATACCAACTGACTTAGGAACATAAAAATTATGTGATATATCTAGGCCAATATCAACATGACTATGGAATGATTGATTGTCATTAGAGTTGGCATCTCGAGCCTCCAAGAATGATAGACTACGATGAACTGCGAAAAAACGTAGTGTAAAGATTAGAGAAAGAAAAAAAATACATTTATATAGAAGAGAGAAAAGAAAAGTGGGAATGAACGTATTCAGAAGCCAAAACCTCAAAAGCATGAACTAAGATTAACATTTAAAAAAAAATCTTAGTTCATGTTCCTTAGTTATACAGTTATATAGATGTATAGCATTTCCAAACCGTATTTAGAAGTCATTAATGCAGAATACGAGTAGATGGGTGAAGAACAAAGTTGTTCTTTGGATGGTAAATGCTTAAGGATGTGAATAAGTTTTGGAGCGAAAATCTAGGGTGAAAAAAATTCTCGCACATGTACCAAAGTGGTGTAAGGAAAGACAAGAAGGAGAAGAAATCCAAAGCTCCACAGAGGAACGAAATTCAAAGCTCCACTTTAACAATCATTTGGTTTGCAGTTGGGTAATAAAATAAGAAACTAAAACTTTTTGAATGGAAGAGAGAGTAAGTGGACTTCAAATTTTGAAGGGGAGTCCGGAAAAAAACCACACAAATAACCCACGGAGAATTTCCCCTAGTATTATATAGAACCACCACTTAGGTACTCACTCTTTTTTGGTTGTGGTGATTAGTTTGCTCGACGTTTATTTGTAAGGTGATGCTTGCTTGTAAACTTTGGTTAATATGAAATTCAACTTGACTGTGTTCTTGTATTCTTGTGGCATTGTTGTAATTACATTGTAAATCCTAATTGGCAATTGGATTTAGTTGGAATCTCTTTAGTTGAGATCAAGGTTCAGAAATGCGAGGTGCGGATGCGATGCGGCGAGGCACCGCATCCGACATATGCGGTATGCGGATGCGATGAGGGTGCATATGCGGTTTGCGATTTAATAATTAAATAATATAGATATATTAATTATAAATTATATACATGTAACTAAAAATTTAGATAAATTTTTGAATACTTTTTGAATAACTATTTTTTTTGAATAATTTAGGTAAATTTAGACAAACAAGTTAATATTAAACAAATTAGAATAAAAACCAAAACAAACCAAAAAATAACAACAAAAAATGGGTGTTCTGAAATGCGGCCACATCCGGAGGGCCGCATTGGGGAGATGTGATGCGTCTCTCCCCCGCATCGCGGCCACATCTGACCACATTTCACAACAGAGGTTGAGATTAGTAATGAGTCTCTTAATCAGGTGAGTGGTTAGATGATCCAAATAGTAACGAATGAATGGAACAACCATGACTTCAAACCCAAATCACACCAACACAGTCACGATAAAAGGAACAACACAAACTAAGGTATCGTTTGGGTAAGGATTTCTGCTTGGGATTCTTGTAGGAATCTAATTCTTGATAACATGTACTCCCAAACAAGATTTAAGATCTTGATTCTAGTGGAATCCATGAGAATCTCGTAACCTCATTATGCTTGAAGTAAGAAGCCAAAATAAACTAGCTTCTCCCAGGAATCCACTTTGTTAGGATTGAACTTCCAACTATGCCCTTGAAGATTTGTGTTAGGATTTATCCCAAGTATTTACAACACACCGTCCACAAAATCACCCTATTCTTTTCTTTGCTTTAAGTATTTTGTCCCTCCTTCTCTTCTTCCATTTTTGTGGTTTGAAATATTCGATGCATAGAGATGGGATTTTCGTTGTTGAATTGCCTACATTTTACTTAGGAGTTCGACTTTATTTTGGATAAATTTGTGGATTGTGATTTCTGTTTGTGCATTTTTAAAGTTATATTGTTAACCAAAAAATAAGTTTTCAGTTTGGGTCTTTTCAAATTTAGGGATGGTCATCAAATCAAATTTGTAGTAAGAAAACTGGATGGTAATAAGAAAATCTTATGACAAATATTTGCATTTGTATCAAAATGGATCCCGAGATGGTCATGTTGTTATTCACCATCTTCCCATGCATATCTAACGTGGATGCCACATATGGGATGATTGCTGCTTCTAATCCACAATACCGCAACTTTAGACGTGTTTAGTAGAATGTTAATTAATTGGTATCAAATATATGCTACTTTCATTATTAAATGTATGTTAATTTTACTGAATTGTTATTCATCGTCGTAAAACTACTTAAATCGTACGTACATATTACCATTTTGCCATTCTACCATTTCTACTTATATAACTCTTCATGTAACTCTCCTAACACAACTCTCTCTTCATATTACTCTTATATTTACCAGAAAGAATGTCTCGGATGCCAGGAAAAGAACCAGCCGACGCCCCGGATTACTCAAATCTAGTAAATTGCCTTGTTTATTTTAATTTATTTTATAAAAAAATTTGCTAGGGCGTCCGCAGGAGACGCCCGACCGGGGAGAGGCGGTCCCGCTGACGCCGAAATGAATGGCGAGGCGTCTGCGGGAGGCGCCTCCCCCATGGGGGGAGGCGGCTCCGGCAGACGCCTCCCCGAACGTTGGGGCGTCTCTGGTAGACGCCCCGATTTTTTTTTAAATTATTTAAATTGATTATAAATTGTGATAAATTTAAAATAAATTGAATATTATGTTAATAATAAATTAAATTAGTTTAGTAAATCCTTTACTGATTATAAATTGTGATAATTACTAAATAAATCGACTATTAAGTTAATAATTAGTTTAATTATTTTAGTAAGGAATTATTGATTAAAATTTGTGATAATGGCTAAATAAATTGATTATTAAGTCAATAATTAGTTGTTTACGATTTTAGTAAAGGATTATTGATTATAAATTGTGGTAATTGCTAAATAAATTAATTATTAAGTTAATAAATACTTTAATTATTTTAGTAAATTCATTAACAAAATTTTATTTTTGAAATTGAATTAATTGTCATCGGGTTACCGTGGAGGAAAAGGGAAATCAATTCCCTTACGCACGGTACGTAGTATAGAAGATGAGTCAGGTCCTCGTCATCCACGTAGACGGGATATTTCTGCTTCAGTTAGAAGAGAGAGATCTTTTACGTCGTCGTCAGACACCTGTGTATTCTTTCGACAACGAGAATGATTTAGATGAGTTGAGGAGTCACAACGAGAGTGACAATGGGGCCCAGTATGACATATAGCCACAGGAGGAGGCGATACATCAGTACGGTCGAGGACGGGGGCGACATTGTAGTCGTTCGGCTGAGTGGGTCATTAGGAAGGGTCGAGGTGGCCGATTTGTGACCGGTGATTCGAGTTCGTGCACTGCAGACGCCCGAGCTGAGAAAAAGAAGAGGGGTGAGGACGAGTCTTGGATCATGACGGATATGATGCCCGATGGTCCTCTAGATGACAGCGTCATTCCGAGTTTCATAGGTCACATCTCCAGACGCATCTTGGATGGCAAGGATCGGAAGGTGTTGAAGTGTCATAATCGGCACAGGGCGTGTACGACATTGCAGGCTTGGCATTCAGTGATGACTGATGATATGACGGCGACATTTAATGACAATGGATTGGGTCACTTGTCGTACAACATGTTTTCCTGCATTGACATGTCGTTCATTTCGGCTTTCGTGGAGCAGTGGCAGCCTGACACCAACACTTTCCACTTGCTGTTCGGAGAGATGACGATCATGTTGCATGACGTCTTTCAGATTCTGCACATTCCTGTTGAGGATCTTATGGTCAGTGCGCAAGCGCCGACGTCTGAGCTGAAGTTATTTGTATCAGTGTTGCTGGGTGTCAGCCTCAGGATCTTGGGTGGGATAGCTCATTTTGGAGTGGCGGTGGTGTTAGTATCGATGATGTGGACGAGTGTTGCAGACGGGGGCGACCACCACGGACTGAGGATACGCAGATGACTGCTTACCTCTTCTTACTGCTAGGCTGCTTCTTGTTTGTCGACAAGAGCGGTTCCAGAGTCAGACCACGCGACCTATTGGAGGCGAGGGAGCCAGATACCATTGGTCAGTACTAATAGGGTCGGCGACGTTGGCATATCTGTATCGTCAACTGGGTATATCAAGTTGTGCTGATTGTTCTGGGATTACTGGTTGTCTTACACTGTTGCAGGCTTGGATCTATGAGTATTTTCCTGTTTTCCGCCCGCATCGGGAACGGAAGATTATTGAGCGTGGTCATCCTCGTTCGCGTATGTGGGTTGTCCGGGCCGAGGATAAGAGCGAGGGTCGACTTCTTTCTATTCGTAGACGGCTAGATCAGATGACTGCATCGCAGGTATATAATGTATATATCATTCATGTTTATTTAAATTTCAACTTTATTATTATTAACGTATAAACGTTTAGGTGGAGTGGTTGTCGACTGAGGATACGAGACTTGCATGTACAGATTAGGATCGCCTCATCGAGGATTGGAACAGCCAGTTGGGCATTTCAGACCATGATTCGGATGCTGAGCTATAGTTCACTTGCTCTTACTATCGTTTTATTATATGTTGCACTATTACTACATTTGTTGGTATTTGCTTATGCTTGTCTATGTACTCTTATTATTTATTTCTTACGAACATATCTTCTACTTATTTCTTTGACTATCGTATTTTTAATATTTATTTCTCACGAACATATCTTCTACTTATTTCTTTAGATATCAAATAATACTTAAATTTAAAATCTGGTAAAAGAACAACATGATATAAGTACAAATACACGATATATTATACATTACAAATGCATTACAAATTACAATCAAAATCTACTACGTACCGGTTCTAATACGTCATCCTACTTTCATACTGATCCTCTCATCCAACAACACTCTCATCTCGCATTTGATACCACAAGGTCGCTATAGGAGGTACTGGGAAATCATCAGCTAATTCCAAACAAATAAAATGTTTGTAACTCCCTAAATGAGCAATGACCAACTCTTTGACAGACCTCGTCATGACAGACAGACACTCCCAAGGTAGCACAGTAAGACACAGGAACAACGAACCATTCGTTCTCATTGAGAAATACATGACCGCACACTTGTAAAAATTAGCAATCGGGAACAATTCGGCCCAAACCTCCATATAATGATCCTCGTCACAAGCTCCCCCACCCCAATCAATTTGTTGACGAGCCTGTACCACATTGCCGAAATAGACGCTCTCATAAATAGGATGTGCACCTATCTCATTAGAAATCGCACGACGGGCGTACGACCAGTTGTCTTGACCACCATGGAAGACATCGGCAACACATCAAAATCCATAATTGTCATCAGCACGTACGTCATTCCACCTCTCCAGAAATGGTAAAATGATTTCTGACAGTCTATCAACATATGGGAAGTTACCCACGTCAGTCCGTCCGGACGGTGTAAGATAGAGAAATAACAATTCATTAAAACAATAAAATTAGGAGATAATCTATTCAACCCTATCTAGATTAGTGATATATATTAAATAACAAAAAATATATCGTCATACCAGATCTTGTGCCCGTGTTCACGGACGATCGAGACGAATCGGAAGACTGACCACAACCCCTGCTCCCACTACTGGCAGACAGACCACAACCTCGCTCAACATACTCGAAGGCACTCGGGTCCCGACGTGTCAACTTTCCCCTAGGTCGAACTCGTACCTTAGTATTTTCTGCGGGTTCTCCATAGTTCGACTGATCGGGTTGTAACTGTTCGTATAAAATACGAGAGGCACTACGCATTACTGCAGGGTCGCTCTCCGAAATCTCATCAACGAGCTTCCGAAAATGCTCGACGTCTTGTGCTGACTTATCCACAAACTCTGACATCTGGACTTCTTCTCCAATGACAAGTGTTTTCCAAAATGGATGAATCTCCTCTAAATAAATTCCATCACCTGACGCAAAACACTCATACATGGTACAGGCACAAGAAATCTCATGTGATGTCAGAAAAGCACACCCGCAACGATATTCAACTTCATTACTTAAGTCATGCATTCTCTTCAACTCCTGAGTCAATAACGACAAACAACAATGTGAAACTCGGCCATTTATATGCTGAAACAAAGGACCTATGTAGTTTGCCAAAGTTCGACGTCTCAAATCTTCAATAAAGTTCTGAATATTTGTCAGCTGCATTTCAAAAGCCGAGTTCACGCAGTCGAAAAGAGTGTCGAGAGCGGCAGTCGATGTAGTGATCCACTCTTTCAGAGCCGAATGTGCACTTTTCACCCTGCAGTTCGTAGTGTTGCCAAAATGGAGAACTTTATTCGTCCAATTCAACACAAACTTTTCGTTATGCACCAACCACGTGTCTTCCACATACTATGTCAGCATTGGCCAGGACTTGTAATAATCTTTCAGATTACGGACTGCTCTATCATAATACGTTTGTGAATCAGAACGCATGCTCTATCATAATACTCTCTGAAGTTATAAATGTTTCTTTGATTGAGATTATCCTCAGGGAATTTCTCATTTACCGCCAACAAAATGTTACGTGGTCTTACTTGTGCCTCTATCATATCATGAACAGTTTGCTTAGCCCAAGCACTAAGTCCGCTGACCTGTCGGTGACCCTCTGAATAAACTGCAAGTGCGTGGTTGTGCTACCCATAGGTGTTACTAGAAACAACGACTCATCCATCACAATCCCGTCGCTCGACCACTTTTACCAAAAACACGACAACCGCAACCTTTTCTTTTTTTGTTATTTCGCAGTGCAATACTCGTATCACGAGAACTCATTTCATGTCTGTGATCACATCTCAGGTAACAATCCATCCGGTTATCTACTTTTGGTTACCAAAACAAATTCGGCTCCTATTGCAACTTGTTTCGCCTATTTACAAGCTTCCTCGATTGTTGTAAATATTTGTTTACTATAAAAAAAACACTGTAATCTACTCCATCACCACCAAAATCTTGCAACGGAACCTGAAAAAAATTAATTTAACAGAAAATTAAAAAAATTAAAAAAAAAGGCGTCTGCCCAACACGCCTCCACCTATGTGGAGGTGTCTTAGCGAGACGCCCGAGTCGGGAAAAAAAATCCACCTCTGTTACCTCGCCGGATCCAGGTGTTTCGCCATACATTTTCGTGGTGTTAGTACTAGGAATGTGAGTAAAATTGAGTCAAAAATCTTGTTTAAAGACACGGGACGAAATGTGTATTAATTGATTTGTTAATGACAAAAATGTAATTTTTGGGACGATTTAAGTAGTTTAAAAATCATGTTTTATGAAAGTTAGTAAAATGTATGAATGTCTGACATATCTATGCTTCTTGATCCAAAACAAGTCAGTTGAAGAATTTCAAGGGTAGTGTTGTCATTTTATCCTTAAGAATCATATGCAAGAATCCACATATTCAAACATGTTTAGCTTCTTATAAGAATCAGGATTCTAGTTATTTTAGTAAGAATCATATTCTCACAAGAATCATCACTCTCAGAATCTAATCCAAACTAAGCCTAAATGTTTGTCACTCGTCAACTAACTTGATATCCGTCTCTAGCGGTACGAACAATGCACGTGTGGTTTCGCATTACATTTGGTTTAGGACTGACATCCATCACGGTATTTGTTCAGGGCTATGTCCGGATCTAACCTCATCCAAACAAATACGGACCAATGTATGTGCGCTATGTCTATTAAGATCTGGAAAGTAATTTTCAAAATCAAAATAGAATCTAGTGAAAAATAATTTCCCATTCTGCCTTCGATCTAACGACTTCCTCTTGCATTGTTTCTTTCTTCCTCTTTGTGGTAGTGGTAGTGCTTGCAGCTGGTGCGTTACCCATACCGATGCTGAATTGGTTGTTGGTTGTAGTAAAATTAGGAGCACTTGCAGCAGGTTGGGTATCATATGACAATTGAATTGGCACAAAATCTACAAACCAGTCATCACCACCTTCATTGTTCATCATGCCCTGGCTACAAATTAAAGTGAATATACAAAACATACAAATCACATTACACCGCTTTATTACTGAATCAGGCAGTTGAAGTTGCAAATCAACAATAGGGATGATTGCAAAACTAGCCAAATAAATTCAACTTGTCCAGCTCAAGTTACAAGCACAAAACATTAGCAATTGGAGTGTCACAACCAACTACAACCCACTGGACTCTTTACCAAATAACACATGACACACTACAATCGCCTATTGCTGGCAATCTCGTCTCCAATACGATTACGGAGGTCTCCCATGAAATCATCCTCAAGCCCGACATATATTTGTTCCGGGGGTTCATTATCGACAACCCCATTGGGGTTGTCAAGTTTAGTTCCTCTTCTACTTCTGTTGGCATGATTTCATGGCCAGGATTGTCGATTATGAAGTTGTGCAATGTCATCGCGGCAAAGACAAACTTGGGTCGGTTCTTTAGTGGTCCATTAAATTCAACAAACACCACCGTTTCTTGAGAACCCCAAATGCTCTTTCAATGACATTCTCACATTCCCAAGGTATGAATGCATACTGTTAAACAACTCGTCCCTTCCTTGGGTTGGAACCGTTTGGGATTCGGGAATATGATATCGAGTGTTCCCATATGGTGCCGAAAAACCTTTTTGGTTTGAATATTCGGCGTTGACAATATAGTATTTATCTGAAACACCGTATGTAATACGTAAGAGATATTAAATGGTTAGTTAATAATTTAAGTCGTACAATTGAAATCTCTACTTGCCGTTTGGAGGCATTAAAAAGTTTAATCTAAGATCGTAAATGACATGAGTAAGGTTCGGATTGTCATGTGCACAACCCTCTCATCCAGCTGATAAGAACGTGAAGTGTATTTTGAAATCGCAAACCCCTTGTACATTCTATTGTTCTATTCCCACCCTGAGCACTCCAGTAGACAACCTGTTTCTCGGCAAGAACCACAATTGGCGTGGGTTACGTATTGGGAAAATGATAAACGACCGCTCTTGAGGACGTGGCTGAGTTGGCACGCACCATGTCAGTAGAGAAAATATATTCTTTTTTATTTTATTCCTCTATTCTTTGGTTGTCCGTACAAATGTCCTGAACAATCACTTCATCCCTCATTGATGCGTCTCAAATCACTTCATTCCTCATTTTGGCGCTCCCACACAACAGATGACTTTTCATCTTTATCTCAATATGTGTCTTCCTTTCTCTTCTGTGATCCTTTCTCTGTACTCCAATGGAAATAGTTAATGTGTCTTTCCCAAGTAGAGCAGCCGACAAACGTTCCTAAGGAGGAGATGTTTTTTCTTTCTTTCGAAGAAGCCAAAACATTTTACGTGGCCTATGCCGATTCTTGTGGTTTTGGTGTTAAGATAAGACAATCTCATTACGATCGTGGTGTTGTTATACGGGTCACAGTGACTTGCTCCAGGGAGGGCACGTAACCTAGGGAAATTGAAGGGACGGATGATCCAACAAACCAAGGGCAAGGGAAATTGAAGCCTAGGTTATCCAGTAGAGTCCAATGCACTGCTCGGTATGAAATGTAATGGATGTATAGTTAATGTATGATTGTTACTTTGAAATATAGATTTTGTACACATGAAGTACTGAGCTCCGATACAAGATTGATTATAATTTTTTTCGATGAAATTATTACTTTCGTAGATGACATTCTAGAATATGAATATGATTACAAACAGATGATGAATGTTAATATTGAAATATGATATAATGATATTTGTAAAATGGTTTGTCGAGTTTGTGGTTTTCGAGAAGAAGAGTTTGATCTGACGTTAACCTACAAGTTACTACTTTATGAAAAATATACTTACGCTGATGTGTTTGATGATCAGAGCACAACAACAATGTTATTTTTATTTAACATCGTGAATACATTTGTATTATTTGTTCAGAAACAACTCAAGCATTATACTACTGAGGATTATCAAGCAATGACACAACTGTGTACTAAAGTCAGTTGACTGAGGATTATCAAGCAATGACACAACTGTGTACTAAAGTCAGTTGACTGAGGATTATCAAGCAATGACACATACATGTAGCAAATTACGAAGCAGGTCCATCAACGGCAGTTCCTCAGTCTTTTTTTGAACCATATCAGCACACACCAATGGATATTAATAATTATGAATGAGATGTATTTCAATTATAATCTCAAAGAAGACATGTCGAAGATGCAGATAGTGATGAGACAGACGTTGGTGAGACAGATGGTCAGATGAATGGTGAGGAGAAAGACATTGATGATGTAGATTTAACACCACTTCCAGAGCTGCAGAACATGTTTTATCATATAGCAGACACAGTGAATCGAGAACATGATAACAACATACATGAAGGCGTCATTATTGATGAATTGCCATCATTACTAGTACTCCCAGATTTGAGACACTTGTTGGGCATAGATCCTGACGAAAACTAGATCGAAGATTTGGTCATTGGAAATGCTGATTAACGTATTGTTGCATACAATGAATATGATAACTTAGAAGATGAACGTAATTATTGGTTGCATATAACTTTTGCCACAAAAGAAGATTTATTGCAACAATTGAAAGAATGACATTTGTAAAAAAATATCCAATTCAAAGTATTAACGTCTCCGCCAAAAGTATTTACAGCTTGTTGTTTGAAGAAAAAATGTTAATGGATGAAACATGTCTCTTAACGTCAAAGCAAAAAATGTTTTCAAGTGAAGATGTACAAGTTTTAAACACAACTGTAGTAATAAGAACCTTTTGCAAGACAATGTGCAATGTGATATAAGTTTAATTTCGAACATGATTCTTACTACCATTCGAACAAACATCGTTGTTAAAGAATAAAAATGGTGCAGTTGCCTTTTTCAATAACTATAGTTTGCGAAATGAATTTTGCTACTGTATATTCTTCTTATTTTCTTTTTTTACACTATTATTTCAAAAAAAATTCCAGATAATAATTCTCAAAACACAAACATGAATTGGCTGTTTGACATATACGACTGAAATTTTGCCAAACCGCAAACACCTCCAAATCTCAACCGATATCATTTCTCATTATCTCATCCCTAACCCAAACCAATGGGATTTTCCGTCGCCGGAAACCCCACCGGAGGCCGGATGTCTTGGTAAGGCCATTGAAGTGACTTCCAACTTAGGTTTCATCTTAAACTTTGAGGGGGAACTGAACTACTGATGTTGAGATAGATGATTAGCATGTGTTGATAGGTTGCCTGTCACTGCGGTAACAGCCTTTCCTAGCTGTTGGAACCAACTTTGGTTGACAGCACTGACTAATTCCCAATTGACCTGAAATTGTTGGTACGACTAGTTCCCTTGCTAATTTAGACAACCAGGGAAATTCCATTTTTGAGGCTGCAATAAGATAACATCCGATGTGGGGGTATAGTGTGACCAACTGATAATGAAGTTTTGGATAACACATTTGTGTGTTTGTTTTGATTTCAGCATACCAAATGTATCTTTATGTTAGTATCTAGCATTTGTAGCTACACATTTGTAGCTCCATTTATAAGACAATTCAGTTTTTTCTTATAACTTGGTAAGATCCTAGGTCACTCTGCTCATCACGGTTTCGAGTTGGATGCCAACATTTGAATAGCTAGTAACATATACAATCATGCCTAGTCATTGAAATGAAATGGCTACTTGAAAACTCTACAGGGATTAATATATAGCATAACAGTATGGAATGAGGATACATCATTTTTGTTCAAATAAAATATTTCTGACTGTAATGCAACGTGGAAGTTTTAAACTCTAGTTGACAAAATGCATGGACACATAAAATAATGGGGAAATTATAATTTCATTCGCCAGTGGTGATGAAAGTCTTATTTTCCAAGATTATGGTTTGCCCTAATAATTTCCTTTACATATCATTCGTCTGATTTTTTAACCATAGCTGATGGAGTTGCCTGTTGTCTTTTTTGCAGCCAGCAATTGGCGTTGTCTTGGGCTTCATTGGAAGTAAAATGCTACTTGATTTCTTCGGTAGGAGTTTGTAGATTTCACATGTCGTGCCCTTTTGAATTACTTGTCTCCTATAAGGCGATAATGATTTTTGAAAGATTGAGTTTGCTTATGATTAACATTTTTTGGGAATGACTCCTTTGTCTGACTGATTGACTACAGGTTACCATATATCCACCGAAGTTTCTCTCGGTGTTGTTGCAACTAGTCTTGGCACTGGATTGCTGCTGAGTCTCACAAAGAAGTCCGACCGTAGGGACTAAACATGTGATGGTTAAAGTATACGAGACAATAATAGAAGCATTTTGCCCGAGTCAGCATAGAATCAGAAAATGCTGGTTCTAGGTTGCATGCCTAAGTTTGCAAAATTTTAAGGTAGTCATCTCAAATTGCAGCGGAAGCCAGTGTCATTATTAACTTTTAGTGATCATCAGTATATTGTATCAGTTCATCTGTTCCTATCGTCTTATTGGTGATTATTTTGGTATTGCTGACTGTGAGTTTGGCAATTGTTTCCAGTCCATTGATTATAAAAAATGAAATGTATATGAAACCATTATTAAACACTGCATTATGAATAAATTTGTCAATATTTTTTTCTTCGAATAAGTACTGGGAACTAAAAATAGTTGAGATATGACTAATGCATGTAGCTAGAGTTTGAACAAATAATATCTGATGTCAGGGACCTCTTAATGTAGTACCGCGCTTTAACTTTTATGGAATACTATTTAATATATTTTATTGTGGGGGTGTTGTTTGTTTGATCTTTGGTGTGTAGATGGTTTTCCTTGATCTTTTATGTTTGTTAAAAAATGGATTTGATTATAGATTTTAGTTTTAAAATGATCGGGTTTAGAGGCATTCATTGGAATTTGGAAGTACTTTTGGGAACGACAATATTTTAAGGGGAAAATCTCCATACTCTTGAGGTTAAGGTTTTGGTTTTAATAATTGTGAAGACAATTTTAATATCTTCATTATAAAAAACCTTATACGTTATTTTATCATTTAAAATTATTTTGAATTTAATTCTATTGCTATTATTTCAATGTAAGATTTAAGTCGTATAAATTTGTCAATGCCCGTGCAATGCACGGAATTAACGCTAGCATAATATGTGTAATAAACATGAAAAATACACAATTGTTTGACACGAAGCGTCATATAATTGACGAGCTTGCTTACTTAGAAATCTTCGGCTTCTCTTTTGGAAGACAAATTAAGTGTACTGGATTGAACTTGTGGGAATTAATAGAAGTTAAGGATCGACACCTCTCGGTTCAAATTGACGTGTGATTGGTTTGTAAGAAGTGAACCGAATAATAAAATTTCAGTTTCATTACTTTTCAAGAATTTAGAGTGAAAGTGAGTAAAGTAATTGCAATTAGAAATTTATAAGGTTATTGAACTTGTAAAACTAGACTTTCAAATTTTTATTAAGGTTTTTTGTAAACCACCGGAAACATTACGTAAGTCTAGTTTCCACCTTTTTACTATTTTTCTACAAATCAATCACACATAATTAAGATGGGGAATCTTATTAATACAAATAATTTGGAATTAGTGATTTAACAATAGAGAATAATGTTGGTAGGTTAGGCGACTAAACAACTTTATCCACGACTAGGTGAATAAGTGACTGTGCAGCAAATTAGTATATTTTGAAGATTAATCTATAATTTCTTGGGGGGCAAAACTTTTAATTTTGTATCTTATATCATGTTTTGACATATGACCAAATCAGTAGCTATTTTAACATGTCCTAATAAATATCCAACAAATATGTATCATACTTTTTTTTCAAGTAATTTGAAATGACTTTAGAATTTACTTAACATGTCATTATATTATTATAATTACAAATGTGTAAAGTTATGTATTTTCCATATTGAATGAAAGCCCGCATAAATACATAATCATAGGTATGTTGCCAAATTTAATATGGGGGTAGGACTTTAAGACAAGAAGAACAGAACTTAAAAAAAGGTTAGTTTCAAAAATTCAGATTTCAAATCGAAATTGATGAGGTAGTTAGATTTCTCATATCCCGCACAAATGAAAATATTTAATCTATATTTCCCTCTACTATCTAAAATGTACCGAAATATTTTCCCACAGTTTATCATATCTCCCAACAAGAAACCAACAGAAAGTGCATGAAAGTTGTAAAAAATATGTACGTCGATCAAACTTATTTAATAATTATCTTTATTACATAAAAACTTAACTACACAAATATGCATGAAAATATTTACAAAATGTTACAAAATTATACCATAAAACTAGATAATAAAGATTAACCATAAGAATACATCTTAATCACTTCTTATTGTATTGTTAAAGTAAAATTATAAAATAAAATATTATTCAAAATTTAATTTATTGTGTTGTTTAAAAAGCATGACTACAAATATCTTATTAATTAATTTAATCTTCGTATATGTATATAATATATAATTCATAAATCACATATTTTGTGTTCAATTAAACTAAAATATGGAATGCCTATTTAAATTTTAACGTACAACGTACTTTTCACAACAAAATTATACATTTATATATACAACATTTACAAATAATATCAATTTTTCATAAATGATAGTCAATGAATTCAGTTTTGTAATTTTCCAGTGACTTGCACAAACAACGTAATCTTGATCAAAGGAAAACTAATTTCCTCTAATTTTTATTTTTCGTTGTTTTTCTTTTGACCACAGAATCCATTTTCTAGTGGTTTCTTGTGCACAAACACCCCTAAGACCCAACAAATTTACCTCTCCAATTGCATGATACCGATTTCAAACTACCTACTTTAAGTGTATTATAAGAAAATTTTGCTTTTAGTTTACATCTAATCCTGTCATTACGAGAGTAACTTTGTATTAGAATTATTCCTAACAAACACATGAGGTAGTTACATTAAAAAAACAATACACACTATCCACTTGAGAAAAGGGGCTAAGATCTAACGAATTTGCAATAATTGTAGCTAATCCAGATTCCAAGATAGCAACTTTATGGTTAATGTAAGAAATTTTTGCTTTCATTGTACCTTTAATCCTGTCAAATTGTATTTTAAATAATCCTATAAACAAAAGGTAATATGATTAGAAAATATCGGTCCGCTTTAAGATCTTCCAGACGACACTAAAGAAGTTATCCCTACAAGTTCATCTTAAGTAGTAAAGGGTATTCTTTGACAACCTGTAAGATTTTTGTGTCATCCAAATCATTCAAAAACAATGTATGTTTGTATATTCAAATGAGCAACGTCGCTAATTACGATATGTTTTTAAATATCGTAATATACAAACATACATTGTTGAAAATTTCCCCATCAATCATAAACCTTTGCTCCTGGAGGATTGACAACTTGGCTTGTAATGTTTGTGCAGGACTAATCCTTTACTAACACAAACACATATCCATAAGTTTAATAATTCAATCCTACAAATCTTTCCTTTATACAATGAACTCTCCCATGGCTGTTAAGCTAAAGTGATCTGTGGTTTGGCCTGCTTTTTTCTTTATTTTAACTTCAAATTACGTTAATGTTGCATGCTAGACTACAAAACTTTATCAGTAAGTTGTATTGCATTGACCCGTCGGTGGTCGTTGCACGAGATGCCCGTCCAAGTGCAGTAGTCCATTCCCCGTCGCCAATTAATTGTTGTTGTTGCTCTTTTGGATGGTGTGATATATGGTACGAGGTTTATAGTAAGTTATAGTGAAATTAATACTGCGTGCCTTCTTGGGAAGGTGAAAGTCATGCGTGAGGTATATATCATTGTCCACATGTTACGGTTCAGCGTAGGGGAAGAGGAGACGTGAACAATAGGTGGAGGCTTAGGGTGATGGGGTAGGAAATGGTGAGGTGATAGGTGGTGTGAGTTTTAAAGCAAAAACCCAACTCTCACTCACTCATTCACTTTTGCTCCCTCTCTCACATTTTTCTTCCTTTTCCGGCGAACCAGAGGTGGTGGAAGCGGCTTCGGCGAGTGGAGTCGAGCACGGCGTTGCGGAGGCGCAGACGTGAGGTGAGTTGGAGCGGGGGTTGTTGAAAAGAATGTGTTCTAAAAGTTTTACTTTTTACTTTTATATGTCAATTATTATGAATTGAATGTGCAAATATTATGTTCTTTGATTATGATATTCATCGTTTGGAAGTGTTAATGAAGAAATGTTTGGTCCTTAACCGCAGAGCTCTAAAAGATAATGATTTACATAAATCAAAAGTTATTCACAATCATGGTAATTAACATATAACATTAATTACCGAGATAAGATTGTCGTGTTGGTCATCGATTGTTGTAGCTCTACAAATGATTGACGACACGAGTATATAAAAGATGAAAAGATTACTTTTATCTATTGAATAGACCTAACAAGTAAAACATTATGGAATTGTGTTTCGTGTCATTAATGTTTTTACTATGTCTTGGATCCTAAGATATGAGACTTATATCTTTTCACTCAAGAAGTGCTTAATTTGATTATTGTCAAAAGCTATCAATGAGTGTAGTGATAAATGCAATAGTTGGTTGAGCATGACTTGTGCTGGAAAAGATAGCTAGTCAAATGATTATCATTGCCCCTTTTAATTAAGTGATGATATTAGTGGGCCCCTTGATAAAGCAAAATTATAATGTGCACAATGTAACTTGAGTTAAGTTACATAGTTATAATTAGCTTAAAGAGATCAAGAAATGAATATAATACAAAGATAACACATTTCTACTTTGTATATATTCTTAATATCACGAGGCAAGGGGCGGACACAAGTGGTGCACTTACATCACTAAATGGATCGTATTTTGGTTCAGGTGGAACAAAGACATCTATGCTAATTGGGTAACTATAATGTGCAACTAGACACCGCTTATAGTTTGAGATATTAAGTGTTTAATATCTCTGTCAATTTGACTTAGATCCTCCTATAGGTTACACCACAAAACTGGGAAACAAGAGTGTTCATTTTAAGTTCATATGATGTGTCGGATTTCATATGAAAATAGGACACATGTGGTGAATGAATAAAATCAATATGTCATGAGAATTGACATAATTAGAATCATAATAAATTCATATGAGGTATATATATTATGGGGTGTAATAATTTAATATTACATATGATAATATATTACATAAGATGTGAATTTGCTAAAAACCCCAAAAGATCAAATTTTGTTGGAAATAAATCCAAAATTTGACAAAGGTAAAATCGGGGTCTAACACGGTGAACCGTTCATGGTTCGGTTGACCGGGGTATCTTCGGATCGGTTAACCGAATAGGGAACGTGTAAGCGCAATTGGTTGACCGAAATTGTCTAGAGTGCCTCGATAATCGGGTCCGGTTAACCGAGTGTGCACGGTCAACCAAGAAGTAGTATTTTCGGTATACCGAAGGTGACACGGTCATCCGATGACTATGCCCCAGGAGCGATTCTGGTGGGTCAACGGCAGACCGAGTAAAAGACGTGGTTCGTCCAAATTCTTCTAGGGAATTTTTCTCATACGGATTCAGTCGATCGTCTAACTCACGGCGCACCGAACACGTGTTATAACCGAACAATTCGGTTGACCAAATAATTCTCGGTCCACCGAACAAGAACGATTATGCCTGAATTATTAAGAGATTAATTAAATCATGGGTGAATTAATTCCAAATTTAATTAAAACGTTTTTGTGGGTGCTTATGTGGAAATTAAAGTTTAATTTTTGGAGAGAATAAGCAAGAGACCATGACTAAATAATAATTGTTGATAAGGATGTTTTGGGAGACTATAAAAGGACCCATACTCCTACTTGTTTAATACTAATGCAAAAATCTTTCTCTCATTATTCTCTCCCTAATCACCACGAAAATCTCTTAGTAAATTTAAGTTTTAGAGATAAGAATCTCAGGATTTTAAAGAGGGGTTATTAGCTAGATTCTAAACCTTGTTAGAGATTGATTGGCTAGCTCCTTTCTCTCTAATTTTGTTTAGAGTTTGGTGAACACTCGGAGGCAAATCCATTGACGATTCAACGGGCAACGCGACTCCGGATCTTCAAAAAGGTTTTAGAGAACCTTTAGGTATGATTCTACCTTTGTGATTTATTTTAATAAATGTAGGGTTGCATGTAATTAGAATACACAAAGTAATGTACATAGAAATTGTTGAAAATATGAAAATCAATCTTGTATGTTGTATTAAATTTTTTAAAATATATACATACATAGGGACATGAAAAACTACAGTTGTTGTCGGACATTGATGTTGGGCGGAACTCTGGTGTGCTCCGTCTTCCTTTGGAGGTATGTCGATTCTTAGTTTGATTTTGTTGCACACCCATGTCGTGGTGGTGTTGTGGTCGGTCGCGGGAGGTCGGAGACCTCACCGACGATAAGAAACAACGTAAAATCCTTGGCAGGTGCAGGGCTGTTGTCGACCAACGGTCGACCGGTGCCCTCGGGCGGTCGACAAGTTTTACTGTTTTGCCCGACTTTAACCAACACCGGTCGAACGATGTCATGTTGCGGTTGACCGGTTGCATGTGTGCTAGTGGGTTGGAGGCTTTCCTGTTGGTTTTCGGTCGACCGTTCCTAGTTTTTGGTTCGACTGGAACTTAAGTGAACTTGATGATAATGCATGTTGTGCGACCGATTTTTTTATATTGTTCGACCGTTATATGACATAGTTGACCCTCGTAGTTTTCGGTCGACCGAATAGACCTGTGTGATTTTGAGCAAACTCCGGATTTTGACCTCATATTCGATCGACCGGTTTTAGATTGTTGTTCGACAGTTTGGACTTAAGTGATGCGTATAAACTTTTTGGTTGACCGTTGCAGACTTTCGGTCGACCGAAACTATTGGGAATGATCGACCAGTTAGGCTTTTTCGGTCTATCGTTTGTGCTCAGAATTGAACTCCTGGTCTTGTGTGGTGTCAACTTTGTCCACGGAAACTCGTGTCCTCGCTTAGAGCGTGAGCCAGGAGGTGACAGAGATACGTGCTCGTGCCTGCCGAGGAACCGCCGTGTGGAATAGTGTGGACACTTGGGTCATGCCACCTCTGTTGATGGACAATGGTGTGACGTGATGTTGCTTGACTCTCTATAGAGTATGAGACCAGAGGGATCACGGATCCCAATGCATGTTGATGCATGACTCGTCGATCATGATGACCCTGCATACTTTGGTCTCGACCCGTCCGATGTTGTGTCAGACGTATGTTGTACCACCGAGGTTAGGTCGACGATACCGCCGAGGTTTTTACGGGTGATGATGGTGCTGATGATGTTTCGGCTTGTGGTTGTGTCGTCCGATGTTGTGCCAGACGTATGTTGTACCGCCGATGTTGTGTCAGGGATGCCTCCGATGTTGTTCCGGGGATGATTCCTCGATTGGGCACCTATCGAGGAATGTTTGGACCGACCGGGCTATGACTCCGTTGGGGTGATGTAGACTATGGGGTTACTTTGCGCGCAGGTGCGGACACTCCTCACCAATCCCTTTGGCTTGAGTAGTCGCGTGTTGGGGTGCATGGCGAACTGTCCGCAAGACCGTATGTGTCTACGGTAATTTTCCGAGGGAGACTCGTTGTTGTTGCTGGACTGATGTCCTTGTTGACCCTTTGAGGGTACGTATTTGTTGTTGTTGTTGGACTGAGGTCCTGTTTTACCCTTTGAAGGGGATTCGTTGCATTGCAAATGTTGATATGACATGCTACTAGTATGATAAGTTCATTTACCCTACTGTTGCATTCATATAGACGAGCTTGGCATACGGGGTTTCCTAATGGGAAACTCACGTATGGTTGTTTAATTCATGTTTCAGGACCGAGTAGGTTCTGTCGGGTGGTGACAGCGGACACACGCATTTTGGGGCAAGAATCATCTTCGTGTAGGATTTCTAGTTTAATTGCACATATATATTTTCGAAATTTTTATGTACAATAAGGATCAATTACAATTTTCTAAGATTTATTTCATGCATGCATCAATTTGTTTCAATAACTAGTTTTAAAACTTTATTAAAACAAATATGGGCTCCGAATTTCATATCTAGAAGTTCTCTAAAACTTCTTGATGATCCGGAGACGTTGAGGATGCTTGTCGCTGTGCCGGATGCCTCCGAGTATTCACCAAACTCTAAACAAGATCAGAGAGAGAAGAGCTAGCGTCTCAATCTCCAATAGGGTTTAGAATCTAATTACTAACCCCTCTTTAGTTCCCTTGAGAAGAAGATCTCTGAAAACTAAAACTAAACTCAAGAATTAAGGTGAAATTCGTGGAGAATTATGGAAAGAGAAGTTTGCATAAGAAGATAATGAATTAATTAATGAGGTAATGAGATAAACTTGTATTTATAAGTTCTCTCCAAATTACTTATTCATGTGCAACCTCTTGCCCATGATTTCATGCAAACTTCCATCTAACCATTCATTATTTGTTAACAAATAATCTTAGCCACGAATTAAATCAATTATGGACCAATTCCATGCATGATTTAATTAATTCTTAAATTAATTCTGCATAAAACTGTTAGGTCGGTCGATCGTTTCGGAGGTCCGGTCGACCGTTTAGACCTGGTTTCGGTCGACCGTCCTACATTCGGTCAACCGTTCGCAACAGTTGAATATTTCATCGCAATGTTCGGTCGACCGTTCCGAATAGACGAAAATTCCCTGTTATCGGTCGAGACGTGTCCGGTCGACCGTGCACCGATCGGTCGACCGTTTGTGCATTGTTCTGCAGACTTGTCAAATTTCGGTTTAACCCCTACAAAATTTGACATTTCGGGGTTAGTAGTAAATTCACAACTTATGTAACATATTATCCTATGTAATGATAAATCATTACACCCCATAATATTTACATCACATATGAATTTAATTAAGATTCTAATTATGTTATTAATCACAACATAATCTTGATTTTGCTTGTTCACCCTATGTGTCATATTTTCTACATGAAACCCGACACATCTCATGAACTCAAAATTCTCATTTCTTGTTTCCCAGTTTTGTGGTGTGACATATGGGAGGATCTAAACTAAGTTGGCAGTGATATTAAGAGCTTAATATCACAAGCTATAAGTGGTATCTAGCTACACATTATAACTCCCAATTAGTTAGATGTCTTAATTCCACTCGAACCAAAACCCGATCCATTTAGTGATGGAGTACACCACTTGTGTCCGTCCCTTGCCACATGATATTAAGAATACACACAAAGTAGTATTGTGTCATCTTTATATTTGTATTCATTTTTTGATCTTTTTAAGCTAGTTATAAATATGTGACTTAACTCAAATCACAATGTGCACATTATAACTTTGCTTAATCAAGGGGCCCAGTAATATCATCACTCAATTAAGAGGGACAATGATAATCTTTTGACTAACTATCTTCTCCAACAAAAGTTTCTCCAACAAAAGTCATACTTAACCAACCAATGTCTTTACACTACACTTATCGATAGCTCAAGATACTAGTCTAATTAAGCAATTCTTAAGTGATCGGATATAAGTCTCATATCAAAGAACCAATGACACAGTAAAACATTAATGACAAAGAAAACACAATTATATAATATTTTACTTTTTAGGTCTATTCAGTATACAAAAGTAATATTTTCCTCTTTCGTGTACCCGTTTGTCACTCACTTGTAGAGCTACAATGATCTATGACCAACACGACAATCTTAACTCGGTAATTAATGTCCCATGTTTATTACCATGATTGTGAATATCTTTTTTTTATGTAAACAATTATCTTTTAGAGCTCTACTGTTAAGGACCAATCGCCTCTTCCTTAACACTTCTAAAAGACGAATAACATAAACAAGGAACAAAATGATTTCTCATTCAATTCATAATAATTGACATTTAAAAGTAAAACGTTTAGAACACATTCCCTTCACTTCGGACTCTTCGAGGTCGTCGTGATTACCTGTATTCATTTATTTGTATTGATGTAATCATGTCTTTTGACAAACTCTGTTGTATTTGGTGCACCGACTAGTTATATTTATGAGTAATATTCTCGCTTGGTTGTTGTTATCTTGAGATCTCCTTATTGTTTAAATTTTCAAATTTTCACCACAATTATGAATCCATCATATTTGTGTTTAGTTTATATATGAATTTTATAGAGTACCCCTCTTTTAAGGCCCAAGCTAAATAAAGAAAGTTCATGTTTGTAGTTTTTCCAAACCCAACCATAATCCAACTTCACTGTCAATATATACCATACAAACTGAATCGTACTCAAATTCCAACATAATCCGACATATGTTACTATCTGAACTTTCACGTAAACATAGGCTTAAGAGTGTACTAAGAATACAACAAAAAAATTGCAAAACAAGGCGAGTGTGGGTTTAAATAGTGGATTTTTAAAGTTTAGGGACAATATATTACAAAACAAAAGTTCAAATAGGATAATCGTCAACATTGAAAATTTATGGGTGCAAAGTGACATCAAAACATAATTCAGATGACAAATTGTAATTAACCCTAAAATAATACATTGTATAGACCGTATATGGCCGATCAATATTTCAACTTAGATCAGGCCCATTTACATTTCTAAATTCCAACAACACATAGGCATTCAAGTTATGATCGAGAACGTATAGCCCGCTCCTCCCACCTGCATGATTCCATGATTCCATCGCGTCTAATATTTTACATTTGTAAATTTCAACAAGAGGGGCATGCACGTTATTGAAAACAAATAGCCCACTTGCTGCCCTGCACGATTCCATCGTTCCATCGGGTCTAATATTAGATGCAATATATGCAGAATTCCCCACTCCGCTATTGACAAAGACATGTATACTTTTATACAAATTGATATAATGAATAACGCATTAAACAACCCGAGTTTGTGGTTTACCTTGTTATCGGAAGACGTTGAAAACACAGACAGACACATGTAAATTGACAAGCACACAGATAAAAGAAACACATATTTATAGATGGATATCCGTAAAGTAGGTGGATAAAATAGATGCATATATAAATTGAGATAATTAAGTACAAGATAGGATGATTCGTTTCCTTCACTTTTATTTTTTTTTAAAAATACTATGATTTTCACTCCTAAATTTCAAATAGTACTTGTTTAAAAATAAAAATTAGACATTTCTACGAAGATCGAGAGTATGGTCAAAATATTAGCTAGAAGCCAAGGTAGTAACCAACGTAAACATTGGCATGTGACATGTTGTTAAACCAATTCTTCCCGATTCAATTGCCCTAATGGGTTAAAAAAAGAAGTCAACTGAACAACTTTGCATCATCCAACGAACCTCACATTTTATATACATATTTAATGAATTGATTTTCTGAAATGAAATTAAGAGGAGAGAGAGAGAGAGAGAGAGAGAGAGAGAAAGTTGCAGAGGGAAAGAGCTCGGTGAGCGTGGTCTTTATGGACAACGACAGAGCAACAAAATTTAAGGTCGCCCTTGGTATCCTAGGACCTATTCTTGTGGGTCTCGTACCTGCTTCCGGGACGTTTTGCTTGCAGAAAGAAAATGGCGTCTGCTACGGACTGGTGGCGTTGACGCTAGTTTCTTTCGTCTTGTTTGTGGTCGTTCTGGTTTGCTACTTCTGTGACCGAAGACAGCAAGACCATCCCGTGAGGTACGTACCTATGTATGCATACACAATTACACGGACGATTGATTTGTGTGATTTTTTAAATAATGGATGATTGTCTCTAGCGTGTTTTTGGACGGTAATTGATCTAAATGTACAAAATTTTATCTAATTAAGTTCCAAGAATTCAACGTTTTTATTTAGAAACAAGCATTATCCTTCCACTAGTAACCAAAATGTACATCTACTTGCCTCTGAGCTCTGGCAGAACTAACGATCTGCATATATGAGCATCGAAATATATGTCTAACCATCAGTACATAATTGATCGATTCAGATCAGAGGAGGAGCCATCAAACACAATGGCGGATACACTACTGAACAACCGTGTGCCACAGCAGTCACCGTCCACAACGTCAGCAAATACTATGGTGAAAAAGTCTTTTTCGTTAGTTGTTTTGTGAGAGAAAAAAAATGTTCTATTGAAATTTTCATTTTAGAAATCTCCACTAACGAATAAAAAAAGTGACGAAAATTGTAAAATTCTACCATATTGGTCCATAATAGCTTGAACCTATGGATATTAGCCAATTAAACCTATTTATGATCCATAATCTATGACAGAATAATGGTTCGATATAGAATTCGGTCCATCTTTCCCAACACCCACTCCTTCTAGATCCTCTAGGATATCGGGAGATAATTTGAGAGGTTAATTCACCAAGACAATCATCCATTCCAGATAGATGTCTCATGTCTAACAAGTGACGAAGTTGTACTTTTATTAAGAGTTATGGGAATAAATACGCAATGAACTCAATGTGATTGCAAAAGTATGTCTTGAATTGCTGCACCTTATCATTATTCATCCAAGTGGCAAAACAATTATCGAAAATGTTCACGTGGTGCAGTAGTGCAGTATGCAAGTTTATTTAACCTGAAAATCCAAAGTTAACACCAAAAATATATTAAAAAGTCATCTTCACATTGAAATTAATGCTTCAGATTAATTGAATTTGACCCCTTATATTCTGCTCCAATTGGGGAGAATTTGGATCCCTCGTACCATGATCATTTGGTATGAGGCTTTCTTTCCCTAGCTATTTCACCGTATATTTATCAATAAAATATTGTTGTCTTCTTGTTTGTTGTTGATTTGGGCCGTGATTTGTATTGCTTTCTTTTACAAATGTTGAGATTACAGGTAACGTGTAACGTGTGACGTCCCCGAAAATAACGGAAAATTTAAACAACATAAAAGACCGTCAACGGTCAACAAGGGGCACGTCACGAATCAACAAGATGAAATATATATATATATATATATATAAGATATAGATCCACGTGGAAGTCAAAATACATATGAGTCAACTGTGATTACAACAAAGTAGATATAAACATGTAATCACTACCTCAACTAAAGAAAACAAGAGAAGACAGGATCAGATCCCGGGGGTACCCTCCTCGGTCACCACCTCGACTCTAATGTTGTTCGCTACCTGAAATGCAAACAAACAAACATGCTTGAGTTTCCTACTGGAACCCCGTATGCCAAACCTCCTAAAATACAAAATGGAATTAAAGACAATGCAATGCAATGCACATGGTCATCCGCCTCGGGTCCACAATAATACCCCTCTCCACCTCCGCGGTACTGAACCACTCCTGCCACCACGAGGGTCAAGTCAGTCCACCGCTGCCTCACAAGGGTCAGTCGGCACCACTGCTCCCCAAGAGCCGCAGAAAGGAACCCTGACACAACGCCGCCACCCCAGGAGCGAGTCAGCCCGCCGAATGCACAACTCGGGCCAGACGATAGTCGCTGCTCCCCCAAGAGCCGCCAGACGCGCAACCTGCCGGAACATCCTCGGCCTACCAACAAACCCCAGCAAACAGCCCATGGTTTACGACACTCATCTCTCACACCCCGCTCGATATGAGAGGCCTACAATAATACGCCCTCGTCAAAGGTGAAATCCGTCGCTCCCAAGGCCGGTGATCGACCGTCGCCTCAGAGCCGGTAGTCGACCTATACTCGACGGCTCGCGTGTGGATAAATCCACCAACCTGCGGCAGATCGGTCGACCGCTACAAGCACACCGGTCGACCGGTCTTTCGCACAGTACTCGGTACTGTACAAACAATACAATCGGTCGAACCACGCCAACCGAATTACCAACCAATCGGTCGGACAAAAGTCATCTAGCGGTCGACCGTTTGGATGGTCTACGCTATACAATATTTATGATATATATATCCGATCGGTCGAACCAAGGGTCCGTTCAACCGATAACAGGGATTTCCGCATTTTGCCCAAGTGATATTCGGTCGACCGGAACTGATATACAGTTCGACCGAAACATCACAAGCACTCTACTGCTTAATTAAAATGCTCAGTCGGTCGACCGTGAGTTAAAGAGCGGTCGACCGTTTAATGGTCAAAGCTCCCAACCGACTTAGCATTGAATAGATCGGTCGAACTAAGTTAAGGATGTTCGACCGTTTAATAAGTCAAAATCCCCAACCGACCCATTCTCATTGTTATTCGGTCGACTGGCGAAGTGGATCCGTTCGACCGATAACAACATTAACCCTTTTTCCCGCAAAAATATAGCATAACGGTCGACCGTCCTTGGACATCGTTCGACCGTTTGTGGGTGAAAATCAATATAATAATAGAATCGGTCGACTGCCCACAGGCACCGGTCGACCAATTGTCGTCTTCAACCTCTGAATTGGTTGAAATCCGACGGGGAATTCGACACCAACGTCGATCCCCAACACCCACAAAGCTTATGTGAGTTATAATGAAGACTTAGCATACCTTTTTGAAGTTTGTGGACGCCTCCCAAGCTTTGGCAAACCCAACCCAACACTTCTCCTTCTCCTTCTCTCCTTCTTCTTCAGTCCGATGATTGCGTCTCACACTCTCTGGAATTCGACAAGGAAGAAGAAAACATTTTCAATTTCTCCCTACACCTCTATTTATAGTAAAATCCAAACTTATCTTCAACTCCACCTCACTCTTTACTGTTCACAACTTAATTAAGGTTAATTAGGTTTAGTTTAAGTTAATTAGGAAGTTGAGATTAAGGTTATTACAATCTACCCTCCTTTAAGAAATTTCGTCCGCGAAATCCGAAACAACTGACTTACCGGAACAACTCTGGATACTGCCTCCTAACATCCTCCTCGATCTCCAAGGTAGCCTCTCTGATACTATGATGCTGCCACCTGACCTTAACCATCGGAATCGCCCTCCTCCTGAGCTGATGTACCATCTGATCCACAATCTCAACTGGTCTCTCATCTAACGACAAATCCTGCTGGATCTCTGGTACTGCTATCTCTATAATATGAGCTGGATCGGCCACATACTTCCTCAGCATAGATACATGGAGGACGTTGTGAAATCCTGCGAACTGTGGCGGTAAAGCAATCCTATAAGCCACCTTACCGACTCGATCCAATATCTCGAAAGGTCCGACATACCTCGGACTCAGCTTCCCCTTCTTCCCGAATCTCATCACCCCTCTAGAAGGCGAGATCTTCAGGAAGACATGATCTCCTGCATCAAAAGTCAGCTCACGCCTCCGCGTATCAGCATAACTCTTCTGCCTGCTCTGTGTCGTAGCTAGTCGTCTCCTGATCACGTCGACCTTCTCTGAATATAACTGTATAATGTCAGGTCCAACTAGCTGTCTCTCGCCCACATCACTCCAGCATACCGGCGATCTACACGGCCTCCCGTATAATGCCTCATATGGTGCCATCCCAATACTCGAGTGGTAGTTGTTGTTGTAGGCGAACTCTATCAGCGGCAAGTGCTCATCCCAATGCCCTGCCCAGTCGAGTGTGCACGCTCTCAGCATGTCCTCCAATGTCTGTATCGTCCGCTCTGACTGGCCATCTGTCTGTGGGTGGAAAGTTGTGCTAAACTTCAGATGTGTCCCCAGTGCTCTGTGTAGACTCTCCCAAAATTGCAAAGTGAATCTGGGATCTCTATCTGAAATGATACTGACTGGTACACCATGAAGTCTGATAATCTCCTCAATATATAACTTAGCTAGACCATCCAGAGCAAGAGTGGTCTTAATAGCTAAGAAATGCGCCGACTTGGTCAGTCGATCGACTATAACCCAAATCGCATCGTGGAATCTCCGCGTCTTCGGTAACCCCGTAACGAAATCCATCGTCACGTACTCCCACTTCCACTCGGGAAACTCAATCCTCTACATCTGCCCTGCTGGTCTCTGGTGCTCAATCTTCACGTGCTGACAGACTAAGCACCTCGACACAAAGTCTGCAACGTCCTTCTTCATCCCTCGCCACCAGAAGTTTCGCTACAGGTCTTTGTACATCTTGGTGCTCCCTGGATGAATGGAATATCTCGATCTGTGTGCCTCCTCCATGATATCATGTCTCAGGTCCTCTGCCCTCGGCACCTAAATACGATCTCAGAATCTCAGACCTCCATCAACTCCAACTCTGAAGTCTGACCCATCTCTAGTCGCCAACTGTAACAAACTGCTAAACTCCTCATCTGTAGTCTGAGCATGAATCACTATCGATACTGTCTGAGGCTCTACTCTCAATCCTGCAATCACTGCACCCTCAGAGCTATCTGCAAATGGTCTCCACTCTGCTAAGGACTCCAGCAGTCACGCACTCCTGGATGCATAGGCCTGCTACTGATACCTCCACCTTCCGGCTCAAAGCGTCTGCAACCGTGTTCACCTTCCTCGGATGGTAAGAGATAGTGAAATCGTAGTCCTTAATGAACTCAAGTCATCTGCGCTGCCTCATGTTCAGCTCCTTCTGCGAGAACAGGTACTTCAGACTCTGATGATCTACAAACACCTCAAACTGCTCGCCATAAAGGTAGTGTCTCCAGGTCTTCAGCGCGTGAACCACTGCTGCTAACTCCAAATCATGAGTCAGGTAATTCCTCTCATGGACCTTCAGCTGTCTGGATGCATACGCGATCACCCTCCCGTGCTGCATAAGTACACATCCTAAGCCAATACCTGAAGCGTCGCTATAAATCACAAATCCACCTGTGCCACTTGGCAATGACAAAACTGGTGCCGTGGTCAACAATCTCTTCAGCTCCTGAAAGCTGTCCTCGCACTTCTGCGACCAGACAAAAGTGACTCCCTTCTACGTCAGAGCCGTCAGTGGTGCTGCCAACCTCGAGAAGTCTTTGATGAAGCGACGGTAATAACCCGTCAGTCCAACAAAGCTCCTTATCTCCGTCACGCTCGTAGGGGCCCTCCACTGTGTCACTGCCTCTACCTTCGCCGGATCCACTGATATCCCCTCTGCCGATACAATGTGTCCGAGGAACGCCACTCTGTCCAACCAAAACTCACACTTTGAGAACTTAGCATATAACTGCTGAGCTCTCAAGATGCTGAGTACAATCCTCAGATACTCTCTATGCTGCTCCACATCCGGTGAATAGATCAAGATGTCATCCACGAAGACAATCACAAACCTATCAATATACTGCCTGAATGTTCATCAGATCCATGAACGCCGCCGGAGCATTCGTCAATCCAAATGGCATCACCAAGAACTCGTAGTGTCCATATCTCGTCCTGAATGCTGTCTTCTGGATGTCCTCATCTCGGATCCTCAACTGGTGATATCCTGAACGCAGGTCAATCTTCGAGAAAACCTTCGCCGACTGCAGCTGGTCGAAGAGATCCTCGATCCTAGGTAAAGGGTACCTATTCTTCACCGTCACCTGGTTCAGCATCCTGTAGTCTATGCACATCCTCAAAGATCCGTCCTTCTTCTTCACAAACAAAACCGGTGTGCCCCAAGGCGAGACACTCGGTCTGATAAATCCAGAGTCCATCAACTCCTGCAACTACTTCTTCAACTCGATCTGTCAACTCAGCATGTGTCATCCGGTATGGAGCATTCGACTGCGGTGTAGTGCCAGCCGCTAACTTGATGCCGAACTCCAACTCTTGATGCGGTGGTAAACCTAGAATCTCTGCTGGAAAAACATCCGCGAACTCCTGCACCACCTCAATGTCCTCTAGCCTCTGAGACTCTGACTCCGCGATAACAAGTGTAGCTAAAAATGCTGCACAACCCTGCTGTAACAGCGTTTGAGCTCTCACCGCAGATACAATAACGCGACCTCCTTTGTTTCTGACCCCTATGATCAGAATATCAGGCAAACCCTTCCTCGGGATCAAAATCTTCTTCTCACGGCACAAGACTCGAACATCATATTGGGACAGCCAATCCATCCCAAGTATGACATCAAAATCCTCCATCGGTAGCAAGACCAGGTCTGCCGGAAACTCCTGATATCCCGAAACAACCGTGGCGCCAGGAACAAATCTCCCCACAGTGCCCACCAGACCCAGGGGTGTGCTGACTTCCAAGGTGGCAGTCAACATCGCAAGGGTACAACCCAACACTCCCGCAAATCGCTCTGAGATGAACGAGTGTGTCGCGCCACAATCAAATAGTACTCTAGCTACTGAACCAGCAACAAGAAGCATACCTTCCACTGCTTCTGGAGATGATACGCGTCAGCACCTTTGTCCTCAACTGCTTCTGGAGCCCCCGGACGAACTTCCCAGCCCTCTGCTCCTGAGTAATGTACATCTCGGGACAGTAATGCTCAAGGGCGTTGAACTTCCCGATGTAGCCTGCCAAGGTCATGTCCCCTTTCTGGAGGCTCAGAAACTCCTCCCTCTTCGCATCCTGCACATGCTGCGGAAAATACTGCTCGTTGAACTCGCCAACGAACTCCTCCCAGGCTATATCATCTCTGTCCGCAAACACCACTGCAGATGTGGACCTCCACCAGTTGGACGCAGCACCACCCAAAACATAAGTGGCCAGACCCACCTTCACCTCTGGAGGACAACCGATAGCACTGAAGATCTTCTGCATCGTGAAGATCCACTCCTCCGCTGCCTCTGCATCGTACTGCCCAAGAAAGGTAGGCGGATGCTGGCGCATAAACCGGTCATGTATAGCACCAGTCCCCGCCTGCCCAGTCTGTACTGCCTGCTGTTGTAGCATCTCAGTCAGACGTCTGACCGTATCGAACAACGTCCGACGCTCATCCTCCCAAGCCTCATTCCTCGCAGTCTCACTCTCACTGCGAGTATGAGCAACGGCCTTCTCCCGTCTGGGAGGCATCTGCCAAGGAAGACAAGAAAACATCAATATAATTCATGCATGCATGATCCTCTAAGACCTAATTCCTAACTCAAAGGTGGTTTCTTTGGACAAGTACGCCGAGATCAACGCTCTGATACCAAATTGTAACGTCCCCGAAAATAGTGGAAAATTTGAACAACATAAAAGACGGTCAACAGTAAACAATGGGCACGTCACGAATCAACAAGATGAAATATATATATATATATATAAGATATAGATCCACGTGGAAGTCAAAATACATATGAGTCAACTGTGATTACAACAAAGTAGATATAAACATGTAATCACTACCTCAACTAAAGAAAACAAGAGAAGGCAGGATCAGATCCCGGGGGTACCCTCCTCGGTCACAACCTCGACTCTAATGTTGCTCGCTACCTGAAATGCAAACAAATAAACATGCCTGAGTTCCCTACTGGAACCCCGTATGCCAAACCTCCTAAAATACAAAATGGAATTAAAGACAATGCAATGCAATGCACATGGTCATCCGCCTCGGGTCCACAATAATACCCCTCTCCGCCTCCGCGGTGCTGAACCACAGCTGCCACCACGAGGGTCAAGTCAGTCCACCGCTGCCTCACAAGGGTCAGTCGGCACCACTGCTCCCCAAGAGCCGCAAAAAGGAACCCTGACACAACGCCGCCACCCCAAGAGCGAGTCAGCCCGCCGAATGCACAACTCGGGCCAGACGATAGTCGCTGCTCCCCCAAGAGCCGCCAGACGCGCAACCTGCCGGAACATCCTTGGCCTACCGACAAACCCAAGCAAATAGCCCATGGTTTACGACACTTATCTCTCACACCCTGCTCGATATGAGAGGCCTACAATAATACGCCCTCGTCGAAGGTGAAATTCGTCGCTCCCAAGGCCGGTGATCGACCGTCGCCTCAGAGACGGTAGTCGACCTATACTCGACGGCTCGCGTGTGGATAAATCCACCAACCTGTGGCAGATTGGTCGACCTCTACAAGCACACCGGTCGACCGGTCTTTCGCACAGTACTCGGTACTGTACAAATAATACAATCGGTCGAACCACGCCAACCGAATTACCTACCAATCGGTCGGACAAAAGTCATGTAGCGGTCGACCGTTTGGATGGTCTACGCTATACAATATTTATAATATATATATATCCGATCGGTCGAACCAAGGGTTCGTTCAACCGATAACAGGGATTTCCGCATTTAGCCCAAGTGATATTCGGTCGACCGGAACTGATATACAGTTCGACCGAAACATCACAAGCACTCTACTGCTTAATTAAAATGCTCAGTCGGTCGACCGTGAGTTAAAGAGTGGTCGACCGTTTAATGGTCAAAGCTCCCAACCGACTTAGCATCGAATAGATCGGTCGAACTAAGTTAAGGATGTTCGACCGTTTAATAAGTCAAAATCCCCAGTCCGATGATTGCGTCTCACACTCTCTGGAATTCGACAAGGAAGAAGAAAACGTTTTCAATTTCACCCTACACCTCTATTTATAGTAAAATCCAAACTTATCTTCAGCTCCACCTCACTCTTTACTGTTCACAGCTTAATTAAGGTTAATTAGGTTTAGTTTAGGTTAATTAGGATGTTGAGATTAAGGTTATTACATAACGACCACTCCACCCTCCGTAACAGAACAAATAGCAGTTGCGTCACCGCCAACATCCGCTGTGCCAGTTGAGGTACGAGTGAACCAAAAAAACTTTGTTTTATCAGAATGGGATGGATCTAGTCAAACCGTGTGCTATATCACTAGGACATTTAGTAGGATTTTTTGTTGTTGTTGTGCGGGGCACTTCTAAAACAGTTATTATATCTTTACACATTCGAATTTGAAATTTGATGTGGTACACTTGTGGGTTTGATACACACGTGGGCTCCAATGAAATCCGTTATTTTCGTAATAACATAATAAGAAACAAATTATATTCAATTTACATCTAAACTTCGGTAACATGTACAGCACGACACGACAACCGGTTCCCTTGGCCTGGCACGACCGATGACAGTCGATCCCCCTGGCACGGCATAGCCCGACATAGTCGGTCCCCTCGTGTGGTGCTGGATCCGTAGCTGTTGGGTCTGGTTTTGATTTTTTGGTTATTTTTTTTAATTTGAAGTAACTATATAATCACAATTGAATTAACACAAACACAATTTATTTTTCCCCAAAGTGACGAATTTATTTATTAATATTTATTGTCTCAAATCGAGAAACAATATATTAGTTACATATAAAAATACGTCAATGCTAGCTAAACCTAATAAGTAATGGAAAAAAATCTAAAGGTTATTAGAAAAAATAACTTTTTAACAAAATAGTTTATCTAATTTGGCTTCAATCTTCATCGTCGTTGTTGTCTTAAATATTCATGTTTATATTTTGTCCATAGCGTCGATCAAATCCTTTAGGCGTATAATCATCTCAATTGACTTGTCGGACAAACTTTGTCTCTTGTCAAACAAACATGTTTACTTGCATTAAATGCAGGCTCTGACGTCACAGTTGAAGCCGGATGACGTAATAAGTCTCATGCCATTAACGAAACTAGTGGAAACCTACCTAAGTTTTTTTTCAATAAGTTTAAAACGTCAAAAGAATTTAACTCAGCAATACTTAAGTACATTTCAGAGTTTAAATATCCAGTAAATTCATTTTGTGTGTTAGTTGTTTTAGAAGCGTACGTACCCTACCAAAAATTCCATTATTTTGTGGGCAGGTAATCTGTTGGAACCAGGGTTTTTCTAGTCGCATATACTTGTGAATACAAAGCTCAAGACCACACTTGACTAGTTTGATCATGTGAGAAGTCAACCAGATTGAGCATGACAAATTTGTAGTATTTGTAGGCATTTCACCATTTATTTATCTACCAATACAGTTGAGTATTTGTGATGTCTCTTGGGGTAATGATTTGAGTAAATTTTTTTCACTCTTGAATACAGGTCACAGCCACTCAAGCCGCCACAAGCAAACCAATATCAATGGCGTCGGCGTCAACCTCCGTTGTGCCACCTGAGGTAAGAGCAACAAAACTTTGTTGTCTGTTGGTATTAGGATTTTTATGGGTCATTTGACCGGTTCACTTAAGTAGTCAACCAATGGACCAAGGCCAATGGATCGGCCGGAAGCAAAATACTTAAATAACTCAAAGTCTACCCATGTAGTCAACATTTTGGTCGTTATAAAAGGTGCATGGCTTTGCCAGGGGAAGTACGTATTTTCCATTTATATATTTGCGATTGGCTTTGTCCTCAAAATAAGCGATACAAAAATGAGTTCTCAAAGTTTCAGCCAAATTGAATAGAACCATATGTTATGATAAGATATGCACGTAATTATCTAAATTTCTGATATGTAGATGTACTACTGCAACCTACATAAACAATTGCAATCCTAACATTTTTTAAGTATGATTTAATTATGGTAAGTCCACCTTGTACTACCAAGTTCAAAGTATAACAAATACATTCGATATGAAAGAGTAAACCATCTACATGTGAATGACAATAATTTATAAGCATTTGTAATGCAAAACTGTTATTAGTAGCATTATCAAACGTAATTGCACAAATTTTATTTTTAAGATTATTAGCTACTATGATATCTTTAACATGATCAAATATACACATCGGTAGTGTGATGATGCAAAATAGATAAAAATAAATGTTTTTTATTTAAACACCATGAATTATCTAGAGAATGAGTCATGTGTTCTCTTTCTTAACCAAATTTATCAAATACAATATTTTTAAGTATTTTTCTAGAAAATGGTTTAAATTTCAGATTATGGTAAATAATTGCTTCCCTAAGGCTTTTTGATTCACATGTACTATATGGTAGTTTATCTCTAATTATGAAATCAACAATTATCTCTCAACCTTTAATTGGACAATATTTTCTTAAATTTAAAGTTCTAATAGCTATGTCTAAAACCAATTGACGTGAATCCACTACCGATGATAAATTATTTTTAACTTTGCATACAAGTAAATGTAGGATTTCATGTCCCTATGTATGTATATATTTTTTTAAAATTATACATAGAAGATCGATTTCCTTATTTCGACGATTTCATGTACATTGTTTTTATATTTATTATAATATCATGTAATCTACATATATATATATATATATATATATATATATATATATATATATATATTAAAATAACTAGAAGATGATCATACTCAAAGGTTTTCTAAAACCTTTATGAAGATCCAGAATTATGTCGCGTGTTTAATCGTCCGTCGATTCATCTCCAAGTGTTCACCAAACTCTAAACAAAATTAGAGAGAAATGAGCTAGTCAATTGAATTTCTAAATCAAACTGAGAATCTAGCTAATAACCCCTCTAAATCTCTCTGAGAATTTGATCTCCAAAAGCTCGAAATAATTAAGAGAAATTCTAATGGATTAGTGGAGAGGTTAGGGAGAGAGAGAAATTATGCATTAATTAAAACAAGTAGGGAGAGGAGATCTATTTATAGACTCTCCTAACACCACATCATGAGCTACCCACTAACCCAGGATTACTTGATTTTCTCTCCCTAAAACCAATCACAAATTGACACATAATCATCCTCAAATACGTTTGACTATAATTGGAATAAATCTAGCCCATGATCAACACTAATCTCTTAATAATTCAAGGCAGAATCGTGCCAAACGGTCGACCGAAATCCCCAAACGGTCGATCGAACGATTATGACTTTGACAAGTTTGGTCGGACTGTGAGCTAGATGGTCGACCGACTATCCAAAATGAAAAGTCATTGGAAAATTTTGGTCAAACCATGTCTCACTTCGGTTGACCGTTCCCTTATCAAAATTTCTCCTGATAATGTTTGGTCAACTGTGTCCCTACGCCGATCGACCGTTCTATCGCCAAGATATTTCTTGGAAATTTTCGGTCAAACCGCGCATAACCCGATCTCTGTCCGGTCGACCGTTTCGAAGCGCCCGGACGACCGATCTCAAAATGGTCTACCGTTTTGACCCGATTTTGTCTTTGTCAAATTTTGAATTTATATCCAACGAAATCCGACTCTTTGGGGTTTTAGCAAATTCACATATCATGTAATATATTATCATACGCAATATCAAAACATACATGTATTTATGATTCTAACTATGTCATTTTTCACGACATATTGATTTTATCGATTCACCACATGTATGATATTTCACACGAAACCTGATACATCATATGAAAATAAAATCAAGCTTCTTGTTTTCCAGTTTTGTGGTGTGACCTGTAGGAGGATCTAAGTTGTATTGACAATGATATTAAACACTTAATATCACAAACTATAAATGGTATCTCGCTACACATTATAGTTACCCAATTAGCAAAAATGTCTTGTTCACTCGAACTAAACACAATCTATTTAATGGTGTAAGACCATCACTTGTGTCTATCCCTTGCCTCATGATTGTTCGTTTTAAATACTGCAAGTGCACGACGTTAGTGAAGACGTGGAAAATACAGGTCGATCCACAGGAAGGTGTGTCGACTTTGGTTTGTTCAAAGATAAGTGGGAAAAGAGGAGAGAAGAGTTGTGATTACACTAGCTAAACTACAATAAACTAGCAAGCATCAAAAGCAAGATAAGATTAAGGAAAATAAACCCCTAAGGGGTGGAGTGTGTGCACATATGAAGTGAAATAAGTGATGAATGACACATGTAAGAATGTATGTTTGTGTGTCATGTGTGTGTCTTCATGCATAGGAAGTGTCTACAGATGTGGCAAAACCTATCAATCCATTCACACAACGTATCGGAAATTACTACTTGATTAGCATAAGACTAGGTTCAGCATGAGAGGTGTCTAAATGTTATTACAAGACTCATCAAAACCAGGAACTCATGTGAAGAACAAACTTATGCCTGGGAAGTGTCTAAATGTTATAGCAAAACTCATCAAAGCAAAGTTTCTTCAATCATTCAAGCAAGCAAACACAAATACAAACACATAACTAACATGTAGCATATTCAACAGGAAATTTCAGTCAATAAACATGAGGAAACTATGCATGGGAAGTGTCTAAATCTTATGACAAACCCATCAAAAATCCCCCAACATGTAGATGATTAAAATACCCCTAATGAACATACAAACATGCAAGTCTACACAATCAAAATTCATCAAACATTCAAACTTCACAACATATATGTACATTATCTCCACCCCCAAAGGGGGATGAAACTACTCATTAAGAAAAGAAAACAAAACGAAGTTAAACTAAGCATGAAAGAATTAAAATAGAAGACAACATTAAAACAACTAAGAAAAATTATTTTATTACATGACTCACATTACAAGTAGCATTCTTCTCTACTTGAGTTTTACTCCAATGCTTACTACAAGTAGAGAGAATGTCACCAAGCAATGGGTAAATACAAAGGAGAATGAAGGGTTTTATTTACACTCATAGAAAAAGACAAGCGGGGATAATCCCCTGACGTGAGACTAATGCACTACTAAAAATTGACATAAAACACTCTAATATATGACCCACCTAAATCTTATTGGATCCGGAGAAAAACTGACCGCCAATTGGCGGTCTATATAGTCTGGATCGGGTCTGGATTTGGGGTGTGGTTGTCTGACTTGATTTCTTCATGTCTGATGCAGCCGAGTTGGTTGTTGGAGTTTAGGTCCGAATCGAATTGCCAAAATACTCCTCATAATGGTGTGGAGTTTCTTCATTTTCTCATTGGTCCTTTTGGTTTTACAACCAGATCCCTCTCTCTTGCATCTCAGTCCATAAGTCTTGCAACTTAGTCATTTTTCTTGCTTTTAAGTCCTTTTTGAGTCTCTTCTTCTCAAACTTGTTTATTCCTGAAACTTAAACATAAAACTTATTACGTAGCATTGCTTATGCTAAGAATAAAAGATATAAGACACAAATATATGCATGATATGATGTCAATCACCTCATGACATTAAGAATATTATACAAAGTAGAAATGTGACACCTTTGTATGATAGATTCATTTCTTGATCTCTTAAGCTAATGATAAATATATAACTAAACACATGTCACATTGTGCCCATTATAAATTTACTTTATCAAAGGATCCACTAATATCATCACTCAAATTAAGAGGGGCAATGATAATCTTTCGACTAGCTATCTTTTCCAGCACAAGTCGAGCTCAACTAACTATTATCTTTATCACTATGCTCATTGATAGCTTTTGACAATAATCAAATTGAATACTTCATATGTAAAAAGTCATAAGTCTCATATCTTAAGATTCAAGATATAGTAAAACATTAATGACGCTAAACACAATTCCATAATGTTCCATTTGTTAAGTCTATTCAATATATAAAAGTAACAATTTTCCTCTTTTATATACTCGTGTCGTCAAATATTTGTAGAGCTACAATAATCTATAACCAACACGACAATCTTATCTCGGTAATTGATGTTCTATGTCAATTACCATGATTGTGAATTACTTTTGATTTATGTAAACCATTATCTTTTAAAGCTCTACAGTTAAGGATCAAGAACTTCTTCCTTAACACTTCTAAAAGACGAATACATTAATCAAGAAACTAAATGTTTGCACATCCAATTCATAATAATTGACATATAAAAGTAAAAAATTTAGGACACATTCCCTTTAATATTATACTTGACCACTTGACATAGCCAATATACTTGACCATAATGTCTTTAAGTAGCAGTTGTTTAACCATCAGAAGTTTGTCCTTCATAAAAATGATCCCATACTGGAGATGTTTTTTTCCTAGTACTTTACCCTTACGTTTAGGTGGATTAACAGAAGGGAGAGGTGAGTTATCATTATGTTCTAAATCAGATGTTAAAGCCACGAAAATTATTATATGTGTAAACAAAAAGTGATTTTTTCCATAAACGAGAAAATCATGATAATGGTTGATTAACTAAAATTAACTACTAAAAAAGATCTAAAAACCTGAGAAATGAAGAGTGAAGGAGTCCAGGAATCGACGGTCAGCGGTCTGCTTATAGCTTTAGGCTTCACGTTTTAACATAAACTCGACATGTCTCTACCAAAATCAAAGCAATTAGAGAAAGAGTAGAGAATATTTGAAAGATTTGGAGAGATTTGTTGAAGAAAATGAGAGAGATTGACGGATTTATATAGGGGGTAGTTTAGCAAATTAAAAAACCAAAAAAAACACACCAACGACTCTAAGAACAGTTGGGTAACAGTGCAGGGTTGACCTCTGTAAATTTTATGAAATCTTCCCTAAATAATTTTATAAATATTATTCATTTTTCTTTTCTATTCTATCTTTCTCTTCTCTCCTCTCAATCTATTCTCTCTTCACCCAATCCCAAACCATATCCAAATCGAAACCAAAATCCAAATTCTAATTTCAAACCCATACAACAAACCAATCCAAATCCAAACTCATTACCAAATCCAATCCCAAAACTGATCCAATATAGCTATTTTAGAAGCGTACGTACCCAAGCAAAAATTCCATTATTTTGTGGACAGGTAATCTGTTGGAACCAGGGTTTTTCTAGTCGCATATACTTGTGAATACAAAGCTCAAGACCACACTTGACTAGTTTGATCACGTGAGAAGTCAACCAGATTGAACATGACAAATTTGTAGTATTTGTAGGCATTTCACCATTTATTTATCTACCAATACAGTTGAGTATTTGTGTTGTCTCTTGGGGTAATGATTTGAGTAAAAACAATTCACTCTCGAATACAGGTCACAGCCACTCAAGCCGCCACAAGCGAACCAATATCAATGGCGTCGGCGTCAACCTCCGTTGTGCCACCTGAGGTAAGAGCAACAAAACTTTGTTGCCTGTTGGTATTAGGATTTTTATGGGTCACTTAGGTAGTCAACCAATGGACCAAGGCCACACACCACTATTTCTCCAAACTAAGCCCAATGGACCGGCCGGAAGCAAAATACGCTTACAGAAAACCTTAAATAACTCAAAGTCTACCCATGTAGTCAACATTTTGGTCGTTATCAAAGGCGCATGGCTTTGCAAGGGGAAGTACGTATTTTCCATTTATAGATTGACGATTGGCCTTGTCCTCAAAATAAGCGACACAAAAATGAGTTCTCAAAGTTTCAGCCAAATTGAATAGAACCATATGTTATGATAAGATAAATCCAGATGAGGAAAATGAGTAACGTGATTGTGTTGAGAAGCCTCTTCACCCTCCAGGATAAGGGAGCACGTATATATGAACCATAGTTGTTTAATGAGTGTCTCAGTTTTGGAAACTACTTATGAAGATGTTATTGAAAATTTGAAAATATGTATATGAATGGAGTTCCTGCGCTGCGATACAGGAACCACCTTCCGGTGTAGAGACAGCAAGCATGGTGGAAGCACCTGATGGGCGGCATATAATGACTTGCGGAAGCTTCCTCCGCAGTGGGCATTCATTAAGGAACGGGAATTATAAGTTCACCATGCAGTATGATGGCAATCTTGTATTGTACGATGGAGACCATGCCGAGTGGTCCACAAAAACTGATGGCAAAGGCAACACTTGTCAGCTGCACCTCGAGAGAACCGGTCAACTTGTTATAAAAAACGCCGGGGATGAAATGAAGCCGGTGTGGAAGAGTGAGGAAAACGTCCAAAGAGAAAGTGGTAACTACCAGTTAGTTTTACAGGGTGACATGAATGTTGTTGTCTACAATCTCGGCAATGGCAGAGCAATTTGGTGTACCGGTACCGATATACCAGAGGAAGAGAAGCTAAGCAGAAAGATAGTTGGCCCGAAGTTTGCCGGCGAGGTTTTTAAATTTTTTAAGCCTAAGTGGGCAAATTTTTAAACTGTATTTGTCATCTTGTAGGTGTTTTGTGGTTCGTGTCGTTTAATATTTGATTTATGTTGTGTGTTATTTTGTTTATGTCGTGTATTTGGTTTATCATTTCGGGTAATATAAGCTTACGTTTGTTTAATTTAATGTAATATTTGTTTTATTAACATTAATGATATCTACTGTTTGCTAATCATTGATAGTTAAATAAAAAAATTATATGTAATTTGGAAATACGAGATTTATTGGCATTTTGGTTTTTCAAATAGATTATTAATATTTTTGGTAAATATAAATGATTTTGGAATATAATAAAAGTTGATAAGAAAATTAATAATGTGGAGGAAAGAGAGTGTGATGACCTAGGTTATGGTAAATTGGTGAATAACGAAGAAAAAAGAAAAAAATGGTCATGAGTGATTTCAACGCGATGAAATCACTCATGCTCTTAGACCAACATCGCACAATTTAAATCCCAAAATTGCGCACTCTCCGTTGCCTCGACACGTCCCTCACCTGTCGTCTCTTGAAGGACCCCACTACTTATTGGTGGTAGTTCTTGCGCAGGTTTCTTTTAACCAACTCAATTAAAATTTTAATTATCACATAAATTAGCTAACTAGGTTTTAATAACATGATTGGACAAACAACAAATGAAATAAAGAAAACTGACAATCGGAAGCCATGTGGCTTCAACGAACGTTCTAAGTGACATTTGCATAAAAATCGATGTATTAATGGCATAAAACTAATTAAGATACTTTCATCTATCAGGTAAGCAAAATTCCAAAAACAAATTACCGAAATTGGGTTTATTTGACAATGGCACGTGTAATAAAATAATACATCATATACATTGTAGATAGTAAGCCGATTAATGTTTCAACTTGATCAATGAACAAACCCATTTACGTATCTAAATTCCAACAACACATAGGCATTCAAGTTGTCGGGCTTCGGAATGGAAATTCGGCCCGGCCAACTTGCACGTCAACAAGCACTTCGTAGACTCCATGATTTCATCGCCTCTAATATTTTTCATGGTTATGAAAACCGGACCGGCCGGTTGAGCCGCGAACCGGTGGCCAGTTAGGTCTGGTAACCCCCCAAAACCGCATTTCTGATTGAACCGACGGTTCGACCGTCCGGTTTAAGCCCTGTTCTGTGTAATCGGTAAACCAATTACCATTATCTGATTACGATAACAAATTACCTTAATCGTTTACACGTTTATTTAAACCGATTACCCGTTTATCCATATCCATTTATTAAACCCATTACCCAACCCTCAACCCACTCTCAACCCCTAACCCCATCGCACCCACAACCCAACCCTCTCAGCCGCTCAACCCCCAGCTGGACCTCGCCAGACCTTACCGCACCTCGTCGGAGATCGCCGGACATCGTCGGAGCTCGCAGGTATGTTTTATACTTCTTCCTCTCTACATTTGTTCTCTTTTTCTCTGATTGAGAGTCTACATCAGAAAATGTAAAAGTCTAAATCAGAAAATCTTTTTCTCTTTTTCTCATTTCTTTCTCTTATATGAACCAACTAAAAGTCTAAATCAGAAAATCAGAAGTTCCAACGAATGTTGTGCATGTCTGTTTACCAACGAATTTTCTTTGTAATTGTAGAAGTAGTGAATTCCGATGACAATGTGGCAATTGAAGATGATGAAGTGGTGATGGTTAGTGGAGATGATGATGATGATGTTGGGGATGAAATAGAAGGCAAGGACGAGGGTGTCAACGCAAATGACAATGAGGATGATCCGGATTGGATGCAACTTCCTTAATTTATTCTCGTATTTCCAAATTTATGTTTGAACTTTGAAGTTTCAACTTTCAACTATATATGTTTTAATGTTTCAACTTTCAACTATATATTGTATTTTGTGTTCCCTATTTTTTTCTATATTAACTATATGTCTATATTATTCTGGATATATATATATATAATTATTTATGATGTCACTGGTTCAACCGGTTCGACCGCGGTTGAACCTTTGAGAATTCCGGTTTGACGTTCAGTTCTGCAAATCATGATATTTTCATTTGTAAAATTCAACAAGACAGGCATACACGTTATTGAAAACAAATAGCCCACACTAGTGCAGAATAGACTTTACTCATCGTCCAATAGACATCGGCTGTTATAACAGCCGACGTCTAGTAGGGAGAAGATAGCATAGATGTCTGTCGTTACCATGACCGACGTCTATGTGGTACTATAGACGTCGGCTATTGGAATATTGAGTTTATCTGACGTCTATAGGGTATAGACGTTGACCCATAGATGTCGGGTGTTAGAATACCATGTGCATCCGACGTCTATAGGGTATAGACGTCGACCTATAGACGTCAGATGTTATAGACGGCCGACGTCCATAGCCCCATGCATATAGACGGCCAACGTCTATAGCCCCATGCATATAGACGTCGGCTGTCTATAACATCCGACGTCTATAGGTCTTAAAGAAATTGAACAGTTGTGTTTTCCGTCATTCATTTCAGACGAAAACCCAACCAAACCCTAGCCGTTCTGCGACCGAACCCTCCTCCGTGACCGATCTCCGACCGATCTGATGCATCCCCGGCACCGCAACGACGTCCCAACCTCTCCTCCCCTTCTCCTGCCCTCTCCTCCTTCCTCCGTCTTCCTCCACATCCCTAACCACCGTAAGTGTTAAGTTAGTTTTGGTTGGTTTATTTTCGGATTTTTGGTGGAGTAATGATTCTTTTCTTTCTTGGTAAAGTTCTCCTCTCGTTCGAACCCAACATTTCTGTTTTTGTTAGTATTTTGTGTAGGGACGAGAACGCCATCGTCAACAACAAGGTTACCGGCAACCTTTCTGTCGTCATCAAAGAGGTAATTTTTGTGTGTCTAGATGTTTCCACCGTCACTCTCGGCGATGCTATCGGTGGGTTCATAAGGAGTCCTCGTTATTTATTAGAGCTAAACGAAAAACAATTGTATTTTAACGGTTGTATATATATGTAAAGTCTTAAGCCCCCGCAGCAAAGGGTCAAACAACCAATCTCCGATCAACATTAATTCGCTTCCAAGTATGTGCAAAATGTTGTATCCGTAAAGCAAGTGGATAAAATAGATGCATACAATGAGATAATTAAGTACAAGTGTAACATCCAAAAACAACATAAAAAATTGATCATATATATAACCAGACGGTACACAAAATACAACAGAGTTTGTCAAAATACATGATTACAACAATACAACGAAAGACAGATACAAGTAATCATGACGACCTCGAAGAGTCCAAAGAGGATCCTGACCCCAAAATATGTGTGCTCGCTGTCACCACCCGACAGAACATACTGCGGTCTTGAAACATGAATCAACTCCGTATGCCAAGCTCGACTATATGAATGCAGCAGTACGATAAATGAACATATCATACTAGTAGCATGTCATGTCATTATCAGCAATGCAACAAAATCCCCTCCAATGGTAAAACATTACCTCAGTCCCACAACAACAACAAATACGCTCAAAGGGTCAACAAGGACATCAGTCCAGCAACAACATCGGGTCTCCATTGGAAACCTACCGTAGGCACATACGATCTTACAGACAGTATGCGACACCCCCCACATGCGACTACTCGAGCCAAAGGGATCAGTGAGGAGCATCCGCACTTCAGTGCAAAGTGAACCATGTGGTCTACACCATCCCCAACGGAGCATTAGCCCGGTCGGTCAACCATCCCCCGATAGGTGCCCAATCGAGGAATCATCGCCAGAACAACATCGGCGGCATCGCTGACACAACATTGGCAGTACAATATACGTCTGGCACAACATCGGACGACACAACCAGCCGGAACATCGTCGGCAACATGTCTGTGCTCGTCACATAGAAGAGTCTCGACGACAGGCGCCAAAGTGATAGAACCCTGAGAATTCATCTCACTCGATCCTCGTAAAACCTTTAATCTTTCCTGCAAGCAGAAAATATCCAAAATTATAAATGAGTCCAACCTGACAAGATAAATTTATTGCAAAACTGATAACGATCTTAAACTTACAATGATGATCGTCGCTTTTGGGTTCTTGTTAGGTAGTTGAATGTGCATATTTGTACGATAAGGCTTAGGAGCGTCCGAGTTTTCTACAATCTGCAATACCATTAGTAAAAACAAATAATTTTGTTAGTTTATATAAAAAATGTATTGCATCCATAAGAATTTACGAATTAAAAATAAAGTAGTCATCTTCTCTCTATGCCGCACAACGGACTTCTTACCGCACTGATGCGGTATGATTAAATTTGTGATGTGTTTTTGTTGGTATCATTATTCTTCTGCATCACAAAAGATAAAAAATGTTAGTTTTTTAATCCATTGAATATGAATTAACTAAAATACATTATAAACTCTAGAAACGTTACGCGTTCTTTCCTTTCAGGACACCCTCCAACGTAAACTCTATCTCAGTCGAAATTATCGAGTTCCAAGCATCCATAAGCTGTGTGGATCCACGGCCATTACTCGTGCTGGTTGCACTTGTATGAAATGTAACTTAGCATTTCACATAAATAAATATTAATTTTTTACCAGAGGTTGAAGTGCTAGGAACGTCCACTCTGGGAAGAATCAACTGCACCATCGGTGAAGAATGACGTCTAGTCTTACCTGAATTTCGAAGTAGTGTAATTTATCATCATTCACATGATAAAATTTATAAACTACAAATCAAATAATTTAGAGTTTTTGGTTTGTCATTACATCCGTGGTCGTAGATGTTAAAATGTGCACTATTCTAACACTATTTTATGTCTTTATAGTTTCTCCTTTGTTGGGAAGATCGTGGCTCATACTGTCAAATTCATCTTCTATTGTGTTGTAATTCCGATTTCTGTGTGGATTCCTGAAGTTGAATTTTTTTGTCTTATTTCTTCATTTACATCCTTTTCATTCCAAGCACACCTTTCCAAGTTTATTATTGTTCTAATTTACCGAGATTCAGTTTTCTATATTAACTTTTTCAATTCAATTTTTCTCCACTTGAGTTGGTATTTGCTTGATTTAATATTGAATTATTGTGCCTTCCCTTGTGCTGATTTTTTGTCGATTCACATCTAATTTGCTGCTGCATTTACGCTGAATTTTGTGTCAAATTTTGATTGCATTTTAGTGTCAAATTGGCTGCATTTTAATCCCATAAACCTCTGTGATATCTTGGTGAAGCTGTGCTTAAAACTTGGCTGAATTTGTTGCATTTGTACTGAATTTGATCACCACATTTGAGCCGATTTGTGCCGAATCTTGGTCTGAGTTCTGATCGTAGTTGTGCTGAAAATCTGATTTTTAAACTGGTCTAAATCGGGGCTGAGATTGGCTGAATTTTGTGCTGAAATTGGTGCTGATTTTGGCTGCATTCTATGATGAATTTTGAGCTGCATCTTAGCTGAATTTTGTGCTGCATTCTGAGCTGATTTCGTGCTTAAACTGTGCTGCATTTGGGCTTAATTTCACTCTGAAATTGTGCTACATTCGTACTACACTTGGGGCTGTTTTTTATTGCTGCATTTTGCTGCCAATTTAGCTGAAATTGGGGCTGCATTTGTGCTGCATGTTGTTGCTGCGTTGGTGCTGAATTGTGCTCGAACCTTGATTGAATTCTGAACTATACTTGGCTGCATTTGCTGAATTTTGGAGATGACGTTCTTGGCTTCATTTTGGAGTTAAGTTCGACTCCATCTTGTTTGCATTCTTGGCTGAATTTTGGAGACGAATCTTTGGCGTGTGGGATGGGGTTGTGCGTTTAAGCTTCAATGTTCATTGCCATTCATGTTGGAGTAGTGCATATTTATTTGATGAAATATGAGATGGGAAATCTAGGTGTAGGATATTCTTTCATCGGAAGATGTTAACGTTATTTCTATTGGGTAGTTGTAATTGATGTTCTTGTCTATTTCTCAACGTGTAATTGTTATAACTCAAGTGTATTTTTCTTTCAGACTACATATTTATTTTGTAAGTAAATTTTTCACTGATATATTCTAAAGGCTTTGTTATTTACGTATACTCTTTAAATTCATTCGTAATATTGTTTGTTATTAATTATAGGTAACGGAATAAGGCTTTGGAGATTAGCAAGTGACACTCTTTTTTACAGAAGTAGTTATTGTTTTCCAAATCTTTTGCCATGATATATTATATATATGTATATTATTAGAAGCACAATTTAGGGATATGTATATTATTTATATGTGATGTAGATTAATCTACATTGTTTAGTTTGATATTTAATGTTATTTCTTGTGTTAGATTCATTTAATTGCATTTTTTTATTTTTAGGTAAACAAAAAATATATTTTTTATAAAAATATCTTGTTAAAAAGGTACATAAAATTATTGAAAAATATGAAAATCGATCCTAATTGCACAAGTATAGGGCACGAAATGCTATAGTGGTACCATAGTTGTTTGTTCATATTTTCAATGATTAGGTTATTTGATATATTTAGTTTACCATCTCATACTTAAATAATTCGAGTTTTGCCCTTTTTCGAGTCCTTTTTGAATTTTGATGGATGTATTAAATTGTAATGATGGATTTTTGTGTTTCTTATTTTCCTACATTAGTTTGTAATGTTCGAAAATATATAAATCATTAAGATGAATAGATTAAATCTGATCGTTAAGGTCAAAAACAAAGAAAATTGGGAAAGTATGACTGTTTTGTCGATTTTGATTATAATTGTTCTTTTAAGAATTTTAAATGTTTTAAAATATGTCATATTATTATTAGAATCATGTTTTTGACTTGTGTCTAATTTTGTAAAATTTTCGTTTATTTTAAATGATTATTTTACTTGGAATCGACAAAACAAAAAGGAATAAATAAGCTTATTTTCCTTAATTTTTCTTTTGGGAATTTAAATAAAATTCAATTCAAATTTTTTTATATCTTGAACTATGGATGCTTGAATTATTTTAAAGGATTCCAAATGATTTTTGAATTATTTAATTGAGAGATGAAGGATCAACTAAATAGTGTAAAATAGCATATGTACATGTTGTTGTACTTGTTTAGTTTTGCAGGAATAAGTGAGTTTATAAGTTCCATCGAAACCATATGTGAATGCATGACATGTATATCTAATCATAGGGGCTTATGTATATGTAAAAGCCATTTATTTTATATGCATGCATATGAGAGGACTTTACATAGGATTTGCACTAGCCAATTTAGTTTCGATAAGAGTCAAATTGAGAGATGTATGTTTATATTTTGTAATATTTACATCCACGGTGCAAGAAGAAGTGAAGATCGAGCGCGCGGAAACATATAAACTCACACCAATGTGTAAATGAATTTATTTTATGTTTGTGTGCTTGACATGTATGTGATTTAAAGAATGGTTAGGATAGGTATGAATGTATGCATGCATGACAACCTAAATTTAATGTAACATATAAAATTGTTTAATTGTCCAAACTAAAAAAATTTAGTTCTTTCTTTCTTATTTTATCCACTAGAAGTCATCGATCGAGGGACATTCTGTTCGCCCTTAGCGGGAGTAATTTCCTTCATTTTTGGAAATAGTGGGAGATATAAGGATATTCATTGTTGTGTTATCAATAAGTACATGAAGTGAGTTTCACCCTTAGTGGACACTAAGTGTATTTGTTTATGAATACATTGGACAATCGTATGTCATATCATATGAAATAAGTTTTCTTAACAAAATCTGGAGTCCTCACTTAGTTTTGAGAAACAGAGTTTTTCTTAGGAGGATTGGATAAATTCTCTCTTAATTAAAATGACAAGAATCGTAATAGTTTGAAAAAAGACAAAAGTTTACAAATTTTCAAAATGGTTGTGATTAGAAAATGTTTCTTACCTTTAGTTTATGACATATTCGATAGCCCTAAGCTAGTCTATGTTATAAATAATATGATCTTGTACTACTGCAGTTATGAACATATTTATTTATTTATTTGCAGTATAGATTTTTATAAACATAAAATTGACATGAACACCCTTATAAATAATTTTGTAGAAATGTCAACATTCGACCTATTGTGCGATCAATGATTGAAAAACATCCACTGGCAAATGTTCTAGCCGTCTATGTTGGAAATAGAAAGATCACCAAAAGTAAAGGGAAAGACAAATTAATATAAAATATGCCAATCAAGGGCAATGGAGTAGTAGGTGCTCATGCAAGCGTCTCGACGAGGAAATCTTCAAAATCTCCAACTCCCAACACAGAGTACTTTCACTACGGTGAAAAAGAACACATCCGGCCTAATTGCCCCAAGTATAATGAAAATCTTGACAATGGAGTGATTGAGCGCAAACGCCCCCAAAAGGCCAAATGTATATTAGTTATTGAAATAAATTTAGACACCTCTATCCGTGATTGGGTATGCGATACCAGATCTTGTGCTCACATAATTTCCAATGTGCAACTACTAAAGGATAGGAAGGACCTCGCAATAGGAGAGATAATTTTGAAGGTCAGAAATAGTGCAAGCATCGCCGTGATTGCATAAGGCTCCGTGGATCTTCAATTATCTAGTGATTTAATTTTAAGTTTAACGAATGTCTATTATGTATCATCGATTAACAAGAATATTATATCCGTGTTGTATTTAGATATGGATGACTCTATAATAAATATTTCAAATTCTTGCATATCATTATCGAAGAATGAAATTTTCTATGCAAATGCTTTCATAAGAAATAGACACTATTTGTTCGAATTGAATAATAGATAAATTTTAACATCAATAACAAAAAACTTAAGACAATTCATGTGAATGATACAATCTTATGACACTATCGTCTTGGTCACATCAATGAAAAACACATCAAGAAATTGCAAGAAGTTAACCTTCTTGGTCAAATTGATTTTAAATCATTGGAGACATGCAAACCTTGTCTTATGGGCAAAATGACCAAGAGACCTTTAAGAAGAAAGGTCCGAGATCAAGTGACTTACTAGATAGTAAACATTCCGATGTATGTGCTCCAATGAGTACAATTGCAAGAGATGGTTGTAGGTACTTCATTACGTTCATGGATGACTATAGCTTTTACAGTTATATTTATCTAATGAGAAACAAAAGTGAATCATTTGACAAGTTCAAGGAATTCAAGAATGAAGTAGAGAGCCAACTCAATAAGAATATCAAAGGAGTGCCGAATTTGACTCGTTCCTAAAGGAGTGTGATATTATACCACAACTCACTCCACCCGGAACATCTCAGTGGAAATGTGTGTCCAAACAGACAAATAAGACATTGCTCGACATTGTTCGATCAATGATGAGTCAAGCCGAATCGAGACTTTATCTCAAGATTTGGGGTTGTGAGGCCTATGTCAAAAAATTGATGTCGACGAAACTTCAACCAAAAACGGATAAATATTTCTTCATAGTTTATCCTCGTGAGACAAGAGGACACTACTTTTGTCATAAAACCTCCAATCAAGTGATTGTCGAGAGGGATGTCGTATTCTTAGAGAAAGAATTTCTCGAAAGAATAAGAAGTAGTGGGAGTAGAGTTGTGCTTAAGGAAACTCAGGATAGTCTAAAAAATGATGTGAATGATAACATTCAAGATCATGAAGACCCAATCGAGGTTCCTTTTGTTAGTGAGAGTATGAGAGAGCAATCCTCACAAGCCAGTAGTGGGAGTAGAGTTGTGCTTAAGGAAACTCAGGATAGTCTAAAAAATGATGTGAATGATAACATTCAAGATCATGAAGACCCAATCGAGGTTCCTTTTTTAGTGAGAGTATGAGAGAGCAATCCTCACAAGCAATTGTGAGTGAAACTCAATCATCCCCATCTAGTGTGCGTTCAAGAATTGAACATGAACTAATACTGCAAGAAATTGTGGAAGAAGTACACACAGAACCAAAAGAACTTAGAAGGTCAACAAGGGAGAGAAAGAAGCCCGATAAGTATTTGCAACTTCACGAAATCATGGTACTCGATACCGATGATCCCTGGACCTTTCAAGAAGTAATGGAAAGGAAAGACTCCAAACTATGACTTAGTGCCATGGAATCCGAAATACAATCCATGTATGACAATCAAGTATTGGACTTGGTTGATTTTCCTCAAGGAAAGAAGGTCGTTAAAAATAAATGGGTTTTTAATAGGAAGATGAACATGGATGGGAACTTGACAACCTACAAAGCGAGGCTTGTAGCAAAAGGTGTCACTTAAATTTAAGGAATTGATTATGATGAAACTTTTTCACTAGTTGCCATGTTCAAGTCTATTTAGATTATGCTCGCTATTGTCGTACTTCATGATTATGAAATATAGAAAATGGATGTCAAAACAACGTTTCTTAACAGGAACTTGGAGGAGGATGAGTACATGGTACAACCTCAAGGTTTTGAAGATCCAAAGAATAGCGAGAAAGTATGCAAGCTTAAATGATACATTTATAGATTGAAGCAAGCATCGAGGAGTTGGAACAAACGCTTTGACGAAGAAGTCAAAAAGATTAAGTTCATCCAAAGTAAGGAAAAACATTGTATATACAAGAAGGTCAGTGGGAGTCATGTAGTGTTTCTGATCTTATGTGTCGATGACATACTCCTCATGGGAAATCATATCTCTTTGCTAGAGAAAACGAGAAGTTCATTGAAATCTGCATTTTCAATGAAAGAAATGGGTGAGGCTCAATACATCTTGGGAATCAAGATATATAGAGATAGACCTCATAGACTCATTGCCCTAAGTCAACGTACATACAATGACAAGGTCTTGGAGAGCTTCAGTATGACCAATTCCAAAAGGGCAATGTGCCAATGAGTATGGGTGTGTAACTTAAGAAGTTTCAATGTGCAATATCACATAAAGACTTAGAGTATATGAAAGATATTCTTTACGCTTCAGTAATAGGATCGATCATATACGTGATAACTTGCACAAGACCCGATGTCTCATATGCTCGAAGTATAACAAGCCGTCACCAATCCAACTCAGCTCTCTATCATTGGACTGCGGTCAAGAATATTCTGAGGTACATTAACCGGACCACACACAAGTTTCTTGTTTACGGGGGATAAAGGAAGCTAGTAGTCGGGGGCTACTCGGATGCAAGTTTCATGAGTGATCCAGACAATAGGAGGTCTCAATCAGGATATGTCTTTACTCTGAATGGTGGAGCCGTGAGTGGCGTAGTTGGAAACAAGCCACTACGTATGACTCAACCATTACTTCAAAATTGATGACTATCACTGAAGCGAGCAAGGAATGAGTGTGGATTAAGAAGTTCCTTGAAGAATTTGGAGTAATTTCCTCGACTGAGGGACCCATAGAGCTATTTTGCGATAATAGTGTGTTTATCTCCCAAATCAAGGATCCTAAATCCCTTCACAATGCTAAGTACATGGATCACAAGTACTTTGTCACTCGTGATTTCATAAATGAAGGCAAAATAAAATTATTATGGGTGGACACAAACAGCAACATAGGTGATCCATTCACCGTACCCTTATCCCAAGACAAAGGTGAAATTCATTTCGAATCATTGGGTTTGAAGAATCATGTAGAGTGGCTTGATGAGTGATATGAAAGAGTTATCCTAGTTATTATAGTTTTATACATTGTGAATGTATGTGAAAGAAAACTTTGATAACAAGTGGGAAATTGAAAAGAATGTGTTCTAAAAGTTTACTTTTATATGCTTTTATTATGAATTGAATGTATAAACATTTTGTTCCTTGATTGTATATTCATCTTTTAGAAGTGTAAGGAAGAGACTCTTAATACTTAACCGTAGAGCTTTAAAAGATAATGGTTTACATAAATCAAAATGTAATTCACAATCATGGTGATTCATTGAACATTAATCACCGAGATAAGATTGTCATGTTGGTTAAAGGATATTGTTGCTCAACAAGTATTTAACAACATGAGTATATGAAATAGAAAATATTTCTTTCATATATTGAATTGACCTAACAAATGAAACATTATGGAATTGTATTTGTGTCATTAATGTTTCAATGTGTCTTTTAATCCTAAGATATAAGACCTATATCTTTTCCCATAAAGAGTGTATGATTTGATTATTATCAAAAGCTATCGTTGAGTATAATGATACATGTATTAATTGGTTATACATGACTTATACTGGAAAAGATGATATGTCAAAAGATTATCATTGCCCCTCTTGACTTAAGTGATGATATTGCTGGACCCCTTGATAAAACAAAATTTAATGTGTACAATGTAACTTATGTATAGTTACATATTTATAATAATTAGATTAAAAGATCAAGAAATGAATATATAATACAAAGATAACACATTTTCTACTTTTTATAATATTATGAATGTCATGAGGCAATGGATAGACACAAGTGATATTTTACAAATCACTAAGTGAATCGTGTTTAGTTCGAGTGAGCAAAGCATCATTGTTATTTGGGTAACTATAATGTGTAGCTAGATACCACTTATAGTTTATGATATTAAATGTTTAATATGATTGTCAACATAACTTAGATCCTCCTATAGGTCACACCACAAAACTGGGAAATAAGAAATATGATTTTATATATTTTTTGATATATTAAATTTCATGTGTTACGAAATAATATACATGTGCTAAAATAATAAAATCAATATAACGTAATAACGACATAGTTAGATTATCAAATAAATTTGTATGAGATATGTATATATTATGTAGTATAATGTTTGACATTATATATGATAATATATTACATGACATAATGTGATCCGCAACATTATAACATATGAATTTGCTAAAAACCCAAAGTCCAAAATTTATTAGATATTAATCCAAAATTTGGTAAAGTCAAAAATAGCGAAACACAATCCTACCGTCTACCGAGCCCAATGAAGTGGACAATCTTACTTCGTCATATTGAGGTCACATCGAGTTGCCCATCAATATAGTTTTTCACACTTTGCTCATAATTGAGGTGACGTTTGAAGGGAAGGAAATGGTTCCAATTATGAACTACCAAAAAACACCATCGAAAAATGTCTCAGAACAGTCAATATGCCAATCCAGGTCATATCGTACACATATCAAGTTCATATTGAGTCAATCGAGGTTCAGTTCTCCACATTCAAACTATTCAAATTCCGAACCGTCAAAAAATACCCTCATGAATGGTGATGTGAAAAATAGCTATTTTCAAAAAAATTGGACGCAGTTATGGTGGAGTATAAGCATCATATTGAGCACTTAGGGAGTTTATATCGAGTGCAATAGTAGTGCCTATCGTACTACTATTGAACTAATATCACTACTAGATCTGCCTCAGAAATGATTGTTTTACTAGCGAGTTCATATCGAGCCCATCACGGTTACAGTTATCCACACTCAACTCGAGTCTATCACAACTGTCGAGTGCCTATCATACTAGTATCAAACCTATCAAACTAATATTGCTACTGTCGAGCTTCGCCGGAAACACAGGAAAACGGTCTGGAATTGACATGGAAGATATATTACCACATTTGAATTCATAATTGTTCCATTTCTACACTTGTTTTATAAAATAAAATAGCATGTCCACATTTTGATAGAAGACAAAATAAAATACATAATTGTTCCACGTCAAGGTCTGACATTCTAATAGAACAGGTCGATGGTCCATTTATCCTTGAATGTCTATATGTTTTTGTCTATGATGATGGTGAGGGGAAGATTCACCAGTCGATGCTCTATATACTTGATGGCGTACGTGCCACAATCTCCGCTGCAAAATTAATAGCATTAACCGTAAACATATGGAATATAAGTATTAACCAACTGAAGTAATCAAGAAATTTACCTATTCCATGTTTGGAGGACCTCCTCCAATTTTAGATGGAGTCCTTTAAGGAATTCAGTTTCGTGTGATCCTTGAACAATGAGGAAGTCTTCATCAGAGAGGGAAGGAGACGACACCAGGGCCTCATTATATTCTCCAACCCTGCCTCAGAAATGATTGTATGATCATCATCATAGATCGTTAACTTCCAGTCGGAAAAACTCGACTGCAAACCAATGTTGGTTCTTATACCTCTGGCACCAGTACACATACTCCTTTCCCTTCCAAGAAGGCATGACCTAATCCTCTATCCTGGTGAGGAATGACAAAGATGATGGATCCCAAGTAAACATACCTGGATTGTTATGGTGCAAGTCGTCCATGCCTAGAATCCATTGATAGAAAAAGTAGCTCATTACCACAACATCTTTGCGGTATGGACCTGGGAAGCTAATGAGACGCCTCTTCATCATATGTTGAGCCGCATTAACGTGCTACGAAAACATCAACATGTTGAAAGTCAAAAATACTATCTTCAAATATTTTCATGCAAACATTGTTGAGTATTCATCAAGTTTATATCAAGCTAATAGAACTCCTATCAATGTACTATATAGCACCTATCAAACCCATTGAGAAAATGAAATTCCCCAGTAAATAACAAACAATTCCAAATTTTCGAGGTCTTATCGAGCTTGATTGTCGAGCTCACGATCCCAAAGTCTTAACACCCAATCTAATCCTATCGAGCTCACATGTAAATTATCAAGCTCCTATCGAGCCTATCAAGTTACACCTATAAAATAATGAAATTTCAATGATTTGAAATGCTTACGTCGTCGGTGAGCCAAAATCTGATGGTCTTCATCACTAAGAACCACGATAGACCATAATGCCTCGTCTTCACATCACTTTCTTCTCATTAGGGATCTTCCAAATACCCACCGTTCCAATGTCCTCAATTGATTGTCTTTCGTCTGGCTTCTTTTAAGGGTCGAGCACTAAAGGCTTATCACCTGGGTTCGAAGGCCATGGTTTTTGGTTAGGTCGGTGTAGATATCCTGAAGATGTTTTGGGGGACGCCTCTTTCTTAATGGGTGGACGAATTTACATCATTGTAACCGTCGGGTAGATCGTCTTCATCATCAGATTGTGGTCCCGAACGTGCTTCTAACAAAGACACTATCTTAGCCATCTGGTCCGACGTTGACAATTGATTCTCATCAGATGGTGGTCTCAAAGGTTCTTCTAACAAAGCCATGATCTTAGCCATCTCATCCATCATGTAACATTGATTCTCATCAGATGGTGGTCTCGAACGTGCTTCTAAAAAGACACGATCTAGTCCAACAAGGACAACTGAGTCTCATCAGATGGTGGTCTCAAAGGTGCTTCTAACAAAGCCACGACCTTAGCCATCTGGTCCATCATGGAATATTGATTCTCAATGACGATCTTTAGTTGACCTTCCATCAATAGTTGCTTTGCTTCCATCAACAGTTGTGTCGCTTCCATCGACAGTTGTTTTGCTTTCATCGATTGTTGCGTTGCTTCAACCCTCTCCATCCTTTCTACCAAAAGCTGGTAATCGTGAGATGGAGCTGATGCAAGGGTTGGGATTGCGGTTCGGGCTGCGACTAGGGTAAAGGTAAAGATAGTTGTTTCCTCCTCTACGACATCATCTGCAAAAATGTTCGCCTCCTTAACAACCTTAACCAATCTTCCTTAATCCTAGGGTGGTCATTCTCCCTTATAACATAATCAAAATAATTATTTCACTGTCTCGACGCTTGTTTGAAGACATATATGGATTTTTTGGGTTGTAACACTTTGCGCTCCTATCTCTTGACTTCAAAACCTTGAGATTGATCCATGTAAAACTCCTTCTCAAGTTCTCCATTGACAAAAGTAGTCTTTACATGATTTGGTAAAATTCCAAGACTATTTGAGCCACAATCGCTAAAGGCGGATCGATGCAAACCTAGTTAATCATTGGTGAAAAAAATCCTTAAAATTCATACCTTCTCTCTGGGTGTAGCCCATAGCCATTAATCTTTCCTTGAATCTCACAACAAATCCATGTTCATTTCATTATATCTTAAGCACCCACTTGGTCTCAGTGCCCTTTGCCCAGGAAATAAGTCAACCAAGTCCCAGACATGATTAACTCTCATAGACTCCAACTCCTTCTCTATAGCCTTTAACCACTCTTTCATTTGGACCTTCTAGTGCCAATTTAAAAGTTATTATCTCTTTGTCATTGATTTGAGTCACCATAGATGATCCATCAACAATTTTTTTCTTGAGCTAAAATCCTAGCGTTTCTTCCTTCAAGCCGAACAGTCGACGAGGACTAAGCCTACGTCTACTTCGACGCTTATGAAGATCTGGTTTTTCATCCTCTGTGAGAGCCATCTAATCATCAACATTACCACTCCCACCAGGATCAACTAGTGGAACCTTATGTTCGACATCTAGATTTTTATTTCTTGTAATACTAATTTGTCCATCTTATTCCTCAAAGAAGTCCAACAACTCTTTGCTAGCTCCAGCAAGAGCTGGAAAATCAATGCCAAAAACATCGCATCTCTAGACTCAAGTTCCGTCATTCTCTCTATGTCTTCTAACTTGATGAAGACATAACCTTTGGAGCAGTCAGAGTATCTCTTAAAGACACACTTCCTATCTCTACGTCCCAGCTTTCCATAACGATGATAAGTAGACTAAATATACCTCACGCGTCCCCATAGATGCAAATGGCTAAAATATGGTTTACCTTATGTCCAAAACTCATATGGGGCTGAAGGAACTAATTTTCTCAAAACTCATACGCTAAGAATATATGAGTTTTTTTATCTTATCATCCAATTGATTCTCAACTAAGCTCGTGAATTTCTAAAAGTATTCTGGATATTTTAATTTGTGAGAAATAAGATAATTTTGAGTTATGACCGAACCTAGTAACGTCACTAATAAATTTGATGAATTTTCTATTGTACTTAAAAAAATCCCTATTCTTTATTGTCATTTTTTGTAAAGTTCTGGTGCATTTGTGTAGGATTTCGTGCCCTTATGTATGTATATATTTTAAAAAAATATACATGCATACAAGATCGATTTCTATATTTTCGACAATTTCATGTACATTATTTTATATTTATTCTAATATCATGTAATCTACATATATATTAAAATAAATAGAAGAAGATCATACCCAAAGGTTCACTAAAACCTTTATGAAGATCTGGAGTTGCGTTGCCCGTTGAATCGCCCGCTGATTGACCTCTAAGTGTTCACCAAACTTTAAACAAGATTAGAGTGAAATGAGTTAGTCAATCAATCTTTAAATCAAGGTTTAAATCTATCTAATAACCCCTCTAAAGCTCCTGAGAATTTAACCTCCAAAAACTTGAATAATTAAGAGAATTTTCGGATTGATTAATGGTGTGGTTGGGGAGAGAGAATTTTTTGCATTCCATGAAACAAGTAGGGACAGAAGATCTATTTATAGGCTCTCCCAACACCCACATCATGGGTTATCCACTAATCCATGATGTCTTGCTTTTTTCTTCCTTAAACCAATCACAAATTGACACATAATCCTCCTTAAAGACGTTTGACCATAATTGGAATAAATCCAACCCATAATCAACAATAATCTCTTAATATTCTAGAAAATCGTGTCCACCGATCGACTGTAATAACCAATCGGTCGACCGATTGGCAATTATTCACGGTTTTTGGTTGGACCATGAAATCAGACTGTCGACCCATCACATGCTACCAAATTTACTTCGATTTTCGGTCGAACAGAAAACATAAACGGTCGACTGATTCAACACGAGAATCAGCTATTGGAAGTTTTTGGTCGGACTAAACTACAAGTCGGTCGACCGATTGCTACCAAGAAGAATTTGTGGAAGCTCCTGAAAGTTTTTCAGTCGACCAAACACATCCGTCTGATCGACCATTCACATACACAACAACTACTGTAAATTTCCGGTCGACCGGTCTCCGCAAACGTTCGACATTTCGTGATTTTTGCTTTTAACAAATTTTGGATTTATATCCAAAAAAATCGATCTTTGGGTTTTTTAGCAAATTCACATATCAGTTAATATATTATCATATGTAATAACAAAACATTACACCCCATAATACATATATCTCATATGAATTTATTTACGATTCTAACTATGTCATTTTCACGACTTATTGATTTTATTGATTCACCACATGTGTACTATTTCACATGAAACTCGATACATCAAATGAACATAAAATCAAACTTCTTGTTTCCCAGTTTTGTGATGTGACATATAGGAGGATCTAAGTTATATTGGTAGTGATATTAAACACTTAATATTACAAACTATAAGCGGTATCTAGCTACACATTATAGTACCCAATTAGCAAAAATGTCTTATTCATTGGAACTAAACACTATCCATTTAGTGATGGAAGAACATCACATGTGCCTATCCATTCCGTCATGATATTAAGAATATTATACAAAGTGAAAATATGTCACCTTTGTATTATATATTCATTTATTGATCTCTTAAGCTAATTATAAATATGTTACTTAACACAAGTTACATTGTGCAAATTATAATCTTGTTTTATTAAGGGGCACACTAATATCATCACTCAAGTTAAAATGGGCAATGATAATCTTTTGACGAACTATCTTTTCTAGTACAAGTCGAGTTCAATCAACTATTGTCTTTATCACTATGCTCATTGATAACTTTCGACAATAATCAAATTGAACACTTCTCATGTGAAAAGACATAAGTCTCATATCTTACGATTCAAGACACAGTGAAAACATAATGACACATAACACAATTTCATAATGTTTCACTTGCTAAGTTTATTCAACTCTCGACTATCGTGGAACACAACTACCCCAACTGTGGTATGACTTCCTTCGCGGAGACACCCACTGCTACCAACCAGACCTCCCCAATGCCCGACGTCGCTCCTAGCTTTGACGACCATTCGGGCTGGACAAGAAAATGGCCCAAGGTGGAGTTCTGAAGTTGGTCCAAAACGTTTTGTGGGTAGAATACTTGGGTTAAGCAAGTTCCTAAAATTAGTTCAAACACTCCGTTTTTGGTTTGTTAAAGTTTCGGTTGAAACTTTATTTGGGAAACTGTTAACTTTATGTTTGTAGCAAAAAAAATTGCCCTTGATGGTTTACTTTAAATGATGTTGTTTCAGTGATGATAATTTTTCTTGTTACCAGATGAATTTTATTTACATCTACGTATGGAGTACGATACGTTTTCTTTGCCTTCGGATGTTATATTTCTCCCTAATAGGATCTATATGTAAGGACCTAAACCCTTGTTAGGATTAAGCTTGGCTTAAGAGGAGGTTTGCATGGGTTGGGGTGCGTTTTGCATTGGGAGTTGGAGGGGGGAGTGATGATGGTTTAGGGTGGATCAGGTAGGGGCCGATTACTGTTGATGATGATGGGTTTATTGGGTTTATATGCTAACACAATTCACTTCTTCACTTTTTTCCTTCCATCCGTTTTCCACCAAAGCTCGTCCTTTCTTCCCTTGCTCCGGCGGACCAGAAGGAGGACAGGAGCTCCGGCGACGCGGAGAAGCAGCGCCATAGGAGGGAGCTCGATGAGAAGAACTAGAATCGACGCCGGAGGTGGAGGAGCTTGCCGGACGCATCTCTCCACGGTGAAAGGTATGCCAAGTCTTCATAGTAACTCCCCAAGAGGTGTGGGAGTGTAGGGGGCGGCGTTGGTGTCGTTTCCCCGGCGAAACCCACTGGACGGAGGATGAAGACGCTCTGTTTCATTGACCGATTGTGAGGTTTGGTCGACCGAACAACGTCTAAATAATGTCTGTCCAGAGGGAAAATGTATGTTTCAGTTGACCGGTGGTTGGGTCGGTCGACCGAGTTTAGTGAATATTAACTTACTGCCCGAAAACGGTCGAACGACGTCTGTGTGACGGTCGACCGTTTATGTCAAATTTTATCAGGAACTTAAGGGTTACATTAGTCCGATCGACCGGTGTTTGTATCGGTCGACCGAATCCCTGTAGATAGGTTAGACAGACCTTCGGTCGACTAAGTGTGTATCGGTTGACCGAACCGCGCAAAGTCGGTCAGGAGCGTTGACCATATAAATGGTCGACCGCTCTGGATCCGGTCGACCGACTGCGTGCGATTTTTCTGCAGTGAAGTGTCTGTTGATCCGGTCGGCCAATTGAGAGTTTTGATCAACCGAATGCAGTGGGCAGGATTCATGCAGTTTTCCTTATCGGTTGAACGGACCCTGGTTTGACCGATAGGATATATATGTATATAAAATGTATAGCGTAGACCTTCCAAACGGTCGACCGCTAGATTGATCTTGTTCGACCGGTGGGTCGAATTATCATTGGTGGGGATGGGGCGGCGACTTGCTAAACGGTCGATCGTCCGAGAGACCTTGTCCGACCGATTGATAGTGTTTACCTCAGTACCTGGTACTGAGCGGGAGACCGATTAACTGCAGGTTGGTGGATTTATCCACACGCGAGCCGTCGAGCATCGGCGACTACCGGCTACCGAGCCCACGGTCGATCACCGGACCTCGGAGCTACGGATTTCACCTTCGACGAGGGTGTATTCAGTTCGACCCCTTGTGCCTGTGCGGCAGAGGGATGCCTTCCATGCCTGTGTGTGTGGGAGATGCCTTCCATGCCTGTGTGGGTGGGAGATGCCTTCCATGCCTGTGTGGGTGGGAGATGCCTCCATGCCTGTGTGGGTGGGAGAAGTCTTCTTCCTTGTGTAGGGAGGGGATGCACTTTCCGTGTGTCAGAGAGCGAGGTTCTTCGTACCGGTGCGGCAGTGGGACGCCTTCTTCCTTGTGTAGGGGGGGGATGCACTTTCCTTGTGTAGCAGAGTGAAGGCAGTCAGTTGGCCCGAGGCAGATTTGCATTGCAAGTGCATTCATGGCTTTTCGTATTTATTTCTGTTTGTGATAGGAGATGTTGGCATACGGGGTTTCCTTTCGGGAACTCAGGCGGATTTTGTGTTTCATTTTCAGGGAGCAGGCAGTCGTAGGTCGGTGGTGACTGAGGGGAGTGCCTCTGGGATCGGGTCCTGTCATCTTATCTTTTTGTAGAGGTAGTGATTACAGTAGTTATGTTTTAGTCACGTAATCACTCTTTTGACACTCTGTATTATGACTTCCACGTGGAGATATTTTATATATATATTCAGTTGACTTTTCTAGTAACGTGCCCTTGTTGACCGTTGACGGTCGTATGTTTATCTTTTAATTTGAAAATTTTCTTCCGCTGTTCTGGGACGTTACACTATATGCCTATTAATTGTTAGAGCATATTGGGGGTGTTAATCGGTTAGCCTCGTTGTTAGAAGATAACATCCCTGTCTGAAGTCCATTTACATGAACGGAAGTAATAGTGGAACGAATTAATTTAAGTTTTGTGAATTAAATTTAAAGAAAAAGAAGTAACTCAATAACCAAATCGTCTTAACTCCTGTTCTTATCAAATTTATTCCTGCATCACAACAATGATTGACATTAGACATTACAATCAAGTTTCACAAATTAAATCCTACATTTGAAGCTCCTTTCGTAACCAAATGGTCCTGTTCTCCAATTTCTATCCAGCAGCCACCCACTCCTCCATGCCTGGTTTTACACCACACTCCCAAACAAGATCCATGCATGCACACATGCTGAACTTGTTCAAATGCTCACCCCAAAGGTTCTTCTTGTCTTTCAGTCCGTTGGCCACCAATTGTAGTCCATCAGTTAAAACTTGGGTAGATGGTGGAATGTGTTGCCATTGCCTAGCTTCTTCAGGAACCACTGGTGTTCGACCCCGGTTTCTATAGACGGTTCTTCCTTGTCTCCTGAATTAGTTGTATTGGGGTCCTCACCCACTGCGCTCCATTATGTTCGATTGCTATGGTGGGATGATGCACTTCTTCTCGACAACGACGTCAATCTTGTACCTCCAGCCTGGGGATTAAGGATGGGGTCACCGTTTGCCCTAGTTCCTCCATATAATACCTCGAGGTCATCTGCATATGGTAGTGGCCCAAACCTGAACTTCTCAAGCCCAGTGTGTGCCTGCAATAAAAAATAACGTTTGGTTATACATGGATGACATCAGTTTGTGAATTGAATTTGAACAATTATATTTTTAGAATCCAAACCTTAGCATTCTCCTTCCATCATACGTCATCAAAGTGAACTATACCCCAATCGTTGCTCCACTCTTGACCGGTTTGCGATTGTAACCATTTCCACGAGTAGAACTCCTTCTTAACGTTATCCCAATCATTTTTTTTTGTTTCCCAAGTAAAACTTTGTAACTAAGTTCTTCCTCACGGGACCATTTCACAGTGTCTGATTTGTTACCTAGACAAACATTTTTGGACACATAGTCTGACCCAAACCTCATGCAAGGCTGGAGTCCAATGTGCCTTCTTCCTGCGTCATGGGTCTACTGCATCCTGCAACATTGATTCATGAATTTCCCTCTTCGTCTTTCCAACTCTTCCATATTGTGTAGTGTTGGCTCGAACAACTAGTGCGTTGATGCATGACAAAAATTGCACTATTGAGGACCTTGTGAGGAGGAAGACACCAACGTGGATTACGTATCGAGGGCTTGCAACTCCGTTGAATACACCTCCTCTTCGTAAGACAACAAATATAGACTAACGAATATTGGCAGTCTTGCTGGAATAACTGCTGATTGGGTGAGCCGTAATAGGTGGCCTCGTCCATCCGCTGAATAATACACAATTGTTTAAAAAGTTGACAGTAAATGTTATGATATAATTGTTAAAATAATCTTCCTAATTCGCAACACAATCGTTAGGATGCCACTGAAAAGTTTGCATTACAATAAGCAACTAAATATGCTTCAAAACTTGAAGTCATTAATAGACGAATTGTAACCGTACTGCAATTACAACAATAATGTGATAACCAATAGAAGAGTGGAACCACAACAATGTAACTAATCCCACTAGCCCTAGCAATCTTGTCCCTAATAGTCCCATTGGGGTGTCATCCCCACCATTGGGTTCAATTATTAGGTGTTAGGACCCAAACCCTTGCTTAGGGTTAATGATGTTTAGGAGAGGTGTTTAGCATGGGGAAGAGGTACGTGAACAGTAAGGTCGTGGAAGGTATGGGTAGAGGGATGGTGTAGGGTGAGGTGAGAGGTGATGGGTTTTTAATAGCAAAAATCTCTCTCTCTCTTTGGATCTCTCTCACTCTCTCACTCACTCCCTTCCCTTGGGTTTCGGCCAGCAGCGGAGGAGGCAGAGGACGCGGAGGCTCCGACGTGAGGAGGTCGTCGCGAGGAGGAGGTTGCGCATGCGGAGGTGCGGAGACGCGAGCGTTGCTCCGGCGTTTCTCCGTCTTCGTTTGAGGTATGCCAGCTTCTAGCTTGATTTTGTTGCTCCCCCACGTTGGTGGGATGTTGTTGGTCGGTCGGGGGAGGTCGGAGACCTCCCCGGCGACGTGTTTTGCGTAAATCCTCGGCTGGCGCGAGGTTGAAGACGACCAACGGTCGACCGGGTTTTGATGGGCGGTCGACCGAATGTAGTGTATTTTGCCGATTTTAACCATCACCGGTCGAACGATGCCTTGTGGCGGTCGACCGGTCGTGCATTTTTGCTGGTGGATCGGATTGCCTGTCTGTTTTCGGTTGACCGGTTCCTTGTGGTCGTTCGACCGGAACTTAAGTGTACCTCTTATTTATGCATATCGTTCGACCGTTTATGTATATTGTTCGACCGTTATAACGTAGACTATTAGGATGACCCTGGTAGTTTTCGGTCGACTGGGACCCCTGAGTCGGTCGACCGATTAGTCTTTGGTGATTTTGACCAACTCCGGATTTTGACCTCGTGTTCGGTCGACCGGTTTTAGACTTCTGTTTGACCGTTTGGACTTAAGTGATGCACAGAATAGTTCGATCGCTGTAGACTTTCGGTCGACCGAACCTATTGGGGATGGTCGGCCGGTTAGACTTTTTCGGTCGACCGTTTGTGTGCAAAACTGGATTCTTGGTCTTGTGATCGTGTCAACTCTGTCCACGGAAACCCGTGTCCTCGCTTAGAGCGTGAGCCAGGAGGTGACGGCGGGTACGTGCTCGTACCGCCTAGGGACCGCCGTGTGGAAGAGTGTGGACACTTGGGTCGCGCCACCTCCGGATTGGACGTGGTGTGACGTGTTGTTGCCTTATTCTCTGATGAATAGCAGACCTGAGGCATCGAGGATCCCAATGCGTGTGACACATGGCTTGTGGAGCATGATGACCCTGCAGACTACGGTCTGGACCCGTCCGATGTTGTGTCGGACGTATGCTGTACCGCCGAGGATGTGCCGGTGATGCCGCCGAGGTTTTTGCCAGCGATGATGGTGCCGACGATATTCCGGCTTGTGGATGTCTCGTCCGATGTTGTGCCGGACGTATGTTGTACCACCGATGTTGTGCCGGCGATGCCGCTGATGTTGTGCCAGCGATGATCCCCGATTGGGCACCTATCATGGGATGTTGACCGATCGGGCTACGACTCCGTCGAAGGTGGTGTTGACCACGTGGTTCCTTGCACGGAAGTGCGGACACTCCTCACCGATCCCTTAGACTCGAGTAGTCTCGTGTGGGGGGACACGTCGCGTACTGTCCGTAAGACCGTATGTGCCTACGGTAGGTTTGCAAGGGAGACCCGTTGTTGTTGTTGCTGGACTGATGTCCTTGTGGACCCTGTTGAGGGTCGTCGTTGTTGGACCAAGGTCCCGTTTACCCAGTTGAGGGACTTGATGCATTGCAGATGTGACATGACATGCTACTAGTATGATAGGTTCATTTACCGTACTATTGCATGCATATAGGTGAGCTTGGCATACGGGGTTTCCTAATGGGAAACTTAGGCATCGTTAATTGTTTGATTCATGTTTCAGGACCGCAGTAGGTTCTGCCGGGTGGTGACAGTGGGCGCACACATTTTGGGGCCAGGATCCTCATCGGACTCTTAGAGGTCATCGTGATTGCTTTATCTGTCTTCTTTGTATTGTTGTAATCACGTCTTTTGACAAACTCTGTTGTATTATTGGTGCACCGATTGTTGATTTATTCGAGTAACATTCCCGTTGATGATTTGATCTGAGTAATGTCTTGATTGTTTAAATTTTTAAATTTCTGCTGTTTCGGGATGTTACATTAGGAGTGGTTCCTCTACTTGATTGGGTAATCTTTAGATTCCCCTACTAGTTTGTCCCATCTTTCACCGATTATGAAGTTATGTAGGGCCATGACAAGAATAACTATTTGTGCTTGTTTCTCCAATATATATGGACCCATTAGTCTTAGCACTGCTCAACCTCTCTTAATCACTCCAAATGCCCTCCCTATAACATTTCTCAAGGAAGAGTGCATCTTGTTGAAAGTCACTTCCCGTCCTTGAGGTTGTGAAGATGCAAAATGGAGAAGGTGATATCTTGTGTTCCGGAATGGTGCCATAAATCCCTTCCGATCGGGATACTTGGCATCGACTAGGTAATATTTTTTTGGGATAGGAGTTGGAAGAATTTATGAATATTGTTACGAGAATATCAAAAAAAGTCTAGAAATGTCATTACCATTTGGAGGCATTGGGAAATTTTGATTTGAATCATATAGTACTTTGTTGAGGATGCGGTTGTCGTGCGCACTACCCTCCCACCCGGCAATTGGAAATGTGAATCACATGTTGAAGTCCACAAACAACTAACACATTCTGAGTTGTGAGACTTGGGTCCCAACCACAATGATATCAGAGTTTCTTCTCCTTGGGTACTATGACATCAATATGGGTGTCGTCCAACACTCCAATGCGGTCCTTAAAGAAGGGGTAGTATTTGCCCCTGCAATCGTCCCGTATGTGGGGACGAGTCGTAACAAACGCACCAATGATTACGCAACATGTCTATTGTTTTTTATTACCAGTAAAAGGCATGGTATGACCCAACTTTTTACTCAAATTAGTTGAAATGTACTCCTCCACTCACATCATGGTTGTCTATACTAATAACGATTTGTCCTCCTCATCTTCCATAATCTCCTCCATGGTGGATGACTACCTATTGATGGGAGAAGTAAATTGTAACTTGTACTACAAAAGTGTGACCTTAACCATTACTAACCCGATATACAAATCTCAGTTTCACGCCCACTCAGAGGAAAGGAACCGTTTTAATCCTAAATTAAAAACGTTGACATTCAGGTGCGATAAAGTAGAACTGAGATTACGACCTATGAATTACATCTATCACAACGAATATAATTGTTCAGTTTCAGTCTACGTTTAACAAAATACTCCTATTAATTAACCACGACATGTTTAATCCATATTTACTGCCTAAGCCATATTTAGGAGGCAAACATAGATCACTCTAACGACATTAACGGAGGACGGATTGAAGTGCACAAATGTAATTAGTCAAGTTTACACGTGTACATTGTAGGATCGTAATGACCCATAATTCTAATTACTTTTAAACTAATTCCCTACTTGCTTAATCAAAGATGCAGCAGAATAATCAAACAAAAGCAAGTAAAGAAAATATCGCAAACCACAGAAATGACCCAGTGATTTTTATAGAGGTTCGACATCTCGCTTACTTCCTCTCTTGCAAGCTCCACTCGATCTCCCTCGAGTTCCGCCTATGTCTTCACTATCAATGTCGTTCCGGGTCGAGATTAAGTCTTTTACACCACAAGTTTATAAACAACCCTCGCTAGCTTGATTTCTTCCTCTCACAAATCGAGAGGGAACACTTCGGGCTTTCACCAAAATCCTTGCTTCTTTGAGAAACAAATGAGTGTAACACACTCATTTGTTTGTGTTTAGCATGTGCAAAACCATTGAGAGACAAAGTAAAAATGAAGTTCCCAAAATTGACATGACATTGATGCATTTGGATATTTAGTACACCGGCTTTAGGTCTTATACTACGACAATCAGTCTTATACTAACAGACACAAATTATTTTACTCATTAGATTAATGGTTGACTTTTTTGTTTATTTGAGTGCTAAAATCCTATGATTACTCTCCCTCAAAGGGAAAACCAAGGTGCATCCTTAGGACTAGATAAGACCTAAAGCCGGTGTACTAAATATCCTAATGCATCAATGTCATGTCAATTTTGGGAACTTCATTTTTACTTTGTCTTTCAATGGTTTTGCACATGCTAAACACATGCAAAACCAACAAAATATTTTCTTTCGCAAACACATGATGATTTTGAAAGAAATGGAAAATTTAAAGCACTAGGCAAGCAAAAGAAGGCAAGTCACCCAAGGATCATGGCAACATAAATCGATATTAAATGCAGCACACTAACATGACCCTAACAATACAAACAAAAGAAAACAAAACAAAAGAAGAAAGAATCGACTATTTACATAGGTAAAACGCCCCTCCACACTTACTTCATGTATTGTCCTCAATGAATGTGAGCGTGATATGACATGGATTTATGCATGAAAAAGAAAAGATCTCACCAACGTGAAGCGCTAAAGGAAGTTCATGGTTATGTTGATGGACATAAACCCGAATTCCCATCAAAACATGTGAAATATTAAAGAAGGGAGACAAATATGTGAAAGAAATGTGGCCCAAATACACAAAGGTTGGTGCCCGCAACAATCTATGCTCACTCTTGGAGTCGTCTCTCTTTTCCTTTTATTTGTTTCTTTTATTTATTTTTTAAATATAACATTGTACAAAAATAAGTTCTCATCTTCATTTGTCAAATGACATCAAATGAGAACCTCAAAAGTGGGTCAATGCACTTGGAATGAGAATAAGACAGCACGTTGGGCCAAAATACTCTTGCGTGACCCCCTTCAGAAAGTGCAAAAAATGCAAGGAGAGGTTCATGAATTAGACGCAAAGACATCTCATTCAAAGGATCAAACTGAAAGCTCGAACCTCTGAAGAGTTTGGGACATATTGTGCAACGGAAGAAGAGTTTCGTGGTGCTGTATTTATGATCATCAATCCAAACTCTCTAACCAACACGCTGGTGGGTCAGAATGAGGTCAAGAACCTCGTTATGCATGTTTGACTGACCAGACGAATAGTAAGTGGGTCTTTTACCCAAGGTATCTGCTAAGGAACTCCCAAAACCCTCATTGACAATGTAGTTGTTTGATATCTCATCATTTTCAAGTTGATCATGAATAATAGTGATAGACAAACTCTCATCTGGTCATATGAAATCTGGGATTTTGGGGAGTTCTTGCTCCATCAAAAGGGAGTCCGTAAGATGTACAACAATAAGACCATGTGACTCAAGGGCCAGAAGACAAAAAGGTAAGGCACAATCCTATGTTGACTCATAATGAAGTTGGTTCATGCTATTCTCAATTTGAAACGATCACCCACCAAGTGATCATGAATTTAACCCCAAGTCCCTCAGACTGACTAGCAGTTTGACTTTGAAAGGTTGTGCTTTGAATTTGTGGATGTGGTGGTGGTTCGATATTAGAAGATATATCCTCATGTTGACAAGAAAGTGTTTTAGTTTCAGGAATAAATAGGTAAGAGAAGAAGAGACACAAAAGGACCTAAGCGCAAGATAAAGGACTGAATTGTGACACTTATGGACTGAGATGCAAGAGGGAAAGAACCAGATGTAAACCAAAAGGACCGATGAGCAAATCAAGAAACTCCACACCATCATGAGGAGTATTTTGGCAATTAGATCCGAGCCTAAACTCAAACAACCAACTTGGGTGCACTACACATGAAGAAATCAATTCACCAAAGCCTCATCCAAAGCAGGAACAGATCCAATCAATCAAGACCACCAATTCGCGGTTAAAAAGTGGCATCAAATTTCGGGAAGTAACAGTGACAATCAATATTATCTAATTCAATTTTTATGGAACGAAAAATGTAAAATAGATTACATTAGAGTATTAGAAAATTAAGAACATAAAACTTTTTAAGCATAGTCACCTTCATGTCAGCAATTTCCTGCTCTTTCTTTGCAAATATAAATTAACCATACAATTGCGTGCTGAAGATAATACTATAAAAATTGAAAGAATACTACTAGTCCACAATAGGGAAGCAAAACTCTTACAAGAGTTAGGATTTAAGAAGCTTGAAAACCCAAATTCCAAAATTCACAATTGAAAATTTAGATCATAGCATTGCTTAACAGAGCTCCAGTTAGTAAGGTCTTAAATAACATAAATCGGGAACCAAATTGAAGACCTTCATGAAATCAACCTAATTTAACGGAATTCCAGAACATACATATGACAATCCTAAATTGCTATTTAACTTGTAGAAATTAATTTCATTATCAAACCAGCACCATGACCGAAAAATAAATCATTAATCAAACGTACCTATGCACAGTTTATGATAATAGTAGATAAAACCACAAATAAATTTCAGAATAAAAAATAAAAGGAGAAATCCTGAAACCCAACACTATACTAGGTTGATTCATTCTTGATTTAAAAATAGCTCTTGCATACCTCGACAAAGAATCAAATCTGTAATGGATAAGCCAATACATTGTCAAATATCAAGCGAATTGAAATCAACACCGGGAACTCCACATTCACCTTCATCATCCTCAACACATCCACACATGCATTCATACAGTAGTGGGAGGTGGGGAAGGAGAAACTTGTCGTTTATAGCTACATAATGAGGCCTATGAGAATATACCAGTGGTGGCTTGGTGGAGAGCAAGGTTTGGTGGTGGTAGGGGAAGAAAGGTCGCGACTTGAAGGAAGGAAAGGTTTGGTGGTGGTAAAAGAGAGGCTTGTCGGGACAGTCATGATGGCCTGGATGGTCGAGGTTGGGCTTGTAGAGACGGCGAGGATCCAGTTGGTCTGGTTAGGATGGCCAAAGAAGAGAGAGTTTGGATCAGGACGAGGCTGGTATGGTCCGGTCGGGACAGTCAAAATGAAGGATTTCATGTTTAATTGTACATGTATATTTTCGAAATTTTATGCACAACAAGGATTAATTACAATTTTCTATGATTCGTTTCATGCATGCATCATTTTTTTAACAACTAGTTTCAAAAACTCTATTAAAACAAACACAAAGGGCTCCGAATTTCATACCTAGAAGTTCTCTAAAACTTCTTGAAGTTCCGGAGATGTCGAGGATACTTGTCGCTGCGCCGGATGCCTCCGAGTATTCACCAAACTCTAAACAAGATTGGAGAGAGAAGAGCTAGCCTCTCAATCTCCAATAGGGTTTAGAATCTAACTACTAACCCCTCTTTAGTTCCCTTGAGAAGATGATCTTTGAAGAACTAAAACTTGAGTCAAGAATTAATGGAATTTCGTGGAGAATTATGGAGAGAGAAGTTTGCACAAGAAGATAATGAATTAAATTGATTAGGTAATGAGATAAACTTGTATTTATAAGTTCTCTCCAAATTACCTATTCATGTGCACCTCTTGCCCATGATTTCATGCAAACTTCCATCTAACCATCCATTATTTACTTACAAATAATCTCATCCACGAATTAAATCAATTATGGACCAATTCCATGCATGATCTAATTAATTCTTAAATTAATTATGCATAAAACCGTCTGAACCGGTCGACCGTTTGGAGGTTCGGTCGGCCGTTCGAACCTGGTTTCGGTCGACCGTTCTCAACAATAAAATATTTCATCGCAATGTTCGGTCGATCGACCGGTCCGAACAGACGAAAATTCCCTCTAATCGGTCGAGACGTGTTCGGTCGACCGTGCATTGTTCGGTCGACCGATCAATAGTAACCGGTCGACCGTTTGATTGCACAGTTCTGTAGTTGGTCAAATTTTGGTTTTACCCCTACGAAATTTGATATTTCGGGATTAGTATTAAATTCACAACTTATGTAACATATTATCCTATGTAATGATAAATCATTACACCCCATAATATTTACATCACATATGAATTTAATTTAGATTCTAATTATGTTATTAATCACAACATAATCTTGATTTTGGTTGTTTACCCCATGTGTCATATTTTCTACATGAAACCCGACACATCCTATGAACTCAAAATCCCCATTTCTTGTTTCCCAGTTTTGTGGTGTGACCTATGGGAGGATCTAGACTAAGTTGGCAGTGATATTAAGAGTTTAATATCACAAGCTATAAGCGGTATCTAGCTACACATTATAGCTCCCAATTAGTTAGATATCTTAATTCCTCTCGAACCAAAACCCGATGCATTTAGTGATGGAGTGCACCACTTGTGTCCGTCCCTTGCCTCATGATATTAAGAATACACTCAAAGTAGTATTGTGTCATCTTTGTATTAGTATTCATTTCTTGATCTCTTTAAGCTAGTTATAAATATGCGACTTAACTCAAATCACATTGTGCACATTATAACTTTGCTTTATCAACGGGCCCACTAATATCATCACTCAATTAAGAGGGGCAATGATAATCTTTTGACAAACTATCTTCTCCAACAAAAGTCATACTTAAGCAACTAATGCCTTTTTACTATACTTATCGATAGCTCAAGACACTAGTCTAATCAAGCAATTCTTAAGTGATCGGATATAAGTCTCATATCAAAGAACCAAGGACACAGTAAACATTAATGACACAGAAAATACAATTCTATAATGTTTTACTTATTAGGTCCATTCAGTATACAAAAGTAATATTTTCCTCTTTTGTGTACCCGTGTTGTCACTCACTTGAAGAGCTACAATGATCTATGACCAACACGACAATCTTAACTCGGTAAATAATGTCCCATGTTAATTACCATGATTGCGAATATCTTTCGTTTTATGTAAACCAATATCTTTTTTAGAGCTCTACGGTTAAGGACTAAGAGTCTCTTCCTCAACATTTCTAAAAGACGAATAACATAAACAAGGAACAAAATGATTTCTCATTCAATTCATAATAATTGACATTTAAAAGTAAAACTTTTAGAACACATTCCCTTCACAAAAGAGGGTCTGGATCAAGATGGGGATGGTCTGGATGGGCGAAGGAGGGGAGGGATTGGACTGGGTTGGTTGGGATTATGATGGGCGGGGGGAGGGGAGGGATCAAGTACGTCAGGATCTAAACGGGCGGAGGAGGGCAGGGGTCGGGCTTGTCTAATCAAGATCAGAGATGGTAAGGTTGGGATCCAGGCTGGTCTAATTGGGATATGGACAAGTTGAGGAGGGGAGGGATCGAGCTAGTGCAAGCGAGGTCTGGACGGTCGGGGTCGGCTGGTCGGGGAGTTGGGGTTTTAGGGTTAGTGATTTGGAAGTTTGATTTGGGATACAAATATGGTGAAAAAAAGAAGAAACCTTTTACTTCGAATATATTGAAAAAGACGTGGTAAATGTAATTTCTTACCTTGTCTAAACATTTTACTTCGGATTTACCAAGAGTCAATGTGGGAAGTGGATTTCACACAATATAAATTGAAACTGACGTGTGTGTTGGGATTTCATGAAGATTATAAAGGTAAAAAAATTATTTTGTCCTCTTTTATCATTAATACGGATCGTCTCTATTGCTAACTTCAAACCAATAATCAATCAAGCATTTTGCATACAAGATTAAAGATCTAATCTACACTTATGCAAATATATCTAAATCAAAATCTTTGGATTTATCATACATCAAGATGTGTGCACCAACTAAACTTGGGAGAGAAGAAAGGTGGCTGAAAACTCTTTAAAACTTGCTCACCAAGTTACATTTTTATTCTCCTTTTATAGGTGCAAGTTAGAGTAAACCCTATCCATAAGACGAGCTTAATGAATCCATGAGCCATTAGGTCAATGACCCATTAGTTGCAAATTTCATTGCTAATTGATTGATTAAAGGGTTAAGCTTCTTATAAATTCATGTCATGATAATGTAACATTCAATATCATATTATTGTGCTATAAATATTATGTTATGTAATATGCATTACACTTCTCCAAATAATATTATGCACACATCTTATGAACTCATATTAAATATTTCAACATGTTACACTTATTTAATCATCTTATCAAAATCATTTAATTTCATATCATATGAAATACAACACAACATATAAAATGTATAAAATGTTTCTCTTGTTTCTCGTTCAGTTGGTGTGACCTTTATCGAGGATCTGGGTTGGAATGGTAATGGCATAAAACATTTTATTGTCATAAACTATAAGTGGTACTCTAGCTGTACATTATAGTCACCCAATCAACACAGATGAAATGTGACCATTTTACAAAACACGATCCTGTAACAATATTACAAATAACATTAATTGTGTCCATTCCTTGCCTCGTGATATCATGAATAATATACAAAGTATGGTTGTGTCACCTTTGCATTATATTCATTTCTTGGTCTCTCTTGAGTAAATTATAAATATATAGTTGGTATCACATCAACTATATTTCATGCATTTACAATTCTACTCTACCAAGGGATCCAGTGATATCGAACCACCACCATATCCACAAATTCAAAGCACAATCTTTCAAAGTCAAACTCCTAGTCAATGTGAGGGACTGGGGGTTTCAATTCACGATAACTTGGTGGGCGATTCAATTCAAATTGAGAATAACATGGACCTACTTCATTATGAGTCAGCAAAAGATTGTGCCTTATCTTTTTGTCCCATGGTCCTTGAGCAACATGATCCTAATGTTGTGCCTCTTAATGACTCACATGTGGTGGAGCAAGAGCTCCATAGTACCTTAATTTCATACGACCTGATGATAGTTTGCCTCTCACCATTGTTCTTGATCATCTTGAAAATAATGGGGCATCAAACAACTACATTACCAATGAGGGTATTGGGAGTTCCTTAGAGTATACCTTGGGTAGGACACACTTTTTGTTTGCCTAGTGCATCGGGCAAGCATAATGATATTGTTGGTCTCATTCTGGCGCATAATGAAATGTTAGTCATGTAAATAAAATATTTTTTCTTAGTTAGTTTTATATTGTCTCTTTCAATTCTTGCATGCTTAGTTTAATTTCGTTTTGTCTTCATAATGATAGTTTTTGGTGCCGTTGCTGGGGAGATGCTCTGTCCAGACTTTGGTTTGAATCATTCAAGTGGGTTTAATCTTTTGTTTTTAGTTTGTGTTTGTACCACTGACATTGCAGCATTAAAGGGAGGCAACAGAAGAAATTTTCAGTAGAGATCTGCCTTTTGGACTGCCAATCAACGGCTTGGGAGCGCCAACTGAGGGCATGGTGAGCTGCTCTTGATCCAAATTTCATTATGGTTGTTTGTCATTTCATTGTAGTGGTTTGGGAGCTAAATTTGATATGTTGTGGCCTCTAGTTTGCTCCAAGATCAATGAGTCCCCTTTTTAAGACAACTTGGACCATAAAATCCAAAGCAAAAGATTAGGCATTCTTTCTTGTTAGGTCACTCATCATATACTTGACTTAGGCACGTAGTTTGTCTTTCATTTTTCATTACTTTCAGTTGTTGAGTGCTGGCGTGAGGTACGCATTTCGTACTTTCATTCATGCATTTGTTTGTATGACCATGCATTAGTTAGTAGGAATTGCATTGGAACAAGAGTGAGATAAGTGTTTGATTAGTGAGTTGCTTGATAGATTTCAAAACATCTTTAAGGGGCACCACCTATAGTCTTAAACATAAGCTAAGGGATTTTATCACCCCTTTATCCCCAAAAACCACACTCAAGTGAAGACCTAAATCTAAAATCAAGTAGACATTGGCCATTAGGACTCGGGCGCATTAAGAGAGTGATCCGATCACGACCGTTATAGCCTGATCAGCATTGACCACTTTGTCGATAGTAGGAGACACAAGATCTCCAGATCTTGGCTCACTTGCTGGGCTTTGTGGTCTTCATCGTAGGAATTTGAGGCATGTTGAGGCTGTGTGGCCTTGCAGTTAGAAGTCGTCTAGCTATAAGGACCTATAGCCAGCCTAAGCTTGTTTGAGTCATATTTGCTAGACCAGGCTTCTACCCTCACCCTCTACCCACACTAGTTTTAGGGATTCTTCTCTTCCCCTCTGAGTCATCTTCTCTTCCTCTTTACACCCTCTGTAAGCATTTTAGGGTCAAGTCAAGCACTTTTGCGAGCTTGGCTTCGTGGTGGGGAGAGTGGTCGACTCAAGAGTTCTTTGTCGAGATGGGTGGTTACATGGGAGAACATTCATTTCATTGTTGGGACCAGGACTATTCTCCCTGGTACTCCAGACCCATGCATCATGTGGTGCTTCAAACAAATACCCTGTATGGTTGGGGTAATCTTGATTGTGTGACTGAGCAGTTTTCAAATTGGGGTAATATGAGAGAGGCACCAACTGCTAGATCACCATCTAGTTATGTCAGATCATATGTTTGTCAACAAACTGAGACATTACAAAAACCTTTGCCCTCTTTGATGCAAATGGTAGATGACATGAGTGCATCAGTAGCTCCAGTAGTTGTACCTATGACTATTGCGGGTTGAGTGGTCATGTTTTGGGGAATGTCCTTATGTTCCTCAGAGCCTGAGTATGAGCACATTTTTTCCCAAAATGCTCAATGTGACCATTACGCATTTGCGTACAACCTAAGAGGGATGGATTCATGGGAAAACAATACTTATTTAAATTTTTATACAACATGCCCATCCCAGTATCCTCCCCCCAAATATGTAGAATTCTGCCAATACCCCACTACCAATCATTAGACTCATTCTCCACCCATCAACACCCAACCCCAAAATTTCCCAAGCTCTAACTTGAGCCTCACAGTTAACTGCATACATGATTCCTTGAAACAAACTCTCCTTACGTTCATGGAAACCACTCAGCAGTCCATGCAAAATATGGGAATGCAAGTGAGAAATCACGCAGCAATTACGTGAACGTGAGGAGGGTAACTTTTCTTGTCAACATGAGGATTTATCTTCTGATATCGAACCCCCACCACATCCACAAATTCAAAGAACAACCTTTCAATGTAAAACTCCTAGTTTGTCTGAGGGACTTGGTGTTTCAATTTACGATCACTTGGTGGAGGATTCGATTCAAATCGAGAATAGCATGGACCAGCTTCATTATGAGTCGGCAAACGATTGTGTCTTACCTTTTTGTCCTGTGACCCTTGAACAACATGATCTTGTTGTTGTGCCTCTTAAGGACTCACTTGTGGTGGAGTAACATCTCCCTAGTATCCTTAATTTCATACTACCTGATGAGAGTTTGCCTCTCACTATTATTCCTGATCATCTTGGAAATGATGGGATATAAAACAACTACATTGCCAATGAGGGTATTGGGAGTTCCTCTGAGAATACCTTGGGTAAGAGACCCACTTTCTGTTCGCCTGGTGAGTCGGACATGCATAACAAGGTTCTTGACCTCGTTTCGACCCACTAGCCTGTTGGTTGTAGAGTTTGCGTTGACGATCATAACTTTAGTACCGCAATGAGAGGAACTCCTTTTTCCATTGCATAATATTTCCAAAACTCTTGAGGGGTTCGAGCTCTTTCAGTTTGATTGTTTGAATCAGATGCTTTTGTGTCCAATTCCTTAACCTCTCCTTTCATATTGTGCTCTTTGTGAGGGGCCATACATGAGTATTTTGGCCCCGTGTTGTGTCATGTTCCCATTCCAGGTGCATTGAGATACTTTTGAGGTTCCCATTTGATATGTGATCGACATCATTTCATGCTTATATTTGTACCTTATATCCATTATCTTGCACCTAAGAAATGCTACGTGACGAGTTTTATGTTTAGTTTTCAGAAATAAAGAGGTTGGAAGAGAAGAGCCATGAAATGACCCAAAAGCAGGAAAAAAGGATTTAATGGTAAGACCTGGGGACTAAGATGCAAGGGAAAAGGACCGGATCGTAAGACCGAAGGACCTAAGAGCAAAACAGGAAACTCCACACCATCATGGGGGGGGTATTTTGGCAATTCGATTCGGGTCGGAGCTCCAACAAACCACGTAGATGCATCCAAGACCAAGACATACTTCAAGCAAAGCCCACAACAAAAACCAAACGGATCTAAAGCATATAGACCGCCAATTGGCGGTCCAGAAAGTCCAGGATCCGTTTAGTTTTCTGTAGCACGCGTATTAGTGTATGCTTAGTCTATTTTTGGTATTGGTTTAGTCCCACATTGGGGGATTGTCCCGGATTAGCTTTTTCCATGCTTATAAATAGAACTCTTCACCTTCCATTGTATCGATCTCTCTCTTTGGTGGTCATCTTCCCTACTAAGAGTGAAGGAAGAGCTACTTGTAATTTGAGTGAGTTAATAATAGAAGTTTTGTAGTTAATTGTTGTTTGCTTTAGTTTTACATTGCTTAGTTAATTTCAATTTACACGTCTTGCATATTTCTTTAGTCTCATGTTCTTTTAGTTTCTTTACTGTTTCTTGCTTGCTTAGATTAATTTCATTTCAGTATTAATGCTTCATTTTATTAGAGTAATTAGTTTAAATATGTGTGAGTAGTCCATCACATTTGGGGGGTGGAGAAAATGTGTGTACATGTTATGTAGATGGTTTGAATGTTTAATATGAATGTTTTGTGTTGATATTAGTATGCTTGCTTGAATTATTAAGAACCTTACTTGATGGTTTCTGCCATAGCTTAGGTACATTCCATGCTTGTCTAAGTGTCTTAATAACAACATTGCATTGCTCATATTATTCACATAAGTAGTGTTGGAAATGATAGGTTTTGCCATTAGGTACTTCTTATGCATTAACAAACACTAATTAACTTGAGCTTCTTGTATGCATTCAACACCACACTTATCTCATGTGCACACACACACACTCCACCCCTTAGGGGTTTTCCATTCCTGTGATTTTATCTTCTTCATTAGTTTTATTAGCTTAGTTGTTTAGTCATTTCAGCTTGCTTGTTTACTAGTTTCGAGTAGTGTAGTTTAGTGTAACCAATCTTTCTCCCCATCTTTTACCTCTCGCCTTCAAACAAACCAATTGTCGACACACCTCCCAGTGGACGACCCGTATTTGTCACCGCTTCAACGCGGCCGTGCACTTGCGGTTAATATATATAAAATGATCAATCAAGTTTTTGGCGCCGTTGCCGGAGAGGTGCTCTGTCCAGACATTGGTTTGGGCGATTCGAGGGGTTTTAATTTTTTTGTTTCCAGTTTTTCTTATTTCAGGGGACCATCGGATCAAGGGGAGGCTACTGGACAAGTTTGAGGGACAGAAGCTCCAAAAGGACCGCCAATCAGCGGTTGGAGACCGCCAATTGGTAGCCTGGTGAGAGTTTCCTGCCTTGAAATTTTTTCTGGTAGTTAGTTCTGTAATTTGTGTTATCTGGGAGCCCTATTTTGCATGCTGTGACTTCTCGTTTGCTCCTAGATCATTAATCAGTCCCCCATTAATCAACTTGGCCCTAAAATCCAAAGCAAAAGACTAGACGTTCTTACTTGTTTAGGTCACGCATCATGTATTGACTTAGGCATATAGTTGTCTTGTCTTTTAGATTTATTTCAGTTGTTGAGTGCTGGTGTGAGGTACGCAATTTCCTACACTCATTCATTCATCTCGTATGCCCATGCATTAGTTAGTAGGAATTGCATCAGGACAAGAGTGAGAGAGCGTTTGATTGGAGCGATTGATTTCTAGATTTAGGATCAAAACGCTATTAAGGAGGGGTTGTCCCATAAAAGATAAGGTGGGGGATTTCATCACCCTTTCCTTGGCCCCAAAAATCACTCTTAATAAAGCCTTAACTAAAAGCAAGTAGACATTGGCCCTAAGGAATTCGGACACACTAGGAGAGTAATCTAGTCGAGACCGTCATGACCTGATCGGCGTTGCCTACCTTGTCGATAGTGGGAGGTACTGGATCTCTGGATCTGGTATCACTTGTTGGGCATTGTGGTCCTCATTGTAGGGAGGTGAGGCGTGTCGAGGCTAGTGACCTCGAAGTTAGGCGTCGTCTAGCTTAAGGACCCATTGCCTTACATTGTTTGAGTCGTGCTTGCTAGTTAGGCTTCTTCCTGCTCCCACTACCCAAGCTAGCTCTAGGGATTCTTCCCTCCTCACCTGAGTCCTCTCCTCATCTATTCTCTACGTATAGTCTCCTCCTCTAGTACACCTTATGTTGTGTGTTTCTTAGAGTCGAGTCGAGCATTTTTATGCGAGGTTGGGCTCGTTCTGGTGAGAGCGCTCGACTAGAGAGAGTGCATATTTCTGAGATGGACGGTCTTGTGATCGACCATCTCCGCCTCGTGCTCTTTTGGAGCATGAGGCCGAGTCGTCTTGTGGTGGCGAGGGAGACCATGTTCCATAAATGGAGTACCTCGGTCCACTCCCACCACCACGTAGACCTCCTTCTCCTCCTCCTCTGACTCGAGAGGAAGGGAGATTCGGTCAGGATCGAGTTCTTGGTGCACCACCACCTTTAGCTCGACATGATAGACCGATGACTTTGTGGGAGCGGACCCATCCTGTTCAGGTCGTGCAACCTTCTTGCATAGTTGTTCCCCCTGCTCGTGGGAACAACTATGAGCTGAAACCTCAATATGTGAGCATGCTTCCAACCTTTGCAACCTCTTGCCCATGATTTCATGAAAAACACATCAAGAAATTGCAAGAAGTTAACCTTCTTGGTCAAATTGATTTTAAATCATTGGAGACATGCGAACCTTGTCTTATGGGCAAAATGACCAAGAGACCTTTAAGAAGAAAGGTCCGAGAGCAAGTGACTTACTGGATAGTATACATTCCGATGTCAATCCGCCATTAGTAAAATATTTTCACCACAATTATGAATCCGTCGTATTTGTGTTTAGTTTATATATGAATTTTATAGAGTACCCCTGTAATACCCTAACCCTTGATATGTCTTGATTGTGTTTAGGAGGTGGATTAGTGGAGTAGATTGGAGGGTTGAGATTGGTTTGGGGTGTTGAGGTGGAGGGTGGAGATGAAGAGGTGTATATAAGGTTAGTTTTACTCTCTCTCTCTCTCTCTCTCTCTCTCTCTCTCTCGATTTCACTCTCTCTCTCTCTCTCACTCTACTCGTCTCCCTTGGTAGCCAGTGAAGAGGCGGCATCGCATGGAGTTGGAGTCACCGAAGGAGCTTGGTTTGTGCCGCGTCGAGGTTATCGGAAGTTAGTCGGAGTTTGAGCTTTTGTGTGGGAACGCTCGTCGTTGGTTCTTCGAAGGCTTCTTCAAGCCTTAAGGTATGTCAAACTTGCTTTTGCACTCACCTATTATTAGTGTGGGAGTGAGAGTGGTCGATGGTAGGCTGGAAGGCTCGTCGGACCTGCACAACTCTGTTCTGGACTAAAAACGGTCGACCAGTTTTAGTGTATTTTGGGCGAATCCCTCACACCGGTCGAATGATACCCTTTGGGTGGTCGACCGGTTATGCAATTTCTAGCGAGAGATGGACGCTCTGGTGCTTTTTGGTCGACAGGGTCCCCTTTCCGGTCGACCAAAGGTACTGTTGTAGGTCGGTTGGGGCGTTGACCATCTAAACGGTCGACCGTCTGTTGACTCGTTCGACAGACAACTTAAATAACTTAATTGTCCGGTCGACCTGAAGTGTGGTTTCGGTCGACCATGCTAAATGGCTTGTTGAAGGATTTTTAATGGAAGTTTTCGGTCGACCGGAAGTGTTGCTTCGGTCGACCGTGTAATCTTTTGTTGGTTGGTGAGTTTTACTGGAGAGTTTCGGTCGACTGTATGTCTGGGGTCGTCCGACCGTTTTATCTTGGATTGCGAAAACATTTTCTTACTGGTGCTTTTCGGTCGACCGGGTCCCCTTTGACGGTCGACCGATTGACGGGTTTTTCGGTTGGGTCAGTTCTCTAGGTGAGGGTCGGTCGACAGTTAAACAGTTTTTGTTCAACCGTTTCTACGTGTTTTCGATGGATTCGTGGTTTTATTAGTACGCTTGATGGTGCCTCGTCTGTCCGGCCCCTGGTGGGCAACGACACAGACTGTCGCGCGATAGTGGTGTGCTGCTACGCGCTTGAAGGTGGCTCGTCTCTTCGGCCTTTTGGGCAACGACAGGGACAATCGCCCGATTGTGGTATGAGTGTTTGATTGAAGGCGGCTCGTCTCTCCGGCCCTCGGGGGTAACGACACAGACTGTCGGCCTGATATCGTGTGGTGGTGCCGTGTGTACACGTGAGTTGGTGGGGTTGGGGTGAGAGGACCCTTGAGACCCGGTTGTTGACCGTGAGTGTACCGGCAGTGCCTTGAGTGCACGTAAGTTGGTGGGGTTGGGGTGAGAGGACCCTTGAGACCTGGTTGTTGGCCGTGAGTGTACTGGCAGTGCCTTGTGTGCACGTGAGTTGGTGGGGTTGGGGTGAGAGGACCCTTGAGACCCGGTTGTTGGCCGTGAGTGTACCGGCAGTGCCTTGTGTGCACGTGAGTTGGTGGGGTTGGGGTGAGAGGACCTTTGAGACCCGTTTGTTGTCCCGCTAAGTCTGGGAGAGAGATCCCAGGGACTTAGCGGTTGGATCTTGTATTGTACTACTCATTCATTGCATATTTCATTATTGTTCATATATGTGTTAGGGTTTGGCATATAGGGTTTCCTTCTAGAAAACTCAGGCATTTTATGTCTGCTTTTAGGCCGAGAGCGACGATAGAGGGTGGTGCCTGCGGAGGAGAGCTCTGGGATCTAATTCTGGTTCCCCTCGTTTGAGGTTGTTGTGATTACAGTTGTATATATTATCTTATGGCTTTTGATTGTAATTACTCTTTTTGTAAACTCAGATTGGTATATATATACGTTGGTGCACCTTGTGATTATTCTTGGTAATGTCCTCAGTGATGTTTTCTGATCGTTGATTATGCTTCTTAAAAAGTTTTAAATTTTCCGATGTTAGAGGACGTTACAACCCCTCTTTTACTGAAATGTTATTCGTCGTCGGAAAACTACTTAAATCGTCCATACAGATTACAATTTTGCCCTTCCACCCTTTCTACTTATATAACTTTTCATTTCACTCTCCTAACATCACTCTCTCTTCATATTACTCTTATATTTACCATAAAGAATGTCTCGGAGGCCGGGAAAAGAACCAGCAGACGCCCTGGATGAGACGCCCAACCCAACGTCGGAGCCGCCTCCCCTTTGACGCCCGATCGAAAGGGGAGGCGTCTGCGGGAGCCGCCTCCCCGTTGGATTGGGCGTCTCCGGTAGACGCCCCAATTTTTTTAATTACTTAAATTTATTATAAATTGTGATAATTGTAAAATAAATTGAATGTTATGTTAATAATTAGTTAAATTAGTTTAGTAAATCATTTATTGATTATAAATTGTGTTAATTACTAAATAAATTGACTATTAAGTTAATAATTAGTTTAATTATTTTAGTAAAGAATTATTGATTATAAATTGTGATAATTGCTAAATAAATTGATTATTAAGTTAATAATTAGTTTAATTATTTTAGTAAATCCATTAACAATTTTTTTAAATTGAATTAATATTCATCGGGTTATCGTTGAGGAAAAGAGAAATCAATTCCCTTACACGGTACATAAAATAGCAGATGAGTCAGGTCCTCGTTATCCACGTAGATGGGGTATTTCTGCTTCAGTTAGGAGAGAGAGATCTTTTACGTCGTCATCATAAACCTAAGGATTCTTTCGACAACGAGGATGATTCAAATGAATTGAGGAGTCACGACGAGAGTGACGATGGGGGCCAATATGGCTTGGAGCCACAAGAGGAGGCGATACAGCAGTATGGTCGAGGACGGGGGCGATATTGTAGTCCTTTGGCTGAGTGGGTCATTATGAAGGGTCGAGGTGGCCAGTTTGTGACCGGTGATTCGAGTTCGTGCACTGCAGACGCCCGAGCTCAGAAGAAGAAGAAGAGGGGTGAGGACGAGTCTTGGATCGTGACGTATATGATACCCGGTGGTCCTCTAAATGGCAGCGTCATTCCGAGTTTTGGAGGTCATATCGCTAGACGCATCTGGGATGGCGAGGATCAGAAGGTTTTGAAGTGCCATAATCGGCACAGAGCCTGTATTACATTGCAAGCTTGGCGTTCAGTGATGACTGATGAAATGATGGTGACCGCTAGTGACAATGTATTGAGTCACTTTCCGTACAACATGTTTTCCTGCATTGACATGTCATTGATTTCGGCTTTCGTGGAGCAGTGGCAGCCTGACACCAACACTTTCCACTTGCCGTTCAGAGAGATGATGTTCATGTAGCATGAGGTCTTTCAGATTCTGCACATTCCTGTTGAGGGTCGTATGGTCAGTGCACATGTGCCGACGTCTGAGCTGAAGTTATTTGTATCAGAGTTGCTGGGTGTCAGCCTCGAGGGTCTTGGGCGGGATAGCTCATTTTGGAGTGGCGGTGGTGTTAGTATCAAGGGGTGTGGACGACTATTGCAGACGGAGGCGACCACCACGTATTGAGGATACACAAATGAATGTCTACCTCTTCTTACTGCTAGGCTGCGTCTTGTTTGTCCACAAGAGCGGTTGCACAGTCAGACCACGCGACTTATTGGAGGCGAGGGAGCCAAATACCATTGGTCAGTACTCAAGGGGGTCGACGACGTTGGCATCTGTATCGGCAGTTGGGTATATCGAGTTGTGTTGATTGTTCTGGGATTGCGGGTTGTCTTACACTGCTGCTGACTTGGATATATAAGTATTTTCCTCTTTCCACCCGCATCGGGAGTGGAAGATTATTGAGCGTGGTCATCCTCGTTCACGTATGCGGGTTGTCCTCGCCGAGGATAAGAGTGAGGGTCGACTTCTTTCTATTCGTAGTCGGCCAGATCAGATGACTGCATCGCAGGTATATAATGTATATATCATTCACGTTTATTTAAATTTTAACTTTATTATTATTAACGTATAAACGTTTTGGTGGAGTGGTTAATAATTAAATCGTTATAGGGATATCACAGAGCCTTATTTACCTGATCGCGTGTTACGTCAGTTAGGTTGCGTTCAGGTGATCCCGGTTGACATCCCGACGCCCGAGCATGCAGTACGGTCTGCGATTGTGACGACGTACGACGTCAGGCATAGTGTTTCGTTCGCTGAATTGGTTTGGATGACATTTCCGAGAGTAGGACGACTTCACCTGGACGATCTGAGGTGTAGCCGCAACCCCTCCACTTCTGATGCAGATTATTTGCAGTGGTTCGGTAGGTGCTCACATCCACTTATCGTACACGGTATCATTCCGAGATCGGAGAGACTACTGGATAGGACATGTGCTGATGTGGTAAGTTTATTTAATTTAATTTGTAATTGTAATGTATATTTTGTTTTTATTGTTAATGTATGTTAATTTTTATGTTACATAAAATAGATGAGTTGGGCATTTCAGACCATGATTCGGATGCTGAGCTCTAGTTGACTTGCTCTTACTTTCGTTTTATTATATGTTGCACTATTACTACATTTGTTGGTATTTGCTTATGCTTGTCTATGTACTCTTATTATTTATTTCTTACGAACATATCTTCTACTTATTTCTTTAACTATCATATTTTTAATATTTATTTCTCACGAACATATCTTCTATTTATTTCTTTAGATATTGTATTTTTAATACTTAAATTTCAAATATGGTAAAAGAACACGATATAAGTACAAATACACGATATATTATACATTACCAATGCATTACAAATTACAATTAAAATGTACTACGTAACCAGTTCCAATATGTCATCCTACTTTCGTACTGATCCTCCCATCCAACAACACTCTCATCTCACATTTGATACCACAAGGTCGCTATAGGAGGTACTGGTAAATCATCAGCTAATTCCAAACAAATAAATTGTCTGTAACTCCCTAAATGATCAATGACCAACTCTCTGACAAACCTCGTCATGGCAGACAGACTCTCCCAAGGTAGCACAGTAAGACACGAGAACAACGAACCATTTGTTCCCATTGAGAAATAGATGACCGCACACTTGTAAAAATTAGCAATCGGGAACAAGTCGGCCCAAACCTCCATATAGTGATCCTCGTCACAAGCTCCCCCGCCCCAATCAATTCGTTGACGAGCCTGTACCACATTGCTGAAATAGACGCTCTCGATGTAGTGATCCACTTTTTCAGAGCCGAATGTGCACTTTCCACCTTGCAGTTCGCAGTGTTGCCGAAATGAAGAACTTTATTTGTCCAATTCAACACAAACTTTTCTTTATGCACCAACCACGTGTCTTCCACATACTCCGTGAGTATTGACCAGGACTTGAAAGAATCTTTCAGGTTACAGACTGATCTATCATAATCTGTCTTTGAATCAGACCATAACTTTCCTCCACTTTCCACGCCTAAAACTCTCTGCAAGCTGCTTGCTCTTGCCGAGTACGTGGTATGCGTAGTTGTACACGTTTTTGTTGATATGTCATGTGCAAAGTAAATGAGCAGACTCAGGAAAAACCTCTGTCACTGGTCGCATCAGACTCATCTCCCGATCCGTTATTATTGCAGTCGGGCTAACAATAATAACAGATCTCGCAACCTCTCCAACACCCACCGGTAACTAGACTCAGTCTCATCCTTCAAAATCGCATATCCAACGAGGAAATTCATGTTTGTTGGAGTAACCACAACTATCTCAAACAAAGACATATTGTACTTGTTTGTCTTATACGTCGAATCCATGCAGATTACGAAATAGTATGTACGCAACAACTGAACTGAAGTCGGATGTGCCAAAAATACGTGAGTGAGGACATTAATTTCTTCATCTGCCACAATCCAATGCAAATAGTTATACTGCACTGCCTAATTGAGAAATTGCTGAACAAGATTCCTGTCTTCAGATTTCGTACTCCTCGTGTACTCTCCGAAGTTATAAATGTGTCTTTGATTGAGATTATCCTCCGGGAATTTGTCCTTTACTGCCAACAAAATGTTATGTGGTCTGCTTGTGCCTCAGTCATATCACGAACAATTTGCTTAACCCCAGCACTAAGTCCGCTGACCTGTTGGTGGCCCTCTGAAGAAACTGCAAGTGCGTGGTTGTGCTGCCCATAGGTGCTATTAGAAACAAAGACCCCTCCATCACGATCCCGTCACTCGACTACTTTTACCAAAAAATGACAAACGCAACCTTTTTCTTTTTGTGTTCTTTCGTAGTGCAATACTCGTATCACGAGACCTCATTTCATGTCTGCTATCACATCTCAGGTAACAATCCATCCGGTTATCTGCTTTGAGTTTGTATGATGATATAACCAAAAAAAATCTGGCTCCTATTGCAACTTGTTTCGCCTATTTACAAGTTTCCTCGATTGTTGTAAATATTTGTTTACTATCAAAAAACTCACTGTAATCTACTTCATTACCACCAAAATTTTGCAACGAAACCTGGAAAAAAATTAATTTAACAGAAAATTAAAAATAAAATAAAAAAATGAGGAGTTTGTGCCAGACGCCTCCACCATGGTGGAGGCATCTTAGCCAAAAGCTCGAGTCTCAGAAAAAAATCAACATCTGTTACTTCGCCAGATCCAGGTGCTTCGCTAGACATTTTCGTTGTGTAGGTACAAGGAATGTGAGTAAAACTGAGTCAAAAATCTTATTTAAAGACACGAGACGAAATGAGTATTAATTGATTTGTCAAGGGCAAAAATGCTATTTTTGCGGCGATTTAAGTAGTTTTCCGGCGACGAATAGTAGACTCCCTTTTTTAAGGCCCAAGCTAAATAAAGAAAGTTTATGTTTGTAATTTTTCCAAACCCAAACATAATCCAACTTCACTGTCAATATATATCATACAAACTAAATCTGACTCAAATTCCAACATAATCCAGAATATTTTTCAATCTGAACTTTTTCGTAAATATAAGTTTAAGAGTGTGCTAAGGATACAATAAAAAAATTACAAAACAAGGCGCTTGTGTGTTTAAATAGTGGATTTTTAATGTTCAGGGGACAAAATGTTATAAAACGAAAGTTCAAAGAAGATAACCGTCAACATTGAAAGATTATGGGTGCAAAGTGACATCAAAACACAATTCAGATGCAAATTGTAATTAATCCTAAAATAATACAATGTATACACCGTAGATAGTCGATTAATATTTCAACTTGATTAGGCCCATTTACATTTCTAAATTCCAACAACACATAGGCATTCAAGTTATGATCGAGAACGAATAGCCCGCTCCTCACACCTACATGATTCCATCGCGTCTAATATTTTACATTTGTCAATTTCAACAAGAGGGGTATGCACGTTATTGAAAACAAATAGCCCACTTGTTGCCCTGCACGATTCCATGATTCCATCGGGTCTAATATTAGATGCAATATATGCAGAATTCCCCACTCCGCTATTGACAATGACATGTATACTTTTATACAAATTGATATAATGAATAACGCATTAAACAACCCGAGTTTGTGGTTTACCTTGTTATCGGAAGACGTTGAAAACACAGACAAACACATGTAAATTGACAAGCACACAGATAAAAGAAACACATATTTATAGATGCATATCCGTAAAGTAGGTGGATAAAATAGATGCATATATAAATTTAGATAATTAAGTACAAGATAGGATGATTCGTTTCCTTCACTTTTTTTTAAAAAAAAATACTATGATTTTCACTCAATTTCAAATAGTACTTGTTTAAAAATAAAAATTAGACATTTCTACGAAGATCGAGAGTATGGTCAAAATATTAGCTAGAAGCCAAGGTAGTAACCAACGTAAACATTGGCATGTGACATGTTCTTAAACCAATTCTTCCCGATTCAATTGCCGTAATGGGTTAAAAAAAGAAGTCAACTGAACAACTTTGCATCATCCAACGAACCTCACATTTTATATACATATTTAATGGATTGATTTTCTGAAATGAAATTAAGAGGAGAGAGAGAGAGAGAAATAGAGAGAAGTTGCAGAGGGAAAGAAGCACCGTGAGCGTAGTCTTTATGGACAACATAACAGCAACGATTTCCGTCCTTGGTACTGTTCTTCTGGGGACGTATTGCTTGCAGAAAGAAGATGGCGTCTGCATCGTACTTCTGGAGGCGTTGACGGTAGTTTCTTTTGTCTTGTTTGTGGTCGTTCTGGTTTGCTACTGTGACGCATTCCGTGAGGTACGTACCTATGTATGCATACGCATACATGATTACACGGACGATTGATTTGTGTCATTTTTTAAATAATGGATGATTGTCTCTAGCGTGTTTTTGGACGGTAATTGATCTAAATGTACAAAATTTTATCTAATTAAGTTCCAAGAATTCAACGTTTTTATTTAGAAACAAGCATTATCCTTCCACTAGTAACCAAAATGTACATCTACTTGCCTCTGAGCTCTGGCAGAACTAACGATCTGCATATATGAGCATCGAAATATATGTCTAATCATCAGTACATAATTGATCGATTCAGGTCAGAAGAGGAGCCATCAAACACAATGGCGGATACACTACTGAACAACCGTGTGCCACAGCAGTCTCCGTTCACAACGTCAGCAAATACTCTGGTGAAAAAGTCTTTTTCGTTAGTTGTTTTGTGAGAGAGAAAAAATGTTTTATTGAAATTTTCATTTTAGAAATCTCCACTAACGAATAAAAAAAGTGACGAAAATTGTAAAATTCTACCATATTGGTCCATAATAGCTTGAACCTATGGATATTAGCCAATTAAACCTATTTCTGATCCATAATCTATGACAGAATAATGGTTCGATAAAGAATTTGGTCCATCTTTCCCAACACCCACTCCTTCTAGATCCTCTAGGATATCGGGAGATAATTTGAGAGGTTAATTCACCAAGCCAATCATCCATTCCAGATAGATGTCACATGTCTAACAAGTGACGAAGTTGTACTTTTATTAAGAGTTATGGGAATAAATACGCAATGAACTCAATGTGATTGCAAAAGTATGTCTTGAATTGCTGCACCTTATCATTATTCATCCAAGTGGCAAAACAATTATCGAAAATGTTCACGTGGTGCAGTAGTGCAGTATGCAAGTGTATTTAACCTGAAAATCCAAAGTTAACACCAAAAATATAGAAAAAAAGTCATCTTCACATTGAAATAAATGCTTCAGATTAATTGAATTTGACCCCTTATATTCTGCTCCAATTTGGGAGAATTTGGATCCCTCGTACCATGATCATTTCGTATGAGGCTTTCTTTCCTAGCTATTTCACCGTATATTTATCAATAAAATATTGTTGCCTTCTTGTTTGTTGTTGATTTGGGCCGTGATTTGTATTGCTTTCTTTTACAAATGTTGAGACTACAGGTAACAACCACTCCACCCTCCGCAACAGAACAAATAGCAGTTGCGTCACCGCCACCATCCACTGTGCCAGTTGAGGTACGAGTGAACAAAAGAAACATTGTTTTATCAGAATGGTACGAATATCAAACCTTGTGCTATCACGAGGACATTTAGTAGGAGTATTTTGTGGGGTTTTTTTTGTTTGGCTGAGGCACTTTTGAAACAGTTATTATATCTTTACACATTCGAATTTGAAATTTGATGCGGTACACTTGAAGATTACAAGATTTAGCTTGGTGCACATGTGGGCCCTTATGAAATCCGTTATTTCCTTAATAACATAATAAGATTTACGGTGACAGTGTCGTGTTGCGCCGGCACGGCAGCTGGTCACCCCGGCCTGGTACGACCCATGACAGTCGATCACCCTGACATGGCATAGCCCGACGCAGTAGGTCCCCCTGTGCCGTGCCGGATCCATAGGTGTCAGGTCAGGTTTTGATTTTTCGATTGTTTTTTTTAATTTGAAATAAGTATACAATCACAGTTGAATTAACACAAACACAATTTATTTTTTCCCAAAGTAACTAATTTATTTATTAATAATTATTGACTCAAATTGAGAAATAATATATTGGTTACATAAAAAAAAGACCCGGAGGTTAGTTAAACCTAATGAGTAATGGAAAAAAACTTAAAGGTTATTAGGAAAAAATAATTTTTTAACAAAATGATTTAACTAATTCGTTTTCAATATTCGTCGTCGTTGCTGTCTTGAAGATTCATGTTTTGCATTTTTTTTCCGCAGCGTCGATCAAATCTTTCAGGCGCATGTTCATCTCGATTGACTTGTCAGACAAGCTTTGTCTCTTGTCAGACAAGACACGTTTACCTGCACTAAATGCATACTCCAACGTCATAGTTGACGCTGGAGGACGTAATAAGTCTCGTGTCAGTAACGAAAATAGTGGAAACCTACCTGAGTTCTTTTTGGACCAGTCTAAAACATCAAAAGATTTAACTCAACAATATGTAAGTACATTTCAGTATTTAAATATCTAGTTAATTCATTTTGTGTGTTAATTTGCATTATTTGTTTTGACTTGACCAATTCCATTTGGAGTCGTCATCATCTGTATCCATTCTAGTTGGAGGTGGTTGTGATGATAAACTAGCAATATTTGAAGTCATTTGATTTACATTATGTATTCTTTCATATTTTTCGAAATATTTGATTAACAAAAATCTACACCTACTGCATGATTTTGGAAATTATCATAATTCATATTTGCAACAAAATTTGTCAAGAAAACTTGTAAACCAGTAATCTTTAAATCTATCATCCACAATAAAAGCTAAACAAAAAACTAAATAGAGGAGGATTCCAATATTTATTAAATGTAGCCTTCACTACATTTAAAATTCAACAAAATCATTGCGTTGCCTATATTTTGCAAATACTCTAGTAAATGGAACTAATTCATAGATAAATATGTTAGAGGTATGGTAATATCGTCCGCTTAATTTAGTAGTGAAGATGAAAACTAGTTTTAAAAATCTAACATAATTTTATAATTTTCGCAATTTAAATCGGTTAACATACACTCATTTGATTTAAACTACGTAGGTTTAATTTCATTATATGCACAAATTATCTAAATTCCTAATATCTAGATGTACTACTGCAACCTACATAAGCAATTACATTCCTAACATTTTCTAAGTAAAATTTAATTCTAGTAAGTTCATCTTGTACTACCAAGTTTAAAGTATGACAAACACATCTGATATGAAAGAGTAAACCATCAACAATTGGATGACAATAATTTATAAACATTTGTATTGTAGAATTTTTATTAGTAGCATTATGAAACGCAATTGCACAAGTTTTATTTTTAAGATTATTAGCTAGTATGACATCTTTAATATGATTAAATATAACATTGGTAATGTCTGAATGTAAATAGGTAAAAAATAAATGTTTTATTATTATTTAAAAACAATGAATTATCTAGAAAATGAGCAGTTGCAATAATTATGCAACAATAAAAGATAATTATTTGGACCGGTCCAAACTAGTTAATGCTTATTCAACGTTCACCGATGAAAAATCTCTCTTTCTTCACCAAATTTATCAAATGTAATTTTTTATGTGTTTTACTAGAAAATCGTTTAAATTACGGATTACGGTAAAGAATTGCTTCCCTAAGACTTTTAAATTCACATGTGTTAAATGATAGTTTATCTCTAATTATAAAATGAACAATTATCTCTCTACTTTTAACTGGATAATATTTTCTGAAATTTAAAATTCTATTAGTTGTGTCTAAAATCGATTGACGTGATTCCACTACCCATCATAAATTATTTTTAACTTTGCATACACGTAAATGCCTATTTAAATGACCAGTTACTTCACATTGACGTAGCCCAACATACGTGACTACAATATCTACAAGTAGGGATGAGCATCGGTCCAGACACAGACCGAACCGGACCGAACCCGGACCCGGATGCTCTCTGGGGTCCGGACCGAAGACCGGACCGGTCAGGTTCGGTCCGGAAACCCGGATCAGACCAGATTTTGAAGGGAAAAAATAGATTTTGGACCGGGTTCGGACCGGACCGGACCGAAAACCGAATTTCTCCCGAGGTCCGGACCGAACCCTAGATCGGTCGGATTTGGTCCGTTCCGGTCCAAAAAACCGAACCGAACCAAAAGTTGCACAACCCTATCTACAAGTAATAGTTGTTTCACCATCAGAAGTTTGTTCTTCAGCAAAATGATCATATACTAGAGATTTTTTCCTAGTACTTTTATCCTTACGTTAGGTGGATTAACAGAAGCAAGAGATGAGTTATTATTATTTTCCAAATCAGATGTTAAAGCCATGAAATTTTTTACATATGCAAACAAAAAGTGATTTTTCATAAATGAGAAAGTCATGATGATGATTGATTAACCAAAATTAACTACTAAAAAAGATTAAAAAAACTTGGGAAATGAAGAGCGAAGGAGTCACGAAATCGACGACCAGTAGTCTGCTAAATAACTCAAATTGATCAAAATCTACCCATGTAGTCAACATGTTGGTCGTTATGGTAAGATAAATCCAGATGAGGAAAATGAATAATGTGATTGCGTTGAGAAGCCTCTTCACCCTCCAGGATAAGAGAGCACGTATATATGAACCATAGTTGTTTAATGAGTGTCTCAGTTTTGGAAACTACTTATGAAGATGTTATTGAAAATTTGAAAATATGTATATGAATGGAGTTCCTGCGCTGCGATACAGGAACCACCTTCCGGTGTAGAGACAGCAAGCATGGTGGACGCACCTGATGGGCGGCATATAATGACTGGCGGAAGCTTCCTCCGCAGTGGGTGTTCATTAAGGAACGGGAATTATAAGTTCACCATGCAGTATGATGGCAATCTTGTATTGTACGATGGAGACCATGCCGAGTGGTCCACAAAAACTGATGGCAAAGGCAACACTTGTCAGCTGCACCTCGAGAGAACTGGTCAACTTGTTATAAAAAACACCGGGGATGAAATGAAGCCGGTGTGGAAGAGTGAGGAAAACGTCCAAAGAGAAAGTGGTAACTACCAGTTAGTTTTACAGGATGACATTGTTGGCTTTTTGGCCTTAATCTAGGTTTTGATGATTTAATTAACCTAATCTTAATTATGATGATGTAGAGTAGCACACATATTGCATTGCATATATATTGTATTGTGCTAACCTCTACAGGTGATCAAGACTCAAGAAAGAAGGAAATGAAGTCAAGACATGTAATTAAAGCTAAATCGAAGACATGTAATCTTGATTTATTTTGAGTCTTAGGAACTTGTGTAAATTGAGCATACAAGAGTTAAAAACCAATCACATACACAATAGGTTCCCTATAGAAGTCACACACGAAATTTCACATTATTTGGACTTCATTAGATCACCCAAACCTTAGTCGGAAATCACTTATAAACTTAAACCCAGATTTCCTGTGTGAACCGGTCGACCGAACCAGTTCTCAGTTCGACCGGTTTATAACAGACTCTCCACAGTGATTTTACCGAACTCTACCGGTCGACCGGTTCTACCTTTTCGGTCGACCGATCCCGGATTTTAATATGACCGTTTTTCTTGTCGTATTCCTATAACGGTCGTATTCGTATAAAACAAAACTTAACCCCAAAATACATTCGGTAACCGGTCAAACGAAGACCTTGTTTCGGTCGACCGGTTGAACATATTTTCAGAAACCAAATTCCCTGCTATCGGTCGACACATTTCTCGTTCGACCGATTGACCTTTGTCTCAACCGAATCCCCTTCTCGGTCGACCGCCCCATACTTTGGTTCGACCGATTCACTTAAGTAGAGTTAAGTTCTAGCTCGTTTGTCCGACCGAATATTCTTTTGTTCGACCGTTCTCTTTGAAATCAAGTTAACGGTCGACCGGTTTACTAGTTTCGGTCGACCGGTTCTGGACAGATTTGCAGCCCGATTTTCTGCTTTGTGTATCTTGCACAAAACCCAATCAAATCTATCCCCAACGGCTAGAATACCTTAGGAGCTTATAAATAGAGGATCAAGACTTGTTGTTAACACAACTCTCCAACTCCAATTGTCCCAATACATTAGAGAGAAACCTCAATCCTCAAAGCTCCCAATTCTACACTCTTTAAGCCTAAACTTCACACATTTGATCATATACTCATCCTACTCAAAGTGTGCTCAATTAGAGAGTGAATCCCACTCAGTTACAAGTGTTGTCAAAAGAAGCAAGGACTTCGCTGAAAGCCCGAAGTGTCCCTCTCGGATTGTGAGAGGAAGAATTCAAGCAAGCGAGGGTTGTTCGCGTTGCTTGTGGTGTAAAGGCGTTCTCTCCCGGCCCGGAACGGGGAGTGGTTAGGCGGAGCTCGCGGAGTCGAGCGGAGCTTACAAGAGAGGACTAGGACCCGGGTGGGGTGCCGAACCTCTATAAAAACCGACGCGACTTTTGTGGTTTGCATTGTCTTTCTTTCTCTACTTGTTTGTTTATTCCGCTGCGCATTTGTTTGCTTAATCAAGTAGAAAATTAGGGATTAGATTAAAAGTGATTAGTGGACCCATAACCCACACGATCCTACAGACATGAATGTTGTTGTCTACAATCTCGACAATGGCAAAACAATTTGGTGTACCGGTACCGATATACCAGATGAAGAGAAGCTAGCCAGAAAGTTAACGGGCGAGAAGCTTGCCGGCGAGGTTTTTAAATTTTTTAAGCCTTGAGTGGGCAAATTTTTAAACTGTATTTGTTATTTGTCATCTTGTAGGTGTTTTGTGGTTCGTGTCGTTTAATATTTGATTTATGTCGTGTGTTATTTTGTTTATCATTTCGAGTAATGTAAGCTTACGTTTGTTTAATTTAATGTAATATTTGTTTTATTAACATTAATGATATTTACTATTTGCTAATCATTGATGGTTAAATAAAAAATATATATGTAATTTGGAAATACGAGATTTATTGGCATTTTGGTTTTTTCAAATAGATTATTAATATTTTTGGTAAATATAAGTAATTAGAGAAAGAGTAGAGAATATTTGAAAGATTTGGAGAGATTTGTTGAAGAAAACGAGAGAGATTGAGGGATCTACATAAGAGGTAGTTTAGTAAATTAAAAAACCAAAAAACAACACACCAACTACTCTAAGAACCACTGACCGCTGTAAATTTTATGAAATCTTCCCTAAACAATTTTATAAATATTATTCATGTTTCTTTTCTATTCTAACTTTCTCTTCTCTCCTCTCAATCTATTCTCTCTTCACCCAATCCCAAACCATATCCAAATCTAAACCAAAATCCAAATTCTAATTTCGAACCCATACAACAAACCAATCCAAATCCAAACTCATTACCAATACCAATACAGTTGAGTATTTGTGATGTCTCTTGGGGTAATGATTTGAGTAAAAAAATTCACTCTTGAATACAGGTCACAGCCACTCAAGCCGCCACAAGCGAACCAATATCAATGGCGTCGGCATCAACCTCCGTTGTGCCACATGAGGCAAGAGCAACAAAACTTTATTGCCTGTTGGTATTAGGATTTTTGTGGGTCACTTGACCAGTTCACTTAAGTAGTCAACCAATGGACCAATGCCAATGGATCGGCCGGAAGCAAAATACTTAAATAACTCAAAGTCTACCCATGTAGTCAACATTTTGGTCGTTACCAAAGGCGCATGGCTTTGCAAGGGAAAGTACGTATTTTCCATTTATAGATTGGCGATTGGCCTTTTCCTTAAAATAAGCGACACAAAAATGAGTTCTCAAAGTTTCAGCAAAATTGAATAGAACCATATGTTATGATAAGATAAATCCAGATGAGGAAAATGAATAACATGATTGCGTTGAGAAGCCTCTTCACCCTCCAGGATAAGGTAGCACGTATATATGAACCATAGTTGTTTAATGAGTGTCTCAGTTTTGGAAACTACTTATGAAGATGTTATTGAAAATTTGAAAATATGTATATGAATGGAGTTCCTGCGCTGCGATACAGGAACCACCTTCCGGTGTAGAGACAGCAAGCATGGTGGAAGCACCTGATGGGCAGCATATAATGACTGGCGGAAGCTTCCTCCGCAGTGGGCGTTCATAAAAGAACGGGAATTATAAGTTCACCATGCAGTATGATGGCAATCTTGTATTGTACGATGGAGACCATGCCGAGTGGTCCACAAAAACCGATGGCAAAGGCAACACCTGTCAGCTGCACCTCGAGAGAACCGGTCAACTTGTTATAAAAAAGGTCGGGGATGAAATGAAGCCGGTGTGGAAGAGTGAGGAAAACGTCCAAAGAGAAAGTGGTAACTACCAGTTAGTTTTACAGGGTTACATGAATGTTGTTGTCTACAATCTCGACAATAGAAAAGCAATTTGGCGTACCGGTACCGATATACCAGACGAAGAGAAGCTAGGCAGAAAGCTAGCGGGCCCGAAGCTTGCCGACGAGCTTTTTAAACTTTTTAAGCCTGAGTGGGCAAATTTTTAAACTGTATTTGTCATCTTGTAGGTGTTTTGTGGTTCGTGCCGTTTAATATTTGATTTATGTTGTGTGTTATTTTGTTTATGTCGTGTATTTGGTTTATCATTTCGGGTAATGTAAGCTTACGTTTGTTTAATTTAATGTAATATTTGTTTTATTAACATTAATGATATTTACTATTTACTAATCATTGATAGTTAAATAAAAAATTATATGTAATTTGGAAATACGAGATTTATTGGCATTTTGGTTTTTCAAATAGATTTTTAATATTTTTGGTAAATATAAATGATTTTGGAATATAATAAAAGTTAATAAGAAAATTAATAATGTGGAGGAAAGAGAGTGTGATGACCTAAGTTATGGTAAATTGTAAATAACGAAGAAAAAAGAAAAAAATTGGTCATGAGTGATTTCAACGCTATGAAATCACTCATGCTCTTAGACCAACATCGCACAATTTAAATCCCAAAATTGCGCACTCTCTGTTGCCTCGACACGTCCCTCACCTTTCGTCTCTTGAAAGACCCCACTACTTATTGGTGGTAGTTCTTGCGCAGGTTTCCTTTTAACCAAGTCAATTAAAATTTTAATTATCACATAAATTAGCTAACTAGCTTTTAATAACATGATTAGACAAACAACAAATGAAATAAAGAAAACTGACAATCAGAAGCCATGTGGCTTCAACGAACGTTCTAAGTGACATTTGCATAAAAATCGATGTATTAATGACATAAAACTAATTAAGATACTTTCAACTATCAGGCAAGCAAAATTCCAAAAACAAATTACCGAAATTGGGTTTATTTGACAATGGCACGTGTAATAAAATAATACATCGTATACACTGTAGATAGTAAGCCGATTAATGTTTCAACTTAATCAATGAACAAACCCATTTACGTATCTAAATTCCAACAACACATATGCATTCAAGTTGTGGGGCTTCGGAATTTCCATTCGGCCCGGCCAACTCGCACGTCAACAAGCACTTCGTAGATTCCATGATTTCATCGCGTCTAATATTTTTCATGGTTATGAAAACCGGACCGGCCGGTTGAGCCGTGAACCGGTGGCCAGTTCGGTCCGGTAACCCCCAAAACCGCATTTCTGATTGAACCGGCGGTTCGACCGTCCGGTTTAAGCCCTGTTCTGTGTAATCGGTAAACCAATTACCATTATCTGATTAGGATAACAGATTACCTTAATCGTTTACACGTTTATTTAAACCGATTACCCGTTTATCCATATCCATTTATTAAACCCATTACCCAACCCACAACCCACTCTCAACCCCTAACCCCATCGCACCCACAACCCAACCCTCTCAGCTGCTCAACCCCCAGCTGGACCTCGTCGGACCTTACTGCACCTCGTCGGAGATCGCCGGACATTGTCGGAGCTCGCAGGTATGTTTTATACTTCTTCCTCTCTACATTTGTTCTCTTTTTCTCTGATTGAGAGTCTACATCAGAAAATGTAAAAGTCTAAATCAGAAAATCTTTTTCTCATTTCTTTCTCTTATATGAACCTGTAGGATTTCATGTTTAATTGTGCATATATATTTTCGAAATTTTTATGCATAATAAGGATCAATTACAATTTTCTATGATTTGTTTCATGCATGCATCGGTTTGTTTCAATAACTAGTTTTAAAACTTTTATTAAGACAAACATGAGACTATGAAACTCATACATAGAAGTTCTCTAAAACTTCTTGAAGATTCGGAGACCTTGAGGATGCTTGTTGCTGCGCTGGATGCCTCCGAGATTTCACCAAACTCTAAACGAGATTGGAGAGAGAAGAGCTAGCCTCTCGATCTCCAATAGGGTTTAGAATCTAATTACTAACCCCTCCTTAGTTTCCTTGAGAAGATGATCTCTTAAAACTAAAACTAAACTTAAGAATTAGGGAAATTTCGTGGAGAATTATGGAGAGAGATTTTTGCATGAGAAAATAATGAATTAATTAAGGAGGTAATGAGATAAACTTGTATTTATAAGTTCTCTCTAAATTACCTATTCATGTGCAACCCCTTGCCCATGATTTCATGCAAACTTCCATCTAACCATCCATTATTTGCTAACAAATAATCTTAGCCACGAATTAAATCAATTATGGACCAATTCCATGCATGATCTAATTAATTCTTAAATTAATTCTGCATAAAACTGTCTGACCGGTCGACCGTTTCGGAGGTCCGGTCGACCGTTTAGACCTGATTTCGGTCGACCGTTCGCAACCGTAGAATATTTCATCGCAATGTTCGGTCGACCGACCGATAGGCCCGGTCGACCGTTCCGAACATACGAAACTCTCTGTTATCGGTCGAGACGTGTCCGGTCGACCGTACACCGATCGGTCGACCATTTACGGTTAACCGGTCGACTGTTTGTGCACAGTATTGCAGACTTGTCAAATTTCGGTTTAACCCCTACAAAATTTGACATTTCGGGTTCAGTAGTAAATTCACAACTTATGTAACATATTATCCTATGTAATGATAAATCATTACACCCCATAATATTTACATCACATATGAATTTAATTTAGATTCTAATTATGTTATTAATCACAACATAATTTTGATTTTGTTTGTTCACCCCATTTGTCATATTTTCTACATGAAACCCGACACATCTTATGAACTCAAAATCCCCATTTCTCGTTTCCCAGTTTTGTGGTGTGACATATGGGAGGATCTAAACTAAGTTGGCAGTGATATTAAGGGCTTAATATCACAAGCTATAAGCGGTATCTAGCTACACATTATAGCTTCCAATTAGCTAGATGTCTTAATTCCACTCGAACCAAAACCCGATCCATTTAGTGATGGAGTGCACCACTTGTGTCCGTCCCTTGCCTCATGTTATTAAGAATACACACAAAGTAGTATTGTGTCATCTTTGTATTAGTATTCATTTCTTGATCTCTTTAAGCTAGTTATAAATATGTGACTTAACTCAAATCACATTGTGCACATTATAACTTTTCTTTATCAAGGGGCCCACTAATATCATCACTCAATTAAGAGGGGCAATGATAATCTTTTGACTAACTATCTTCTCCAACAAAAGTCATACTAAACCAACTAATGTCTTTACACTACACTTATCGATAGCTTAAGACACTAGTCTAATTTAGCATTTCTTAAGTGATTGGATATAAGTCTCATATCGAAGGACCAAAGACACAGTAAAATATTAATGACACAGAAACACATTTCTATAATATTTTACTTATTAGGTCTATTCAGTATACAAAATTAATATCTTCCCCTTTTGTGTACCCGTGTTGTCACTCACTTGTAGAGCTACAATGATCTATGACCAACATGACAATCTTAACTCGGTACTAAATGTCCCATGTTTAATACCATGATTGCGAATATCTTTTGTTTTATGTAAACCAATATCTTTTAGAGCTCTACGGTTAAGGACCAAGAGCCTCTTCCTTAACACTTCTAAAAGACGAATAACATAAACAAGGAACAAAACGATTTCTCATTCAATTCATAATAATTGACATTTAAAAGTAAACCTTTTAGAACACATTCCCTTCAATCTCCCACTTGTTATTAAAGTTTTCTTTCACATACATACTCAATGTATAAAACAAAAATAACTAGGGTAAACCCCATTACATATCAATCATCAAGCCAACCTACATGGTTCCTCAATCCCATGGACTCGAAATGCATTTCGCCCTTGGCTTGGGAGAAGGGTTTGGTGAATGGATCAACTGTGTTGCTGTTGGTGTCCACCCATAAAAGATTTATTTTTCCTTCGTCGATGAGGTCACGTGTCACGAAGTACTTACGATCCATGTACTTCACTTTGTGGTGTGATCTAGGATCCTTGATTTGCGAGATAGACACACTATTATCGCAAAATAGCTCAATGGGTCCCTCGCTAGTGGGAACTACTCCAAGCTCTTCAAGGAACTTCTTGATCCACACTCCTTCCTTGCTCGCTTCAGCGACAACCATTACTTCTGAAGCAGTGGTTGAATCAGCCGTAGTGGTTTGCTTCCAGCTACGCCAACTCACAGCTCCACCATTCAGAAGGAAGACATATCCTGATTGCGACCTTCTATCGTCTGGATCACTCATGAAACTCGCATCCGAGTACCCTTCGGCTATCAACTCCCTTTGTCCTCCATAAACAAGAATCTTATCCTTAGTCCGGTTAAGGTACTTCATGATATTCTTGACCGTAGTCTAATGCTTAGGACATGCGTTGGATTGGTGACGACTTGTCACGCTTAGAGCATACGAGACATCGACTCTTGTGCAAGTCATCACATACATGATCGACCCAATTGCCGAAGTATAAGGGACATCCTTTATGTACTCTAAGTCCTTACGTGATTGCGCACGTTGAGACTTCTTGAGTTGCACACTCATACTCATTGGCACACTGCCCTTTTTGGAGTTGTTTATCTTGAACCTTTCCAAGACCTTGTCAATGTATGTATGTTGACTTAGGCCAATGAGTCTACAGGATCTATCTCGGTATATCTTGATTCCCAAGATGTATTGAGCCTCACCCATATCTTTTATTGCAAATGCAGATTTCAATGAACTTCTCGTTTGCTCAAGCAAAGGAATGTGATTGCCCATAAGCAATATGTCATCGACATATAAGATTAGGAATACTACATGGCTCCCACTAACCTTGTATATACAAGGTTCTTCCTTACTTTGAATGAAGTGAAGTTTCTTCACTTCCTCGTCAAAGCGTTTGTTCCAACTCCTTGATGCTTGCTTCAATCCATAAATGAATCTTTGAAGCTTGCATACTTTCTCACTATTCTTTGGATCTTCAAAACCTCGAGGTTGTACCATGTACACATCCTCTTCCAAGTTCCCATTAAGGAACACCATTTTGACATCCATTTGCCATATTTCATAATCATGAAATGCGGCAATATCGAGCATTATCCGAATAGACTTGAACATGGCAACCGGTGAAAAAGTTTCATCATAGTCAATTCCTTGATCTTGAGTGAAACCCTTCGCTACAAGCCTCGCTTTGTAGGTTGTCAAGTTCCCATCCATGTCCATCTTCCTCTTAAAAACCCATTTATTATGAATGACCTTTTTACCTTGAGGAAGGTCAACCAAGTTCCATACTTGATTATCATACATGGATTCTATTTCGGACTCCATGGCCTTGAGCCAAAGTTTGAAGTCTTCCCTTTCCATTGCTTCTTGGAAGGTCAAGGGATCATTGGTATCAAGTACCATGATTTCATGAAGTCCCATATACAAGTCGGGTTTCTTCCTTTCCCTCATTGACCTTCTCAGTTCTTTTGGTTCTTCTCGTGTCTCTTGAACTTCTTCCACAATTTCTTGAGGAGTGGGTTCATGTTCAACTCTTGAACGTACACTTGGTGGGGACGAATGAGATTCTCTCACAATTTCTTGCGAGGGTCTCTCACTCACGCTCCCACTAACCAAAGGAATCTCGATTGGGCCTTCATGATCTTGAATGTTATCATTCATGTCATGATCTTGTAGAGTATCTTGAGTTTCCTCAAGCACAACCCTACTCCCACTAATTTTTACTCTTTCCAGAAATTCCTTTTCCAGAAATGTGGCATCCCTCTCTACAATCACTTGATTGGAGGTGATATGCCAAAAGTAGTATCCTCTTGTTTTACGAGGAGAACCAATAAAGAAGCACTTATCCGCTTTTGGTTGAAGTTTGGTCGACATCAATTTCTTGACGTAACCCTCACAACCCCAAATCTTGAGAAAATTGATTTTGGGTGTTTTACCACTCCATGGCTCATAAGGCGTTTTCTCCACGGATTTGGATGGAACATTATTTAGTGTGTAAGCCGTAGTTTGTAGTGCATAACTCCAAAAGTAAATAGGTAATTCCGCATGACTCATCATTGACCGAACCATGTCGAGCAATGTCCTATTCCTCATTTCGGATACCCCATTCCACTGAGGTGTACCGGGAGGGGTGAGTTGAGGTACAATACCAAACTCCTTTAGGTATGAGTCAAATTCGGCACTTAAGTACTCACCTCCACGATCCGTTCGTAGAGACTTGATTTTCTTGTCGAGTTGGTTCTCTACTTCATTCTTGAATTCTTTGAACTTGTCAAAGGATTCACTTTTGTTTCTCATTAGATAAACATAGCCATAATGACTATAATCATTCGTGAACGTAATGAAGTACCTGAAACCATTTCGTGCACTAGTACTCATTGGACCACATACATCGGAATGTATCAAATCCAACAAGCCATTCGCCCTTGGGCCTTTCTTCTTGAAAGGCTTTTTGGTCATTTTTCCCATTAAACATGGTTGGCACGTCTCCAATGATTTAAAATCAAGTAGACCAAGAAGGTTAGTTTCGTGCAATTTCTTGATGCGCTTTTAATTTATGTGACCAAGACGATAGTGCCACAAGAGAGTATCATTCTCGTGAGTGGTCTTAAGTCTTTTGTTATTGATATTAAATATTTGTTTATTATTCAATTCAAGCAAATAGAGACCATTCCTTATGAATGCATTTGCATAGAAAACACCATTCTTCGATATAGACAAACAAGAATTTGAAATATTTATATTAAAATTATCCATATCCAAACATGATACAGAAATAATATTCTTGCTAATCGAATGCACATAATAAACATTCTTTAGACATAAATTTAAACCACTACATAATTGAAGCACTACAGAACCTTGTGCAACCGCAGAAACGTTCGCACCATTTCCGACCTTCAATTCTACCTCGTTCCTTACGAGTTCCTTCCTATCCATGAGTAGCTGCACATTAGAAACTATGTGAGCACAAGATCCGGTATCAATTTCCCAATCCTGGACAGAGGTGGCTAAATTTATTTCAATAACAAATATACCTTTGGCCTTTTTCGGGCGCCGACGTTCAATCACTCCGTTGTCAAGGTCTTCCTTGTACTTGGGGCAATTTGGCCGGATGTGTCCTTCAACGCAGTGAAAGCACTCCGTATTGGGAGTTGGAGACTTTTGAGATTTCCCCCTCGAGGCACTCTTATGAGCACCTCCTACTCCCTTGTTCTTGATTGAACCAATTTTGGTAGATTTGCCCTTTCCCTTACCAATCTTATGACCCCTTCCATGGACGGCAAGGATTTGCTTGTCCCTACCCTTACCCATGTCAACTTCAGCAGTTTTGAGAGCGTTGTGCAGCTCCTCAAGACTCACCCCTTTTTCACGCACGTGATAGTGCATCACAAAGTCCTTAAAGGACGGGGCTAGAGAGCCAAGAATCATATCTTCAGCAATGTCCTCGGGCATTGGTGAAGAGAGCTTTGCCAACTTCTCAAGGTATCCTTGCATCGTGAGAAAATGCATAGATACCGATGTTCCCTCCGCCATATGGCACCTTGTGAGTGCGATGGTGGTCTTATAGCGCTCCTTTCGGGCACTATCCATGAACATCTTAGATAAAGCCTCCATGGTCTTCTTGGGTTTTGAATCCAAGTATTTCGCTTGAAGTGAGTCACCCATGGACGCTAGCATAACACCGTGAACTTGGTTCTCTTGGTCTTCCCACTTGGCTTTAGCCTCTTTCTCTTCATCGGTTAATCTCTCATTCCATTTTGGGATTGGACCTTCCAAAATGTGAGACAGTTTCTCAAACTTTAACACGATGTTGAGCTTGAGTTGCCAACTTATGAAGTTTGAGCCATCATTTGCCAATGAGTGTTTTTCTATCATGGATCGTACGATAGGTTGGATGGTCAACATTTTTCTACAAAATAAATCATACAAGATTTTAATGCCAATTTTATGTTTATTATGCATACATACAAATGTAAATGCTGCAAATAAAAAAAAATTGCCCATAAATGCAACAATCCAAGATCCTATCAATTGTAATATAGACTAGCTAAGGGCTATCGAACACATTACAATATCAAGGTAAGAAAAAAACATTTTCTAATCACAACCTTTTTGAATTTTAGCAATATTAGCATCTTCATACTCTTGTGATTCTTGTCGTTTTAATTATGAGGGAATACGACCTATCCTCGTAAGAAAAACTTTCCCAAAACCGAGCGAGGGCTCAAGGTAATGTTAAGAAAACTTATTTTCATTTGATACGAGATACGCTTATCTATTGTATTCACAACTAAACATACTTGGGATTCACTAGGGTGAAACACACCTCATACATTCAATTGCGGCACAACAAAAGACAACCTTTATATCTCCCACTATTCCCAAAGATGGAGGAAGCTATCTCCCGCTAAGGGCGAGCAGAGTATCCCTCGATCAATGGCTTCTAGTGGATGAAATAAGAAGGGAAATTACTCTTAATTTTTGTTGGACAATTTCATATATTAACATGTGATTCAGAATTTTAGGTTATCATGCATATTATTATTCATACATATCCTAACATTCAACACATTTATCACATGCATAGCAAGATTACAAAAACAGAAATTAAACATTCACACAATCCACATCGTGTGAGTTTATATGTTCCCTTTGATCCTTGATCTTCGATTCATGATCCTCGATCCTCGATCAATGCGCTATTCGGCGACTTCCTCTTGCACCGGAGATGTAGATTTTACAGAAAATAAACATGCTCCTCACATTCGATAAAAACAAACTAGAGCAAGTCCTATGTAAAAACCCTCTCAAATGCAAATGCAATTCTAAAGATAGAATATGGCTTTTAAATAAATAAGCCCCTGTATAATTATAATAATAAACATTCATAGGCGGTGATTTGGAACATATAAACTCACAATTCCTGCAAAGACAAATCGAGCATCCATGCACGCAATATCGCTATAAACTATGCAATCTAGTTTATCAATCATCTAGAATCCTAAACAATTCTTTGAAAAACATTTTGAAATCCATTAAAAATGTTTTCATTCATCCATAGTTCAAAAATAATTTTGAACCGCTCTCCATCCAATTTCCAATGGAAAGATGAACCGCAGTTTTTCGGTTTAGTTGATTCTCTTACAAAATAATCATTTCTTTATAAAACGAAATTATTGTAAGTTAGACTAATGTCTAAATCTTAATTCTAATAATTAAATGGCATGTTTTAAAACACTTAAAACATTCAAAACGAATTATTACAAAAAATTATTCCAAAAAATATTTAAATACCGAAAAAACCGGAAAATCGAATTGTTCGAACCTTAGATGGTAAACTAAATTTGTTTATAGTTTCAAATCATTAGAAAATTGAACCCTATGCTTAACTATTCGTTTTTGTTTTGAGGTATATTATAGTCAATCATCATATTGTGTGAGATAGCAGCAAAGCTTCAACTATATAGATCTGAAATAGCACAAAAGACAATATGGTCAAATTTTTTGTTCACAAGAGATTGCGGAGTTGATGCTTCATAATCGCATGGGCTGATAACTGTGAATATTAGCTTCCCCACTAAGTATGAATTCTACGTGTAAATCTATATATTAAGCCTTTTTAATGGATCTGTCAAATTTCAGTTTAACCCCTACAAAATTTGACATTTCGGGATCAGTAGTTAATTCACAACTTTTGTCACATATGAATTTAATTTAGATTCTAATTATGTTATTAATCACAACATAATTTTGATTTTGTTTGTTAACCCCATGTGTCATATTTTCTACATGAAACCCGACACATCTTATGAACTCAAAATCCTCATTTCTCGTTTCCCGGTTTTGTGGTGTGACCTATGGGAGGATCTAAACTAAGTTGACAGTTAAGGGTGCACACGGTTCGGGTTGGGTCGGGTTGGGGGTGAAACCCGACCCAACCCGAAATTTTCGGGTTAGGGGAAAACCGAACCCGAACCCGAACCGGTTCGGGTTGAACCCAACCCGACCCGAAATTTTTGGGTTGGGTTGGGTTGGGTCGGGTTGAACCCAAAAGTGCATGAAGTAACATTTAAATAAGTTCCACCAAAATCTCTTCTTGTTTCACAATTATAGACCCATACTTATACATTACAGCAAAGAAAACAATACATAACTTGATTAGTTGTTCTGCTAATATTCGAGTAAAAAGGTGAAAGCTCTTTGAGAAAGCCAATTTACACCACTACTTCATTTGTAACTTAAGGTGCAAAAGGCAAGCATTTCCAGTTTTATTTTGAAAAGAATTTACTTAGAACCGAAAATATCCAACCTTGGGATGGGCCACAGGCTGACAGATCCCATTTAGAACCGAAAATAACACACACAAATATATATATTTCTTCCAAAAGGAAGGATGTTATCTTTCCCAAAGCCGTGACCTACTGATTGGAAACCCGAAAGAAGCATAAAAATCGAACCTTGGGCCTGAGATTCGTGGACAGATCGGAGAAGGTCCAACCCCCCTTGAGATAGGGAAAGGAGGAGGAGCTACGGGAGAGAAGATGGGCGTCGCAGTCGGAAGAAGAAGAAGAAGAAGGAGAAGAAAGCACGTTAGGAGGAGGCGCCGCGGGAGGGAGAGGAGAGGGGAGGAGAGGTGGAACGTGGAAATGTGTTTTTTGTTAGGGTTAGGTGTAGATTTTGCTTGATGGACGGTCAGGATTTATTGGGGGGAAATATAATAAAAAAATCTTCGGGTTCGGCTTGGGTTGGGTCAACCCGACCCCTCAACCCGAACCCGACCCGAAAATTCGGTTTTCAGATTTTTCCAACCCAACCCAACCCAAATCTCTTCCCAACCCGACCCAACCCGACCCGACCAGTCGGGTTCGGGTCGGTTTCGGGTTCAACCCGACCCGTGTGCACCCCTATTGGCAGTGATATTATGGGCTTAATATCACAAGCTATAAGTGGTATCTAGCTACACATTATAACTTCCAATTAGTTAGATGTCTTAATTCCACTCGAACCAAAACCCGATCCATTTAGTGATGGAGTGCACCACTTGTGTCCGTCCCTTGCCTCATGTTATTAAGAATACACACAAAGTAGTATTGTGTCATCTTTGTATTAGTATTCATTTCTTGATCTCTTTAAGCTAGTTATAAATATACGACTTAACTCAAATCACATTGTGCACATTATAACTTTGCTTTATCAAGGGACCTACTAATATCATCACTCAATTAAGAGGGACAATGATAATCTTTTGACTAACTATCTTCTCCAACAAAAGTCTTACTAAACCAACTAATGTCTTTACACTACACTTATCGATAGCTTAAGACAATAGTCTAATTTAGCATTTCTTAAGTGATCAGATATAAGTTTCATATCAAAGAACCAAGGACACAGTAAAATATTAATGACACAGAAAACACAATTCTATAATATTTTACTTATTAGGTCTATTCAGTATACAAAACTAATATCTTCCTCTTTTGTATACCCGTGTTGTCACTCACTTGTAGAGCTACAATGATCTATGACCAACACGACAATCTTAAGTCGGCAATTAATGTCCCATGTTAATTACCATGATTGCGAATCTCTTTTGTTTATGTAAACCAATATCTTTTAGAGCTCTACGGTTAATGACCAAAAGCTTCTTCCTTAACACTTCTAAAAGACGAATACCATAAACAAGGAACAAAATGATTTCTCTTTCAATTCATAATAATTGTCAATTAAAAGTAAAACTTTTAGAACACATTCCCTTCAGAACCAGCTAAAAGTCTAAATCAGAAAATCAGAAGTTCCAACGAATGTTGTGCATGTGTGTTTATCAACGAATTTTCTTTGTAATTGTAGAAGTAGTGAATTCCGATGACAATGTGGGAATTGAAGATGATGAAGTGGTGATGGTTAGTGGAGATGATGATGATGATGTTGGGGATGAAATAGAAGGCGAGGACGAGGGTGTCAACGCAAATGACAATGAGGATGATCCGGATTGGATGCGACTTCCTTAATTTATTCTCGTATTTCCAAATTTATGTTTGAACTTTGAAGTTTCAACTTTCAACTATATATGTTTTAATGTTTCAACTTTAAACTATATATTGTATTTTGTGTTCCCTATTTTTTCTATATTAACTATATGTCTATATTATTCTGGATATATATATATAATTATTTATGATGTCACCGGTTCGACCGGTTCGACCGCGGTTGAACCTTTGAGAATTCCGGTTTGACGTTCAGTTCTGCAAATCATGATATTTTCATTTGTAAATTTCAACAAGACAGGCACGCACGTTATTGAAAACAAATAGCCCACACTACTGCAGAATAGACTTTACTCATCGTCCAATAGACGTCGGTTGTTATAACAGCTGACGTCTAGTAGGGAGAAGATAGCATAGACGTCTGTCGTTACCATAACCAACGTCTATGTGGTACTATAGACGTCGTCTATTGGAATATAGAGTTTATCCGACGTCTATAGGGTATAGACGTCGACCCATAGATGTCGGGTGTTAGAATATCCTGTGCATCTGACGTCTATAGGGTATAGATGTTGACCTATAGACGTCAGATGTTATAGACGGCCGACGTCTATACCCCCATGCATATAGACGTCAGCTGTATATAACATCCGACGTCTATATGTCTTAAAGAAATTGAACAGATGTGTTTTCTGTCATTCATTTCAGACGAAAACCCAACCACACTCTAGCCGTTCCGCGACTGAACCCTCCTCCATGACCAATCTCCGACCGATCTGATGCATCTCCGGCACCGCAGCGACGTCCCAAGCTCTCCTCCCCTTCTCCTGCCCTCTCTTCCTTCTTCCTCCGTCTTCCTCCACATCCCTAACCATCGTAAGTGTTCAGTTAGTTTTGGTTGGTTTATTTTCGTATTTTCGATGGAGTAATGATTCTTTTCTTTCTTGGTAAAGTTCTCCTCTCGCTCGAACCCAACATTTATGTTTTTGTTCGTATTTTGTGTAGGGACGAGAACGCCATCGTCAACAACAAGGTTACCGACAACCTTTCTGTCGTCATCAAAGAGGTAATTTTTGTGTGTCTTGATGTTTCCGCCGTCACTCTCGGCGATGCTATCAGTGGGTTCATGAGGTGTCCTCGTTATTTTGTAGAGCTAAACGAAAAACAAATGTATTTTAACGGTTGTATATATCTATGTAAAATCTCAATCCCCCGGAGCAAAGGGTCAAACAACCAATCTCTGATCAACATTAATTCGCTTCCAAGTATGTGCAAAATATTATATCCGTAAAGCAAGTGGATAAAATAGATGCATACAATGAGATAATTAAGTACAAGTGTAACATCGAAAAATGACAGAAAAAATTGAAAAATTAAACAAACAAGAGATTTCGAGATAATACTCATCAATGGGAATCTTAATCATATATATCCAGACGGTGCACAAAATACAACAGAGTTTGTCAAAATACATGATTACAACAATACAACGAAAGACAGATACAAGTAATCATGACGACCTCGAAGAGTCCAAAGAGGATCCTGACCCCAAAATGTGTGTGCTCGCTGTCACCACCCAACAGAACATACTGCGGTTCTGAAACATGAATCAATCCCGTATGCCAAGCTCGACTATATGAATGCAGCAGTACGATAAATGAACATATCATACTAGTAGCATGTCATGTCATTATCAGCAATGCAACAAAATCCCCTCCAAGGGTAAAACATGACCTCAGTCCCACAACAACAACAAATACGCTCAAAGGGTCAACAAGGACATCAGTCCAGCAACAACATCGGGTCTCCATTGGAAACCTGCCGTAGGCACATACGATCTTACGGACAGTATGCGACACCCCCCCCACATGCGACTACTCGAGCCAAAGGGATCAGTGAGGAGTATCCGCACTTCAGTGCAAAGCGAACCATGTGGTCTACACCATCCCCAACGGAGCATTAGCCCGGTCGGTCCAACCATCCCCCGATAGGTGCCCAATCGAGGAATCATCGCCGGAACAACATCGGCGGCATCGCTGACACAACATTGGCAGTTCAATATACGTCTGGCACAACATCGGACGACACAACCAGCCGGAACATCGGCGGCAACATGTCTGTGCTCGTCACATAGAAGAGTCTCGACGACATGAGCCAAAGTGATAGAACCCTGAGAATTCATCTCACTCGATCCTCGTAAAACCTTTAATCTTTCCTGCAAGCAGAAAATATTTGAAATTATAACCGATGATCCCTGGACCTTTCAAGAAGTAATGGAAAGGAAAGACTCCAAACTATGACTTAGTGCCATGGAATCCGAAATACAATCCATGTATGACAATCAAGTATTGGACTTGGTTGATTTTCCTCAAGGAAAGAATGTCGTTAAAATAAATGGGTTTTTAATAGGAAGATGAACATGGATGGGAACTTGACAACCTACAAAGCGAGGCTTGTAGCAAAAGGTGTCACTTAAATTTAAGGAATTGATTATGATGAAACTTTTTCACTAGTTGTCATGTTCAAGTCTATTTAGATTATGCTCGCTATTGTCGTACTTCATGATTATGAAATATAGAAAATGGATGTCAAAACAACGTTTCTTAACAGGAACTTGGAGGAGGATGAGTACATGGTACAACCTCAAGGTTTTGAAGATCCAAAGAATAGCGAGAAAGTATGCAAGCTTAAATGATACATTTATAGATTGAAGCAAGCATCAAGGAGTTGGAACAAACGCTTTGACGAAGAAGTCAAAAAGATTAAGTTCATCCAAAGTAAGGAAAAACATTGTATATACAAGAAGGTCAGTGGGAGTCATGTAGTGTTTCTGATCTTATGTGTCGATGACATACTCCTCATAGGAAATCATATCTCTTTGCTAGAGAAAACGAGAAGTTCATTGAAATCTGCATTTTCAATGAAAGAAATGGGTGAGGCTCAATACATCTTGGGAATCAAGATATATAGAGATAGACCTCATAGACTCATTGCCCTAAGTCAACGTACATACATTGACAAGGTCTTGGAGAGCTTCAGTATGACCAATTCCAAAAGGGCAATTTTCCAATGAGTATGGGTGTGTAACTTAAGAAGTTTCAATCAGGATATGTCTTTACTCTGAATGGTGGAGCCGTGAGTGGCGTAGTTGGAAACAAGCCACTACGTATGACTCAACCATTACTTCAAAATTGATGACTATCACTGAAGCGAGCAAGGAATGAGTGTGGATTAAGAAGTTCCTTGAAGAATTTGGAGTAATTTCCTCGACTGAGGGACCCATAGAGCTATTTTGCGATAATAGTGTGTTTATCTCCCAAATCAAGGATCCTAAATCCCTTCACAATGCTAAGTACATGGATCACAAGTACTTTGTCACTCGTGATTTCATAAATGAAGGCAAAATAAAATTATTTTGGGTGGACACAAACAGCAACATAGGTGATCCATTCACCGTACCCTTATCCCAAGACAAAGGTGAAATTCATTTCGAATCATTGGGTTTGAAGAATCATGTAGAGTGGCTTGATGAGTGATATGAAAGAGTTATCCTAGTTATTATAGTTTTATACATTGTGAATGTATGTGAAAGAAAACTTTGATAACAAGTGGGAAATTGAAAAGAATGTGTTCTAAAAGTTTACTTTTATATGCTTTTATTATGAATTGAATGTATAAACATTTTGTTCCTTGATTGTATATTCATCTTTTAGAAGTGTAAGGAAGAGACTCTTAATACTTAACCGTAGAGCTTTAAAAGATAATGGTTTACATAAATCAAAATGTAATTCACAATCATGGTGATTCATTGAACATTAATCACCGAGATAAGATTGTCATGTTGGTTAAAGGATATTGTTGCTCAACAAATATTTAACAACATGAGTATATGAAATATAAAATATTTCTTTCATATATTGAATTGACCTAACAAATGAAACATTATGGAATTGTATTTGTGTCTTTAATGTTTCAATGTGTCTTTTAATCCTAAGATATAAGGCCTATATCTTTTCCCATAAAGAGTGTATGATTTGATTATTATCAAAAGCTATCGTTGCGTATAATGATACATGTATTAATTGGTTATACATGACTTATACTGGAAAAGATGATATGTCAAAAGATTATCATTGCCCCTCTTGACTTAAGTGATGATATTGCTGGACCCCTTGATAAAACAAAATTTAATGTGTACAATGTAACTTATGTATAGTTACATATTTATAATAATTAGATTAAAAGATCAAGAAATGAATATATAATACAAAGATAACACATTTTCTACTTTTTATAATATTATGAATGTCATGAGGCAATGGATAGACACAAGTGATATTTTACAAATCACTAAGTGAATCGTGTTTAGTTCGAGTGAGCAAAGCATCATTGTTATTTGGGTAACTATAATGTGTAGCTAGATACCACTTATAGTTTATGATATTAAATGTTTAATATGATTGTCAACATAACTTAGATCCTCCTATAGGTCACACCACAAAACTGGGAAATAAGAAATATGATTTTATATATTTTTTGATATATTAAATTTCATGTGTTACGAAATAATATACATGTGCTAAAATAATAAAAGCAATATAACGTAATAACGACATAGTTAGAATATCAAATAAATTTGTATGAGATATGTATATATTATGTAGTATAATGTTTGACATTATATATGATAATATATTACATGACATAATGTGATCCGCAACATTATAACATATGAATTTGCTAAAAACCCAAAGTCCAAAATTTATTAGATATTAATCCAAAATTTGGTAAAGTCAAAAATAGTGAAACACAATCCTACCGTTTACCGAGCCCAATGAAGTGGACTATCTTACTTCGTCATATTGAGGTCACATCGAGTTGCCCATCAATATAGTTTTTCACACTTTGCTCATAATTGAGGTGACGTTTGAAGGGAAGGAAAGGTTCCAATTATGAACTACCAAAAAACACCATCGAAAAATGTCTCAAAACAGTCAATATGCCAATCCAGGTCATATCGCAACATATCAAGTTCATATTGAGTCAATCGAGGTTCAGTTCTCCACATTCAAACTATTTAAATTCCGAACCGTCAAAAAATACCCTCATGAACGGTGATGTGAAAAATAGCTATTTTCCAAAAAAGTGGACGCAGTTATGGTGGAGTATAAGCATCATATTGAGCACTTAGGGACTTTATATCGAGTGCAATAGTAGTGCCTATCGTACTACTATTGAACTAATATCACTACTAGATCTGCCTCAGAAATGATTGTTTTACTAGCGAGTTCATATCGAGCCCATCACGGTTACAGTTATCCACACTCAACTCGAGTCTATCACAACTGTCGAGTGCCTATCATACTAGTATCAAACCTATCAAACTAATATTGCTACTGTCGAGCTTCGCCGGAAACACGGGAAAACGGTCTGGAATTGACATGGAAGATATATTACCACATTTGAATTCATAATTGTTCCATTTCTACACTTGTTTTATAAAATAAAATAGCATGTCCACATTTTGATAGAAGACAAAATAAAATACATAATTGTTCCACGTCAAGGTCTGACATTCTAATAGAACAGGTCGATGGTCCATTTATCCTTGAATGTCTATATGTTTTTGTCTATGATGATGGTGAGGGGAAGATTCGCCAGTCGATGCTCTATATACTTGATGGCGTACGTGCCACAATCTCCGCTGCAAAATTAATTGCATTAACCGTAAACATATGGAATATAAGTATTAACCAACTGAAGTAATCAAGAAATTTACCTATTCCATGTTTGGAGGACCTCCTCCAATTTTAGATGGAGTCCTTTAAGGAATTCAGTTTCGTGTGATCCTTGAACAATGAGGAAGTCTTCATCAGAGAGGGAAGGAGACGACACCAGGGCCTCATTATATTCTCCAACCCTGCCTCAAAAATGATTGTATGATCATCATCATAGATCGTTAACTTCCAGTCGGAAAAACTCGACTGCAAACCAATGTTGGTTCTTATACCTCTGGCACCAGTACACATACTCCTTTCCCTTCCAAGAAGGCATGACCTAATCCTCTATCCTGGTGAGGAATGACAAAGATGATGGATCCCAAGTAAACATACCTGGATTGTTATGGTGCAAGTCGTCCATGCCTAGAATCCATTGATAGAAAAAGTAGCTCATTACCACAACATCTTTGCGGTATGGACCTGGGAAGCTAATGAGACGCCTCTTCATCATATGTTGAGCCGCATTAATGTGCTACGAAAACATCAACATGTTGAAAGTCAAAAATACTATCTTCAAATATTTTCATGCAAACATTGTTGAGTATTCATCGAGTTTATATCAAGCTAATAGAACTCCTATCAATGTACTATATAGCACCTATCAAACCCATTGAGAAAATGAAATTCCCCAGTAAATAACAAACAATGCCAAATTTTCGAGGTCTTATCGAGCTTGATTATCGAGCTCACGATCCCAAAGTCTTAACACCCAATCTAATCCTATCGAGCTCACATGTAAATTATCAAGCTCCTATCGAGCCTATCAAGTTACACCTATAAAATAATGAAATTTCAATGATTTGAAATGCTTACGTCGTCGGTGAGCCAAAATCTGATTGTCTTCATCACTAAGAACCACGATAGACCATAATGCCTCGTCTTCACATCACTTTCTTCTCATTAGGGATCTTCCAAATACCCACCGTTCCAATGTCCTCAATTGATTGTCTTTCGTCTGGCTTCTTTTAAGGGTCGAGCACTAAAGGCATATCACCTGGGTTCGAAGGCCATGGTTTTTGGTTAGGTCGGTGTAGATATCCTGAAGATGTTTTGGGGGACGCCTCTTTCTTAATGGGTGGACGAATTTACATCATTGTAACCGTCGGGTAGATCGTCTTCATCATCAGATTGTGGTCCCGAACGTGCTTCTAACAAAGACACTATCTTAGCCATCTGGTCCGACGTTGACAATTGATTCTCATCAGATGGTGGTCTCAAAGGTTCTTCTAACAAAGCCATGATCTTAGCCATCTCATCCATCATGTAACATTGATTCTCATCAGATGGTGGTCTCGAACGTGCTTCTAAAAAGACACGATCTTAGCCATCTAGTCCAACAAGGACAACTGAGTCTCATCAGATGGTGGTCTCAAAGGTGCTTCTAACAAAGCCACGACCTTAGCCATCTGGTCCATCATGGAATATTGATTCTCAATGACGATCTTTAGTTGACCTTCCATCAATAGTTGCTTTGCTTCCATCAACAGTTGTGTCGCTTCCATCGACAGTTGTTTTTCTTTCATCGATTGTTGCGTTGCTTCAACCGTCTCCATCCTTTCTACCAAAAGCTGGTAATCGTGAGATGGAGCTGATGCAAGGGTTGGGATTGCGGTTCGGGCTGCGACTAGGTTAAAGGTAAAGATAGTTGTTTCCTCCTCTACGACATCATCTGCAAAAATGTTCGCCTCCTTAACAACCTTAACCAATCTTCCTTAATCCTAGGGTGGTCATTCTCCCTTATAACATAATCAAAATAATTATTTCACTGTCTAGACGCTTGTTTGAAGACATATATGGATTTTTTGGGTTGTAACACTTTGCGCTCCTATCTCTTGACTTCAAAACATTGAGATTGATCCATGTAAAACTCCTTCTCAAGTTCTCCATTGACAAAAGTAGTCTTTACATGATTTGGTAAAATTCCAAGACTATTTGAGCCACAATCGCTAAAGGCGGATCGATGCAAACCTAGTTAATCATTGGTGAAAAAAATCCTTAAAATTCATACCTTCTCTCTGGGTGTAGCCCATAGCCATTAATCTTTCCTTGAATCTCTCAACAAATCCATGTTCATTTCATTATATCTTAAGCACCCACTTGGTCTCAGTGCCCTTTGCCCAGGAAATAAGTCAACCAAGTCCCAGACATGATTAACTCTCATAGACTCCAACTCCTTCTCTATAGCCTTTAACCACTCTTTCATTTGGACCTTCTAGTGCCAATTTAAAAGTTATTATCTCTTTGTCATTGATTTGAGTCACCATAGATGATCCATCAACAATTTTTTTCTTGAGCTAAAATCCTAGCGTTTCTTCCTTCAAGCCGAACAGTCGACGAGGACTAAGCCTACGTCTACTTCGACGCTTATGAAGATCTGGTTTTTCATCCTCTGTGAGAGCCATCTAATCATCAACATTACCACTCCCACCAGGATCAACTAGTGGAACCTTATGTTCGACATCTAGATTTTTATTTCTTGTAATACTAATTTGTCCATCTTATTCCTCAAAGAAGTCCAACAACTCTTTGCTAGCTCCAGCAAGAGCTGGAAAATCAATGCCAAAAACATCGCATCTCTAGACTCAAGTTCCGTCATTCTCTCTATGTCTTCTAACTTGATGAAGACATAACCTTTGGAGCAGTCAGAGTATCTCTTAAAGACACACTTCCTATCTCTACGTCCCAGCTTTCCATAACGATGATAAGTAGACTAAATATACCTCACGCCTCCCCATAGATGCAAATGGCTAAAATATGGTTTACCTTATGTCCAAAACTCATATGGGGCTGAAGGAACTAATTTTCTCAAAACTCATACGCTAAGAATATATGAGTTTTTTTATCTTATCATCCAATTGATTCTCAACTAAGCTCGTGATTTTCTAAAAGTATTCTGGATATTTTAATTTGTGAGAAATAAGATAATTTTGAGTTATGACCGAACCTAGTAACGTCACTAATAAATTTGATGAATTTTCTATTGTACTTAAAAAAATCCCTATTCTTTATTGTCATTTTTTGTAAAGTTCTGGTGCATTTGTGTAGGATTTCGTGCCCTTATGTATGTATATATTTTAAAAAAATATACATGCATACAAGATCGATTTCTATATTTTCGACAATTTCATGTACATTATTTTATATTTATTCTAATATCATGTAATCTACATATATATTAAAATAAATAGAAGAAGATCATACCCAAAGGTTCACTAAAACCTTTATGAAGATCTGGAGTTGCGTTGCCCGTTGAATCGCCCGCTGATTGACCTCTAAGTGTTCACCAAACTTTAAACAAGATTAGAGTGAAATGAGTTAGTCAATCAATCTTTAAATCAAGGTTTAAATCTATCTAATAACCCCTCTAAAGCTCCTGAGAATTTAACCTCCAAAAACTTGAATAATTAAGAGAATTTTCGGATTGATTAATGGTGTGGTTGGGGAGAGAGAATTTTTTGCATTCCATGAAACAAGTAGGGAGAGAAAATCTATTTATAGGCTCTCCCAACACCCACATCATGGGTTATCCACTAATCCATGATGTCTTGCTTTTTTCTTCCTTAAACCAATCACAAATTGACACATAATCCTCCTTAAAGACGTTTGACCATAATTGGAATAAATCCAACCCATAATCAACAATAATCTCTTAATATTCTAGAAAATCGTGTCCACCGATCGACTGTAATAACCAATCGGTCGACCGATTGGCAATTATTCACGGTTTTTGGTTGGACCATGAAATCATACTGTCGACCCATCACATGCTACCAAATTTACTGCGATTTTCGGTCGAACAGAAAACATAAACGGTCGACTGATTCAACACGAGAATCAGCTATTGGAAGTTTTTGGTCGGACTAAACTACGAGTCGGTCGACCGATTGCTACCAAGAAGAATTTGTGGAAGCTCCTGAAAGTTTTTCAGTCGACCAAACACATCCGTCTGATTAACCATTCACATACACAACAACTACTGTGAATTTCCGGTCGACCGGTCTCCGCAAACGTTCGACATTTCGTGAGTTTTGCTTTTAACAAATTTTGGATTTATATCCAAAAAAATCGATCTTTGGGTTTTTTAGCAAATTCACATATCAGTTAATATATTATCATATGTAATAACAAAACATTACACCCCATAATACATATATCTCATATGAATTTATTTATGATTCTAACTATGTCATTTTCACGACTTATTGATTTTATTGATTCACCACATGTGTACTATTTCAAATGAAACTAGATACATCAAATGAACATAAAATCAAACTTCTTGTTTCCCAGTTTTGTGATGTGACATATAGGAGGATCTAAGTTATATTGGTAGTGATATTAAACACTTAATATTACAAACTATAAGCGGTATCTAGCTACACATTATAGTACCCAATTAGCAAAAATGTCTTATTCATTGGAACTAAACACTATCCATTTAGTGATGGAAGAACATCACATGTGCCTATCCATTCCGTCATGATATTAAGAATATTATACAAAGTGAAAATATGTCACCTTTGTATTATATATTCATTTATTGATCTCTTAAGCTAATTATAAATATGTTACTTAACACAAGTTACATTGTGCAAATTATAATCTTGTTTTATTAAGGGGCACACTAATATCATCACTCAAGTTAAAATGGGCAATGATAATCTTTTGACGAACTATCTTTTCTAGTACAAGTCGAGTTCAATCAACTATTGTCTTTATCACTATGCTCATTGATAACTTTCGACAATAATCAAATTGAACACTTCTCATGTGAAAAGACATAAGTCTCATATCTTACGATTCAAGACACAGTGAAAACATTAATGACACATAACACAATTTCATAATGTTTCACTTTCTAAGTTTATTCAACTCTCGACTATCGTGGAACACAACTACCCCAACTGTGGTATGACTTCCTTCGCGGAGACACCCACTGCTACCAACCAGACCTCCCCAGTGCCCGACGTCGCTCCTAGCTTTGACGACCATTCGGGCTGGACAAGAAAATGGCCCAAGGTGGAGTTCTGAAGTTGGTCCAAAACGTTTTGTGGGTAGAATACTTGGGTTAAGCAAGTTCCTAAAATTAGTTCAAACACTCTGTTTTTGGTTTGTTAAAGTTTCGGTTGAAACTTTATTTGGGAAACTGTTAACTTTATGTTTGTAGCAAAAAAAATTGCCCTTGATGGTTTACTTTAAATGATGTTGTTTCAGTGATGATAATTTTTCTTGTTACCAGATGAATTTTATTTACATCTACGTATGGAGTACGATACGTTTTCTTTGCCTTCGGATGTTATATTTCTCCCTAATAGGATCTATATGTAAGGACCTAAACCCTTGTTAGGATTAAGCTTGGCTTAAGAGGAGGTTTGCATGGGTTGGGGTGCGTTTTGCATTGGGAGTTGGAGGGGGGAGTGATGATGGTTTAGGGTGGATCAGGTAGGGGCCGATTACTGTTGATGATGATGGGTTTATTGGGTTTATATGCTAACACAATTCACTTCTTCACTTTTTTCCTTCCATCCGTTTTCCACCAAAGCTCATCCTTTCTTCCCTTGCTCCGGCGGACCAGAAGGAGGACAGGAGCTCCGGGGACGCGGAGAAGCAGCACCGTAGGAGGGAGCTCGATGAGAAGAACTAGAATCGACGCCGGAGGTGGAGGAGCTCGCTGGACGCATCTCTCCACGGTGAAAGGTATGCCAAGTCTTCATAGTAACTCCCCAAGAGGCGTGGGAGTGTAGGGGGCGGCGTTGGTGTCGTTTCCCCGGCGAAACCCACTGGACGGAGGTTGAAGACGCTCTGTTTCATCGACCGATTGTGAGGTTTGGTCGACCGAACAACGTCTAAATAATGTCTGTCCAGAGGGAAAATATATGTTTCAGTTGACCGGTGGTTGGGTCGGTCGACCGAGTTTAGTGAATATTAACTTACTGCCCGAAAACAGTCGAACGACGTCTGTGTGACGGTCGACCGTTTATGTCAAATTTTATCAAGAACTTAAGGGTTACATTAGTCCGATCGACCGGTGTTTGTATCGGTCGACCGAATCCCTGTAGATAGGTTAGACAGACCTTCGGTCGACTAAGTGTGTATCGGTTGACCGATCCGCGCAAAGTCGGTCAGGAGCGTTGACCATATAAATGGTCGACCGCTCTGGATCCGGTCGACCGACTGCGTGCGATTTTTCTGCAGTGAAGTGTCTGTTGATCCGGTCGGCCGATTGAGAGTTTTGATCAACCGAATACAGTGGGCAGGATTCATGCAGTTTTCCTTATCGGTTGAACGGACCCTGGTTTGACCGATAGGATATATATGTATATAAAATGTATAGCGTAGACCTTCCAAACGGTCGACCGCTAGATTGATCTTGTTCGACCGGTGGGTCGAATTATCATTGGTGGGGATGGGGCGGCGACTTGCTAAACGGTCGATCGTCCGAGAGACCTTGTCCGACCGATTGATAGTGTTTACCTCAGTACCCGGTACTGAGCGGGAGACCGATTAACTGCAGGTTGGTGGATTTATCCACACGCGAGCCGTCGAGCATCGGCGACTACCGGCTACCGAGCCCACGGTCGATCACCGGACCTCGGAGCTACGGATTTCACCTTCGACGAGGGCGTATTCAGTTCGACCCCTTGTGCCTGTGCGGCAGAGGGATGTCTTCCATGCCTGTGTGGGTGGGAGATGCCTTCCATGCCTGTGTGGGTGGGAGATGCCTCCATGCCTGTGTGGGTGGGAGAAGTCTTCTTCCTTGTGTAGGGAGGGGATGCACTTTCCGTGTGTCAGAGAGCGAGGTTCTTCGTACCGGTGCGGCAGTGGGACGCCTTCTTCCTTGTGTAGGGGGGGGATGCACTTTCCTTGTGTAGCAGAGTGAAGGCAGTCAGTTGGCCCGAGGCAGATTTGCATTGCAAGTGCATTCATGGCTTTTCGTATTTATTTCTGTTTGTGATAGGAGATGTTGGCATACGGGGTTTCCTTTCGGGAACTCAGGCGGATTTTGTGTTTCATTTTCAGGGAGCAGGCAGTCGTAGGTCGGTGGTGACTGAGGGGAGTGCCTCTGGGATCGGGTCCTGTCATCTTATCTTTTTGTAGAGGTAGTGATTACAGTAGTTATGTTTTAGTCACGTAATCACTCTTTTGACACTCTGTATTATGACTTCCACGTGGAGATATTTTATATATATATTCAGTTGACTTTTCTAGTAACGTGCCCTTGTTGACCGTTGACGGTCGTATGTTTATCTTTTAATTTGAAAATTTTCTTCCGCTGTTCTGGGACGTTACACTATATGCCTATTAATTGTTAGAGCATATTGGGGGTGTTAATCGGTTAGCCTCGTTGTTAGAAGATAACATCCCTGTCTGAAGTCCATTTACATGAACGGAAGTAATAGTGGAACGAATTAATTTAAGTTTTGTGAATTAAATTTAAAGAAAAAGAAGTAACTCAATAACCAAATCGTCTTAACTCCTGTTCTTATCAAATTTATTCCTGCATCACAACAATGATTGACATTAGACATTACAATCAAGTTTCACAAATTAAATCCTACATTTGAAGCTCCTTTCGTAACCAAATGGTCCTGTTCTCCAATTTCTATCCAGCAGCCACCCACTCCTCCATGCCTGGTTTTACACCACACTCCCAAACAAGATCCATGCATGCACACATGCTGAACTTGTTCAAATGCTCACCCCAAAGGTTCTTCTTGTCTTTCAGTCCGTTGGCCACCAATTGTAGTCCATCAGTTAAAACTTGGGTAGATGGTGGAATGTGTTGCCATTGCCTAGCTTCTTCAGGAACCACTGGTGTTCGACCCCGGTTTCTATAGACGGTTCTTCCTTGTCTCCTGAATTAGTTGTATTGGGGTCCTCACCCACTGCGCTCCATTATGTTCGATTGCTATGGTGGGATGATGCACTTCTTCTCGACAACGACGTCAATCTTGTACCTCCAGCCTGGGGATTAAGGATGGGGTCACCGTTTGCCCTAGTTCCTCCATATAATACCTCGAGGTCATCTGCATATGGTAGTGGCCCAAACCTGAACTTCTCAAGCCCAGTGTGTGCCTGCAATAAAAAATAACGTTTGGTTATACATGGATGACATCAGTTTGTGAATTGAATTTGAACAATTATATTTTTAGAATCCAAACCTTAGCATTCTCCTTCCATCATACGTCATCAAAGTGAACTATACCCCAATCGTTGCTCCACTCTTGACCGGTTTGCGATTGTAACCATTTCCACGAGTAGAACTCCTTCTTAACGTTATCCCAATCATTTTTTTTTGTTTCCCAAGTAAAACTTTGTAACTAAGTTCTTCCTCACGGGACCATTTCACAGTGTCTGATTTGTTACCTAGACAAACATTTTTGGACACATAGTCTGACCCAAACCTCATGCAAGGCTGGAGTCCAATGTGCCTTCTTCCTGCGTCATGGGTCTACTGCATCCTGCAACATTGATTCATGAATTTCCCTCTTCGTCTTTCCAACTCTTCCATATTGTGTAGTGTTGGCTCGAACAACTAGTGCGTTGATGCATGACAAAAATTGCACTATTGAGGACCTTGTGAGGAGGAAGACACCAACGTGGATTACGTATCGAGGGCTTGCAACTCCGTTGAATACACCTCCTCTTCGTAAGACAACAAATATAGACTAACGAATATTGGCAGTCTTGCTGGAATAACTGCTGATTGGGTGAGCCGTAATAGGTGGCCTCGTCCATCCGCTGAATAATACACAATTGTTTAAAAAGTTGACAGTAAATGTTATGATATAATTCTTAAAATAATCTTCCTAATTCGCAACACAATCGTTAGGATGCCACTGAAAAGTTTGCATTACAATAAGCAACTAAATATGCTTCAAAACTTGAAGTCATTAATAGACGAATTGTAACCGTACTGCAATTACAACAATAATGTGATAACCAATAGAAGAGTGGAACCACAACAATGTAACTAATCCCACTAGCCCTAGCAATCTTGTCCCTAATAGTCCCATTGGGGTGTCATCCCCACCATTGGGTTCAATTGTTAGGTGTTAGGACCCAAACCCTTGCTTAGGGTTAATGATGTTTAGGAGAGGTGTTTAGCATGGGGAAGAGGTACGTGAACAGTAAGGTCGTGGAAGGTATGGGTAGAGGGATGGTGTAGGGTGAGGTGAGAGGTGATGGGTTTTTAATAGCAAAAATCTCTCTCTCTCTCTCTTTGGATCTCTCTCACTCTCTCACTCACTCCCTTCCCTTGGGTTTCGGCCAGCAGCGGAGGAGGCAGAGGACGCGGAGGCTCCGACGTGAGGAGGTCGTCGCGAGGAGGAGGTTGCGCATGCGGAGGTGCGGAGGCGCGAGCGTTGCTCCGGCGTTTCTCCGTCTTCGTTTGAGGTATGCCAGCTTCTAGCTTGATTTTGTTGCTCCCCCACGTTGGTGGGATGTTGTTGGTCGGTCGGGGGAGGTCGAAGACCTCCCCGGCGACGTGTTTTGCGTAAATCCTCGGCTGGCGCGAGGTTGAAGACGACCAACGGTCGACCGGGTCCTGATGGGCGGTCGACCGAATGTAGTGTATTTTGCCGATTTTAACCATCACCGGTCGAACGATGCCTTGTGGCGGTCGACCGGTCGTGCATTTTTGCTGGTGGATCGGATTGCCTGTCTGTTTTCGGTTGACCGGTTCCTTGTGGTCGTTCGACCGGAACTTAAGTGTACCTCTTATTTATGCATATCGTTCGACCGTTTATGTATATTGTTCGACCGTTATAACGTAGACTATTAGGATGACCCTGGTAGTTTTCGGTCGACTGGGACCCCTGAGTCGGTCGACCGATTAGTCTTTGGTGATTTTGACCAACTCCGGATTTTGACCTCGTGTTCGGTCGACCGGTTTTAGACTTCTGTTTGACCGTTTGGACTTAAGTGATGCACAGAATAGTTCGACCGCTGTAGACTTTCGGTCGACCGAACCTATTGGGGATGGTCGGCCGGTTAGACTTTTTCGGTCGACCGTTTGTGTGCAAAACTGGATTCTTGGTCTTGTGATCGTGTCAACTCTGTCCACGGAAACCCGTGTCCTCGCTTAGAGCGTGAGCCGGGAGGTGACGGCGGGTACGTGCTCGTACCGCCCAGGGACCGCCGTGTGGAAGAGTGTGGACACTTGGGTCGCGCCACCTCCGGATTGGACGTGGTGTGACGTGTTGTTGCCTTACTCTTTGATGAGTAGCAGACCTGAGGCATCGAGGATCCCAATGCGTGTGACACATGTCTCGTGGAGCATGATGACCCTGCAGACTACGGTCTGGACCCGTCCGATGTTGTGCCGGACGTATGTTGTACCGCCGAGGATGTGCCGGTGATGCCGCCGAGGTTTTTGCCAGCGATGATGGTGCCGACGATATTCCGGCTTGTGGATGTCTCGTCCGATGTTGTGCCGGACGTATGTTGTACCACCACCGATGTTGTGCCGGCGATGCCGCTGATGTTGTGCCAGCGATGATCCCCGATTGGGCACCTATCATGGGATGTTGACCGATCGGGCTACGGCTCCGTCGAAGGTGGTGTTGACCACGTGGTTCCTTGCACGGAAGTGCGGACACTCCTCACCGATCCCTTAGACTCGAGTAGTCGCGTGTGGGGGGACACGTCGCGTACTGTCCGTAAGACCGTATGTGCCTACGGTAGGTTTGCAAGGGAGACCCGTTGTTGTTGCTGGACTGATGTCCTTGTGGACCCTGTTGAGGGTCGTCATTGTTGGACCGAGGTCCCGTTTACCCAGTTGAGGGACTTGATGCATTGCAGATGTGACATGACATGCTACTGGTATGATAGGTTCATTTACCGTACTATTGCATGCATATATGTGAGCTTGGCATACGGGGTTTCCTAATGGGAAACTTAGGCATCGTTGTTTGATTCATGTTTCAGGACCGCAGTAGGTTCTGCCGGGTGGTGACAGTGGGCGCACACATTTTGGGGCCAGGATCCTCATCGGACTCTTAGAGGTCATCGTGATTGCTTTATCTGTCTTCTTTGTATTGTTGTAATCACGTCTTTTGACAAACTCTGTTGTATTATTGGTGCACCGACTGTTGATTTATTCGAGTAACATTCCCGTTGATGATTTGATCTGAGTAATGTCTTGATTGTTTGAAATTTTAAATTTCTGCTGTTTCGGGATGTTACATTAGGAGTGGTTCCTCTACTTGATTGGGTAATCTTTAGATTCCCCTACTAGTTTGTCCCATCTTTCACCGATTATGAAGTTATGTAGGGCCATGACAAGAATAACTATTTGTGCTTGTTTCTCCAATATATATGGACCCATTAGTCTTAGCACTGCTCAACCTCTCTTAATCACTCCAAATGCCCTCCCTATAACATTTCTCAAGGAAGAGTGCATCTTGTTGAAAGTCACTTCCCGTCCTTGAGGTTGTGAAGATGCAAAATGGAGAAGGTGATATCTTGTGTTCCGGTATGGTGCCATAAATCCCTTCCGATCGGGATACTTGGCATCGACTAGGTAATATTTTTTTGGGATAGGAGTTGGAAGAATTTATGAATATTGTTACGAGAATATCAAAAAAAGTCTAGAAATGTCATTACCATTTGGAGGCATTGGGAAATTTTGATTTGAATCATATAGTACTTGTTGAGGATGTGGTTGTCGTGCGCACTACCCTCCCACCCGGCAATTGGAAATGTGAATCACATGTTGAAGTCCACAAACAACTAACACATTCTGAGTTGTGAGACTTGGGTCCCAACCACAATGATATCAGAGTTTCTTCTCCTTGGGTACTATGACATCAATATGGGTGTCGTCCAACACTCCAATGCGGTCCTTAAAGAAGGGGTAGTATTTGCCCCTGCAATCGTTCCGTATGTGGGGACGAGTCGTAACAAACACACCAATGATTACGCAACATGTCTATTGTTTTTTATTACCAGTAAAAGGCATGGTATGACCCAACTTTTTACTCAAATTAGTTGAAATGTACTCCTCCACTCACATCATGGTTGTCTATACTAATAACGATTTGTCCTCCTCATCTTCCATAATCTCCTCCATGGTGGATGACTACCTATTGATGGGAGAAGTAAATTGTAACTTGTACTACAAAAGTGTGACCTTAACCATTACTAACCCGATATACAAATCTCAGTTTCACGCCCGCTCAGAGGAAAGGAACCGTTTTAATCCTAAATTAAAAACGTTGACATTCAGGTGCGATAAAGTAGAACTGAGATTACGACCTATGAATTACATCTATCACAACGAATATAATTGTTCAGTTTCAGGCTACGTTTAACAAAATACTCCTATTAATTAACCACGACATGTTTAATCCATATTTACTGCCTAAGCCATATTTAGGAGGCAAACATAGATCACTCTAACGACATTAACGGAGGACGGATTGAAGTGCACAAATGTAATTAGTTCAAGTTTACACGTGTACATTGTAGGATCGTAATGACCCATAATTCTAATCACTTTTAAACTAATTCCCTACTTGCTTAATCAAAGATGCAGCAGAATAATCAAACAAAAGCAAGTAAAGAAAATATCGCAAACCACAGAAATGACCCAGTGATTTTTATAGAGGTTCGACATCTCGCTTACTTCCTCTCTTGCAAGCTCCACTCGATCTCCCTCGAGTTCCGCCTATGTCTTCACTATCAATGTCGTTCCGGGTCGAGATTAAGTCTTTTACACCACAAGCTTTATAAACAACCCTCGCTAGCTTGATTTCTTCCTCTCACAAATCGAGAGGGAACACTTCGGGCTTTCACCAAAATCCTTGCTTCTTTGAGAAACAAATGAGTGTAACACACTCATTTGTTTGTGTTTAGCATGTGCAAAACCATTGAGAGACAAAGTAAAAATGAAGTTCCCAAAATTGACATGACATTGATGCATTTGGATATTTAGTACACCGGCTTTAGGTCTTATACTACGACAATCAGTCTTATACTAACAGACACAAATTATTTTACTCATTAGATTAATGGTTGACTTTTTTGTTTATTTGAGTGCTAAAATCCTATGATTACTCTCCCTCAAAGGGAAAACCAGGGTGCATCCTTAGGACTAGATAAGACCTAAAGCTGGTGTACTAAATATCCTAATGCATCAATGTCATGTCAATTTTGGGAACTTCATTTTTACTTTGTCTCTCAATGGTTTTGCACATGCTAAACAAATGCAAAACCAACAAAATATTTTCTTTCGCAAACACATGATGATTTTGAAAGAAATGGAAAATTTAAAGCACTAGGCAAGCAAAAGAAGGCAAGTCACCCAAGGATCATGGCAACATATATCGATATTAAATGCAGCACACTAACATGACCCTAACAATACAAACAAAAGAAAACAAAACAAAAGAAGAAAGAATCGACTATTTACATAGGTAAAACGCCCCTCCACACTGACTTCATGTATTGTCCTCAATGAATGTGAGCGTGATATGACATGGATTTATGCATGAAAAAGAAAAGATCTCACCAACGTGAAGCGCTAAAGGAAGTTCATGGTTATGTTGATGGACATAAACCCAAATTCCCATCAAAACCTGTGAAATACTAAAGAAGGGAGACAAATATGTGAAAGAAATGTGGCCCAAATACACAAAGGTTGGTGCCCGCAACAATCTATGCTCACTCTTGGAGTCGTCTTTCTTTTCCTTTTATTTGTTTCTTTTATTTATTTTTTAAATATAACATTGTACAACAATAAGTTCTCATCTTTATTTGTCAAATGACATCAAATGAGAACCTCAAAAGTGGGTCAATGCACTTGAAATGAGAATAAGACAGCACGTTGGGCCAAAATACTCTTGCGTGACCCCCTTCACAAAGTGCAAAAAATGCAAGGAGAGGTTCATGAATTAGACGCAAAGACATCTCATTCAAAGGATCAAACTGAAAGCTCGAACCTCTGAAGAGTTTGGGACATATTGTGCAACGGAAGAAGAGTTTCATGGTGCTGTATTTATGATCGTCAATCCAAACTCTCTAACCAACACGCTGGTGGGTCAGAATGAGGTCAAGAACCTCGTTATGCATGTTTGACTGACCAGACAAATAGTAAGTGGGTCTTTTACCCAAGGTATCTGCTAGGGAACTCCCAAAACCCTCATTGACAATGTAGTTGTTTGATATCTCATCATTTTCATGTTGATCATGAATAATAGTGATAGACAAACTCTCATCTGGTCATATGAAATCTGGGATTTTGGGGAGTTCTTGCTCCATCAAAAGGGAGTCCTTAAGATGTACAACAATAAGATCATGTGACTCAAGGGCCAGAAGACAAAAAGGTAAGGCACAATCCTATGTTGACTCATAATGAAGTTGGTCCATGCTATTCTCAATTTGAAACGATCACCCACCAAGTGATCATGAATTTAACCCCAAGTCCCTCAGACTGACTAGCAGTTTGACTTTGAAAGGTTGTGCTTTGAATTTGTGGATGTGGTGGTGGTTCGATATTAGAAGATATATCCTCATGTTGACAAGAAAGTGTTTTAGTTTCAGAAGACAACCAACTTGGGTGCACTACACATGAAGAAATCAATTCACCAAAGCCTCATCCAAAGCAGGAACAGATCCAATCAATCAAGACCACCAATTCGTGGTTAAAAAGTGGCATCAAATTTCGGGAAGTAACAGTGACAATCAATATTATCTAATTCAATTTTTATGGAACGAAAAATGTAAAATAGATTACATTAGAGTATTAGAAAAATAAGAACATAAAACTTTTTAAGCATAGTCACCTTCATGTCAGCAATTTCCTGCTCTTTCTTTGCAAATATAAATTAACCATACAATTGCGTGCTGAAGATAATACTATAAAAATTGAAAGAATACTACTAGTCCACAATAGGGAAGCAAAACTCTTACAAGAGTTAGGATTTAAGAAGCTTGAAAACCCAAATTCCAAAATTCAAAATTGAAAATTTAGATCATAGCATTGCTTAACAGAGCTCCAGTTAGTAAGGTCTTAAATAACATAAATCGGGAACCAAATTGAAGACCTTCATGAAATCAACCTAATTTAACGGAATTCCAGAACATACATATGACAATCCTAAATTGCTATTTAACTTGTAGAAATCAATTTCATTATCAAACCAGCACCATGACCGAAAAATAAATCATTAATCAAACGTACCTATGCACAGTTTATGATAATAGTAGATAAAACCACAAATAAATTTCAGAATAAAAAATAAAAGGAGAAATCCTGAAACCCAACACTATACTAGGTTGATTCATTCTTGATTTAAAAATAGCTCTTGCATACCTCGACAAAGAATCAAATCTGTAATGGATAAGCCAATACATTGTCAAATATCAAGCGAATTGAAATCAACACCGGGAATTCCACATTCACCTTCATCATCCTCAACACATCCACACCTGCATTCATACAGTAGGGGGAGGCGGGGAAGAAGAAACTTGTCGTTTATAGCTACATAATGAGGCCTATGAGAATATACCAGTGGTGGGTTGGTGGAGAGCAAGGTTTGGTGGTGGTAGGGGAAGAAAGGTCGCGACTTGAAGGAAGGAAAGGTTTGGTGGTGGTAAAAGAGAGGCTTGTCGGGACAGTCATGATGGCCTGGATGGTCGAGGTTGGGCTTGTAGAGACGGCCAGGATCCAGTTGGTCTGGTTAGGATGGCCAAAGGAGAGAGTTTGGATCAGGACGAGGCTGGTATGGTCCGGTCGGGACAGTCAAAATGAAGGATTTCATGTTTAATTGTACATGTATATTTTCGAAATTTTATGCACAACAAGGATTAATTACAATTTTCTATGATTCGTTTCATGCATGCATCAGTTTGTTTTAACAACTAGTTTCAAAAACTCTATTAAAACAAACACAAAGGGCTCCGAATTTCATACCTAGAACTTCTCTAAAACTTCTTGAAGTTCCGGAGATGTCGAGGATACTTGTCGCTGCGCCGGATGCCTCCGAGTATTCACCAAACTCTAAACAAGATTGGAGAGAGAAGAGCTAGCCTCTCAATCTCCAATAGGGTTTAGAATCTAACTACTAACCCCTCTTTAGTTCCCTTGAGAAGATGATCTTTGAAGAACTAAAACTTGAGTCAAGAATTAATGGAATTTCGTGGAGAATTATGGAGAGAGAAGTTTGCACAAGAAGATAATGAATTAAATTGATTAGGTAATGAGATAAACTTGTATTTATAAGTTCTCTCCAAATTACCTATTCATGTGCAACCTCTTGCCCATGATTTCATGCAAACTTCCATCTAACCATCCATTATTTACTTACAAATAATCTCATCCACGAATTAAATCAATTATGCACCAATTCCATGCATGATCTAATTAATTCTTAAATTAATTATGCATAAAACCGTCTGAACCGGTCGACCGTTTGGAGGTTCGGTCGGCCGTTCGAACCTGGTTTCGGTCGACCGTTCTCAACAATAAAATATTTCATCGCAATGTTCGGTCGATCGACCGATAGATTCGGTCGACCGGTCCGAACAGACGAAAATTCCCTCTAATCGGTCGAGACGTGTTCGGTCGACCGTGCATTGTTCGGTCGACCGATCAATAGTAACCGGTCGACCGTTTGATTGCACAGTTCTGTAGTTGGTCAAATTTTGGTTTTACCCCTACGAAATTTGATATTTCGGGATTAGTATTAAATTCACAACTATGTAACATATTATCCTATGTAATGATAAATCATTACACCCCATAATATTTACATCACATATGAATTTAATTTAGATTCTAATTATGTTATTAATCACAATATAATCTTGATTTTGGTTGTTTACCCCATGTGTCATATTTTCAACATGAAACCCGACACATCCTATGAACTCAAAATCCCCATTTCTTGTTTCCCAGTTTTGTGGTGTGACCTATGGGAGGATCTAGACTAAGTTGGCAGTGATATTAAGAGTTTAATATCACAAGCTATAAGCGGTTTCTAGCTACACATTATAGCTCCCAATTAGTTAGATGTCTTAATTCCTCTCGAACCAAAACCCGATGCATTTAGTGATGGAGTGCACCACTTGTGTCCGTCCCTTGCCTCATGATATTAAGAATACACTCAAAGTAGTATTGTGTCATCTTTGTATTAGTATTCATTTCTTGATCTCTTTAAGCTAGTTATAAATATGCGACTTAACTCAAATCACATTGTGCACATTATAACTTTGCTTTATCAAGGGGCCCACTAATATCATCACTCAATTAAGAGGGGCAATGATAATCTTTTGACAAACTATCTTCTCCAACAAAAGTCATACTTAAGCAACTAATGCCTTTTTACTATACTTATCGATAGCTCAAGACACTAGTCTAATCAAGCAATTCTTAAGTGATTGGATATAAGTCTCATATCGAAGGACCAAGGACACAGTAAACATTAATGACACAGAAAATACAATTCTATAATGTTTTACTTATTAGGTCCATTCAGTATACAAAAGTAATATTTTCCTCTTTTGTGTACCCGTGTTGTCACTCACTTGAAGAGCTACAATGATCTATGACCAACACGACAATCTTAACTCGGTAATTAATGTCCCATGTTAATTACCATGATTGCGAATATCTTTCGTTTTATGTAAACCAATATCTTTTAGAGCTCTACGGTTAAGGACTAAGAGTCTCTTCCTCAACATTTCTAAAAGACGAATAACATAAACAAGGAACAAAATGATTTCTCATTCAATTCATAATAATTGACACATTCCCTTCACAAAAGAGGGTCTGGATCAAGATGGGGATGGTCTGGATGGGCGAAGGAGGGGAGGGATTGGACTGGGCTGGTTGGGATCTGGATGGGCGGGGGGAGGGGAGGGATCAAGTACGTCAGGATCTAAACGGGCGGAGGAGGGCAGGGGTCGGGCTTGTCTAATCAAGATAAGAGATGGTAAGGTTGGGATCCAGGTTGGTCTAATCGGGATATGGACAAGTTGAGGAGGGGAGGGATCGAGCTAGTGCAAGCGAGGTCTGGACGGTCGGGGTCGGCTGGTCGGGGAGTTGGGGTTTTAGGGTTAGTGATTTGGAAGTTTGATTTGGGATACAAATATGGTGAAAAAAAGAAGAAACCTTTTACTTCGAATATATTGAAAAAGACGTGGTAAATGTAATTTCTTACCTTGTATAAACATTTTACTTCGGATTTACCAAGAGTCAATGTGGGAAGTGGATTTCACACAATATAAATTGAAACTGACGTGTGTGTTGGGATTTCATGAAGATTATAAAGGTAAAAAATTATTTTGTCCTCTTTTATCATTAATACGGATCGTCTCTATTGCTAACTTCAAACCAATAATCAATCAAGCATTTTGCATACAAGATTAAAGATCTAATCTACACTTATGCAAATATATCTAAATCAAAATCTTTGGATTTATCATACATCAAGATGTGTGCACCAACTAAACTTGGGAGAGAAGAAAGGTGGCTGAAAACTCTTTAAAACTTGCTCACCAAGTTACATTTTTATTCTCCTTTTATAGGTGCAAGTTAGAGTAAACCCTATCCATAAGACGAGCTTAATGAATCCATGAGCCATTAGGTCAATGACCCATTAGTTGCAAATTTCATTGCTAATTGATTGATTAAAGGGTTAAGCTTCTTATAAATTCATGTCATGATAATGTAACATTCAATATCATATTATTGTGCTATAAATATTATGTTATGTAATATACATTACACTTCTCCAAATAATATTATGCACACATCTTATGAACTCATACTAAATATTTCAACATGTTACACTTATTTAATCATCTTATCAAAATCATTTAATTTCATATCATATGAAATACAACACAACATATAAAATGTATAAAATGTTTCTCTTGTTTCTCGTTCAGTTGGTGTGACCTTTATCGAGGATCTGGGTTGGAATGCTAATGGCATAAAACATTTTATTGCCATAAACTATAAGTGGTACTCTAGCTGTACATTATAGTCACCCAATCAACACAGATGAAATGTAACCATTTTACAAAACACGATCCTGTAACAATATTACAAATAATATTAATTGTGTCCATTCCTTGCCTCGTGATATCATGAATAATATACAAAGTATGGTTGTGTCACCTTTGCATTATATTCATTTCTTGGTCTCTCTTGAGTAAATTATAAATATATAGTTGGTATCACATCAACTATATTTCAAGCATTTACAATTCTACTCTACCAAGGGATCCAGTGATATCGAACCACCACCATATCCACAAATTCAAAGCACAATCTTTCAAAGTCAAACTCCTAGTCAATGTGAGGGACTGGGGGTTTCAATTCACGATAACTTGGTGGGCGATTCAATTCAAATTGAGAATAACATGGACCTACTTCATTATGAGTCAGCAAAAGATTGTGCCTTATCTTTTTGTCCCATGGTCCTTGAGCAACATGATCCTAATGTTGTGCCTCTTAATGACTCACATGTGGTGGAGCAAGAGCTCCATAGTACCTTAATTTCATACGACCTGATGATAGTTTGCCTCTCACCATTGTTCTTGATCATCTTGAAAATAATGGGGCATCAAACAACTACATTACCAATGAGGGTATTGGGAGTTCCTTAGAGTATACCTTGGGTAGGACACACTTTTTGTTTGCCTAGTGCATCGGGCAAGCATAATGATATTGTTGGTCTCATTCCGGCGCATAATGAAATGTTAGTCATGTAAATAAAATATTTTTTCTTAGTTAGTTTTATATTGTCTCTTTCAATTCTTGCATGCTTAGTTTAATTTCGTTTTGTCTTCATAATGATAGTTTTTGGTGCCGTTGCTGGGGAGATGCTATGTCCAGACTTTGGTTTGAATCATTCAAGTGGGTTTAATCTTTTGTTTTTAGTTTGTGTTTGTACCACTGACATTGCAGCATTAAAGGGAGGCAACAGAAGAAATTTTGAGTAGAGATCTGCCTTTTGGACTGCCAATCAACGGCTTGGGAGCGCCAACTGAGGGCATGGTGAGCTGCTCTTGATCCAAATTTCATTATGGTTGTTTGTCATTTCATTGTAGTGGTTTGGGAGCTAAATTTGATATGTTGTGGCCTCTAGTTTGCTCCAAGATCAATGAGTCCCCTTTTTAAGACAACTTGGACCATAAAATCCAAAGCAAAAGATTAGGCATTCTTTCTTGTTAGGTCACTCATCATATACTTGACTTAGGCACGTAGTTTGTCTTTCATTTTTCATTACTTTCAGTTGTTGAGTGCTGGCGTGAGGTACACATTTCGTACTTTCATTCATGCATTTGTTTGTATGACCATGCATTAGTTAGTAGGAATTGCATTGGAACAAGAGTGAGATAAGTGTTTGATTAGTGAGTTGCTTGATAGATTTCAAAACATCTTTAAGGGGCACCACCTATAGTCTTAAACATAAGCTAAGGGATTTTATCACCCCTTTATCCCCAAAAACCACACTCAAGTGAAGACCTAAATCTAAAATCAAGTAGACATTGGCCATTAGGACTCGGGCGCATTAAGAGAGTGATCCGATCACGACCGTTATAGCCTGATCAGCATTGACCACTTTGTCGATAGTAGGAGACACAAGATCTCCAGATCTTGTCTCACTTACTGGGCTTTGTGGTCTTCATCGTAGGAATTTGAGGCATGTTGAGGCTGTGTGGCCTTGCAGTTAGAAGTCGTCTAGCTATAAGGACCTATAGCCAACCTAAGCTTGTTTGAGTCATATTTGCTAGACCAGACTTCTACCCTCACCCTCTACCCACACTAGTTTTAGGGATTCTTCTCTTCCCCTCTGAGTCATCTTCTCTTCCTCTTTACACCCTCTGTAAGCATTTTAGGGTCAAGTCAAGCACTTTTGCGAGCTTGGCTTCGTGGTGGGGAGAGTGGTCGACTCGAGAGTTCTTTGTCGAGATGGGTGGTTACATGGGAGAACATTCATTTCATTGTTGGGACCAGGACTATTCTCCCTGGTACTCCAGACCCATGCATCATGTGGTGCTTCAAACAAATACCCTGTATGGTTGGGGTAATCTTGATTGTGTGACTGAGCAGTTTTCAAATTGGGGTAATATGAGAGAGTCACCGACTGCTAGATCACCATCTAGTTATGTCAGATCATATGTTTGTCAACAAACTGAGACATTACAAAAACCTTTGCCCTCTTTGATGCAAATGGTAGATGACATGAGTGCATCAGTAGCTCAAGTAGTTGTACCTATGACTATTGCAGGTTGAGTGGTCATGTTTTGGGGAATGTCCTTATGTTCCTCAGAGCCTGAGTATGAGCACATTTTTTCCCAAAATGCTCAATGTGACCATTACTGTTGAACGTTTTATATTTCTACCGCAAGTGCACGGCCGCGATGAAGCGGTGGCAAGTACGGGTCGTCCTCAGGGAGGTGAGCTCGCTCTTGTTTATCAGAAATCAAGTGGCAAAGATTGGGGGAGAAAGATTGATTAAGCTACTCTACACTAAACTATGCTAAGAAGTATGAAATGCGAACGAAAGGAACACACAATGAACTAACAACTAAGCTAGAGAAACTTGATACTATGCAGGAATCAATAAGAGAGAGACCCCTTAAAGGGTGGAGTGACTACACATACACAATAAGGAGGCAAGAAGATCTTCCTATAGGCACAAGTGTAGGTAGTGTTTGCATGTATGGGAGGTGTCTACTTATCATGGCAAAACTCATCAATTAAATCACTAACCTATTTTGATTAACATTCATACATACAAGCTGGTTATTTAAGAGACTAAACAAGCATGGGAGGTGTCTACTTATCATGGCAAAACCCATCTAGTGAAGTGTTCTATTCTAACAAGCAAGCATGCATTCATATTAATCAACACATTTCATAATAAACATTCATCCTTCCTTAATTGCATATATGATAATCATCTCCACCCCCCAAAAGGGGAGTGGTTTTACTCACTAAACATTACACTAGTTATTAAGCTAAGTAAAGAAAACATATTAACTAAGCTACTAAAAATTAATGAAAAGACGATTAAACTAAAACATGCATAAACAATAAAGGAAGCACAAAACAAAGCAAATTTTATTAATTGAAGACTCACAATACCAGTAGCATCTCCCTACTGAGTTTCTTGCTTCAAGGCTTCCACTTCAATTAGGGAGAATGGCCACAAGCATGGAGTCATTACAATGGAAGGTGAAGAGTTCTATTTATAGCCATGGAAAAAGCTAAACCGGGACAATCCCCCGATGTGGGACTAAACCAATACCAAAAATACACTAAGAATACACTAATACACGTGCTACAGAAAACTAGATGGATTCTGGGCTAAATGGACCGCCAATTAGCGGTTTCAGACCGCCAATTGGCGGTCTATAAGATTTAGATCCGTCTGGTTTTCTTTGTGGGCTTTTCTTGAAGTGTTTCTTGGTCTTGGATGCATCTGGTTGCTTTGTTGGAGCTCCGACCCGAATCGAATTGGTAAAATACTCCCCATGATGGTGTGGAGTATTCTGTTTTGCTCTTAGGTCCTTCTGTCTTGCAATCAGGTCCTTTTTCCTTGCATCTTGGTCCCCAGATCTCACAATTCAGTCCTTTTTCACAGCTTTTGGGTCCTTTTATGCTTCATCTCTTCAAACCTATTTATTCCTGAAAACTAAACATAAAACTCGTGACATAGCATTGTTTAGGTGAAAGATAATGGATATAAGATACAAATATGAGCATGAAATGATGTCAATCAATTACGCATTTGCGTACAACCTAAGAGGGATGGATTCATGGGAAAACAATACTTATTTAAATTTTTATACAACATGCCCATCCCAGTATCCTCCCCCCAAATACGTAGAATTCTGCCAATACCCCACTACCAATCATTGGACTCATTCTCCACCCATCAACACCCAACCCCAAAATTTCCCAAGCTCTAACTTGAGCCTCACAGTTAACTGCATACATGATTCCTTGAAACAAACTCTCCTTACGTTCATGGAAACCACTCAGCAGTCCATGCAAAATATGGGAATGCAAGTGAGAAATCACGCAGCAATTACGTGAACGTGAGGAGGGTAACTTTTCTTGTCAACATGAGGATTTATCTTCTGATATCGAACCCCCACCACATCCACAAATTCAAAGCACAACCTTTCAATGTAAAACTCCTAGTTTGTCTGAGGGACTTGGTGTTTCAATTTACGATCACTTGGTGGAGGATTCGATTCAAATCGAGAATAGCATGGACCAGCTTCATTATGAGTCGGCAAACGATTGTGTCTTACCTTTTTGTCCTGTGACCCTTGAACAACATGATCTTGTTGTTGTGCCTCTTAAGGACTCACTTGTGGTGGAGTAACATCTCCCTAGTATCCTTAATTTCATACTACCTGATGAGAGTTTGCCTCTCACTATTATTCCTGATCATCTTGGAAATGATGGGATATAAAACAACTACATTGCCAATGAGGGTATTGGGAGTTCCTCTGAGAATACCTTGGGTAAGAGACCCACTTTCTGTTCGCCTGGTGAGTCGGACATGCATAACAAGGTTCTTGACCTCGTTTCGACCCACTAGCCTGTTGGTTGTAGAGTTTGCGTTGACGATCATAACTTTAGTACCGCAATGAGAGGAACTCCTTTTTCCATTGCATAATATTTCCAAAACTCTTGAGGGGTTCGAGCTCTTTCAGTTTGATTGTTTGAATCAGATGCTTTTGTGTCCAATTCCTTAACCTCTCCTTTCATATTGTGCTCTTTGTGAGGGGCCATACATGAGTATTTTGGCCCCGTGTTGTGTCATGTTCCCATTCCAGGTGCATTGAGATACTTTTGAGGTTCCCATTTGATATGTGATCGACATCATTTCATGCTTATATTTGTACCTTATATCCATTATCTTGCACCTAAGAAATGCTACGTGACGAGTTTTATGTTTAGTTTTAAGAAATAAAGAGGTTGGAAGAGAAGAGCCATGAAATGACCCAAAAGCAGGAAAAAAGGATTTAATGGTAAGACCTGGGGACTAAGATGCAAGGGAAAAGGACCGGATCGTAAGACCGAAGGACCTAAGAGCAAAACAGGAAACTCCACACCATCATGGGGGGGTATTTTGGCAATTCGATTCGGGTCGGAGCTCCAACAAACCAAGTAAATGCATCCAAGACCAAGACATATTTCAAGCAAAGCCCACAACAAAAACCAAACGGATCTAAAGCATATAGACCGCCAATTGGCGGTCCAGAAAGTCCAGGATCCGTTTAGTTTTCTGTAGCACGCGTATTAGTGTATGCTTAGTCTATTTTTGGTATTGGTTTAGTCCCACATTGGGGGATTGTCCCGGATTAGCTTTTTCCATGCTTATAAATAAAACTCTTCACCTTCCATTGTATCGATCTCTCTCTTTGGTGGTCATCTTCCCTACTAAGAGTGAAGGAAGAGCTACTTGTAATTTGAGTGAGTTAATAATAGAAGTTTTGTAGTTAATTGTTGTTTGCTTTAGTTTTACATTGCTTAGTTAATTTCAATTTACACGTCTTGCATATTTCTTTAGTCTCATGTTCTTTTAGTTTCTTTACTGTTTCTTGCTTGCTTAGATTAATTTCATTTCAGTATTAATGCTTCATTTTATTAGAGTAATTAGTTTAAATATGTGTGAGTAGTCCATCACATTTGGGGGGTGGAGTAAATGTGTGTACATGTTATGTAGATGGTTTGAATGTTTAATATGAATGTTTTGTGTTGATATTAGTATGCTTGCTTGAATTATTAAGAACCTTACTTGATGGTTTCTGCCATAGCTTAGGTACATTCCATGCTTGTCTAAGTGTCTCAATAACAACCTTGCATTGCTCATATTATTCACATAAGTAGTGTTGGAAATGATAGGTTTTGCCATTAGGTACTTCTTATGCATTAACAAACACTAATTAACTTGAGCTTCTTGTATGCATTCAACACCACACTTATCTCATGTGCACACACACACACTCCACCCCTTAGGGGTTTTCCATTCCTATGATTTTATCTTCTTCATTAGTTTTATTAGCTTAGTTGTTTAGTCATTTCAGCTTGCTTGTTTACTAGTTTCGAGTAGTGTAGTTTAGTGTAACCAATCTTTCTCCCCATCTTTTACCTCTCGCCTTCAAACAAACCAATTGTCGACACACCTCCCAGTGGACGACCCGTATTTGTCACCGCTTCAACGCGGCCGTGCACTTGCGGTTAATATAAAACGATCAATCAAGTTTTTGGCGCCGTTGCCGGAGAGGTGCTCTGTCCAGACATTGGTTTGGGCGATTCGAGGGGTTTTAATTTTTTGTTTCCAGTTTTTCTTATTTCAGGGGACCATCGGATCAAGGGGAGGCTACTGGACAAGTTTGAGGGACAGAAGCTCCAAAAGGACCGCCAATCAGCGGTTGGAGACCGCCAATTGGTAGCCTGGTGAGAGTTTCCTGCCTTGAAATTTTTTCTGGTAGTTAGTTCTGTAATTTGTGTTATCTGGGAGCCCTATTTTGCATGTTGTGACTTCTCGTTTGCTCCTAGATCATTAATCAGTCCCCCATTAATCAACTTGGCCCTAAAATCCAAAGCAAAAGACTAGACGTTCTTACTTGTTTAGGTCACGCATCATGTATTGACTTAGGCATATAGTTGTCTTTTCTTTTAGATTTATTTCAGTTGTTGAGTGCTGGTGTGAGGTACGCAATTTCCTACACTCATTCATTCATCTCGTATGCCCATGCATTAGTTAGTAGGAATTGCATCAGGACAAGAGTGAGAGAGCATTTGATTGGAGCGATTGATTTCTAGATTTAGGATCAAAACGCTATTAAGGAGGGGTTGTACCATAAAAGATAAGGTGGGGGATTTCATCACCCTTTCCTTGGCCCCAAAAATCACTCTTAATAAAGCCTTAACTAAAAGCAAGTAGACATTGGCCCTAAGGAATTCGGACACACTAGGAGAGTAATCTAGTCGAGACCGTCATGACCTGATCGGTGTTGCCTACCTTGTCGATAGTGGGAGGTACTGGATCTCTGGATCTGGTATCACTTGCTGGGCATTGTGGTCCTCGTTGTAGGGAGGTGAGGCATGTCGAGGCTAGTGACCTCGAAGTTAGGCGTCGTCTAGCTTAAGGACCCATTGCCTTACATTGTTTGAGCCATGCTTGCTAGTTAGGCTTCTTCCTGCTCCCACTACCCACGCTAGCTCTAGCGATTCTTCCCTCCTCACCTGAGTCCTCTCCTCATCTATTCTCTACGTATAGTCTCCTCCTCTAGTACACCTTATGTTGTGTGTTTTTTAGAGTCGAGTCGAGCATTTTTATGCGAGGTTGGGCTCGTTCTGGTGAGAGCGCTCGACTAGAGAGAGTGCATATTTCTGAGATGGACGGTCTCGGTGATCGACCATCTCCACCTCGTGCTCTTTTGGAGCATGAGGCCGAGTCGTCTCGTGGTGGCGAGGGAGACCATGTTCCATACATGGAGTACCTCGGTCCACTCCCACCACCACGTAGACCTCCTTCTCCTCCTCCTCTGACTCGAGAGGAAGGGAGATTCGGTCAGGATCGAGTTCTTGGTGCACCACCACCTTTAGCTCGACATGATAGACCGATGACTTTGTGGGAGCGGACCCATCCTGTTCAGGCCGTGCAACCTTCTTGCATTGTTGTTCCCCCTGCTCGCGGGAACAACTATGAGCTGAAACCTCAATATGTGAGCATGCTTCCAACCTTTGCAACCTCTTGCCCATGATTTCATGCAAACTTCCATCTAACCATCCATTATTTTCTAACAAACAATCTTAGCCACAAATTAAATCAATTATGGACCAATTCCATGCATGATCAAATTAATTATTAAATTAATTCTGCATAAAACCGTCTGGACCGGTCGAACGTTTGGAGGTTTGGTCGACCGCTCGAACCAGGTTTCGATCGACCGTTCGAGATTCGGTCGACCGTTCACAACAGTAAATATTTCATCGCAATGTTCGGTTGACCGACCAATAGATTCGGTCGATCCTTCCAAACAGACGAAATTCCCTGTTATCGGTCGAGACGTGTCCGGTCGACTGTGCACCGATCAGTCGACCGTTTACGGTGAACCGGTCGACCGTTTGTGCACTGTTCTGCAGACTTCTCAAATTTCGGTTTAACTCGTATAAAATTTGACATTTCGGGATTAGTAGTAAATTCACAATTTATGTAACATATTATCTTATGCAATGATAAATCATTACACCCCATAATATTTACATCACATATGAATTTAATTTAGATTCTAATTATGTTATTAAGCACAACATAATTTTGATTTTGTTTGTTCACCCCATGTGTCATATTTTCTACATGAAACCCGACACATCTTATGAACTCAAAATCCCCATTTCTCGTTTTCCAATTTTGTGGTGTGACCTATGGGATGATCTAAACTAAGTTGGCAGTGATATTAAGAGCATAATATCACAAGCTATAAGCAGTATCTAGCTACACATTATAACTCCCAATTAGTTAGATGTCTTAATTCCACTCGAACCAAAACCCGATCCATTTAGTGATGGAGTGCACCACTTGTGTCCGTCCCTTGCCTCATGATATTAAGAAAACACACAAAGTAGTATTGTGTCATCTTTGTATTAGTATTCATTTCTTGATCTCTTTAAGCTAGTTATAAATATGTGACTTAACTCAAATCACATTGTGCACATTATAACTTTGTTTTATCAAGGGGCCCACTAATATCATCACTCAATTAAGAGGGGCAATGATAATCTTTTGACTAACTATCTTCTCCAACAAAAGTCATACTAAACCAACTAATGTCTTTACACTACACTTATCGATAGCTTAAGACACTAGTCTAATTTAGCATTTCTTAAGTGATTGGATATAAGTCTCAAATCGAAGGACCAAGGACACAATAAAATATTAATGACACAGAAACACATTTCTATAATATTTTACTTATTAGGTTTATTCAGTATACAAAAGTAATATCTTCCCCTTTTGTGTACCCGTATTGTCACTCACTTGTAGAGCTACAATGATCTATGACCAACACGACAATCTTAACTCGGTACTAAATGTCCCATGTTTAATACCATGATTGCGAATATCTTTTGTTTTATCTAAACCAATATCTTTTAGAGCTCTACGGTTAAGGACCAAGAGCCTCTTCCTTAACACTTCTAAAAGACGAATAACATAAACAAGGAACAAAATGATTTCTCATTCACTTCATAATAATTGACATTTAAAAGTAAAACTTTTAGAACACATTCCCTTCAAATGTCTTGTATGTTTTAATGATATGTGTTATCTTAATTCATGTGGAGGCATAGTAGGGTCTAGTCTTTATACATGAGTTCAAATAGCTTCATTCCAATTATTGTTGTTGAACGTTTTATTTAAACCGCAAGTGCACGGCCGCGATGAAGCGGTGGCAAGTACGGGTCGTCCTCAGGGAGGTGAGCAGCCTCTTGTTTGTACGAAGTCAAGTGGCAAAAATAGGGGGAGAAAGATTGATTATGCTACTCTACACTAAACTACACTAAGAAGTATGAAATAAGAACGAAAGAAACAAACAATGAAATGACAACTAAGCTAAGAACAAAAGAAGAATGCTGGAATACAGAAATGGGAAACCCCCTAAGGGGTGGAGTGAGTGCACACATGCAAAGAGGTGGGTGTAGAATACATTCTTTAAGCACATGAAGGTGGTGTTTATCAAGCATAGGAAGTGTCTAAATATTATGGCAAAACCTATCAATCTATTTACCAACTTAGTTGATTAACATTTACATATGCAAGTTGTTTATTTTAGAACCTAAACAAGCATGAGAGGTGTCTAATTATTTTGGCAAAACTCATCAAGTTATACATTCTATCCTAAACAAGCAAGCATACATTCATGTTTTATCAACACATCAAAAATAAAGCATTCATCCAATTCTCTAATGCATGTATGTACATCTACTCCACCCCCCAAAGGGGATGGAACTACTCACTAAACATTACACTAATTATTAAACTAAGCAAAGAAAGCATATTAAAACTAACCTAGAAATAAAAGACGATTAAACTAAAACATGCACAAACAATAAAAGAAGCATAAACAAACAATGAAAGAAACACAAAACTTTATTGATAAAATGACTCACATTAAAAGTAGCATCCTCCTACTTTAGTGTGTGCTTCGAGGCCTCACTTCTAGTAGGAAGAATAGCCACTTAAAATATGGAGTGATTACAAAAGGAGGTGAAGAGTTCTATTTATAGGCATGGAAAAAGCTAATCCGGGACAATCCCCCGATGTGGGACTAAAAAGATACCACACATATCCTAAACATCCTCTAATACATGTGTTGGAGAAATTTGAGCGCATTTGGGCCAAAAGTGACCGCCAATTAGCGTTCTTGGACCGCTAATTAGCGGTCTACAGTCTCCGGATCGCTCTGGAATTTCTTGTGGGCTTTTCTGGAAGGCTTTGTTTGTATTTGATGCATCTAGTTTGCATGTTGGAGCTCTGACCCGAATAGAATTGCCAAAATACTCCCCATGATGGTGAGGAGGATTCTGTTTTGCTCTTAGGTCCTTCGGTCTTGCATTCAGGTCCTTCTTCCTTGCATCTTGGTCCCCAGATCTCACAATTCAGTCCTTTTTCCCAGCTTTTGGGTCCTTTTATGCTTCATCTCTTCAAACCTATTTATTCCTGAAAACTAAACATAAAACTCGTGACATAGCATAGTTTAGGCAAAAGATAATGGATATAAGATAAAAATATAAGCATGAAATGATGTGCATATTATTGGAATTTGGGAAACTCGATTGATTGGTGGATTGTGCTTGGAGTGGCTGATGTGCATGCATGGGAGGTTGGTGTGATTGGTAATGTGGTCTAGAGGAGTTTGAAGGACCACCCGGGGCATTGGTTTGGTTCCATGAAAAATTGGGGTGGTTCCTCCATCCAGGATTATAAGATGATGAGTATGGGTCATTCCTAGCTCTGTCATAGATGGCGTTGACACGCTCCATCTCAGAAGGAATGGACTCACACTCGCTTTCTACATGATCTATCCTACCACATGAATGATAGGATTGGACCAGATGTGGACTTGTGAGGTGCACCTTGTTGGTTTTGGAGCTCAATCGAATCCATACGGCGCATTAAGGCCGCCATGCGTGCCTCGGTGGCCGTAGTGGTATCGATAGCAAATGCGGCACCCAATCTAGTCGAGTTTGCATTCGCGATCCTCGCTCCTATACTAGATGATGCAGGTGGTTCCCTCACACTCTCCCACTGCATGGTTTTCTCAGCGAGGTCATCTAGGAAGACACATGCCTCCCTTTCATCCTTTCCCAAGAACTCTCCTTGACACATGGACTCAAGGAGCGTTCTTGACGGGATGTGAAGACCCTCGTACACAATCTGACAAAGGCGCCACAACTCAATGCCATGGTGAGGGCATGAGGATAGTAGCTCCTTGAACCTCTCTATATATGCATGAAATGTCTCGGTCTCAAGTTGATAGAACGAATTGATTTCGTTCCTCAATTTTTGAGTCCGATGATTTGGGAAGTACTTCTTAAGGAAGGTAGATTGAAACTCATCCCAAGTCCTAAAGGCATTCGCCTGGTTGCTGTACAACCACTTCTTGGTGTTATCCTTTAGTGCAAAAGGAACGAGCCTAAGATGGATGGAGTCTGTGCTAAGTTGTTGCAGCTTGAACATAGCACAGACCTCCTCAAATTCCCTGAGAAAGATATAGGGGTCACCTTTCCCAGTGAAGCGAGGGAGCATGGAAATGAATTGAGGCTTAACCTCAAAATGGTTCCCATTAGCCTCTGGTAATACGATGCATGAGGGTAGAGCGGTACGGCTCGGGTAGCATCGATCACGAAGAGGTATGGGAACGACAACTGGAAGCACAGGTGGAACAGGCGGGTCCAGCAACTGCTCCTCCTCACGGAAATTAGCAGCCATTGGACCCGAACTACGTGCGACACGAGAGGAGGAAGGTGTCGAGAAATCGATGACCGAAGCCGGATTGACAACGCTCCTCGTCAAATGACCACTCTCGTCTCGTGTCCACGAAAGCATGCACAACGGTGCACACACACAACCACAACTCTCTTTCTTTCTTTCTTTCTTCTTTTTTTTTCAAATGAAGAATGTACGTAGAAGAGAAGACGAGGGAACACAGGAGAGAAAGAATGACTCAGGAGAGAAGGGAAGAAGTCCTTAAGCTACGGCAGATGGGTACAGGTAGAAGCACACAAGCAAACAAGGCTCAAACAATTCTAAGGTCGCTATAGGTCCTTACAGCTAGACGACGCCTAACTGCGAGGTCACACGGCCTCAACACGCCTCACGTCCCTACAACGAGGACCACAAAGCCCAGCAAGTGAGCCAAGATCCGGGATCTCACCTCTCCTACTATCGACAAAGTGGGCAACGCCGATCAGGTCATGACGGTCGGGACCGGATCACTCTCCTAATGCGTCCAAGATCCTTAGGGCCAATGTCTACTTGATTTTAAAATTAGGCTCTTGATTAGTGTGGTTTTTGGGGTGAAGGAAAGGGTGATGAAATCCCCCACCTTATCTTTTACGGAACAGCCCCTCCTTAGTAGCGTTTTGGAGTCCTAAATCTAGCAATCAACACTCCAAACAACGCTCAACTCACACTTGTTGCAATGCACTTGCTACTAACTAATGCATGTTCATACGAAATGCATGAATGAGAGTAGAAGGTGCGTACCTCACGTCAGCTCTCAGCAACAGAAAATAAAGCTAAGATAAAAGACAATCTAAATGCCTAAGTCACATACATGATGCATGACCTAAACAACAAGAATGCTTAATCTTTTGCTTTGAGTTTTAGGGTCCAAGTTGCTTAAAGGAGGTTTGATTATTGATCTGGGAACAATCTAAGAGTCATAACATGCCAAATTAAGTCCCAGACCACTATATCATATAAAGAAATACTCCAAAGAAATTTCGAGGTGAAATGAAACAACCAGACCGCCAGTTGGTGGTTGTAGACCGCTGATTGGCGGTCTTCTTCTCTCAAATCGCCTCCAAACTTCACCAGATGCTTCCCCTTCTCAATGTGAGTCTCCTGAAACAAAGAAAACTACAAGACAAAAATTAAATCCACTCGAATCGTCCAAACAATAGTCTGGACTGGCACCTCCCCGGCAACGGCGCCAAAAACTTGTTGAACGTTTTATTTAAACCGCAAGTGCACGACCGCGATGAAGTGGTGGCAAGTACGGGTCGTCCTCAGGGAGGTGAGCAGCCTCTTGTTTGTACGAAGTCAAGTGGCAAAAATAGGGGGAGAAAGATTGATTATGCTACTCTACACTAAACTACGCTAAGAAGTATGAAATAAGAACGAAAGAAACAAACAATGAAATGACAACTAAGCTAAGAACAAAAGAAGAATGCTGGAATACAGAAATGGGAAACCCCCTAAGGGGTGGAGTGAGTGCACACATGCAAAGAGGTGGGTGTAGAATACATTCTTTAAGCACATGAAGGTGATGTTTATCAAGCAAAGGAAGTGTCTAAATATTATGGCAAAACCTATCAATCTATTCACCAACTTAGTTGATTAACATTTACATATGCAAGTTGTTTATTTTAGAACCTAAACAAGCATGAGAGGTGTCTAATTATTTTGGCAAAACTCATCAAGTTATACATTCTATCCTAAACCAGCAAGCATACATTCATGTTTTATCAACACATCAAAAATAAAGCATTCATCCCATTCTCTAATGCATGTATGTACATCTACTCCACCCCCCAAAGGGGATGGAACTACTCACTAAACATTACACTAATTATTAAACTAAGCAAAGAAAGCATATTAAAACTAACCTAGAAATAAAAGACGATTAAACTAAAACATGCACAAACAATAAAAGAAGCATAAACAAACAATGAAAGAAACACAAAACTTTATTGATAAAATGACTCACATTAAAAGTAGCATCCTCCTACTTTAGTGTGTGCTTCAATGCCTCACTTCTAGTAGGAAGAATAGCCACTTAAAATATGGAGTGATTACAAAAGGAGGTGAAGAGTTCTATTTATAGGCATGGAAAAAGCTAATCCGGGACAATCCCCCGATGTGGGACTAAAAAGATACCACACATAGCCTAAACATCCTCTAATACATGTGCTGGAGAAATTTGAGCGCATTTGGGCCAAAAGTGACCGCCAATTAGCGTTCTTGGACCGCTAATTAGCGGTCTACAGTGTCCGGATCGCTCTGGAATTTCTTGTGGGCTTTTTTGGAAGGCTTTGTTGGTATTTGATGCATCTAGCTTGCATGTTGGAGCTCCGACCCGAATAGAATTGCCAAAATACTCCCCATGATGGTGAGGAGGATTCTGTTTTGCTCTTAGGTCCTTCGGTCTTGCATTCAGGTCCTTCTTCCTTGCATCTTGGTCCCCAGATCTCACAATTCAGTCCTTTTTCCCAGCTTTTGGGTCCTTTTATGCTTCATCTCTTCAAACCTATTTATTCCTGAAAACTAAACATAAAACTCGTGACATAGCATAGTTTAGGCGAAAGATAATGGATATAAGATAAAAATATAAGCATGAAATGATGTCAATCAATTGTCTTGTATGCTTTAATGATATGATCTTATCTTAATTCATGTGGAGGCAAAGTTGGATTTAGTTTTATGATTTCATGCACTACATGTTGTGAGGAGTTTAATTAAACACACACACACACATCTTTCATATTCACATTATTTCTCTACCCTCTTTGGGGTTTAGTTTTGTTGTTTATCTTTCATTTCCTTTTGTATTCTAGTGTAGTTTAGTGTAATCAATCTTTCTCTCCTGTCTTTACCACTCGCCTTCGCACAAACCAAACGTCGACACACCTCCCAGTGGACGACCTGTATTTACCACCACTTCAACGCGGCTGTGCACTTGCGGTTTAATATAAAAAAAATCAATCAAGTTTTTGGCACCGTTGCCGGGGAGGTGCTCTGTCCAGACCTTGGTTTGGACGATTCGAGTGGTTTTTAATTTTTTTTTGTTTTCAGTTTTTCTTAGTTTCAGGGATCCTAGAGATCACGGGGAGGCTACTGGACGAGTTTGAGCACAAGAGCTTCAACAAGGACCGCCAATCAGCAGTCTTGGACCGCCAGTTGGTGGCCTGGTGAGTGTTTTCGGCTCTCAATTTTCTTCTGGTAGTTGATGCTTTCACTTTAGTTATCTGGGAGCACTATTTTGCATGCTGTGACTTCTAGTTTGCTCCCAGATCATTATACCAATCCCCATTAATCAACTTGGACTTAAAATCCAAAGCAAAAGATTAGACATTCTTATTTGTTTAGGTCACGCATCATGAACCTGACTTAGGCATATAGTCGTCTTTTCTTTTAGCTTTATCTTCCGTTGTCGAGCGCTGACGTGAGCGTACTTATTTCCTTCACTCAATCATGCATCTTGTATGCCCATGCATTAGTTAGTAGGAATTGCATCAGGACAAGAGTGAGTTGAGCATTTGGATTGGAGTGATTGATTGCTAGATCTAGGATCAAAACACTATTAAGGAGGGGTTGTCCCATAAAAGATAAGGTGGGGGATTTCATCACCCTTTCCTTGGCCCCGAAAATCACTCTTAATTAAGACTTAACTAAAAGCAAGTAGACATTGTCCCTAGGATTTCGGACGCACTAGGAGAGTAATCTAGTTGAGACCTCCAAGGCCTGTTCGGCGTTGCCTACCTTGTCGATAGTAGGAGGTACTGTATATTTTTATAAGGAGGATTTGTATATTTTTATACACGAATTCGAGGAAGTATGCTCCATGTTCAAGCTTCAACAACTTGACGAGGATTCTGTCCGGTTGAGGATGATTTCTTTCGCGTTGAAGGATAACGTGAAGAAATGGATGTACAGCCTCCTGACGAGCTCTATTCGGTCTTGGGATGACTTCATGACCATATTTCTGAAGAGATTTTTCCCTCAAAGGAAAACTCAACAGATACGGCACCAAATACATCAAATGTATCAGACTGAGACCGAATCTTTTCATGGTTTCTTTAAGAGGTTCAAGGACCTTCTCCAACAGTGCCCTCATCATGGACTTGAGTTATGACAGTTGTGCCAGATTGTTTATGAGGGCCTCAACTACAACACCCGCACATTGTTGTAGTCGATGTGTTAGGGTGACTTCCAAATGAAACCCATCGATGAGGCATGGGACACTTTTGAGTTAATGGCTGAACGCACCTTTGAGTAGGACACCATGACAGAGCCACCAACCGCCAAGTCTTCTGGTCGAGCTGGATCATATCAAGTTGAGTCATCTATCGCGTCTGAGGCGAAAATAACTGCTCTCATGCGTAGGATTGAGAGTTTAGAGTTGGACCGAGCCCCTGTAGCTCAGGTCGCTACTCCCTGATGTGGTAGGTGTGGACTTACAGGCCATGATGACGTGGAATGCACTTACGCTCCAAGGGATATTGAGCATGCAAATGCGATGTATCAACAGAGGCCCAGTTGACTCGTACAGTCACTCCTACAACCCGAGATGGCGTAACCATCCTAACTTCTCTTGGGGGCCTAGTGGGGGTAACGGTCAGAGCTCGCACGCTCAACCTCAACCTCCACCTTATCCACCTCCATGCCCATCAGCGACCTACCAACCTCCACATCAGAGGTCTGAGAACCATAATTACCAACCTCCTCAGACCTCATCGTCGGGTTATTCTAACCAAACTCCACCACCCCAACGGGTTGACTCGAAGGACCCCAATCTAGAACAAACCCTTCGAGCGTTCATTCAGAGCACACAATCCATGTTTGTGGCCAGCAACAATTCGGTCAAAGCATTGGAAATACAAGTTAGCCAGTTGGCTAATCAGCTCCATGAACACAAGAAGGGTCAATTACTGAGTCAACCCGAGGTGAATCCTTAGGGTACCCATTCTCAAGGAAGGCCACCTGTACCTCAGGCTACCTCTGAACCGACCCATCATATTAATGTGATTCATACTTTGAGGTCTGTTAAGGAGATGGATAACCACATTGGGGTGCCTTCATTCTCATCACCGTCTCTTGGTGTCACCAGACCTGCGGTGATACTTGCATCTCTGAGGGAATCGAATCCTGAGGTTCCCTCCACCAATACTTCAGGAAGGAGCCCGATCCTGAGGTTCCTTCTACATTTCCTTCGACAATGGGGCTGAACCCTAAGGTCCCCTTGTCTCCTTTTGTGTCAAAGGAATCAGATTCTCAGGTCCCCACTCATGCTTCTTTGGTCCAGAATTCTGATGATCCTTCGTATCCTTATGCCCCGAAGGTGCCATTCCCTGAGCGCCTTAAAAAGAAAACCTCTGATCAGCATGACAAAATGCTTGAGATGTTTCGGCAAGTTAAGGTGAGCATCCCTCTATTGGAGGTGATTCAGCAAATGTCACCTTATGCCAAGGTTTTCAAGGACTTATGCACCAAGAAGAGAAAAACTCATGTTCCAAAGAAAGCTTTTCTTGCGGCTAACGTAAGTTCTTTGTTGGCACAACCCATGCAAGTCAAGTACAAGGACCCTGGCTGTCCTACTATCTCTTGTGTGATTGGTGATGTGTCCATACATCGAGCCTTATTGGACCTTGATGCATCTGTTAATCTTCTACGATATTCTGTCTACGTCCACCTCGGTCTTGGAGACCTCAAACAAACAAAGACCACTCTTCAATTGGCTGATAGGTCTATGAAGAAACCGAGGGATGTGGTGGAAGATGTGCTGATCAAAGTGGGAGAGTTCATTTATCCAGTCGACTTCTTTGTCTTGGATACTAAACCTGTGCCAAACCTACTTGGACAAATTCCTGTCATTCTGAGCTGACCATTCCTTGCGACTTCCAATGCATTGATCAATTGTCGTAATGGTCTGATGCGCTTGACTTATGGTAGTCAATGCGCTGATTTCAACATCTTCACCAACGGAAAAAAGCCTGGTGCCTTCAATGACCCTCTTGGGGTCAACCTTATCCACGGTTTGGATGAGGTTGAAGTGGAAGGCACCTTCAAGTACTTCATAGAATTGTTCGATGGAGATCCTGAAGGTGGTGAAGATGTTTCTCCTGGGCTGGGACAAGAAGGTGCCTTATGTTCTGATTACGTGGCCTCAGTGCCACCTCCTTTTGATCATGTGGCCCTTGAGCCACATCCTTTTGATCACGTGGCCCTTGAGCCATAACCTTTGGATCACATGGCCCTTGAGCCACATTCTTCTGATCATGTGGCTCTTGAGCCACAAGATACCATTTTTATGGCCTCTGGCCACATGTTGTATCTGCTGAGGACCCCATGTGGGTTAAGAATCAACCACCTGATACCCTTCAACCTGATAGAGGTTCACCTCTCATTCATGCCTCCTATCTTGCTCACTCTCAAGAGGCATCAAACGACCACAACGCTTATAAGGGTATCATGTGGTCAAGCAATTCTGTTTTGTATGTCGTGAGCCCATGCATGTGCATTTTTGGCTCGAGAGATGGCGGGTTCCCATTTGATGTCCCTTGACATATGAAGATGGGATACCATTTTTGTACATAGTTTAAAAAAAGAAAAAAAAGAAAAAAAAGAACGACTCCTTCAGTGAGCATCGATTGTTGTGGGCTCCAAGACTTGAGTATTTGGGCCCCATTTCTTTCACGTATTTGTATCACTTCTTTAGCATCTCACAGGTTTTGAGGCAGTTTGGGTTGTGTCCATCAACATAGCCATGCACTTCCCTTTGTACTTCATGTTGGTGAGGTCTTTCCTCTTTCATGCATAATTCCATGTAGTATCTTGCTCGCATTCATTGACGACAATGCATGAAGTAGGTGTGGGAGGTGTTTTACATGTGTACATAGTCGAGTCTTTTCTTTTTATTTTGTTTTCCTTTGTACTTCACATTTCTTTCAAAATTTTCATGTGTTTGCGAAAGAAAAAGTTTTTTGGGTTTTGCGTGTGTTTAGCATGTGCAAAACCGTTGAGAGGCAAAGTAAAAAGAAAGCTCCCAAAATTGTCTTGAACTTGATGCATTAGGATATCTAGTACTGTGGCTTTAGGATTTATCCAGTCGTTAGGATGCACCCCAATTTTCCCTTGGGGGTGAGTAATCATAGGACTTCAGTGATCAAACATTTAAAGAAGTCCACCCGGAACCTAGTAAGTCAATAATTCGTGTCTGTTAACTTAAGGAAGTTTGTTGTAGTCAAGGACCCTTGAAATCTTGTTGTGAGACATTAAGTGTAGGGGTTTTGGTTCATGTGTAGATAAGAAATAAGTGAGTAGGTGTTCTCTCTTCTCGCACAACTCCTATCACTCGGGAAAGAAGGTCTGAGGGGACTTTGTGCCTGGTGCTTTCGAGTCATTTGACTTGGGATGCGCCGACCGAATTCGAGTTACACGGGTGGTAGGGATTGCCCTATGTGGAGATTTGGGGAAAGGTGTACGTGATAGTGTAAGTCCTCATGGGAAATGATGCACGAAACCTGACCCTGGGAGAATGAAACTCCAACTAATAAAAAGAAAAAAAATGATGAAAAGAAAAAAAGAAAAAAAAATGGTAATGCAAATAAGAACCTTAATGGACTTTACACTTTGTATCACTTGAGGATGTTGAGGTTGTCCATGTCTTTCACTTAATTCCTTATTTAACTTGCACGAATGATTCATTAGGTTAGGTGTGTGGACTGATTACCTATATAGAGTCGGCCCGTAGGATTACCGCGTCCATTGATCGACAATATTTGTCCAACGAGTCGAGTGTCTAGATTGAATAATACATCTTCTGCGGATTTTGTGGGTATATCCGCTGAAAACCCTCAGGAGACAACACTCCTCCTTGGCGACAAGGAGGTTTAACGGCTTGTTGCACGTGCTAAGTGCAACCGTGATTCTACGAAAGTGAGTTAGGATTTCTTGTTTCTCGTTTGTTTTTCTCTTTCTTTGTTTTGCTCGGGACTAGAAAAAACTTAGGTGTGGGGGTATTTTATTGACAACATTTCATGCTTATATTTGTATCTTATCTCCATTATCTTACACCTAAGAAATGGTACGTAACGAGTTTTATGTTTGAATTTCAGAAATAAAGTGATTTGAAGAGAAGAGCCATGAAAGGACCCAAAAGCAGGAAAAATGACTTAATTGTGGGACCTAGGGATTAAGATGCAAGGGAGAAGGACCTGAACGTAAGACCGAAGGACCTAAGAGAAAAACAGGAAACTCCCACCATCATGGGGAGTATTTTGACAATTCGATTCGGGTCGGAGCTCAAACAAGCAAAGCAAATGCATCCAAGACCAACAAATATACCAAGAAAAGCCCAAAACAATTTTCAACGTGATCTGGATCCTGTAGACCGCTAATTGGTGGTCTGGAACCGCAAATTGGCGGTCCGGATCTTCCCGGACCCGCTCAAACTTTCGGAACGTGTGTACTAGAGGATGTTTAGTCTATTTTTGGTATTGGTTTAGTCCCACATTGGGGGATTGTCCTAGTTTACCTTTTTCTATGGCTATAAATAGAACTCTCCCTCCTCTCATATATCCATCTCTCTCTTTGGTGGCCATCTTCCCTACTAAGAGTGAAGCCTTGAAGCAAAACTCTGGTGGAGGAAGGGCTACTTGTAATTGACTGAGTACAGAATAGATGTTTTCCTTTAATTGTGTTGTTTCTCTATTAGGTTAATTTCCTTTAATGTGCTTGCTTGGATGCTTGTTTTGTTTTATGTAATTTCAACTTCTTTAATATATCTTGCTTGATTAGTGTATTTTCATTTCAGTATAATGCTTCATTTTGTTAATGTAGTTAGTGTAATGAGTAGTGAGTAGTTCCATCCCCATTTGGGGGTGGATAAATATGTGATATGATAATGTAGTGTATTAGGTGTGTGTTATCTTAATCCCTTGAGCCTTATATGATTTCCATAACCATCTAATGGGATTCCACTCTTATCTTTGATAGGCTAATGCCCTTGAATGAAGCTTAGCTTATGCTTAGAGTAGTGTACCTATTTTATGGGGAATGATAAGGTGAGGATATGGATGGAATTAATATTGGAAACACAATTTGTAGTGTATGTACTCTTGTTGCCTTTTGCCTTGGTTAATGTCTTGTATGTTTTATTGATATTTGTTATCTTAATTCATGTGGAGGCATAGTAGGGTCTAGTCTTTATACATATATATGTTCATTTAGCTTTATTCCAATTATTGTCTTGCATGCTTTAATGATATGATCTTATCTTAATTCATGTGGAGGCAAAGTTGGATTTAGTTTTATGATTTCATCCACTACATGTTGTGAGGAGCTTAATTAAACACACACACGCACATCTTTTATATTCACATTATTTCTCTACCCCCTTTGTGGTTTAGTTTTATTGCTTCTCTTTCATTTCCTTTTGCATTGTAGTGTAGTTTAGTATAATCAATCTTTCTCTCCTTTCTTTTCCACTCGCCTTCGCACAAACCAAACATCGACACACCTCCCAGTGGACGACCCGTATTTGCCACCGCTTCAATGCGGTCGTGCACTTGTGGTTTAATATAAAACAAATCAATCAATCATCACTCAAGTCAAGAGGGGCAATGATAATCTTTTGACATATGATCTTTTCTGGCACAAGTCATATATAACAAACTAATATCTTTATCACTATAAGTAATGATAGCTTTTGATAATAATCAAATTATACACTTCTCATGTGAAAAGATATAGGTATTGTATCTGAGGACTCAAAGGCATAATGAAAACATTAACGACACAAACATAATTCCATAATGTTTCATTATTAGGTCTATTCAATATACAAAAGAAAACACCTTCAATTTCATATACCCATGTTGTTAAAATATTTGTAAGCTACAATACCTTTTATCCAACATGACAATCTTGTCTTGGTAATTAATGTCCCATGTTTATCACCATGACTGTTAATTACTTTTGATTTATGTAAACCATTATCTTTTAGAACACATTCCTGAAGGAACATTAATGAAGACGAATACATTAATAAAGGAACAAAATGATTATACATTCAATTCATAATAAAAGACATATAAAAGAATACTTTTAGAACACACATTCCTTTCAATACCAGTAGTGGTTCGAAGTGAACCGCTTAGGACACCTGAAGGGCCAACAAGAGGGGTTGATCTTATTCCTTCTGTCGGTCATCAATTTGAAGTGCAATGGAATGAGGACTTAATCGCGGTCAGACCATGTGGAGAGTGTTGGTTTTTTTGTCTTAATTTGTGTTTTGATGATTTAATCAATCTAATCTTAACCACTATAGAATATAGTGTAGCACACATATTTCATAGCATATATATTGATTTGCGCTAACATCTACAAGTGATCAAGACTCAAGGAAGAAATGAATTCAAGTGAAGACATGTAATCAAGCTATTATATACATGTAATTTTATATTTCTTTTGAGTCTTAGGAATTTATGTAATCTTGAGTATAGAAGAGTTAAAATTCATTCACATAGACACTAGGTTCCTTATAGAAGTCACACACAAAATCTGGAAATCACTAAACCCGAACAAGTTCTGCCTGTGCAAATTCGGTCGACTGAACCACCTCCGTTCAACCGAATGATCAATTATCCAATAGTGATTCAAATAGCTCGACCAGTCGATCGTAACTTTTCGGTCTACCGTCTACATGTGTCATTTGACTGTTAGACTTATCATTTTATACCAACGGTCGTATCCACAATTTTATCCATACCCTAAAAATACAAGTGACCACCGGTCGACCGTGGAACTAGATTCGGTCGACCGAACATAAACATTTTGACAACCCCATAGAGCTTGTTAGTTTTTGTTTGACCAAACCAACCATTTTGTTCGACCGTTAACTTAAGTTATAGCCAATTTTCATTCGACTGTCCCCTGTTTGGTTGACCGTTTCATTTTTGGACTGTACTGGATTCATTTATGGACAACCATTCGGTCGACTGAACTTACCCAGAATAGTGTGTCATATTCTTCTGTTTTGTGTTTCTTACACAATCACCTACCACACTTGCCCCCAACGGCTATAACACCTTAGGAGCTTATAAATAAATGATTGAATACTTTGTTTAGACAATTCTCCCACTTCTAATTGTCCTATACTTGTTTAGGTAGAGATCAACGTTGAAATTAATTAGAATTAGGGCCCATCGATCCTAACAGAGAGAAGTTGAACACGACATTGGCATTGTTAGCCAAGCAACCTGAGTTATGGCCACTACATTTTAAGATGCCACATCAAAGTCGTCAAGCATTTAAGATTCGTGGGATCTTCTTGTGGAAAGTCTTCGTATTTGTTTTAGATCTAATACATGAACGTTAATATGAGGTACTAACAAATATTTATATGTCATTCGTATGATCGTTTCGATATGGGAAATTGTTTAAATGCTTGGCACTACTGCTTTCAAATGATTAGCGATTTTTTGAGAGATTGCCGATATTCGGTAAAGAAGAGATAATACATGCCTTTCAAGACCAACAGAGTGCGTGTTGCATATTTGACCCCGAGAGGTGATCCAAGGGTTCATCTTGACCAATTCATCATTCAGTGTGATGAATGTAACACTGAAAATGCAAATGTATTAACATTTTTGGTCTTTAAACATTTGATTTTGTACTTCTAATATCACATCTTAACGTTCAACTATTTTCATTAATTGTAGAAAAACTCCTTAATGAATAGTATCAATCGTGGTCGCAACAAGATGAACCACAAGACGGGATCAAAAACCTTTGCGAACAAGGCAAAATTTTATGTAAGTTTTAATATTATTTAGTTGTTTGAATATTTTGGTTTTAATACATAGTTAGACAAATATGGATTTTTCACAATCTTTATTATTGCATCCTAATTATTTAACATTATTTGATTTTTATTAAATAATTAGATAGATGAAAATCAACACACCTCTCACAAAAATTGAGAAGATGGTTATGTGTTATACAAATCAACCAAAAATTGTACGTTTTAACTTTTTACAAGTCCAAATTAAGTGTTAATTTGAACTTTTAATTGTAAGTCTGGTACTCTTTTTAGGTTGAGATATAAGAATTGGTTAGCCAAAAATTGACATAGTAGACATTGTCTCAAGGGCAAGGTGAGTGTTGTACGTTGAAAGCTCATGAGGTGATTGAGAATGAGGTACTAGAAGAAGTCTTGGGAAAAGAGAAGACAAAACGTGTGCATAGTGTTCGCATTGGAGCCTACAAGATAGGAAAGAAGTCGAGTGGTCTACGTAACAGCCTGTCCATGGACCATCTTCAGACCAAGATTTCACAATGTGAATCAATTGTAAGTGTGTAGTTAACTTTGTAGGTTTATTTTACCAGTTCATTATGTGTAAAATTATATTAACATGCATTGCAGGAGGAACATGAGAAGTTGAAAGCTCAAGTCGCTAAATTGATGGCGACTCAGTTTAAGGAAATCAAGTATATGTATGATGAATGTGTAATTTGTTGTTTTAATTTCCTAAAATAATATATATGTTTAAGATTGGTCAAGTAATGAAAATCTACTTTTTTACAGAGTGGTGACATCGATACATATTCATAGCATGAGGATGAACCATCGACGGATCCAACTTCTTCTGAGCTGTAGTTGGTATACATATGTTGTTTTATATATAGTTGTGTAACTTATGTCTTCTTTCAATAGACTTTGACTTCTTTTTTTATATATGTACAACTTATGACTTGATATATGAATTAGACTTAGACTTGATATTGACATATAATTCATGACTTAGACTTCGACTATTATAACTTAGACGTCGACATGTATTTCACATTATGCATTCTAATTTATCACAATGTGAATGTATGTTATTGTGTGAATGTATGTGAATGGACAAGTCTTTCAAATGGATATCTTGGTTTCATTTTTATTACAGAATCTCTAAACTCGATATGGGTTGAATCATGAATATATTAACTATTTTTCCCCTATTTTTCCCGATGGAAATTCCGTCGTCAAAAGATTCTGGGGCTGCTTATTGCCGACAGAAATAGTCAACTACATTTTCTATTTCAGAAATAGCAATAGTTGATTGTTCAAATTTTGGAACAATCATGCGATCCGTTTCGTAAGGTTTATTGCTGGAATACAACCCTTATATAAATACTCAAAATTCGTTACGCCACCAAAGCAGACATTGTTAATGTATACTTCATTCATCTACAAAGGGGTCTGTTGCTGAAATGCAATTTATTGGAACCAAAATTTTCTAGTGGAGAAATTGAGGGATTCATCCAGCTTAAATTTCTTTGTGGTTTTTTATTAAAAGTATGAAGATTTGTTTTGAAGTTGTGTTTTAGTTTGAGGAAAGATGTCTTAGGTCTTTAAAAGCTAGTGATTCAAATTCATATATAGCAATAGGTTGGTTAGCATGAAGTCGGTTTACATTGGCGGTAAGATAGCCGTCACAGACAGTTTAGACGTCCATGTTGATCTTGGAGGTGATTGCGGGCATGTCACCATGATCTCGTGCATCTTCAACTAGACTTGGGGAAAGTAGCATTTGTGTGGTGGAAGGAGCTGAAGAAGCGTAGGCAGGTTATGAGAAGGAAGAAGTGGTAGTTGTCGCCAATCAAGGGTGTAGAGGGACAAAAATTTTAGGTATTGTGGAGAGTTAAAAAGGAATAGAGAAGTCATTGCTTGAATTGCCAAGGGCAAAATAAGAAAGTTGAAAGGAACACTCTATTCTCTTTTTAAAGAGGTATAAGATAATCTATAAATGCAAAATCTTGTCATTCTTTGATAAATTTGAAATTCTGTAAATAATATGTGGTCGTTTTATTTTTTCTAAATTTTAAGCTTCGTTTTTATAATGGTCATTGAAGGTAACATGCTCATATTTTGACTATTTGAGTCAAATATCATGTTAAATATTTTGGAAGTGCTTGTTTTCTTGTTGTGTTTCATTTATTTTGTATGATGATATTTGTAATAGAAAATTAGTTCTGTACTTATTTTGCATGGATCTCTTATTCATTTTTTGAACTTTGGTTATTTTTCTATTATATTACTATTATTTTTTGTATTTTTGAAGGAAAAAGACAACTCGAAGAAATATTCTGCTTCCGAATGTGAAGATACAATAATTGATTTAGTGAATGAATTTCATCGTTATATGTTGTTTATCGTGTTTGGGGTATTGAATCGGATCGAAGACATAAAAAAAGGAAAAGACATATCACAATTGCCTTGGGACGAAGCGGTCAAAAAATATTTAAAAATTGGAATGTTCCTCGAGAATTTACATTGGATAGAAACGCGTGGAAAAAGGCGATTCACGTGCCTGAACCGTGATTCCTTAGAGTTTCATTTCTAGCCTACCCCAACTAGTTTGGGATAAAAAGCTTTGTTGTTGTTGTTTATGTTGTTTATCGTGGAGGAGATTCGTTGGTTTCATGTTAGTGAACTCATCTTCTGATTATTTTTGTGATTTGATGGTCCTAATATGTCTTAGTGGTATGATTCTTTGTTGCTATTATTTCAGCTTTTAGAATTATGGAATTCTCGGTCTTGTGACCTTTATCAAAGATTTCCCCTTTCAGACAGAACAATATACGGCGGTCGATTGGTATTGTCATGTAAGTTTCTTCTCAATTAGTATCGACTACTTAACGTGTCTAATAAAAATTTATTTCAGCTGTTTGTTGAGTAGATTCCTCATCTTGCGAGAAATGCGAACTTCATTCAGGTGGCAATTATTGATTGATTCGCACTAAAAGACTGATCACGTACATGGGAATGGGGTGCTTGGTAACCCTTACTAAATGTGAATATGTGATTACCGGACTTGTTTACGTTTCTATGTCTCGTTTGCATTCGGATAGTCATTTGACCTTGTCTAGGCTGAACGAAATGTTACAGAATCTATGAAAGAGTTTGATCTAAGTTCGTACTTTAAGTTGTCTTTAATAAAGATTTCTTCTTGATCTCTTCTAACTTGATGGTGTCGTTGGTGCTACATATCTGATACCACCTTATTGTCCAAAAATTATAACTGTTATTTATTCTTGATATAATTATTAATACTTGCAAATGTCCTATGCTAAACCCAAAATCAGATAAAGCCATGTAGAATGGACAATATACATTGTATGGGTCTTTGTTAATCTTTTTGGGAACCCTTAAAAAATAAACACCAATGCTTTTATTGCATTTTCAGTACAAAAATCTTCCATTTTGAAATATGATTTACATGTTTGATCTAATGACCACTAATCTAATCCTAATAGTTCTACTAAAGAGAGGTGTGTAGCAGAAACAAAGAAGACAACAAGTAAACCACAAGAAGATCGGAGAGTTTTATAAAGGATCGACACCCTAATCAGGTACTAGTCATCTCTGGAAAGTCTCGTTCAACCACTACGAGCCCTCACCATTTTACTAGTTTGTTCTCTTTTTCGGGCCGAGAGCAAGCCATTAGAAATCAAGCTCGCGAACAACCTCGCTGAACTTGATTATTCCTCTCTTGATCAGGAATGAAGCTTCCACCTGAAGTTTATAGGAGTGAAATCATTGATCTACACGCTAAGCTTGAGCACACTTGAGTAAGACAAGATTTGAGAACACAAGTGGTGAATTTAGGCTTGAGTGTGTGGAGTGGAGTATTGAAGTTGGAAATGTTTTTCTCAAAGCTATGGATCAATAAAAAGGTAAGAGATGTCTTAAATTAAGGTTTGAAAACCTATATATATGCTCTAAGTTCCATAAAACCGTTGGGGCTAAAGACAAAAAGATAAAGAAACAATTGACAAAAGATAGCAAAAGTAATCTGCCATTGTATGCCAATTGATCAACCTTTGTTCGATATGGTTCAACCATTCACTTAACATGTAAGTAAATGGTCAAACAAATATGTATAATAGTTAGAGCAACACAATGTAAACTAGGAGTATGAATACTAGACATTAAGGATATGGTCGACCGGTAGGACAAAAATGGTCGAACGAAAACAAGAAAAGGTATTGTCCAATTTTAGATATGATTTGGTTGACCATTAGTTGTGGTCTGATCGACCTAAGGTCTGGGGTCCGAATTGGGTAAATGTGCATCCTTCAAGATAGTCGTTGGAGAACAATGACAAGAACAACAACAACAACAACAAAGCCTTTAATCCCAAACTAGTTGGGGTAGGCTAGAAATTGAAACTCTAAAGAGTCACGGTTCAGGCACGTGAATTGCCTTCTTCCACGTGTTTCTATCCAATGCAAATTCCCGAGGCACATTCCAATCTTTGAGATCTCTTTTGACAGCTTCCTCCCAAGTCAATCGTGGTCTACCTCTTCCTTTTTTGTATCTTGGACCCGATTCAATACTCCTCTTCTTATAGGTGCCTCCAAAGATCTTCTTTGTACATGTCCAAACCATCTCAGTCTGTGTTGTATAATTTTCTCTTCCATTGGAGCAACTCCAACTCTCTCACGAATGTCTTCATTTCTAATCTTATCCAGTCGCGTATGGCCACACATCCACCTCAACATCCTCATTTCAGACACACTCATTTTTTGTATATGTTGTCTTTTAGTGGCCCAACATTCCGCACCATATAACATTGCAGGTCTTATTGCGGTTCTATAAAACTTTCCTTTTAACTTAAGTGGAATTTTCTTGTCACATAAGACACCTGAGGTTTGTCGCCATTTCATCCATCCTGCTCTAATCCTATGATTAACATCTTCATCGATCTCCCCATCTTTTTGAAGTATTGATCCAAGATATCTAAAAATATCTTTACTACGTACCACTTGCCCATCTAATAGAATCTCCTCCTCCTCGGTATTAATGGTATTGAAACAACACTTCATATATTCAGTTTTAGACCTACTTAGTTTAAAACCTTTTGTTTCTAAATTATTTCTCCACAACTCAAGTTTTCTGTCCACACCTACCCTACTCTCGTCAATTAAAACTACATCATCCGCAAAAAGCATACACCATGGAACATCACCTTGTATATCTTTTGTCACCTCGTCCATTACTAAAGTAAAGAGATATGGACTTAAAGCTGAACCCTGATGAAGTCCAATCTTAATCGGAAAAGCTTTAGTCACACCATCACAAATTCTAATGCTAGTTTCAACTCCTTCGTACATATCTTTAATTAAATTCACATATTTTGTTGATACATTCTTCTTCCCTAGGGCCCACCACATAACATTTCTTGGGATTCTATCATATGCTTTTTCCAAATTAATAAAAATCATGTGTAGATCTTTCTTTTGTTCTCTATATCTCTCCATAAGTTGTCTAATAAGAAATATGGCATCTATCATTGATCTTCCAGGCATAAAACCAAATTGATTATCTCTAACACATGTCTCTTTCCTTAGACGGTGCTCAATTACTCTTTCCCACAATTTCATAGTATGACACATGAGCTTTATACCTCTATAGTTAGTACAACTTTGAATATCTCCTTTATTCTTGTAAATTGGCACCAAAGTACTTTTTCTCCACTCATTTGGTATTTTATTTTTCTCAAAGATACTACTAAACAATCTAGTTAACCACGTTACTGCTTTATCCCCAAGACATTTCCACACCTCAATCGGGATATCGTCTGGTCCTAATGCCTTACCAACTTTCATCCTTTAGGACCAGACGAGAAAACTACTCAAAAAACAAAATTTTAAAACCAAGGAACGGATCAGATCGCATAGGATCAAGAGTGGAATAATGTATGTGATACATTATGTATGTGATTGGACTAATGTGGTTTGGCACAAGTATCACATACCCAAGTATGCACTTACGCTTTGGAGAGTCGTGTGAGGACGGCTGATCACAAAGGCACTTATGCGAGCGAGGGGAGCAAACCATGACCCTCGTTGTGTATTATGTGAGGAAAGACATGAGGATATGGCACACCTATTCTAGGAATGCCGCTTCACCCGACAACTATGGGTACAAATGTTGAGAATACTACAACTGGACACTAATGCAGATCTCCCTCTTGCTGTGGAATTGGAGAGACTGCAAAGGATGCGAGGGTCCAAGCTGCAACAGGCCACCACGAGACTTGCTCTAGCTGCAACCATATATGAGGGTTGGCAAGAGAGAAAAGGGTGGATCTTCAAAAGAGAGAAGCGTCGATTCGAGGATGTGGGCACACTTATAATGGATGTGGTGCGGATGATGAACACGAGGATTAAGGAACTTAGAGGCGATTCTGAGGCTTTAAGATTGTATGCGAGTAATTGGGGATAGCTGAAACACCCTTATGGTGGTGCGTTGTATGTTGTTTAGAGGTAAATTCTAGTTATGGACCGAGCATGACTCGAGGGCTGTAATAGATAAATTTTGGTAGGTTGTAAATGGTTACATAGATCAATACATTAGAGGTGATGCCTCCCTTTTGCTTTGCAAAATTAAAGTATGCATAATGCAAGTATATGTGTAATGTATCAGATGTGTTTGACCTAATTTGATTTTGATTAAGAATAGATTAATTAAATCACCAAAATAAATAAGACCTCAAACCCAACATTACATGCTCAAGTTTAATACTCAATTATTTTTCAAAGTTGTATGCGTAAAGTTAAATACTCAATTATTTTTCAAAGTTGCATGCCACAACATGAATATTGTGATGAAAATCCTCTACTCCACAACTTAAAAACAAAGAGTGTCTTCTCCTCCACAACCCCTCAACGTGTCTTCTCCTCACCAAATCCACTACTCAAGCTCTGGTCTCGACGTCAGTTGTTCGTTGATGTGGTGTCGCCTCCTGTAGTTAACAAATCTCGGATGTGTCCCTCTTTATGTCACGACACAAAGACACTGACTTCACCTCTCTCATATGTTTGCTCTTTATCTCTACTTCTCTTCGTTCTTTACTATCTAGATTTGGTATTATGGTTGCTGGAAGAAATTTAGGTTAATATTTTTTTGGCTTATATGGCATTTCATGTCAAATTTAGGTTTTATGGTTGTGTGAGTTTGTTTTTAAATTTGGAGTCGTATGAGGGCAATACCATGGTTGATTCATTGGTTACATTTGTAGTGATACTTAAATAGTTAGGTTTTTTCTCTAGTTTGTAGTTCTTACAAGTTTTGTTTTTTTTCAGGTACATGTATAGATCGTTGGCTTGATAGCCTCATTTACCTTATTTTTGATGATTGGCAAACCAATATGATGTGTTCTTCCAATTAACATATCACAAAGATTCATTGTCAAATTGAAAACATATTGTATAACCTTAACATTGTAAGTGCTCAAATTAAAGATCTAATCAACCCAACATTTGTAATGAAAACTTAAGGAGAAGATACGTAAATTTCATTTTTTTAGTCTTAAGATCAAATGTACACTTGATGCATCCAAGCAAAATCTGACAGAATCATATGACCGAATAACTTTCAGTCAACTGAGTTCCTCTTGATAGTGGCATTCTAACGTTTACTGGAATCTCTAGTTCGAACAATCGGACCCCTTGTAGTCATTCGAAATCCTTGGATCAATAAATTCCAAATCCTTACTGAAATCTTTATTGGGTTTTTTTACTTCCGTACCGATCTAAAGTTTGGAAATTGGTAACATACTCATGGTTCTGCGAAAATTGGACGTGTATGTAGGATCGTGAATGCGGCTTAGTTCTAATCGATTTTAAGCTAGTTACCTACTTGTTTAAACGATTAATGAATGCAAAATGGAATTAAAAACAAACAAGCAAGTAAAAAGGAAATATTAGGAACCACAATAAGAGGGGGGATTTTTATAGAAGTTCAGCACCCAACCCGGGTCCTAGTCCTCTCTTGCAAAACCTGCAGGACCCAATTTAGAAGAAGTTCGGTCGACCAAATCGGGTAGAACAGTCGACCGTTTGGCAATTTTGAACAATGTTAGGTCGACCAAGAAGGGTACGGTCGAACAAAATAGGCTATAACTTAGGTACACTTAAGTTAACGGTCAAACACCAAGTATGGTTCGGTCGACCGTAAACTTCCAGACTCTACGGGGTTGACAAAAATGATCAAATTCGATCGACCGAAACAAGGTCCACGGTCGACCAAAAACTTCCACCCAGTTTGGTTTTTTCGAGACATTTAGGTTCGGTCGACCGAAATAGGTCCACGATCGACCGATGGCAATTGTATTTTGAGGTATGAATGAATAATTAGAATACGACTGTTGGTATAATACGACAACCCTGACGGTCAGAAAAATATGTTTATTTGGTCGACCGAAAAGGTCAGAACGGTCTACCGATCGGGTAGTAAAATTCACTCTAACTAAATGGAAACAAATGGTCGACCGAAATGACTTTGCCAGACTTTTCTTAGTGAATTTCTGTCTAAGTTTGGGTGATCTATTGAAGTCAAATTAATGTGAAATTTTGTGTGTGACTTCTATAGAGAACGTAATGTATATGTGAGTGGTTTTTAGCTCAAGTATTCTCAATTATACACAATTCCTACGACTCAAAAGAAATCAAAATCACACGTCTTCAATATAGCTTTAACTTCATTTCCTTTCTTCCTCGAGTCTTGGTCACCTGTAGAGATTAGAACAATACAATATATATGCAATGCAATTGTGTGCTACTCTACATTGATTACAATTAAGATTAGGTTGACTAAAAAATCAAAACATAGATTAAGGCCAAAAAGCCAACAATGTACCTATCAAATAAACTTGTAATTGGCCTCCTTCCTATCCGTCACAGTGGGTCCTACAATCGTGTGACGCCGTTTACATTTACCGTAACGTGCTATTATTTTTCATCGGGTTTTTTGCTTCCATACTGATCAAAATTTTGGAAATTGGCAACGTACACATGGTTCTGTGAAAATTGGATGTGTACCTATCAAATAAACTTGTAGTATAAGATATCAACTTGCATTATCACTACATTGTTCTTGAATGTTACTACTAATTCTTAAGTTATTTTTGGTTGAAGATTGGCAGCAATATGGCTCATTCTTGGATGCATTTTAGGGCTCATTCTTGGTTGCGCTTCAACCTGCATTATCTCTGAGATTCTCTAGAATTTTACAAGTCATTCTTGGCTGCATTATCACTGAATTGTTCTTGAAGTTTACTACTCATTCTTGGCTGCAATTTGGGCTAAATTCTTAAGTTGTTTTTGGTTGAAGATTGACTACGTACAATTTGGACCATTCTTGGATGCATTTTAGGGCTCAATCTTGGCTGCACTATGACCTGCATTATCTCTAAAATTATCTTAAATTTTACTACTCATTCTTGGGTGCAATTTAGGCTAAATTCTGATGTTTGTTTTAGTTGAAGATTGGCTACAATTTGCTCAATTTTCGATAGGTACTCGTCCAATTTTTGTAGATTCATTAGTACATAGCCAATTTCCAAACTTTTGATCGATACGGAAGCAAAAGAACATGATAAAAAATAGAGACACATTACAGGAAACAAAAACAACGTCACACGATTGTGGGACCCACTGTTGGATAAGTATGATGCCAATTACAACTTTACTTGATAGGGACATGTCCAATTTCCACATAACCATGGATACGTTGCCAATTTCCAAAGTTTTGATTATTATGGAAGAAAATACTCAATCTTTATTTCAGTCAACCCACACCTATTCAGTGACTAGTAGCATATCATATAGTGCAATCAATGTTATATCATTTATTTTACTCAATATTTGTACTAATCGGGTATTTGTTTCTTACATTTTAGGGTATAGGTAATAAGAAAGATAAATGAAGTGAAAAATACCTAAATTCAAAAAGTATTTGAAAGGTTACTGAACTTGTTTGTAATGCTCAATGACCATATTGCAAGTTAGGAATGACCTAGGTGAAAACCTAGAGGGACCTGATCGTAAAGAGAATATGTTAGTTGCAAAAGTCCACAATCTCATGAACCTGAGGTGTAGTTCTATAATTAAGACAAAAATGACTCCAGGCGATGGACCAGGGCTCAACCTAAGGTGCACTAAAGAAAACTTAACACGTTGGAGAAATTCCAGACGGATATGGGCAGCCGGATCAGACAATGGAGGATATTTATCTTCTATTGGTGGATCCCCCAGTCTGTTTCACCCCTTATTTCCAGTGGATTGGGTAGTCGGGTCAAAGCAGTCTGGAACATGTAGATCTGATTTTCAGTCGTCTAATTGCGCCAAAATTAATCCAGATCCTCTAATCTTTTATAATTACACTTATAATCCCCTTCCTCTCATCTTCTTTCTTCTCCTCACTAGCTTAGGTTTATTTCTTGTTTAGTAGTGCAGTGGAGGAGAGGATAAAACACTTGTAATCTTTCTTTTTCATTAATCAAAGTTTTGTGGTTGTTGATTACTTTTTTTTAATTAGATATAGTTTCCTTTACATGTAAATGTGTTATTTTATGTTGTTTCCTTTGTTAACAGTAAGTAGATCGATCACTAATCTAGAGGGGGTGAATAGATTATATCACAAATTACTTAAATAATTCCACAATTACAATAAAAAAAAAGAACGCAAACCAAAAGATGTTTCCAAAGATTTATAGAGGTTCGATCACACCACCGTGATCTAGTCCTCTCCTCAAGTTCTGGTCGCTCCTCTGATCCCTATTTGAGATTTCACTATTATCTTCGTTCCGAGTCGAAGATAAACCCTCTTTCATTATGACTTTGCGAACACCCTCACCTTGCTCGAATCTCCTCTCACAACCTGAGGGGGTGCTTCCTCAAAGCTATACAACACAATGGAAATTGAAAGACATTGTTGAACTCTAACTTGAATGCACTCATCAAGGATTGGAATTGAGCTTGGAGTGAATTTAATTGAAGTTTGAGAGTTGGTGGAGCATTGAAGGATTGGAGATTGAGAGCACAAGAGTATAAAGAATTTTCTTCAAGTAGAGTATAGATTGTGTCTCTTAAATGAAGCTTATATAGCCTTCAAAACACATAGAACCATTATTGTGAGTTGGTGGAGTTTTGGACCAATAAGAAGCTAGCAATGATTTAAGTTCGGGCAGAATTCAGAACATCTTCGGTCGACCGGGAAACCAACGGTCATCCGACAAGGTGTAGGTGTATTGGTCATAATGCATAACTCAGTTGATCAACTATTGGTCAGATAACCATTCTCCAACTTCCAGTAACTTTTTTTAATAACAACCAATGAAATTCGGTTCACCGAAACCAGTCCAATTCACCTTTCAAAGATGGACATTAAAGAATTGTTGTGCTCTGGTGATCAAGTTTGGTTGATCATGGAATTGTCGGTAGATCGATTTAAGCGTAGGTTTTCCACTGACATTTGCTAAGAAGTTGGTTTACCAATAATGGTCGAAAACTTATATGAAAAAGACATGTTACATTTTGATTAGCGACAAGGCGTCAGTAAACCGAAGAAGACTCGGTAGACTGATTAGGGACATTTAAAAAGGTATTGCTAAATGGAAAAACATAAGTCTGTTAAAGAACTTTTTGCCACATGGGCAAATAGGATGCAGTCGTTAGGATAAAAGACTCATGTCAAGGTCAAATCACTGATACCTCTTTGGCAGACCGAATTGAGATATCCAAAGATGGTCTGAAATCTACTGAGATGAAGATTGGTTGACCGGTGAGCTTTCGGTAATCCGATCCAAGTGGCTACTAACTCTAAAGGTACCTTGGTCGTGCGTGTGGGATATGATCGGTAGATCGAAAGGCCAACGGTCGATTGACAGAAATGGATTAATCCTTTTGTGTATCAAGTGTACATTTGATCATATGACTCAAATAAATAGAAAATTACACGTAAAGTCCTTGAGCTTTGATTACAAGTTTTGAGCCTTGATCTTGAAGTTGATTAGTCTTTTAGTTTGAGCACCTATAATGTTAGGAATATACAATATATATGCAATTTGACAATATGATGTGTGTGATGTGCTAATTGGAGCTTTGCAGAATATTAGTTTGTTAATCATCAAAATTAAGAGTAATGAGGCCAAAAGGCCAACATTAACATGTTGATTAATGAGTAATCCATTCTCATCATCCTCATTTGAGGGGGTGGAGGATGATGTGAAGTGTGAATGTTGTTATATTTATATGTGTTTTAATCTTAAAGTTGGAGTTTCAAATAATTTCCATAGCCATTTTGATGTGTTTCTCACTCTTGCCTTTGATGTGTTAATGGTAATAATGGATGCTCAACACATGTTTGGTTAGTGGACCCAGTTTATTGGGAATGATGAGGTGACGATAAGATTGAAGAGGATAAAGAGATAATATTGACATGTAATCTTGTAGTTATCTTTAGCCTTATCTTAAGTAGTGTTTTGTATGTTTTAATGGTGGTGATAAAGATTAATCCATGTAGAAACACACTTGTGTTTTGATCTTTATAGATTTCTATGGTATACATGTGGTTAGGGCTTAATTATACACACATATGTATCACACATCTACACTTTTCCATGCATTTTCTACCCTCCTATGAGACTAATCATCTTAGGTTCATTTAAGCATTTCTGTCGCATTAAGTTAGCTAGTTTAGTTGCTCTCAATCTTCACTTTTCTTCCCCCACTCGAGTATGATCAACGACGATCATCACTCTCCTCATAGACACGGCCCATACATGGCACCGCTTCAACGTAATCATGCACGTGTAGTTTTGAAGTTTAAAATCACAAACATTCGATAAGCTGAGTTTTCTCATGTTCTAATCCAACGTGTCTTGTTCACATGGCCCACGTGGCAAAGAATCGTTGAGAATTTTCAACATATCTATGTTTTGTCTTCAACAATATTCTTTGAAAACTCACCAACATCAAACAACGGATCCCCTATCGGTTGACCATTTTTCTATGGATCTCTTAAAATTAAAAGTGGAGGCCCGGTAACTTTATGACATATGAGCAACAAATGAAGGACCTAAATGAGAAAGTAGCCATCGAGAATAAAACATCCTTGGTGGTACCCTCAATAGCCAAATCTAATGAACCAAGGATAAAAGAAAAGGTTGACAATGTGGATCATCTTACTCAAGATTTTATCAAATTTATGAAGTAAGACAAAGGGAAAATGAAAAAAATAAATGAAGAAAAGAAGAAGAAAATGAGAGGAGAAGGAAATGAAGGATGAAAATAGAGGAGAGAAATGAAAATTAGAAAAAGGAGAAAAAAAGAGAGAAAGAAAAGGAAATGGAGGAGAAGATCAAAAGAAAAGAGAAAGAGGAAGCACACAAAGATACATGGGATGACACATCATAATCCTCTTCATTATCATAACCAATGGAAGTTGCCCACATGCGCTTCATAGCAATAGAGGATGAAGAAAATGAGGTATCCTCTAGATGTTGCACTAGCTACAGCTTTAGCTCTAGTTCTAATAATTATTCGTATAGATAATCTTCGATGCAAAATTGAATCTATCGCGAATGAGAAAAATGAGTTCCTTGGTAGACATGATAAACATGCATTAGAACATTATAGTTTAGTAGAAATATCTATTGATGATGAACCACTAGACTTAGAAAATCCAATGTTCAACTAAGAAAAGATCTAGAGAAGTTCACCATGGGAAAGAAAATGTTTGACTTGCTTCTATGCATTAAAAACAATCCATATATAAGCATGGTTTGGGATACAATGTAAACTTTACAAACCAAGTAATTCATACTACATTGAAAGTAAATAATTTCCTTGTAAAGCAAAGTTCCACAAGTGTTTGACCCCAAAAATGAGAATGCCTTGGCTATCAAAGGCTAAATTTCGTGGACCCAAAGTATTTTAATTACCAAAATCATCACTTATCGGTGCTTAGAAGGAGAATCGGTAGTGAGTGACTCAAGCAAGAAAAAATTGATCCTAAGATTCAAGTTAACATTTGGAACGAGTTCATAAAGCCAGATTAAATATCGAAAAAAGATTTGAGCCAAATGCCAAATCGATGATCAATAGTTAGTTAACATTTAACAATCCTCTTATTCATGTTGAATTAATGGTTCTAATTTAGGAAATTTGAACACTCAAATACTATATCATGCATATCTCTTCGGCCTTAATGATAGATGGACCATATAGTAACTTATCATTTCAATAAGGGAGATAAACATGTCATCATTTGTGTCTCATGCTTTATATGTTTATATTTGATTGATGTCAAAAGAGTGAGAGAAATTGAAATTTAGCTTAAATTGATTCACACTATACACATTGATATTGAGAGCATTACATACTTGCATAGTTCACATATAGAAAGGAGGAGAAATCAATTTCAAATGTCAAGTATTAAGATTTATGTTTGCCATCATTAAAAAAATGAGATTGATGGCTTATATGCCTTAATCATGTTGATTTTGACGATTTAATAAACTTAATCTTGATCACAATAAAATTTGGTTAAACATATTCCATAAGTTACATATATACTTGTATTATGCATATTCTTATCTTATTAGGTGATCAAATACTCAAGGAGAAATGGTTGAAGTCAAAACACGTAATTAAGCTTTTTAAGACATCTAATTTTATCTTATTTGAGTCTTTAGGAACCTTTGTAAATTTGAGTATAAAAATTGGTTTATCCATCCACATTCATTTTAGGTTTCATTTTGAAGTCACACAGAAAATATCACATTATTTGGACTTCAATAGAACACTCAACCTAACCCGGGAAAACCGCCCAAAAAACTTCAACTTTTGTGAAAAAAGGTTGACCACCAGAAGACATTCAACATTCGACTTTCGTTCGAGACAAAGGTGCAACGGTCAAACCAGGAATGTGTCGACCGATAACAGGGAATTTTTGGACTCTAAAAACTGTTCGACCGATCGACCGATAAAGGTGATACGTTCGACCGGTTACCGAATGTATTTTGGGGTTAAGTTTGTTTTATATGAATACGATCGTTATAGGAATACGACAAAGAAAATGGCTATATTAAAATCCGGGATCGGTCGACCGAAAAGGTAGAACCGGTCGACCGGTAGAGTTCGGTAAAATCACTGTGGAGAGTCTGTTATAAACCGGTCGAACTGAGAACTGGTTCGGTTGACCGGTTCACACTGGAATTCTGGGTTTAGGTTTAAAGTGATTTTCGACTAAGGTTTGGGTGATCTAATGGAGTCCAAATGATATGAGATTTTGTGTGTGACTCCTCTATGGAACCTAGTGTGTAAGAGATTGGTTTGTATTTCTTGTATGCTCAATTTACACATGTTCCTAATACTCAAAATAAAATCAAGATTACAAGTCTTCATATAGCTTTATTACAATTCTTGACTTGATTTCCTTCCTTCCATGAGTCTTGATCATCTGTAGAGGTTAGCACATGCAATATATATGCAATGCAATATGTGTGCTACTCTACATTACTTATGATTAAGATTAGGTTGATTAAATCATCAAAACAAGGATTAAGGCCAAAAAGCAACAATCTCCCCCTTTTTGATGATGGCAACCTATATCTTAATACTTGAAAATTTTAAGTGTAAACTATACATATAAATGCTCCCCCTATGTATGTGCATAGTTTTTGTTCATTTTTACACGATTTTCAAGTAACCCCCTTAATTACTTCCCTTAATTATCTCTCCCCCTTTGACATCCATCAAAAACAATAATCAATGTAAGATATGTAATGCGATTTCTTACCCATTGAAAATTATATAACTATTTAAGTTCAAATAAGATGTCATTTATAATGAAGTTGCTCCCCTTAAATTTATATTACTCTAATAAAAGATATAACATTTAAGCTCCCCCTATCAATAAGGCTAAATGGAAACAATGAGTATGATGAAAGTTAAAATCATTTAAGTTTCTACTTAAGCCTTAATCTAACATCCATTTTAAAATATGACGTTTATAATCAATGGATGTGGTAAATGATTTGCAATGAATAGGGTTAATGATTTGCAATGAATTAAACTCTAAGGATATGACAATTAAGCATATAAACTAGATTAGAGCTAATTTTTCAGAAATTTCAAAGATAGAAATTTATACCAAACTTGAATATTGATTAGCTCCAATCTTGACTTGGTGATGCAACCGGATTCGAATTTGACGCTTTGGCTTGCCTGGTCACCACCAATCTCCTCCTCAAGCACCTACAAGTGTATATTTAGGTACTCAAACAACTTTGGGTCCTTGAATGTTAGCTTTGGGAACTCAAACCATTTTGGTTTTAGGAGCCCACACACTTGAGGAACTATGGTTAATGAACATATGCTTGCCATTTAGTGTAGTGTGAGATACATGGTTTTTCAATTTTGAATTGTAACCTAAACCATGTTTTTGCAAAGATTGCCTTTGACTACCTAATAACATGTTGAGCATATGAGTTCCATTTGTGAATCTTTCTAAATCTTTTCTTAATTGAAAATTACAAGCTTGAAGATTTAGTTGATCACAATCTATAGGTGTTGCTTTTAATTTATCAATATTTGATGCATTCTTTTCAAATTTAGCAATCACCTCATTCTTCTCATTCATGCATGTTTCAATTTGGCTTTGGAGATCTTTGATTAACTTTCTAGCATTCTTGTTTTTATCACAAATGATCTCATATTGTTTAACTAAATCATGGAATGCATTTTGAAGTTCATCATAAGAATATGTTTCTTCTTTAGATCATGAACTATCACTAGCATATGACTTAGATGAGCATGAATTTTATCTATTAGAGTAAGAGTTAGAAGATACCTCACTTCCTTCATCTTGAATTGCCATGTAGCACATATGCGCATATTCCTTTATTGATGAAGGTGCGGTTGATTTGGATGATGACGACGATGAATAGTCCCAAGTGGCCTTGTGAGCTTCCAATCTCTTCTCTTTTCTCTTACTCCTCTCCTTTTCTCTCCTTCTCTCATTTTTCTTTTCCCCTTTTCTTCTCTCATTTTCACTCTCCTCCCTCTCTTTTTCTTTTTCTCTTTTCTCACTTCTTCTTCCTCTTCTTTCATTCTTTTCTCCTTTATCCCTCCTGAGGTATTTGAATAAGTCTTGGGCAAGGACCTCAATGTCCTCTTCTTCCATTCTCCTTGGCTCATCAAAGTTTGCATGTAATCACGAGGTGTGTTTGTTCTTGGAGGCTTCCTTCTCCTTCCGATGGTTAATTTGGAGCTCATAAGCCATGAGATTTCCAACGAGTTCCTACATCTTTAATTTTGAAAGATCATGTGCCTCTTCAATTAAGACGACTTTATCTTCCCAATCGATGCTAAGTGACCGGAGGAACTTCCTTGTCATCTCTCCTTCATTGATTTTTCTTCCAAGAACGAAAAGAGAGTTAGTAATATCGGTGAAGCGAGTCTTCATTTCGCTTATGTTCTCACCGATTTGTATAGAAAATATTTCATATTTATGCATGTTGAACGTTTTATTTAAACCGCAAGTGCACGGCCACGATGAAGTGGTGGCAAGTACGGGTCGTCCTCAGGGAGGTGAGCAGCCTCTATTTTATCAGAAATCAAGTGGCAAAAGTTGGGGGAGAAAGATTGATTATGCTACTCTACACTAAACTACGCTAAGAAGTATGAAATGCGAACGAAAGAAACAAACAATGAAATGACAACTAAGCTAAGAACAAACAAAGAATGCTGGAATACAGAAATGGGAAAACCCCTAAGGGGTGGAGTGAGTGCACACATGCAAAGAGGTGGGTGTAGAATACATTCTTTAAGCACATGACGGTGGTGTTTATCAAGCATAGGAAGTGTCTAAATGTTATGGCAAAACCTATCAATCTATTCACCAACTTAGTTGATTAACATTTACATATGCAAGTTGTTTATTTCATAACCTAAACAAGCATGAGAGGTGTCTAATCATTTTGGCAAAACTCATCAAGTTATAAATTCTATCCTAAACAAGCAAGCATACATTCATGTTTTATCAACAAATCAAAAATAAAGCATTCATCCCATTCTCTAATGCATGTATGTACATCTACTCCACCCCCCAAAGGGGATGGAACTACTCACTAAACATTACACTAATTATTAAACTAAGCAAAGAAAGCATATTAAAACTAAGCCAGAAATAAAAGACGATTAAACTAAAACATGCACAAACAATAAAACAAGCATAAACAAACAATGAAAGAAACACAAAACTTTATCGATAAAATGACTCACATTTCAAGTAGCATCCTCCTACTTTAGTGTGCTTCAAGGCCTCACTTCTAGTAGGAAGAATAGCCACTTAAAATATGGAGTGATTACAATGGAAGGTGAAGAGTTCTATTTATAGCCATGGAAAAAGGCAAACCAGGACAATCCCCCGACGTGGGACTAAACAGATACCAAAAATAGCCTAAACATCCTCTAATACATGTGCTGGATTTTGTTGTGGGCTTTTCTTTCTGGTATTGTTGGTCTTTGATGCGGTTACTTGACTTGTTGGAGCTCCGACCCGAATCGAATTGGTAAAATACTCCCCATGATGGTGTGGAGTATTCCGTTTTGCTCTTAGGTCCTTCTGTCTTGTAATCAGGTCCTTCTTCCTTGCATCTGGGTCCCTAGATCTCACAATTTAGTCCTTTTTCCCAGCTTTTGGGTCTTTTTATGCTTCATCTCTTCAAACCTATTTATTCCTGAAAACTAAACATAAAACTCATGGCATAGCATTGTTTAGGTGAAAGATAATGGATATAAGATACAAATATAAGCATGAAATAATGTCAATCAAATACCCCTACACCTAACTTTTGCTAGTCTCGAGCAAAACAAAGAAAGAGAAAAGCATACGAAAAAACAAGAAATCCTAACTCACTTTCGTAGGAATCATGGTTGCACTTAGAACGTGCAACAAGCCGTTAAACCTCCTTGTCGCCAAGGAGGAGGAGTGTTGTCTCCCGAGGGTTTTCAGCGGATATACCCACAAAATCCGAACAAGATGCATTAATCAATCTAGCTACACGACTCGTTGGACTTATTTTGTCGATCATGGGACGCGGTAATACTACGGGTCGACTTTATATATGTAATCCGTCCACACACCTAGCCTAATGAGTTATTCGTGAAAGCTAGTCAAGGACTTAAGTGAAAGACATGGGCAACCTTAACTTCTGAATGTGATACAATGTGTAAAGTTCATTTTGGTTCTTATTTGACTCTTTTTTTTCTTTTTCTTTGGAGTATTTTATTGGTTGGTGTTTGATTCTCCCAGGGTCAGGTTTCGTGCATCATTGCCTATGAGGACTTACACTATCACGTACACCTTCCCCCAAATCTCCACATAGGGCAATCCCTACCACCCGTGTAACGGGAGTTCGGTCGATGCATCTCAAGTCAGATGACTCGAAAGCACCAGGCACAAAGTCCCCTCAGACCAACTTTCCCGAGTGATAGGAGCCGTGCGAGATGAGAGAACACCACTTATTTCCTTATCTACATGGGAACCAAAACCCTTACACTTAAGTTTCACAAAAAGGGATTAAGGGCCCTTGACCACGACAAACTTCCTTATACTAAAAGACACGAATTATTAAACTCACTAGGTTCAGGGTGGACTTCTTTAAATGTTTGAGTGCTGAAACCCTATGATTACACGCCCCCCGAGGGAAAACCGGGGTGCATCCTAACGACTCGATAAGACCTAAAGCCAGTACACTAGAAATCCTAATGCATCAAGTTCAAGACAATTTTGGGAGCTTTCTTTTTACTTTGACTCTCAACGGTTTTGCACATGCTAAACACACACAAAACCCACAAAAACATTTTCTTTCGCAAACACATGAAGATTTTGAAAGAAATGTGAAAATTTTAAAGCACTAGGCAAGCAAAAGAAGACAAGTCACCCAAGGATCATGGCAAACAGATATATCGATATTAAATGCGGCACAGTAACATGACCCTAACAATGCACACAAAAGAAAACAAAAAATCAAAAGAAAAGACTCGACTATGTACACACGTAAAACACCCCCCACACCTACTTCATGCATTGTCCTCAATGAATGTGAACAAGATACTACATAGATATATGCATGAAAAAGGAAAGATCTCACCAACATGAAGTACAAAGGGACGTTCAGGGTCATGTTGATGGACACAAACCCAAATTCCCTCGAAACCTGTGAGAAGCTGAAGAAGGGAGATTAATACGTGAAGGAAGTGGGCCCAAGTACACAAGGGTTGGGGCCCACAACAATCGATGCTCACTAAAGGAGTCTTTTATTACACACTTTTTTTTCTTTTTTTTCTTTTTTTTCTTTTTTTTTGTTTTTGTTTTTTGTTTTTTTTTACAAGATATATACATCAACCAAGATATTCTCATAATCATTTGGTCAAGGAACATCAAATGAGAACATCAAGTTTTGAGGACCAGAGACTTGCCGAGATGGGCAAACTTCACTGGTACTCTGAGGTGTCATGAGGGGTGAAATGTCAAAGCTGAAAGGCTCGAACCCCTCATGATATTGGTTGGGTGTGGGCAACAAAGAATGAAGTTGTGTTGCCTCACTAGGGTTTAGTTGCTCATCGAACAAAACCCTCCAACCAATAGGTGGGTGCATCGGAATGAGTTCCTCAAGCTCATTCGATGGATGCAGCAAACCTGCATCACTAAGAATGGGGCTTCTCCCCAAGTCATCCAACAAGGACCTCCCACCAACATTTAGATCATCAAGCATAAGATCGGTCATAGGTGGGTCCTTGTTGGAGTCAATATGAAGCTCAAATGGCTCAATGGCCATGGGACATGAGGTAGAGACACCTTCTGGTATAGGCATATGATGAGGTGTCTCACTCTCACTAGTACTCTCAACTGAATCATGCAACGAACACTCCCTTTGGACATTCATGTTCGAGGTCAGCTCACTCTGTTGCATTACGAAGACAGGCAATGAGTTTTCGCTGGGCCCATGAACATTCTCAACGGGTGGCATTGGGGTTAGGGGTGTTCGTTGATTTTGTGGTGCTTTCTCTAATTGGCGGATGAGATTTAGATTTAAAGGTTCATCCATGGGTTCATGTTTCCTACCAGAGTTGAACACATGAAACTCGGCACTCATGTTACCGAATGAGAGCTTCATAAGACCATTTCTACAATCAATCAAGGCATTGGAGGTGGCCAGAAATGGTCTACCCAAAATCAAAGGTATTTGAGAGTGGGTGCTCACAACAGGATTGGTATCGAGGACAACAAAATCGACTGGAAATATAAAATCTCCAACTTTGATAAGCACGTCCTCGATAATCCCCATGGGAATACGAATGGATCTATCCACCAATTGGAGGGTGATCTTAGTTGGTTTCAATTCTCCCAAGTTCAACTGTTGATAAACAGAGAATGGGAGGAGGTTGACCGCTGATCCTAAATCAAGCAAAACATTGCTCATTCTAGTGTCCCCTATCGTACACTGAATAGTAGGACACCCAGGGTCCTTGTATTTTGTGTAGGTGGGATTGGACAAAAGTGAGCTGATATTTGCAGCCAAGAATGCTTTCTTAGGAACATTGGTCTTCCTCTTGGTTGTGCAGAGATCCTTCAACACTTTGGCATATTGAGGTATTTGTTGGATGACATCCAACAAGGGGATGTTAACCTTTACTTGCTTAAACACCTCTAATATCTTGTCCATGTTGTCACTCTGCTTTTTAGTTAACCTACTTGGATAGGGAGCTTTTGGCAGGTAGGTTTTCTGCGGTGCCTGAGAAGAAAGCTTTGGTGTATTACCCTCACCCTCAGCCTCTTCTTCACCACCATTCCCACTGAGGGGCTGCATAGATGGTGGTTGTTGTGGCAAAGAAATGTGATCGTCAACCTGTTTTCCATTCCTTAAGGTCACAATGGAATTGACATGGTGAACAGGTTCCTCCACATGGTTCACTTGCCTCCCCCAAGGTACCACATTCTCATTTTGCATGTGTTGTTGTTGGTACATATGGGGGTTAGCCTCAGGCTGGCTAGGAAAAGACCCTCTCTCTCTTTCATGTACAGACTGAGCCAATTGGCCAATCTGAAGCTCTAGAGATTTGATGGTCTGCTGATTTGAAGTGAGAACTTGACTCGTGGTTAACATAAAATTTTTCATTGAGTTTTCAAGTCCATGAGTCAAGGTCTCAAGCGAATTGAATCGGGTTTCCATATTATTGGAATTTGGTAAACTCGATTGATTGGTGGATTGTGCTTGGGATGGCTGATGTGCATGCATGGGAGGTTGGTGTGATTGGTAATGTGGTCTAGAGGAGTTTGAAGGACCACCCGGGGCATTGGTTTGGTTCCATGAAAAATTGGGGTGGTTCCTCCATCCAGGATTATAAGATGATGAGTATGGGTCATTCCTAGCTCTGTCATAGATGGCGTTGACACGCTCCATCTCAGAAGGAATGGACTCACACTCGCTTTCTACATGATCTATCCTACCACATGAATGATAGGATTGGACCAGATGTGGACTTGTGAGGTGCACCTTGTTGGTTTTGGAGCTCAATCAAATCCATACGGCGCATTAAGGCCGCCATGCGTGCCTCGGTGGCCGTAGTGGTATCGATAGCAAATGTGGCACCCAATCTAGTCGAGTTTGCATTCGCGATCCTCGCTCCTATACTAGATGATGCAGGTGGTTCCCTCACACTCTCCCATTGTATGGTTTTCTCAGCGAGGTCTTCTAGGAAGGCCCATGCCTCCCTTTCATCCTTTCCCAAGAACTCTCCTTGACACATGGACTCAAGGAGCGTTCTTGACGGGATGCGAAGACCCTCGTACACAATCTGACAAATGCGCCACAACTCAATGCCATGGTGAGGGCATGAGGATAGTAGCTCCTTGAACTTCTCTAGATATGCATGAAATGTCTCGGTCTCACGTTGATAGAACGAATTGATTTCGTTCCTCAATTTTTGAGTCTGATGATTTGGGAAGTACTTCTTGAGGAATGCAGATTGAAACTCATCCCAAGTCCTAAAGGCATTCGCCTGGTTGCTGTACAACCACTTCTTGGCGTCATCCTTTAGCGCAAAGGGGACAAGCCTAAGATGGATGGAGTCTGTGCTAAGTTGTTGCAGCTTGAACATAGCACAGACCTCCTAAAATTCCCTGAGAAAGATATAGGGGTCACCTTTCCCAGTGAAATGAGGGAGCATGGAGATAAACTGAGGCTTAAACTCAAAATGGTTCCCATTTGCCTCTGGCAATACGATGCATGAGGGTAGAGCTGTACGGCTTGGGTAGCATCGATCACGAAGAGGTATGGGAACGACAACTGGAAGAACAGGTCGAACAGGAGGGTCCAGCAACTGCTCCTCCTCACGGAAATTAGCAGCCATTGAACCCGGACTGTGTGCGACACGAAAGGAGGAAGGTGTCGACAAATCAATGACCGAAGCCGGATTGACAACGCTCCTCGTCAAACGACCACTCTCGTCTCGTGTCCACGAAAGCATGCACAAAGGTGCACACACACCAAAACCCTTTTTTTCTTTTTTTTCAAACAAAGACTGTACGTAGAAGAGAAGACTGGGGAACACAGGAGAGAAAGAATGACTCAGGAGAGAAGGGAAGAAGTCCTTATGCTACGGCAGATGGGTACAGGTAGAAGCACACAAGCAAACAAGGCTCAAGCAATCCTAAGGTCGCTATAGGTCCTTACAGCTAGACGACGCCTAACTGCGAGGTCACGCGGCCTCAACACGCCTCACCTCCCTACGACGAGGACCGCAAAGCCCAGCAAGTGAGCCAAGATCCGGAGATCTCGTCTCTCCTACTATCGACAAAGTGGGCAACGCTGATCAGGTCATGACGGTCGGGACCGGATCACTCTCCTAATGCGTCCGGGATCCTTAGGGCCAATGTCTACTTGATTTTAGAATTAGGCTCTTTATTAGTGTGGTTTGTGGGGCGAAGGAAAGGGTGATGAAATCCCCCACCTTATCTTTTATGGGACAGCTCCTCCTTAGTAGCGTTTTGGAGTCCTAATCTAGCAATCAACTCTCCAAACAAACGCTCAACTCACACTTGTTTCAATGCACTTCCTACTAACTAATGCATGTTCATACGAAATGCATGAATGAGAGTAGAAGGTGCGTACCTCACGCCAGCTCTCAGCAACAGAAAATAAAGCTAAGATAAAAGACAATCTAAATGCCTAAGTCACCTACATGATGCATGACCTAAACAACAAGAATGCCTAATCTTTTGCTTTGAGTTTTAGGGTCCAAGTTGCTTAAAGGAGGTTTGATTATAGATCTGGGAACAAACTATAAGTCAAAACATGCCAAATTAAATCCCAGATTACTAGATCATGTAGAGCAACAACACAAAGAAATTAAAAGATGAACAGAGCTCACCAGACCGCTGATTGGCGGTCTCAGACCGCTGATTGGCGGTCTAAAGTGCTCAGGTCGTCTGGAAATTTCTTCAGCAGCCTCCTCTTGCTATCCCCAGTCTCCTGAAACAAAGAAAAACTACAAAACACAAATTAAATCCACTCGAATCGTCTAAACAAGAGTCTGGACTGGCACCTCCCCGGCAACGGCGCCAAAAACTTGTTGAACGTTTTATTTAAACCGCAAGTGCACAGCCGCGATGAAGCGGTGGCAAGTATGGGTCGTCCTCAGGGAGGTGAGCAGCCTCTTGTTTATCAGAAATCAAGTGGCAAAAATTGGGGGAGAAAGATTGATTATGCTACTCTACACTAAACTATGCTAAGAAGTATGAAATGCGAACGAAAGAAACAAACAATGAAATGACAACTAAGCTAAGAACAAACGAAGAATGCTGGAATACAGAAATGGGAAAACCCCTAAGGGGTGGAGTGAGTGCACACATGCAAAGAGGTGGGTGTAGAATACATTCTTTAAGCACATGAAGGTGGTGTTTATCAAGCATAGGAAGTGTCTAAATGTTATGGCAAAACCTATCAATCTATTCACCAACTTAGTTGATTAACATTTACATATGCAAGTTGTTTATTTCAGAACCTAAACAAGCATGAGAGGTGTCTAATCATTTTGGCAAAACTCATCAAGTTATAAATTCTATCCTAAACAAGCAAGCATACATTCATGTTTTATCAACACATCAAAAATAAAGCATTCATCCTATTCTCTAATGCATGTATGTACATCTACTCCACCCCCCAAAGGGGATGGAACTAGTCACTAAACATTACACTAATTATTAAACTAAGCAAAGAAAGCATATTAAAACTAAGCTAGAAATAAAAGACGATTAAACTAAAACATGCACAAACAATAAAAGAAGCATAAACAAACAATGAAAGAAACACAAAACTTTATTGATAAAATGACTCACATTTCAAGTAGCATCCTCCTACTTTAGTGTGTGCTTCAAGGCCTCACTTCTAGTAGGAAGAATATCCACTTAAAATATGGAGTGATTACAATGGAAGGTGAAGAGTTCTATTTATAGCCATGGAAAAAGGCAAACCGGGACAATCCCCGATGTGGGACTAAACAGATACCAAAAATAGCCTAAACATCCTCTAATACATGTGCTGGAGAAATTTGAGCGGATTTGGGCCAAAATGGACAGGCAATTAGCGGTCTTGGACCGTCAATTGGCTGTCTATATGGTTCAGATCCTGCTCATTTTTGTTGTGGGCTTTTCTTTCTGGTATTGTTGGTCTTTGATGCGGTTACTTGACTTGTTGGAGCTCCGACCCGAATCGAATTGGTAAAATACTCCCCATGATGGTGTGGAGTATTCTGTTTTGCTCTTAGGTCCTTCTGTCTTGCAATCAGGTCCTTCTTCCTTGCATCTTGGTCCCTAGATCTCACAATTTAGTCTTTTTTCCCAGCTTTTGGGTCTTTTTATGCTTCATCTCTTCAAACATATTTATTCCTGAAAACTAAACATAAAACTCATGACATAGCATTGTTTATGTGAAAGATAATGGATATAAGATACAAATATAAGCATGAAATGATGGCAATCAATGCATGAGGAGACTAATGCGGGTTTCCTTAGTTTTGCTATCCCCCTCATGATGTATTCGCAATCTATGTCAAATTTCATATGCACTAACACAACCTCTAATCCTATTATATTCACCATCACTAAGGCCACAATACAAGATGTTCATGATTTTAGAATTCATTTCGATTTCTTTCATTTTGGGTCTTGTAAGTGTATCTAATTCATCTTCATTTGGGGGTGTGTATGGATTTTGAAGAAACATCCAATACTTAAGGTCATTAGAAATTAGGAAAATCTTCATCCTATTCTTCCAATAATCATAATTAGACCCATTAAGTAAAGGAGGTCGAGCTGTGCATAATCCCTCTACATGATTAGATGTGCTAGCCATGCTAAAAATACGATTAAGTATGAGAATTAGCTAACCTGGCTCTGATACCAAATGTAGGATCATCGTAGGTCGGATTAATCTAATCACTTTTATGCTAATCCCTAACTAATCAAACAATGAATGCAGCAGAAATAATTTAAAGACTAGTAGGGAAAAGGAACAAGCAAACCACAAATCGACTCGGCACCCCACCCGGGTGGAAAAGGAAACAATAAACGTAGCGGAAAAGGAAACAATTTTTATAGAGGTTCGACACCCCACCCGGGTCCTAATCCTCTCTTGCAAGCTCCGCTCGACTCAGCGAGCTCCGCCTACGACTTCACTATCCCCTCCCCGTTCCGGGCCGGGAGACAACGCCTTACAACAGTCAAACTCGCGAACAACCCTCGCCGAGCTTGGAATCCTCTTCTCACAATCCGAGAAGGATTAATTCAGGCTCTCACCGAAGTCTATACTCTTTTGACAAACTTTGTAACTGAGTGGGATTCACTCTCTAATTGAGCACACTTTGAGTAGGATGAGGATATGATCACTAAGTGTGGATTTAGGCTTATGGAGTGAGATTGGGAGCTTTGAGGATTGAGAACTTCTCTCTAATGAATTGGGACAATTGGAGTTGGAGAGTTGTGTTAACAACATGTCTTGATCCTCTATTTATAAGCTCCTAAGGTATTCTAGCCGTTGAGGATAGATTTGGTTGGGTTTTGTGTAAGATACACAAAGCAGAAAATCGGGCTGCAAATCTGTCCAGAACCGGTCGACCGAAACTAATAAACCGGTCGACCGTTCACTTGATTTCAAGGAGAACGGTCGAACAAATAAATATTTGGTCAAATAAATGAGCTAGAACTTAACTCTACTTAAGTGAACCGGTCGAACCAAAGTATGGGGTGGTCGACCATTGAGGGGATTCGGTTGAGACAAAGGTGCAACGGTCTAACGAGGAATGTGTCGACCGATAACAGGGAATTTTTGGTCTCTAAAAACTGTTCGACCAGTTGACCAATAAAGGTGACACGTTCGACCGGTTACCAAATGTATTTTGGGGTTAAGTTTGTTTTATATGAATACGACCATTACAGGAATACGACAAAGAAAACGGTCATATTAAAATCCGAGATCGGTCGACCGAAAAGGTAGAATCGGTCGACCGGTAGAGTTTGGTAAAATCACTGTGGAGAGTCTGTTACAAACCGGTCGAACTGAGAACTGGTTCGGTCGACCGGTTCACACAGGAATTCTGGGTTTTGGTTTAAAGTGATTTCTGACTAAGGTTTCGGTGATCTAATGGAGTCCAAATGATATGAGATTTTGTGTGTGACTCCTCTAAGGAACCTAGTGTGTAAGTGATTGGTTTTTAACTCTTGTATGCTCAATTTACACATGTTCCTAAGACTCAAAATAAAATCAAGATTACAAGTCTTCATATAGCTTTATTACAATTCTTGACTTGATTTCCTTCCTTCCATGAGTCTTGATCACCTGTAGAGGTTAGCACATGCAATATATATGCAATGCAATATGTGTGCTACTCTACATTACTTATGATTAAGATTAGGTTGATTAAATCATCAAAACAAGGATTAAGGCCAAAAAGCCAACATTAGGATCCAAGACAGTGTAAAACATTAGTTACACGAAACACGATGCCACAATGTTTTACTTGTTAGGTCTATTCAATATATAAAAGTAATTTTTTCCTCTTTTATATACTCGTGTCATCAATTATTTGTAGATCTACAACAATCGATGACCAACAAGACAATCTTATCTCGGTGATTAATGTTCCATGTTAATTACTATGATTGTAAATAACTTTTGATTTATGTAAACCATCTTCTTTTAGAGCTCTACGATTAAGGACCAAACGCCTCTTTCTTAGCACTTCCAAAAGACGAATACCCTAATCAAGGAACAAAATATTTTTACATCCAATTCATAATAATTGACATATAAAAATAAAACTTTTAGAACATATTCCTTTCAGATCAACCTGTATTTGTCATGTCTTCACCGACGCCATGCACTTACGGTAGTTTAAACGATTAAACAAGTTTTTGGCGCCGTTGCCGGGGAGCTGCCAGTCCAGAGTCTGGTTTGGATGATTCAAGTGGATTTCATTTTTGTGTTGTACTTTTGTTTTCTTTCAGGAAACTCACATTGGGAAGGGAAAGCAGCTGGTGAAGTTTGGAGGCGACCTGAGACTTCAAGACCGCCAATCAGCGAGCTGAGACCGCCAACTGGTGGTCTGGTAATCTCATTTCACCTTGTAATTTCATTGCCTTGTTGCCATAATTGATTTAGAAATCAGGGACTCAATTTTGCATGTTCTGACTATTAGATCCTCCCAGATTAATAATTAGTCTCCCTTTAAGCAACTTGGACCCTAAAACCCAAAGCAAAAGATTAGGCATTCTTTCTTGTTTAGGTCATGCATCATGTACTCGACTTAGGCACGTAGATTGTCTTTCATTTTAGTTTTACTTTCAGTTGTTGAGTGTTGGCGTGAGGTACGCATTTCCTACTCTCATTCATGCATTTCGTATGAACATGCATTAGTTAGTAGGAATTGCATTGCAGCAAGTGTGAGTTGAACGTTTGTTTAGAGAGTTGAATGCTAGATTAAGACTCCAAAACGCTACTAAGGAGGAATTGTCCCATATAAGATAAGGTGGGGGATTTCATCACCCTTTTCTTCGCCCCAAAATCACACTAATTAAGAGCCTAATTTTAAAATCAAGTAGGCATTGGCCCAAAGAATTTCTGGTGCATTAGGAGAGTGATCTGGTCCCGACCGTCATGGCCTGATCGGCGTTGCCCACTTTGTCGATAGTAGGAGAGACGAGATCTCCGGATCTTGACTCACTTGTTGGGCTTTGTGATCCTCATCGTAGCGAGGTGAGGCGTATTGAGGCCGTGTGACCTCGCAGTTAGGCGTCGTCTAGCTGTAAGGACCTATAGCAACCTTGGGATTGTTTGCCTTGTTTGCTTGTGTGCTTCTATCGATACCCACCCGTCATAGCATAAAGACTTCTTCCCTTCTCTCCTGAGTCATTCTCTCTCTTCTGTGTCCTCCCATCTTCTCCTCTACGCACATTCTTTGTTATAAAAAAGAAGTTTTGGTTTGTGTGTGTGCACCTTTGTGCATGCTTGTGTGGGCACAAGACGAGAGTGGTCATTTGACGAGGTGTGTCCTCAACCCTGCTTCGGTAGTCGATTTCTCGACGCCTCCCTCCTCTCATGTTGCACACAGTCCGGGTTCAATGGTTGCTCAGTACCGCGAGGAGGAGTAGTTGCTGGACCCACCTGTTCTTCTTGTTGTTGCTCCCATACCTCTCCGTAATCGATGCTACCCGAGCCATACCACTCTACCCTCATGCATCGTATTGCCAGAGGCGTAAGTCTCAATTTGAGGTCATTCCATGGGAACCCGGTTTAAGTTTGAGGTCATTTCATGGGAACCACTTTAAGGTAAGCCTCAGTTTATTTACATGCTCCCTCACTTCACTGGGAAGGATGACCCCTATATCTTTCTTAGGGAATTTGAGGAGGTCTGTGCTATGTTTAAGCTGCAACAACTTAGCACAGACTCCATCCATCTTAGGTTTGTCCCCTTTGCACTGAAGGATGATGTCAAGAAGTGGTTGTACAGCAACCAGGTGATTGCCTTTAGGACTTGGGATGAGTTTCAATCTGCATTCCTCATGAAGTACTTTCCAAATCATCAGACACAAAAACTGAGGAACGAAATCAATTCATTTTATGAGCATGAGACTGAATCATTCCATGCATATTTAGATAGGTTCAAGGAGCTACTATCCTCATGCCCTCACCATGGCATTTAGTTGTAGTGCATGTGTCAGATTGTTTACGAGGGTCTTCACATCCCATCCTGAATGCTCCTTGAGTCCATGTGTCAAGGAGAGTTCTTAGGAAAGGATGAAAGGGAGGCATGGGCTTTACTAGAAAACCTCGCTGAGAAAACCATGCAATAGTAAAGTGTGAGGGAACCACCAGCATCATCTAGCATAGGAGTGAGGATCGCAAATGCAAACTCGACTAAATCGGAATCACCAACATCATCTAGCATAGGAGTGAGGATCACCAGCATCATCCATTCCTCCTGAGATGGAACATGTCAATGTCATCTATGTTAGATCCAGGAATGACCCATATTCATCATCATATGACCCTAGATGGTGGAACCACCCTAATTTTTCATGGAACCATAACATTGCCCTAGGTGGTCCTTCAAACTTTTCTCGACCACCTAATCAACCACACCAACCTCCCACGCATTCATAGTCTTATCAGCCACCCCAAAGTCAAAACACCAACCTACCAGGTTTCCCAACATCTAACAACTTGGAAACACGATTTAATTCGCTTGAAAACTTAACTCGTGGACTTGAGAACTCTTTAAAAAACTTTATGTCGTCCACGAGTCAATTCCTCACTTCGAGTCAGCAGACCATCAAATCTCTCGAGCTTTAGATGGGTCAATTGGCTCAGTCTGTACATGAGAGAGAGAGGGAGCTTGCATAGCCAACTTGTGGTTAACCCCCATGCTCAACTTCACTCGAACATGCAAAATGCAAGTTCAAGACCACAAGGGGGCAAGTGAACTACGTGGAAGAACCTGTGTACCATGTCAATGCCATTGTGACCCTCAAAAATGGGAAGTAAGTCAACAACAACATTTCCTTGCCAGTAAATCCATCTGTGCAACCCCTTATGGGAATGACGGTGAGAAAGAGGCCAAGAGTGAGAGTAATACACCAACTCCACCTTCTCCGGCTCCGCATAAGACATACCTACCAAAAGCTCCTTATCCTAGTAGGTTGTCTATGAAACAGAGTGACTTGTGGATAAAATGCTGGAGATATTTAAGAAAGTGAATGTCAACATTCCATTGTTAGACATGGTTCAACAAATACCTCCCTATGCAAAATTCCTAAAGGATCTCTTTACGACTAAGAGGAAAACCAATGTCCCTAGCAAAGCCTTTTTGGTGGCTAATGTGAGCTCGATCATTTCGAACCCAACATACGTAAAATTGAAGGACACAGGTAGTCCAACAATTTAATGTATCATTGCGGACTCTCGCATTAATAATGTCTTGCTAGATCTATGGTCGGCGGTTGACCTCTTACCAACTTTTGTGTATCAACGATTAAGCCTAAGCGAGCTCAAGCCTACGAAAACAACTTTGCAGTTGGCTGATTGTTCGATCAAAGTCCCGTTGGAGGTCATTGAAGATGTCCTAATCAAGGTCGATGATTTCATATTTCCTGTTGACTTCGTCATCCTTGAGACCAAACCAATCAAGACTACCCACTCTCAGTTTCAATTATTTTGGGTATACCATTTTTGGCGACGTCAAATACCTTGATCAGTTGTCGTACTGGACTCATGAAATTGTCGTTCAGGAACTTGACCGCTTCATTCCATGTGTTCAATACGTTTAGGCAGCCAGTATCTTTTGAGGACCCCATGGAAATTAATCTTATTCGGGACTAGGAACAAGAAATAGAAGAAGAGTACCCCCTAATTCATGAAAATTTAAGTGCTTACATCATGGATGATTCCGATTATGAAGAGGATGGAGGAGAGTTGAGCAATGATATGCATGTTATTCAGTACATGCGGTCTCCACCTATCTTACATCTCGAGCTAGATATCACGCCTCGCCTTGAGGAACCACCCATAATTGAGCTTAAAGAACTCCCTAAGGAGCTGAAACATGTTTTTCTTGGTCCCGACAGGTCATTTCTGGTGATTATTTCATCGATGTTGACTTGTGATCAGGAAGAACGTCTGATTCAAGTCCTAAAGGAGCACAAATCAGTCATTGGGTGGTCCTTGAAGGACATTAAAGGGATAAGTCCCGACGTCGTGCAACACCACATCTTTATGGAGAATGAGGCACAACCACGTCACGACCCACAGAGGTGTTTAAATCCAGCCATGACAGAAGTAGTTAAGAAAGAGAACATCAAATGTTTAGATTATGGCATCATTTTTGTCATTTCGTACAGTACTTGGGTAAGTCATGTCCAGGTTGTGCCCATCAAGTCGGGTATCACTGTTGTCCAGAATGACAACAATGAGCTTGTACCCACATGACTTCAAACTGGGTTGCGAGTTTGCATTGACTATAAGAAGTTGAACGCGGTCATGCATAAGAACCACATCCCTCTACCTTTGATCGACCAGATATTGGAGAGACTCGATGGGCACGCCTATTACTATTTCCTTGATGGTTATTCGGGGTACAATCAAATCCCAGTCGCCCCCGAAGACCAGGAGAAAACCACGTTCACATGTCCTTTGGGGACATTTGCTTATAGACCGATGCCTTTTGGACTATACGATACACTGGCAACATTCCAACGTTGCATGTTGAGTATCTTTTCCGATATGGTCGAGAACTTCCTTAAGATTTTCATGGATGATTTCTCGGTTCATGGCACCTCCTTTGATGAGTGCTTGCACCACCTGAGCCTGGTTCTTAAGAGGTGTTTGGAAACGAACTTAGCCCTTAATTCGGAAAAGTGTCATTTCATGGTTACAAAAGGCATCGTTTTGGGTCATGTCGTATCTCGTGATGGTATCGAGGTGGATATGGCAAAGATTGAGCCTATTTTTAAGCTTTCTCCACCCATCTCGGTAAAAGAAATCCGGTCATTCCTTATACAAGCTGGTTTTTACCGGCTGTTTATTAAGGATTTCAGCAAGATAGCTCGCCCCTTGACGAGCTTGCTTGCTAAAGGTACCTCTATTGAGTTCACACCCGAGTGCATGACTGCGTTTAAGTTTCTGAAGTGTGAGTTGACCTCCGCTCCTATTATTAAGACACCGGTGTGGACTCTACCATTCGAGCTGTTGTGTGATGCATCTGACTATGCGATAGGAGCAGTTTTGGGTCAGAAAGTCGACAAATTGCCTCATATGATCTACTATGCAAGTTGTACTCTCAATGACACCTAGCTCAACTACTCCGTTACTGAGAAAGAGTTCCTCGCGATCATATTTGCGTTGGAAAAAATTTGCCAGTACCTCATTGGGTCGCACATCATCATCTACACTGATCACTCAGCTCCCCGCTACCTTTTATCTAAAAAGGATGTGAAACCCCATCTCCTGCATTGGATCATGTTGTTGCAAGATTTAGACCTTGAAATACGAGACAAGAAGGGATGTGAGAATGTCATGGCAGATCACCTCTCTCGCATCCCAGTTGATCTTTCACCGGATCCACCGGTGAACGAGTTCTTCCCTGATGAGAACCTTATGGAAATAGCCTAACCCCCTGGTTCGCTGACATTGTGAACTATTTAGCAACCGAGGAGCTACCAGCTTATTGGACACACAGTGAGAAAGCAAAGTTCAAGTCGTTAGTCAAGAACTTCTATTGGGATGATCCCTACTTATTTAAGTATTGTGTCGATCAAATCATAAGGAGGTGCTAACGACGAGATTTAGAGTGTCTTGTCCTTTTGCCATAAGGAGGCATGTGGTGGGCACTTCGGTGATCACTCATGTCGTGGTGGTGTTGTGGTCAGTCGCGGCAGGTCGGAGACCACGCTCGCAATGTGAAACGGCGTAAAATCCTCGGTTGGTGCAGGGTTGTTGTCGACCAACGGTCGACCGATTTACTGTTTTTACCCGACTTTAACCATCACCAGTCGAACGATGCCATGTGGAGGTCGACTGGTTGTGCGTGTGCTGGTGGGTCAAAGGTTTTCCTGTTGGTTTTCGGTCGACCGTTCCTAGTTTTTGGTTCGATCGGAACTTAAGTGAACTTGATATTACTGCATTTTGTTCGACCGATTATATATATTGTTCGACCATTATATGACTTAGACTATTAGGATGACCCTGATAGTTTTTGGTTGACCTCGACCCCTGAGTCGGTCCACCGATTAGACTTGTATGATTTAGACCAGAATCCAAATTTTGACCGCATATTCGATCGACCTGTTTTAGATTGGTGTTCGACCTCTTGGACTTAAGTGATGCGTAGAGAGTTCGACCGTTGTAGACTATCGGGCCACCGAACCTATTGGGAATGGTTGACCGGATTGCCTATTTTGGTCGACCGTTTATGCCCGGAACTGAACTCCTGGTCTTGTGTTGTGTCAACTCTGTCCACGAAAACTCGTGTCCTCGCTTAGAGCGTGAGCCGGGAGGTGACGTGGGTGGGTACGTTGCTCGTGTCTGCCCAGGGACCGCCGTGTGGAAGAGTGTGGACAGTTGGGTCGTGCCACCTCCGTTGATGGGCAATGGTGTGACGTGTTGTCGCTTGACTCTCTGTAGAGTAGCAGACCTGAGGGATCGCGGATCCCAATGCATGTTGATGCATTGCTCGTGGAGCATGCTGACCCTACAGACTATGGTCTGGACCCATCCGATGTTGTGTCAGACGTATGTTGTACCATCGAGATTGTGTTGGCGATGTCGCCGAGGTTTCTGCCGGCGATGATGGTGTCGACGATGTTCCGGCTTGTGGTTGTGCTGGACGTATGTTGTACCGTCAATGTTGTGTCGGCGATACTGCCGATGTTGTTCCAGCCATGATTCCTCGATTGGGCACCTATCGTGGGATGTTTGGACCGACCGGGGTGCGGCTCTGTTGGGGTGGTTTAGACCACGTGGTTCGCCTTGCACGGAAGGGCGGACGCTCCTCACCGATCTCTTGGCTCTAGTAGTCGCGTGTGGGTGTGTCGCGTACTATCCGCAAGACCATATGCGCCTACGGTAGGTTTCCGAGGGAGACCCGTTGTTGTTGTTGGACTGATGTCATTGTTGACCCTTTGAGGGTATTTGTTGTTGCCGAGGGACTGAGATCCTGTTTTACCCCTGGGAGGGAATTTTGTTGCATTGCAGATGTTGATATGACATACTACTAGTCTGATAGGTTCATTACCATACTGTTGCATTCATATAGGTGAGCTTGGCATACGGGGTTTCCTAATGGGAAACTCAGGCTTTGTTGTTTGATTCATGTTTCAAGACCGCAGTAGGTTCTGTCGGGTGGTGACAGCGGGCACACACATTTTCGTTCCAGGATTCTCTTCGGACTCTTCGAGGTCTTCATGATTACTTGTATTTGTCTTTCATTGTATTGATGTAATCATGTATTTTGACAAACTCTGTTGTGTTGTGGTTCACCGACTGGTTATATTTATATGAGTAACTTTCCCGTTTGATGACATTTGTCTTGAGATCTCGTTTGTTTAAATATTCAAATTTTCTGCTGTTTTAGGATGTTAAATGTGTGATACTATATCATTGATAATACAAGATAAAATAAGAGTGACCATTTTAAATTTGAATTTGTTTACAATTTGTTGGCTAAGTAAGTTTATGAGAGTTGAACACAAACAAATAAAAATCCCAAAGATGAACGCAAACAAAAGCAAACAAAAAATAGCATATTTCAAACATGATGCGAACATGAACAACTCATTGTTCAGTTCGATTAGCATTCCTAACAAGAAATCTATCATGGGAGTAAGTAAATTAAGAGAAGTCATAAACATGCACCAAATTGGGCTCCAATAGTGGTTGTGGTCGTTTTTGCAAAATAGTCACCCAAAAAATATACAGATATGAAGAGGACTTGTGTGGAAATTACTTAGAGGTAAATGTTCCATGGGACATGTGATGGCTAATTTTCCACTATTCGTATTTTACCTATGTCTATATATTTAATAGATTTTGTCCGGATCGTGTTTAGTTTGTCTAAGTAAGTATTTGTCTGAATTCTTTTTAGCTACGTCTGAAATCTATTACCTATGTCTGGATATTTTGTCAAATATTTCCGAAGTTATGTTTGGATTTCATTATAACATTTGATTATGATATCTCTTTTGGATTTATAATTTTTATGTTCAGACATGTTTGACTTGTCTAGAAAATACAAGTGTAAGGCAATATATATGGTTAAGAAAGGACAATAGTGTGTGCAAATCAAAAAAATGATACAAGTTAATTGATAACTTATATGTCTGAAATAGTGATGATACAAGTTTTTGTAGGTGTAGACACATTACCAACTTATATATGAATAACTGGATATTCAGATATTTGATTACGATATCTAGATATTAATATAAGTGTAGAAGGATGTCACCACCATCACCTTGCATTAAATGTAGTGAGAGAATGTGATATTTTGTCAAATATTTCCGAAGTTATGTCTGGATTTCATTATTATACTGATTGACATCATATTATGTATATATTTTTTTCTTATATCTTTTATTTTTAGCCTAAGCAATGCTACGTAATGAGTTTTATGCTTGAGTTTCTGGAATAAAACAACAAAGGACAATAGTGTTTGATGCGTCTTGCCATATCTTTAGACATTTCTCATGCTTGGCTTAATCTTATGATAATCAAGTAGTAATTGTCGATATATTGTATGAATAGATTGATAGTTTTTTCTACATCTTTAGACACTTCCTATGCATGAAACACACACAACACATACATGCTTACATGCATCATTCATCACTTATTTCACTTCACATGTGCACACACTCCACCCCGTAGGGGTTTCTCTTCTTGATTCCCAATCTTTCGTTGTTTTTTTGCATTTATTACTTACTAGTTTAGTGTAGTTTAGCTTAGCATAACCAAATTTTTTCAGCCTTTATTCGTCATTTGATTTTGCACAAACCAGAGGCTACTCACCTCCCTGCAAATCGACCCGTACTTGCCTCGTCTTCACCGGCGGTTGTGCACTTGCGGTCTCAATTTAAAACGATTAAACATATAACATTTTTTGGATTTATACATTTATGTCCAGACATGCATGTTTGACTTGTCCAGCAAACATAAGACAATATATATGATTTGGAATGGAAAATAGTGTGTACAAATGGAAATGATAATACAATTTAATTTGTAACTTATATATCTGGATTAGTGATGATACAAGTTTCTGTAAATGTAGACACATTACCAACCTATATCTACATAACTGGATATTAAGATATTATGATATCAAGATATTAATATAGATGTTCAAGGTTGTCACCATCATCTCCTTGCATTAAATGTGGTGAGAGAAAATGATGATTACAACTATTTCTTCGTTAAACAATAACAAGAAAATGTGGTTTGCACGTGGGAGATGTATTTTAAACAATAGTAATAATTACAATCATTTAAATAATAAGGTATTCACATAAGATTTGTGGTTTGTATCTCAGTAAGAAAACCGTACGTTAATCGCTCAAAATACAGGTCGGTAACGAAAGACACGATCGACGACAAGCTGATGATTTGACTTTGAACGCACGATCGAAGAGCCCACTGACATTTTCCATAAAATAATCATACCGTCGAGACCAACTCACTGACATCCCAGCAAAGCAATAGTAATTGCACCCAATTAACTCCATGTCTTGGACATCAAGCGATAATAGTTATTACTCAAAAAATACATGAAACAATAGTAAGACACCTTTCTCATTTGAAATTAGAAGTTTAGATTCGTTTACATTTCAATGTCCATCAGAAACGATAAAAGAACTGTCCCAAGAAACCACGACAACCGGCAAACATTTTCTTAAAATAATATTTATGTCTATGTTTTCCTTATTTTTTCACTACCAACACCACAAAAATGTCTAACGAATCGTCTGGATTCAGTAAAATAAGTCCAACAACAAAACAATCGGATCGAGCGTCTGGTTAAGACGCCCGTCTAAAAAAATTAAAAAAATCTTAAATTTATACGGTGTGTTATCTCAAATACAGGTCGGTGATAACGGATTAGATTACAATTACTTTTTTATAAGTAATTAAAATTCAAAAAATTCCAGATCCAAAAAATTACTCTTGCCACCCCTGCCACCTCACCGGCGAGGTGGAATGTTGCTCGCTCACCGGGGGTATTTGAAGATCTCGATCGACCTGTCGATGTGGTATTTGGTAAAACTTTTCGACTTACAAAAACACTCACTGTAATCCATCCCCATTAATACCAAAAAATAGTCTGCCTCATGGGGGCGGCTCCGGCGAACGTCGTCTATTTTTTTATTTTTAAAAAGAAGTTGGACATTTTACAAGATTCGAGTACACTGGGACATCTATTGGTCTGATCTCCGAAACATTATATTTTATGATTATGAAAGGAAGATGAAGAGAGAGGGGTGATAGGAGAGTGGAATGTCGAGATATATAAATAGAAATGAGAGAAAGACAATACGGTAATTTACACGAACAATTTAAGTAGTTTTACGGCGAAAATAACAATTTAGTTAACTAAAGTACATAATACAAACCACCGACATAGTTTGATAGAATCAAAAAAACACTTTTTTGGCGACACTAGTTCTAGTTGTTTTGTAAAATTTGGCAACACTAGTTGTTACTTGTCAGTAAGGAAACTGACCACCACTAGTTGCTCTTGTTCTCGTTGCATTTGATGTTGTGGAACTTGGGAAATAATGTTTCTCCTTCCAAATGGCTTCTTCATGTAAGCAATCTACGATTGATTCTACAGGTTCGGATTTACCTTAGTAGGAGAGAACCTGTGGCAGCGGAAGGGAACCGGAGATCACCTCACAGAGTCGCCTCGAGCACCGGCCGACCTTCAACTCTCATGGAGAAGAAGGACTAATCCACAACCCAAGAGTCTACGGGAGGAGTGGAGGAGAAGGTGGGACGGATGGGAGAGAGAGGAGAGGTGGCGGCTAGCGTTAGGGTTTTGCACACAAGGAATGCAACTCCCTCCAATGAGAGTCTCCTCTTGTTATATAGAAGAGTGTTCCCTAAACCCTAATGCGCAGCCAATGAGAGTGCGCCACGTGTCAGTGCTTTGGGCAAACATCCTCTTAATCCATAAATTAATCCAATATCTCTCACTTGCACAACAGCACGTCAACAACACGTCATCTTCTTTTGTGTCCCTGACACATATGTACATATCCCTGATACATACAATCATAAGATGACAATGTGTCACCTCTTCATATGTCCCCGACACATATGTATACATCCCTGATATATATATAACTATTTCTCTCTTCCAAGAATGCATCCGCAATACGCAAGTCTCCGATCATGTATCCCTGATACAAGACTATCTGTGTCCCTGACTCATGCACTCTTCCTATCATACTGACAAATGGGTCATGTGACCGGTGATGTACCTGCAATTTGGAGTATCAAACTAGAAACCTTACTAGAAAGGCAGAATGACAACATCCTCAAAAACCAATAAATAACCAGTCAAATGCACATCACAGTTCCCAGGGTTTACTCAGACACTCACTTGGCATGAACGGTATCTCGATCCCTCGGAGAGAATACCTTCTTGTCCTCAAGGTACTTGCTACTGTATCCAATACAGTTGGGCCCAACAAATACTTTTAGTGCAGTCGAGTCAAACCTTTCCCTTCGCCCCAGACCACCATTACACTCAGGGTTGATTCCTTTCCCGAAGATGCCTCTTTAGAACGAATCTCTCATGGTCATAGATAACATCCCAAAGTAGCTACATCAACCCCTTGCTTCATGGTGTCGTCGAAGGTCACTGAGGGCAACTAAAGACAATCAAGTCTTGGACTCACACAGTGAAGGAGCAGGGATCCATCCTTTCACTTCCAAATGGTCGCTCAGCACATGTTGTATGACAAACATGCTATGGTGGATCATACTGTACACAACAGAATGTCTGTCTCTCAACACCATACAAGTCTTAGTCCAGTCTCACCCCCTCTGCGCCTAACCCGAGCTTCATCATTGTCGCCTTAACACCACACAGGTGTCACCTAGCGCCACATGTGATGCTCGCACTTAGCTTCTATAGGTCACATGAATCGTGGGAACATTCATGTCGATCCTCACCAACATAGAGGATCTCATCTGGATTCCTAATCAAGGTGACAATCCTATCATGAACTTCTCTGGATCTATCATACAAGATCTCCTCATGATCAGTCTCATCTTCGCTCGCTATCAAAAGCGGAAGAGGCGAACGCTCGTGTGAGTGAACGTTCTTCAGCCTATTGACATAATAATATTTTATACTAGAATAACTACATCAACCAAACAGATATAGTCGAAAGAAAAAACACAATCACTCATAAAAGGAAGTTAGACATGCCAATACATCAAAGTCTGCGTAAGCCTAAGGACTTCACATGAGACACAAACGAGTCCTTAGCTATAGGCATTGTAAGAGGGTCAGCTACCATAAGACTAGTAGACACATGTCTTAACACAACTTCCTTTCTCGCTATGATGTCCTTCACAAAATGATACCTAAACTGTATATGTTTGGTCTTTCCATGATATTTGGGGTCTTTCACATAACAAAGGGCAGCTATGCTGTCACAATAGACAACAACAGGCTCATCAGATGTCTCTACGAGCCCAGTATGTTGTAAGAACCTCCTTCACCAAACTGCCTCCTGTACTGCTGCAGAGCATGCAACATACTCTGCGTCCATAGTCGACAGGGCTATACCGGTTTGTTTCTTGCTGGACCATGAGATGGCCCCATTAACCAGCAAGAAAGCATAACCAGAGGTAGACTTCCTTTCATCAATGTCTCCCGCCCAATCGACATCACTATAGCCAATCAGGCGGAGGTCTGATGCTTAGTAACATGGCATGTAGTTTCTCGTTCCTCTGAGGTATCTCATGATTCTCTTGACTGCCTTCCAGTGCTCCATGCTTGGGCTGGACTGGTATCGACTCACCATACCCACAACATAACAAATGTCTGGCCTAGTACATATCATAGCGTACATGAGGCTTCCCACAGCATTGGAGTATGGAACCTTGCTCATTTTGGCCTTCTCTTCAGGAGTCTCAGGATGCTTGTCAAGGGTTAAGTGCAAACCCTTCTCAACAGGGGTGTCGACTGGTTTGCATTTGTCCATATGGTATTTCTTCAAGACGTTGTTAATATAAGTCTCTTGAGACAATCCCAGAAGTCTCTTGGACCTATCTCTAACAATCTTGACACCAATGACGTAGCTAGCTTCACCCATGTCCTTTATATCAAATGTGGAGGACAACCACTCTTTAGTGGATTTTAGCAACTCTTTGCTATTTCTAGCCATGAGTATGCCATCAACATACAAGGTCAGAATGACAAATTTACCATTGGATCTCTTAACGTACACACAGTGATCTTCCTCAAGCATAGAGAACGCATTCTCTGAAATAGCTTGATGGAAGCGAATGTTCCATTGTTTAGATGTTTGTTTTAAGCCATACAAGGACTTATTGAGCTTGCACATTTTGCGCTCTTGTCCTTTGACTTCAAAATCTTGAGGTTGATCCATATAGATCTCCTCCTCAAGTTCTCCATTGAGAAAAGCAGTCTTTACATCCATTTGGTAAAGCTCTAAGTCCATCTGAGCTATAATAGCTAGTAGAAGGTGAATGGAGGCAAATCTAACCACGGGTGAAAAGGCTTCCTCAAAATCCACGCCTTCTCTTTGGGTGTAGCCTTTAGCTACCAGTCTAGCCTTGAATCTATCAATAGATCCATCCACCTTCCTCTTAATCTTGAGGATCCACTTGGCCCCAATGGCCTTTCGGTTCGGCGGTAAGTCAACCAAGTTCCAGACTCGATTAACTCTCATTGACTCCAACTCTTCCCTTATTGCTTCTAACCACTCTTTCGCATTTGGACCTTCCAAAGCCTCTTTCAAGGTCTCTGGTTCTTGCTCATCGATTGTTGTCATCCCAGACGACTCATAATCAATTTCTTCTTAAGCTATCATGAGGGCCTCTTCCTCTAAGCGAAACCGCCTAGGAGGAATGAGCCCGCGTTTACTTCGACGCAGAAGGGTATCTGATGGCTCATCCTCCGTTAGAGCTATCGAATCCTCAGCATTGCTGCTCCCACTAGGATTGACTGGTGGAACCTCATGTTCAACTTCGAGATCCTGATCCCGTGGAGTGGCAATGTCCTCATCTTGTCGTTCAATGAAGTCCACTGACTCTTTGATAGCTCCAGCAAGGGTTGGAAAATCATTTTCCAAGAATGTGGCATCCCTAGACTCTAGTTCCGTCCTTCTTTCATTCTCGTCTAACCCGATAAAAACGTAACCTTTGGAGAGATTACTGTATTTTACAAAAATACAATTTTTCCCTCTAGGCCCTAGTTTTCCATATCGGTGACTAGTAGAATGAATGTATGTTGCGCATCCCCAAGGACGCAGCAGACTAAAATCAGGCTTCCGTCCTGTCCATAACTCATATGGAGTAGAGGGAACCGATTTTGTTGGAACTCTATTGAGGATATAGGCAGCAGTCATTAGAGTATCTCCCCAAAACGGAATTGGCAAGCTCGCATACGCCATCATGAATCTAACCATGTCTAGCAACGTTCTATTCCTTCTCTCGGCAACACAGTTTTGCTGAGGAGTATAAGGCATGGTGAGTTGTCTAGGTATCTCCTTTTCATCACATAACTCTTTGAACATTATGGAGAGATACTCACCACCTCTATCCATTTTAAGAGTTTTTATCTTATTATCCAACTGATTCTCAACTAAGCTCATGAATTTCTTAAAACGTTCTAGAGCTTCTGACTTGTGAGAAATAAGATAAATTTGACCTTATCTAGTGAAGTCACCAAAACTTCATTATCAGTTGGTCACACTATACCCCCGCATCGGATGTTATCTTATTGCAGCCTCAAAAATGGAATTTCCCTGGTTGTCTAAATTAGCAAGGGAACTAGTCGTACCAACAATTTCAGGTCAATTGGGAATTAGTCAGTGCTGTCAACCAAAGTTGGTTCCAACAGCTAGGAAAGGCTGTTACCGCAGTGACAGGCAACCTATCAACACATGCTAATCATCTATCTCAACATCAGTAGTTCAGTTCCCCCTCAAAGTTTAAGATGAAACCTAAGTTGGAAGTCACTTCAATGGCCTTACCAAGACATCTGCTATCTTAAATCTTGTAAAAATGAATTCCATTCTAGAAATTTGCTACTCAATTTTCTAAATGCAAAAGGTTGTAATCTACACAACCCTATTTCATAGGACATGATTCACTAAGATAGTAAGAATGCACGACCTATATGGAATGTCAGATCAAGTTCAATGAGGGATAATGATGGAGTCAAAGTACAGTTCCACGTAAGTTAGAATTTCGAGATTATATGTTCTTATGATATTTGCAGTTACAGTGGCAGTTTAAATTTGGCAGAGTTCAAATCATCTGAAGGGTGAAGTTTATTACCTCTTTATCATTAAGTTAAAGGAACATGAATTAATCAAAAGCAACCGCAGATGCCAAAACCAGCTTACACATCTCAGCAGCCAGGAGAAAGAACTTAAAAGAGTATAGAAAGAGAAACCTGAAAATCTGAAACAACCCACAGAAAACAAAACCACTGCCCCAAAGCATAGGACAAAAAAAATCAGAGTTTAAAGCACTTAACACAAGAAGTTAATTCTATGGTAATGATTAAGCCTAGTTCCCTTATTCTTGCTTCCAAAACCAAAGCCACTGTCCAACCAATGCAGACTGTAGAGAGTACACTTGGTTCTCTTGCCCCTCAGAACCTCAACCCTTGACAACCAAAAATCTTATACTTCAAATATGAATATACTTAGTAAATTAGTAACGTAACGTGGATTTTAAGGAGTTGAAAAATGGATCAAGGAAGAAACACAATTTCGGGTTAAAAAATCCAGAAATGTAGGATTTCAACCAATTCAGAAATTTAAGTTCAAATTGGTAGTTTAGTCGGTTTTTTCATTGAATTTTGACAGTTTGAGCGAAAATCTTGTTCTTTTTTTTTGTATTCTAACTCGAACCCTTTTGGTTAAAATATTGGCAATTTTTGTGGGAATTAAAGTCTCTACAGCTACTTATCCCTTGTCTGCTGAGATAGTCAAATAATTCATGCAGCTTACTTGAGAGAAACTGGTCCTACAGGTAACTCAAACAACATGCATGCCTGGTTGAACATTCAGGACTTCCGAGTCTAGCGATGAGCTGCCAGTAAGCCAATTTTCAAGGTGTAGAAGTACACAAGCATCTGATTGTTCCATGACTATACAACACCACAATTCTTAAACATAAATAACACGCATGCGCCATGCCTCATTGAACATTCAGGACTTTCTTGGTCTGTGATGTGCAACAAATTTGGCACTTTCAATGTGTCTATGGTCCAAAGAGTTAGAAGGCCAAAATGAAGGTTTGGAAGGATGAAATGCACTTTGAATCCAAAATTCTCAATCCCAAAGATAAACAAATAGTGCAATTCCACCAGAATTGCAGCACTTAGTGTAACAAGGCATACTATTTCAGGAGAAATCAAAGGGGAGAAATCAGAAAGATCAAAAAGCAGATGAGTTCAAAAAGAAATCAATAAATTGCTTGGAACTAATCTTGCATAGTCTGTATAGAAGGGAAAGAAGGCTTCTCCTTTGGGACAAATTCCCAGTGGTATTGAAGAGGATTGTGTTTCTTTGTAGCAGTATAGAAAGATGGTGTTGTCCTTTTAGGCACAGGGGACCGTCTACAAAGCCAAGTATTTTGTTGAGCATGAAATGAGCAATAGCAATTCAAAGGTACTTCGCACTCCTTCAAGTCGGTTTTTATTGGAATTTAGAATATACTACAACTACTTTAGTACCTAACCTGCCCCCAGCATGGATATAGGAGGATTCCGATAGGCGTCACGAGTCAACATACAAAATTTAGTTACTCTCATGTAAATGGGACTCATAAGAATCTTAGAACATGTTACAAATTCAAGAAGTTTCATGAGCTTCAATGCTAAATAAATAGTAATAGAGATCTGTTAATTAAGAGATCAGTTATACCCTACGTTTCTACAGAACAGCGATCAACACGCATCAACAAAGAAACAAGAAAAAGTCCAGGTGGTTTACCTGTAAATAATCCAACTCTGTCATTCTTTCTGAAATGAGCCTATAAATGGATCGTAAACCTACAAACAGATGAATTTATGTCTGAGTACTAACCATCAAAAAAACACAAAATATGTTTATATCTTTCACGCTAAAAAAATGGTATTGCCACTTGTAAAGTGCACATGTTGATTTGACAAGACTAATTCTCCTATAGTTAACAGACAGCATAAAACATCGGACAGAAGAGACTACCTAAATAGCAAAAATATTTGAAGAGGATACTATGAATGGATCTCTTGTCACACCAAACACAGCTGGTATTGAGTCGATCTACAAGATAAAAGAAAGCAATATGGGGTTTTTATGACAAAAAGGATTTGAAAGACAAAACAACAGTGAGAAGTAAGCACAAAAGAACTCACAGCAAATGCAACATCACTGAGTTCAAGAACCACAACCGTAACAAGTAAAGGTGTAGCCTGCAAATAGCTGAATCTTTTAGTCATCATCAAGATATAAATGATTCTAAAATTCTTTCGCTTCTAAAATGAATAGAACTTTAAATACCATTTATTCTTACAACTAACATGTCCAAGAAAATGAAACTCAAGTAGAAATAAATCAACACTTACTTTACGTACACCATCCGCAATGGTAAAGAACCTATCATTGTCATAATAAGCTGCATCATTAAATGCAAAAAGGGACGTCAATTCATTGCACTAGGTACGGTATGTGCATTTCAAAACTCCAAAAAACCTCAACATATAGTCGCTCTTCTTTAGAGGCCCCATTTCAGTTAGGTTAACAATAAAAAATATTCTACCAAAACTGACTGGAAGGTGAAAAATATCAATAGCATGCTTAAAGATGCAGAAAATCTCCAACAAACACATACATGGACATTACAGTACCCTACAACACAGTGTTAAATCTGAAGCAGATCATAACAAACCACCAAATTAGACCATTAATCCATTATCCAATCCATATCCATTAACCTATTTATAGCACATGTTGAACATGTGAAGAATATTGTGTAGCATATACGCAGGAAACAGTAGTTCAGTATCAAACTTATATTCATAAATAGCCAGTTCTCGAAAACATAGCAGTTAAAAGTTATTACAATTCTGTCCTTACAAACTAATATTAATGGATAGGGTTGAACCTGTAAGGAAGGGGACAAATAACACGCAAAATTTGTTTGCCATTGGCACCAACAGATACCACCAATACAGGAATACAACTACATATTGTAGAAAGGGAATAGAGAAAATGCAAAATGCATATTTATGAAGACGTCATCAAGATCAGTTTCAGCATTTATAAATGCCATATGTCCTGCGAGGATATTGCTTTGCAGAACCACATGGTTACTTATGTACATGTCGACATGTTATGCCTTAAATTCAAAGAAAAAAGTGTTTATACAACGGAATCTGAAAGTAGAACTGCAAAAACCAGGCATTTCTGACATTCAAAGAACAAGCTGCAACATGTATCTGTTCATTTCTTTCAATCAGAGTTGGATGACTTTGTTTGATTGATTGACATGAAAGGGAAATATTCATGTAACGATATAAGACATGAGTATTAAAGAATCCAATTGTCGGTGACAATGCAATCAGGATTCAAGATCCATTAAATAGGCTTAATATATAGATTTACACATAGAATTCATACTTAGTAGGGAAGCTAATATTCACAGTTATCAGCCCATGCGATTATGAAGCATCAACTCCGCAATCTCTTGTGAACAAAAATTTGACCATATTGTCTTTTGTGCTATTTCAGATCTATATAGTTGAAGCTTTGCTGCTATCTCACACAATATAATGATTGACTATAATATACCTCAAAACAAAAACGACTTGTTATCTGTCATGTCAAAACCTGTGAGTGTGATGGCATCATCAAGTATAAAACCATAGAGGAACAATAATATCTGGAGATAGATGGTGTAACCATTTACATGTGACAGGAATGAACTTCTGGCATGTCTTTACAATGAAATTATCTGATAAATCGCTTTCATCGTCTTCAACAAAAAATAACTGTCGAACAAGAAACACATAAAAGCCATCATGGTCCAAGAAATTGTAGCATGTTGAAAACACTTTAACAGAAGCAACATGTCATAACTATTGAAAAGGTAAAAATTACATAACGAACCACATAAATTGTTTCTTCTAATAAGGGAGAATGCATGCTCACTGCTCAGTGTTTACCAATCGTATGTTCATCTAATCACTAGAACGGTCCAAGCTAACTACAAGTTTAATTTGTAGAACTGTCAGAGTTAACTCCCTAGACTATCCTGAAGCCCATCCTGTTTTACTACTTCAACTGCAAAGCTGGATCAATATCTTTTGATATCAACGCATGCATCCATCTAGCTTCTGAATTTGAGTTCTGAGCCTCAACGCCTACTTCTGAAGTAACAAGTAACTGCATATCATACTAGGCAGTCTAGGCCATTGGAAATTTGATTTTTTATTTACGGACAACAGGAACTGTATCCATCAGTATCTAGAATATTTATGTTTTGAATGGACAAGATATTTTCATGTTAGGTTTCTTTTCATGTTAAGATTGCAATTATTCAAGATCTTGGACTTTGCTTGACCAAAACCATGGTTCTCATCATTACGGATCTCCCATCGCACCTTACGAATGCTCATCATTAGGAAGGGTCGAGGTGGCCGGTTTGTGACCGATGATTCGAGTTCGTGCACTGCAGACACCCGAGCTCAGAAGAAGAAGAAGAGGGGTGAGGACAAGTCTTGGATCGTGACGGATATGATGCCCGATGGTCCTCTAGATGGCAGCGTCATTCCGAGTTTCGGAGGCCACATCTCCAGACGCATCTTGGATGGCAAGGATCAGAATGTTTTGAAGTGCCATAATCGGCACAGAGCCTGTACGACATTGCAGGCTTGGCGTTCAGTGATGACTGATGATATGACGACGACCGTTAGTGATAGTGGATTGGGTGACTTGTCGTACAACATGTTTTCCTGCATTGACAAGCTGTTGATTTCGGCTTTCGTGGAGCGGTGACAACCTAACACCAACACTTTCCACTTGCCGTTCGGAGAGATGGCATTCATGTAGCATGACATCTTTCAGATTCTGCACATTCCTGTTAAGAGTCGTATGGTCAGTGCGCATGCATCGACGTCTGAGCTGAAGTTATTTGTATCAGAGTTGCTGGGTGTCAGCCTCGAGGGTCTTGGGCGGGATATCTCATTTTGGAGTGGAGGTGGTGTTAGTATCGAGGGTGTGGACGACTGTTGGAGACGGAGGCGACCACCATGGACTGAGGATACTCAAATGACTGCCTACCTCTTCTTACTGCTAGGCTGCGTCTTGTTTGTCGACAAGAGCGGTTGCAGAGTCAGACCATGCGACCTATTGGAGGCGAGGGAGCCAGATACCATTGGTCAGTACTCATGGGGGTCGGCGACGTTGGCATCTGTATCGCCAGCTGGGTATATCGAGTCGTGCTGATTGTTCTAGGATTACGAGTTGTCTTACACTACTGCAGGCTTGGATATATGAGTATTTTCCTGCTTTCCGCCCGCATCGGGAGCAGAAGATTATTGAGCGTGGTCATCCTCGTTCGCGTATGTGGGCTGTCCGAGACAAGGATAAGAGTGAGGGTCGACTTCTTTCTATTCGTAGACGGCTAGATCAGATGACTGCATCGCAGGTATATAATGTATATATCATTCACGTTTATTTAAATTTCAACTTTATTATTATTAACGTATAAACGTTTAGGTGGAGTGGTTAATAATTAAATCGTTATAGGTATATCACAGAGCCTTATTTACCTGATCGCGTGTTACGTCAGTTAGGTTACGTTCAGGTGATCCTGGTTGACATCCCGACGCCCGAACATGCAGTATGGTTTGTGATTGTGACGACGTACGATGTCAGGCATAGAGTTTCGTTCGCGGAATCGGTTTGGAGGACATTTCCGAGAGTAGGACGACTTCACCTGGACGATCTGAGTTGTAGCCGCGACCTCTCTACTTGTGATGCAGATTATTTGCAGTGGTTCGGTAGGTGCTCACATCCACTTATCGTACGCGGTATCATTTCGAGACGGGAGAGACTACTGGATAGGACATGTGCCGATGCGGTAATTTTATCTAATTTAATTTGTAATTGTAATGTATATTTTGTTTTTATTGTTAATGTACGCTACTTTTTATGTTACATACAGTGGATGAGTTGGGCATTTCGGACCATGATTCGGATGCAGAGCTCTAGTTGACTTGCTCTTACTTTCGTTTTATTATATGTTGCATTATTACTACATTTGTTGGTATTTGCTTATGCTTATCTATGTACTCTTATTATTTATTTCTTACGAACATATCTTCTACTTATTTCTTTAACTATCGTATTTTTAATACTTATTTCTCACGAACGTATCTTCTACTTATTTCTTTAGATATCGTATTTTTAATACTTAAATTTAAAATCTGGTAAAAGAACAACACGATATAAGTACAAATACACGATATATTATACATTACCAATGCATTACAAATTACAATCAAAATGTACTACGTAACCGGTTCCAATACGCCATCCTACTTTCGTACTGATCCTCCAATCCAACAACACTCTCATCTCACATTTGATACCACAAGGGCGCTATAGGAGGTACTGGGAAATCATCAGCTAATTCCAAACAAATAAAATGTCTGTAACTCCCTAAATGAGCAATGACCAACTCTGTGACAGACCTCGTCATGGCAGACAGACTCTCCTAAGGTAGCACATTAAGACACAGGAACAACGAACCATCCGTTCCCATTGAGAAATACATGACCGCACACTTGTAAAAATTAGTCATCGGGAACAAGTCGGCCAAACCTCCATATAATGATCCTCGTCACAAGCTTCCCTTCCCCCAATCAATTCGTTGACGTGCTTGTACCACATTACCGAAATAGACACTCTCATAAATAGGATGTGTACCTATCTCATTAGAAATCGCACGACGGGCGTACGACCAGTTGTCTTAACCACTATGGAAGACATCGGCAACACATCAAAATCCATAGTTGTCATGATCACGTACGTCATTCCACCTCTCCAGAAATGGTAAAATGATTCCTGACAGTCTATCAACATATGAGAAGTTATCCGCGTCAGTCCGTCCGGACACTTTAAGGTAGAGAAATAACAATTCATCAAAACAACAAAATTATGAGATAATCTATTCAACCCTATCTAGATTAGTGATATATATTAAATAACAAAAAATATATCGTCATACCAGATCCTATGTCCGTGTTCACGGATGATCGAGACGAATCGGAAGACCAACCACGACCCCTGCTTCCACTACTGGTAGACCGACCACGACCTTGCTCAACATACTCGAAGGCACTCGGGTCCCGACGTGTCGACTTTCCCCTAGGTCGACCTCGTACCTTAGTATTTTCTGCGGGTTCTCCATAGTTCGACTGATCGGGGTGTAACTGTTCGTATAAAATACGAGAGGCCTACGAATAACTGCAGGGTTGCTCTCCGAAATCTCATCAACGAGCTTCCGAAAATGCTCGACGTCTTGTGCTGACTGATCCACAAACTCTGACATCTGGACTCCTTCTCTAATGACAAGTGTTTTCCAGAATGGATGAATCTGCTCTAAATAAATTCCATCACCTGACGCAAAACACTCGTACATGGTACATGCACAAGGAATCTCATGTGATGTCAGAAAAGCACACCCTCAACGATATTCAACTTCATTACTTAAGTCTTGCATTGTCTTCAACTCCTGAGTCAATAACGACAAACAGTGATGCGAAACTCGGTCATTTATATGCTGAAACAGTGACCTATGTAGTTTGCCAAATTTTGACGTCTCGAATCTTCAAGAAAATTCCGAATATTCGTCAGCTGCATTTCAATAGCTGAGTTCACGCAGTCGAAAAGAGTGTCGAGAGCGGCAGTCGATGTAGTGAGCCACTCTTTTAGAGCCGAATGTGCACTTTCCACCCTGCAGTTCGTAGTGTTGCCGAAATGAAGAACTTTATTCGTCCAATTCAACACAAACTTTTCTTTATGCACCAACCACGTGTCTTTCACATACTCTGTGAGCACTGGCCAGGACTTGAAAGAGTCTTTCAAATTACGGACTGATCTATCATAATCCGTCTGTGAATCAGACCATAACTCTCCTCCACTTTCCACGCCTAAAACTCTCTACAAGCTGTTTGCTCTTGCCGAATACGTGGTATGCGTAGTTGTACACGTCTTTGTTGATATGTCAGGTGCAAAGTAAATGAGCAGACTCAGGAAAAACCTCTGCCACTGGTCGCATCAGACCCATCTCCCGGTCCGTTATTATTGCAGTCGGGCTAACAATATTCAATAACAGATCTCGCAACCTCTCCATCACCCACCGGTAACTAGACTCGGTCTCATCCTTCAAAATCTCATATCCGACGAGGAAATTGATGTTTGTTGGAGTAACCTCAACCATCTCAAACAAATGCATCTTCTACTTGTTCGTCTTATACGTCGAATCCATGCAGATTACGAAAGGGTATGTACGCAACAACTGAACTGAAGTCGGATGTGCCAAAAATGCGTGAGTGAGGACATTAGTTTCTTCATCTGCCACAATCCAATGCAAATAGTTATACTGTACTGTCTGACTGAGAAATTGCTGAGCGGGATTCCTGTCTTCAAATTTCGTCCTCCTCATGTACTCTCTGAAATTATAAATGTGTCTTTGATTGAGATTATCCTCGGGGAATTTCTCCTTTACTGCCAACAAAATGTTACGTGGTCTTGCTTGTGCCTCAGTCATATCACGAACAATTTGCTTGGCCCCAGCACTAAGTCTGTTGACATATCGGGGACCCTCTGAATAAACTGCAAGTGCGTGGTTGTGCTGCCCATAGGTGTTATTAGAAACAAAGACCCATCCATCACGATCCCGTCGCTCGACTACTTTTACCAAGAAACGACAACCGCAACCTTTTCTTTTTGTGTTCTTTCGTAGTACAATACTTGTATCACGAGAACTCATTTCATGTCTGCGATCACATCTCAGGTAGCAATCCATCCGGTTATCTGCTTTTGGTTTGTATGATGATATAACAAAAAAAAATCTGACTCCTATTGCAACTTGTTTCGCCCATTTACAAGCTTCCTCGATTGTTGTAAATATTTGTTTACTATCAAAAAACTCACTGTAATCTACTCCATCACCACTAAAATCTTGCAACGGAACCTGGAAAAAATTAATTTAACAGAAAATTAAAAAAAACGGGGCATCTTAGCTAGAAGCTCGAGTCGGAAAAAAAATCCACCTCTGTTACCTCGCCGGATCCAGGTGCTTCGCCAGACATTTTCGTTGTGTTGGTACTAGGAATGTGAGTAAAACTGAGTCAAAAACCTTGTTTAAAGACACGAGATGAAATGAGTATTAATTGATTTGTTAAGGGCAAAAATGCTATTTTTGCGGCGATTTAAGTAGTTTTCCGGCGACAAATAGTAACCCCCCTCTTTTAAGGCCCAAGCTAAATAAAGAAAGTTTATGTTTGTAATTTTTCCAAACCCAACCATAATCCAACTTCACTGTCAATATATATCATACAAACTGAATCTGACTCAAATTCCAAGATAATCCAGCATTTGTTTCAATTTGAACTTTCACGTAAATATAAGTTTAAGAGTGTACTAAGGATACAACAAAAAAATTACAAAACAATGCGAGTGTGTGTTTAAATAGTGGATTTTTAATGTTCACGGGACAAAATGTTATAAAACAAAAGTTCAAAGAAGATAACCATCAACATTGAAAGTTTATGGGTGCAAAGTAACATCAAAACATAATTCAGATGACAAACTGTAATTAATCCTAAAATAATACATTGTATACACCGTAGATAGTCGATTAATATTTCAACTTGATCAGGCCATTTACATTTCTAAATTCCAACAACACATAAGCATTCAAGTTATGATCGAGAACGAATAGCCCGCTCCTCACACCTGCATGATTCCATGATTCCATCGCGTCTAATATTTTACATTTGTAAATTTCAACAAGAGGGACATGCACGTATTGAAAACAAATTGCCCACTCCCGTTGCCCCTGCACGATTCCATGATTCCATCGGGTCTAATATTAGATGCAATATATGCAGAATTCCCCACTCCGTTATTGACAGACATGTATACTTTTATACAAATAGATAAATGAATAACGCATTAAACAACCCGAGTTTGTGGTTTACCTTGTTTTCGGAAGACGTTGAAAACACAGACACATGCACATGTAAATTGACATGCACACAAATAAAAGAAACACATATTTATAGATGCATATCCGTAAAGTAGGTGGATAAAATAGATGCATATATACATTGAGATAATTAAGTACAAGATATGATGATTCGTTTCCTTCACTTTCATTTTATTTTTAAAAATACTATTATTTTCACTCCTAAATTTCAAATAGTACTTGTTTAAAAATAAAAATTAGACATTTCTACGAAGATGGAGAGTATGGCCATAATAATATTAGAAGCCAAGGTAGTAACCAAGGAAAAAATTGTCATGTGGCATGTTGTTAAACCAATTCTTCCCAATTCAATTGCCCTAATGGGTTAAAAAAAGTCAACTGAACAACTTTGCATCATCTAAAGAACATCACATTTTATATATACATATTTAGTGAATTGATTTTCTGAAATGAATTTAAGAGAAGAGGAGAGAGAGAGAGAGAGGTCTTTATGGACAACATAGCAGCAACGATTACCGTCCTTGGTACCCTAGGATCTATTCTTGTGGGTCTCGTGGCTGCTTCCGGGACGTTTTGCTTGCAGAAAGAAAATGGCGTCTGCTACGGACTGGTGGCGTTGACGGTAGTTTCTTTTGTCTTGTTTGTGGTCGTTCTGGTTTGCTTCCTTCTGTACTTACGTGGCCGAAGACAGCAAGACCATTCCGTGAGGTACGTACCTATCTATCAATGTATGCATACACGGACGAATATATGGATGATTGTGTCTCTAGCGTGTTTTTGGACAGTAATTAATCTAAATGTACAAATTTTATCTAATTAAGCTCCAACAATATATTCAACGTTTTTATTTAGAAATAAACATCATCCTTCCACTAGTAACCAAAATGTACATCTACTTGCCTCTGAGCTCTGGCAGAACTAAAGATCTGCATATATGCGCATCGAAATATATGTCTAACGATCAGTACATAATTGATCGATTCTTTCAGGTCAGAGGAGGAGCCATCAAACACAATAGCGAATACACAACTGAACAACAGTGTGCCACAGCAGTCTGCTTCCACAACGTCAGCAAATACTCTGGTGAAGAAGTCTTTTTCGTTAGTTGTTTTGTGAATAAAAAAAATGTTCTAGCGAAATTTTCATTTTAGAAATCTCCACTACAATTTTTTAATGAATAAAAAAAAGTGACGAATATTGTAAAATTCTACCATATTGGTCCATTATAGCTTGAACCTATGGATATTAGCCAATTAAACCTATTTCTGATCCATAATCTATGGCAGAATAATGGTTCGATATAGAATTTGGTCCATCCTTCCCAACACCCACTCCTTCTAGATCCTCTAGGATATCGGGAGATAATTTGAGAGGTTAATTCACCAAGACAATCACCCATTCCAGACAGATGTCTCATGTCTAACAAGTGACGAAGTTGTACTTTTATTAAGAGTTATGGGAATAAATACGCAATGAACTCAATGTGATTGCAAAAGTATGTCTTGAATTGCTGCACCTTATCATTATTCATCCAAGTGACAAAACAATTATCGAAAATGTTCACGTGGTGCAGTAGTGCAGTATGCAAGTTTATTTAACCTGAAAATCCAAAGTTAACACCAAAAATATATAAAAAAGTCATCTTCACATTGAAATAAATGCTTCAGATTAATTGAATTTGACCCCTTATATTCTGCTCCAATTTGGGAGAATTTGGATCCCTCGTACCATGATCATTTCGTATGAGGCTTTCTTTCCCTAGCTATTTCACCGTATATTTATCAATAAAATATTGTTGCCTTCTTGTTTGTTGTTGATTTCTGCCGTGATTTGTATTGCTTTTTTTATAAATGATGAGATTACAGGTAACGACCACTCCACCCTCCGCAACAGAACAAATAGCAGTTGCGTCACCGCCAACATCCGCTGTGGTACGAGTGAACAAAAAAACTTTGTTTTATCAGAATGGGATGGATCTAGTCAAACCGTGTGCTATATCACTAGGACATTTAGTAGGATTTTTGTTGTTGTTGCGTGGGGCACTTCTAAAACAGTTATTATATCTTTACACATTCGAATTTGAAATTTGATGCTATACACTTGTGGGTTTGGTACACATGTGGGCTCCTATGAAATCCGTTATTTTCATAATAACATAATAAGAAATTTGCATCCAAACACAAACAAACAAATTATATTCAATTTACATCTAAACCTGGGTAACGTGTACGGCACGGCACGACAACCGGTTCCCTCGGCCCGGCACGACCGATGACAGTCGATCCCCCCGGCACGGCATAGCCCGACATAGTCGGTCCCCCCGTGCTGGATCCGTAGCTGTTGGGTCCGGTTTTGATTTTTCGGTTTTTTTTAATTTGAATTAAGTATATAATCATAATTGAATTAACACAAAGACAATTTATTTTTTCCCAAAGTAACTAATTTATTTATTAATATTTATTGACTCAAATCGAGAAAAAATATATTAGTTACATATAAAAAATACGCTAATGCTAGTTAAACCTAGTGAATAATGGAAAAAACCCTAAATGTTATTAGAAAAAAATTACTTTTTTAACAAAATAGTTTAGCTAATTAGGCTTCAATCTTCATCGTCGTTGTTGTCTTAAATATTCATGTTTATATTTTGTCCACAACGTCCATCCAATCTTTTAGGCGTATGTTCATCTCAATTGACTTGTCGGACAAGCTTTGCCTCTTGTCAGACAAAACATGTTTACTTGCACTAAATGCAGACTCCAACGTCATAGTTGACGCCGGATGACGTAATAAGTCTCGTGCCATTAACGAAACTAGTGGAAACCTACCTAAGTTATTTTTCAACCAGTTTGAAACATCAAAAGAATTTAACTCAACAATACTTAAGTACATTTCAGTGTTTAAATATCCATTAAATTCATTTTGTGTGTTAGTTTGCATTATTTTTTTGACATCAATTCCATTTGGAGTCGTCATCATCTGAATCCATTGTAGTTAGAGGTGATTGTGATGATGAACTAACAACATTTGAACCCATTTGATTTAAATTATAGTCTTTTATATTCTTCAAAATATTTGATTAACAAAAACCTATGCCTATCTACATGTTTTTGGAAATTATTATAATTCATATTTGGAACAATTTCTTCCAAGAAAACTTGTAAACCAGTAATCTTAAATCTATGATCCATAATAAAAACCAAACAAAAACTAAAGGGATAATGATTCCAATATTTTTAAATGTAGACTCCACTACATTTAAAATTTCAACAAAACCACAATGTTGTCTATATTTCGCAAATACTTTAGTAATTGAAAATAATTCATAAATAAATATGTTAGAGGTAGGGTAATATTATCCGCTTAATCTAGTAGTAAAGGTAAAAAATGTTTATAAAAATCTAACAATTTTACAAATTTCCCAATCTAAATCGGTTAACATGCACTCATTTCATTTTCATTATAAAATGTTGTAAAAATAACAACATTTTAACATTTTATTCGTAGTATCACTTCGTGGTAGTATCGCTAACGTTTCACTGCCTTCTGTACTTACGTGGCCGAAGACAGCAAGACCATTCCGTGAGGTACGTACCTATGTATCAATGTATGCATACACTGACGATTGATTTGTGTGATTTTTTAAATAATGAATGATTGTGTCTCTAGCGTGTTTTTGGACAGTAATTAATCTAAATGTACAAATTTTATCTAATTAAGCTCCAAGAATATATTCAACATTTTTATTTAGAAATAAACATTATCCATCCACTAGTAACCAAAATGTACATCTACTTGCCTCTGAGCTCTGGCAGAACTAACGATCTGCATATATGCGCATCGAAATATATGTCTAACGATCAGTAGTACATATATAATTGATCATTTCTTTCAGATCCGAGGAGGAGCCATCAAACACAACAGCGAATACACAACTGAACAACAGTGTGCCACAGCAGTCTGCATCCACAACGTCAGCAAATACTCTGGTGAAGAAGTCTTTTCGTTAGTTGTTTTGTGAGAGAGAAAAAATGTTCTAGCGAAATTTTCATTTTAGAAATCTCCACTACAATTTTTTAACGAATAAAAAAAAGTGACGAATATTGTAAAATTCTACCATATTGGTCCATTATAGCTTGAACCTATGGATATTAGCCAATTAAACCTATTTCTGATCCGTAATCTATGGCAGAATAATGGTTCGATATAGAATTTGGTCCATCTTTCCCAACACCCACTCCTTCTAGATCCTCTAGGATATCGGGAGATAATTTGAGAGGTTAATTCACCAAGACAATCATCCATTACAGACAGATGTCTCATGTCTAACAAGTGACGAAGTTGTACTTTTATTAAGAGTTATGGGAATAAATACGCAATGAATTCAATGTGATTGCAAAAGTATGTCTTGAATTGCTGCACCTTATCATTATTCATCCAAGTGGCAAAACAATTATCGAAAATGTTCACGTGGTGCAGTACTGCAGTATGCAAGTGTATTTAACCTGAAAATCCAAAATTAACACCAAAAATATAGAAAAAAAGTCATCTTCACATTGAAATAAATGCTTCAGATTAATTGAATTTGACCCCTTATATTCTGCTCCAATTTGGATCCCTCGTACCATATATGATCATTTCGTATGAGGCTTTCTTTCCTAGCTATTTAACCGTATATTTATCAATAAAATATTGTTGCCTTCTTGTTTGTTGTTGATTTCTGCCGTGATTTGTATTGCTTTCTTTTACAAATGATGAGATAACAGGTAACGACCACTCCACCCTCCGCAACAGAACAAATAGCAGTTGCGTCACCGCCAACATCCGCTGTGCCAGTTGAGGTACGAGTGAACAAAAAAAACTTTGTTTTATCAGAATGGGATGGATTTAGTCCAATCGAAAAATAATATATTGGTTACATAAAAAAAAGCCCGGAGTCTAGTTAAACCTAATGAGTAATGAAAAAAAAACTTAAAGGTTATTAGGAAAAATTATTTTTTAAACAAAATGATTTAGCTAATTCGTCTTTAATCTTCATCGTCGTTGTTGTCTTGAAGATTCATGTTTTGCATTTTTTTCCCGCAACGTCGATCTAATTTTTTAGGCGCATGCTTATCTCGATTGACTTGTCAGACAAACTTTGTATCTTATCAGACAAGACGCGTTTACCTGCACTAAATGCAAACTACGACTTCATAATTGACGCCGGAGAACGTAACAAGTCTCGTGTCATTAACGAGAATAGTGGAAACCTACCTGAGTTTCTTTTTGGATCAGTCTAAAACATCAAAAGATTTTAACTCAACAATACTTAAGTACATTTCAGTGTTTACATATCTAGTTAATTCATTTTGTGTGTTAATTTGCACTATTTTTGACTTAACCATTTCCATTTGGAGTCGTCATCATCTGTATCCATTCCAGTTGGAGGTGGTTGTGATGATGAACTAGCAACATTTGAAATCATTTGATTTACATTATATATTTTTCATATTTTTCAAAATATTTGATTAACAAAAATCTACACCTATCTACATGATTTTTGAAATTATCATAATTCATATTTGCAACAAAATCTGCCAAGAAAACTTGTAAACCACTAATCTTAAATCTATCATCCACAATAAAAGCTAAACATTAAACTAAATGGAGGAAGATTCCAATATTTATTAAATGTAGCCTTCACTACATTTAAAATTCAACAAAATCAATGTGTCGCCTATATTTTGCAAATACTCTAGTAAATGTAAACAATTCATAGATAAATATGTTAGATGTGGGGTAATATTGTTTGCTTAATTTAGTAGTGAAGATGAAAAAAGGTTTTAAAAATCTAACATAATTTTAAAATTTTCCCAATTTAAATCGGTTAAGATACACTCATTTGATTTTCATTCTAAAACGTTATAATTACATGATTATAAGGATAAGAACAGCTTAACATTTCATACGTAGAATTTCATTTATTGGGGACATCTAATTTAAATTTCCTAGGTTTAATTTCATTATATGCACAAAATTATCTAAATTCCTAATATCTAGATGTACTACTGCAACCTACATAAGTAATTGCATTCCTAACATTTTCTAAGTAAAGTTTAATTCTAGTAAGTCCATCTTGTACTATCAAGTTTAAAGTATGACAAACACATCTGATATGAAAGAGTAAACCATCAACAAGTGGATGACAATAATTTATAAACATTTGTATTGTAGAATTTTTATTAGTAGCATTATCAAACACAATTCCACAAATTTTATTTTTAAGATTATTAGCTAGTATGACATCTTTAATATGATTAAATATAACATTGGTAGTAGGGCTGTCAATTTTGGTTCGGCTCGATAGTTCGACTCGAACTCGACTCGAAAATCGTTTGACTCTAGTTTAACTTGAAAATGAAAGATCTTGATGAAAAACAAAAAAATCTTCAAACTTGGTTCGGTAAACGAGCCGCTCGAACTCGAAAAAAATTGACGCTCGACTCGATAGTTCGCTCGAATTTTTTATTGCTCTATTTATAATTATTTTTTCGTATTTGGTAATAACATAAGATAATACTTATGGTTCAAAAAATTGCTCGACTCGGCTCGTTTACACCCTTAATTGGTAGTGTGTGAATGTAAAATAGGTAAAAAAGAAATAATTTTTTATTATTTAAAAACAATGAATTATCTAGAAAATGAGCAGTTGCCATAATTATGCAGCAATAAATGATAATTATTTGGACCGGTCCAAACTAGTTAATGCAATTCAATGTTCATCGATGAAAAATCTCTCTTTCTTCACCAAATTTATCAAATGTAATTTTTTAATGTGTTTTACTAGAAAATCGTTCAAATTATGGATTACGGTAAAAAATTGCTTCCCTAAGACTTTTAGATTCACATGTGTTAAATGATAGTTTATCTCTAATTATAAAATCAACAATTATCTCTCTACTTTTAACTGGATAATATTTTCTGAAATTTAAAATTCTATTAGTTGTGTCTAAAATCGATTGACGTGAATCCACTACCAATGATAAATTATTTTTAACTTTGCATACAAGTAAATGCCTATTTAAATGACCAGTTCCTTCACTTTGACCTAGCCCAATATACGTGACCACAATATCTACAAGTAGCAGTTGTTTCACCATCAGAAGTTTGTTCTTCATCAAAATGATCACATACTAGAGATTTTTTTTCTAGTACTTTTATCCATACGTTTAGGTGGATTAACAGAAGGGGAGGTGAGTTATTATTATTTTTCAAATCAGATGTTAAAACCATGAAAATTATTACATATGCAAACAAAAAGCGATTTTTTCCTAAATGAGAAAGTCATTGATTAACTAAAATTAACTACTAAAAAGATTAAAAAACTTGGGAAATGTAGAGCGAAATAGTCACGAAATCGACGGTCAACAGTCTGCTTGTAGCTTTAAGCATCACGTTTTAGCTCAAACTCGAACCGTTTTCACTAAAATCAGAGTAATTAGAGAAAATTTGAAAGATTTGAAGAGGTTTGTGTGAATAAAATGAGAACGGTTGGGGAATTTACGTAGGAGGTACTTTAGTAAATTAAAAAGTAAAATAAAAACGCACCCACTGACCCAGAAAGCCGTTGAGGTAACAGTGTCGGGCCGCACCACGACCCGTTAGCCAGTTAACAACTGTAACTTTTGTGAAATCCTCCCTAAATAATTTTATAAATATTATTCATTTTTCTTTTCGCTTCTCTCCTTTCACTCTCTTCTCTTTTCTCCTAATCCCAAACCATATCCAAATCCAAACCAAAATCCAAATTCTAATTTCTAACCCATACAACAAACCAATCGAAATCCATACCCTAAACCAAATCCAAACTCATTACCAAATCCAAACCCAAAACCGATCCAATATAGTCTGTTTTAGAAGCGTACGTGCCCAAGCAAAAACTCCATTATTTTGTTGACAGGTAATCTGTTGGAACCAGGGAATTTCTAGTCACATATACTTGTGAATACAAAGCTCAAGACCCCACTTGACTAGTTTGGTCACGTGAGAAGTAAACCAAATTGAGCATGACAAATTTGTAGTATTTGTACGCATTTCACCATTTATTTATCTACCAATACTGTTGAGTATTTGTGTTGTCTCTTGGGGTAATGAGTTGGAGCAACTTTTTTCCTTTCTTGAATACAGGACACAGCCATTCAAGCCGCCACAAGCGAACCAACATCAACGGCTTCAGCGTCAACCTCCGTTGTGCCACCTGAGGTAAGAGCAACAAAACTTTGTTGCCTGTTGGTATTAGGATTTTTATGGGTCACTTGACCAGTTAGTCAACCAATGGACCAAGGCCACACACCACTATTTCTCCAAATTAAGCCCAATGGACCGGAAGCAACATACGCTTACAGAAAACCGTAAATAACTCAAATTGATCAAAATCTACCCATGTAGTCAACATTTTGGTCGTTATCAAAGGCACATGGCTTTGCATGGGGAAGTGCATATTTTCCATTTATAGATTGACGATTGGCTTTGTCCTTAAAATCAAGCGACACAAAACGACTTCCGAAAGTTTCAGCCAAATTGAATAGAACCGTATGTTATTAGGCTGTCAATTTTAGCTCGACTCGATAGTTTCACTTGAATTCGGTTCAAAAAACGTTCGACTCTAGTCATCGGTAGACCTAGACGTGGGCACGCATAGTCAAATGTCAACGCCTGAATTTTTATGTTAATGATATTATAAGTCTTTTTTAATTGTGTTCACCCTTATTTTTTGCAAGATGGTGTACATCGTTCGATTCTTAAGTCATCTTTAATAGTACTCTACTTTTTCTCTATGTTCAACCTTAATCGTGCCCTGAATCCCCAAACACCCTACATTTTATCCACTTCATGTCATTTGGAGATCAATTCAGGGTAAAAAAATAAAAAATTGTAAAACATTATAAAAAATAAAACAAATAAAAAACATTTTTTCAGAAAAAAGTTTGAAAAAAGATTTAAAATAAATATATTACCATCGTTAATTATTAACAAGATAGAAAATAAAAAAGGGGACATGCCACCCACCCGCCCAGGCGGCACGCTCGTAGGGATGCAGATGAATATTTTTGAATTTGATATAACTTGTATTTGAATTCGAAACTGAATTCCAAATAAACATACCAAATCTGAATTCAAATTTTTATAGCTTACCAATCTCCTATCCGAATTTGAGAACTTTTGGAATTCGGATTCGAATTCGGATAATGTTGAAATTCCTATAACATATTTTTATATATCTTTTGTTGTATAATCTAAAATATTTTGGAAAATTGTTTAAAGAGAATTATATTATAATTTACTTTTGCATTTGTATTATGTTTATATTTACATAAGAAATAACTTTGTTTTTATTAACTCACAATACAAAAATTAATAACCATATATATTGGAAGTCAAAATTAGTGTTTTTGGATATTCGGATATGATTTGATCTGTAGCCGAATTCGTATCTGAATTTGAAAACGGTAAAAAAATTAAATCAATTTTAATTCCAAATTGTATTTGGTAAAAACTTCTTTACCAAATATCAACCAAATTGTAATTTTCGAATCGGATACTCGGATAATTGGTTAGTATATGCATCCCTAGCTCCTCCCGCTATGAAGATTTCGCCCGGACGTCGGATAAAAGAGTTCCATTAAGGATTCTCTTAGAAACCGTTTACAGTTATAGGGTGCCCACCCTTCAATTCTATCCTGACTCTACCCCTGACTCTAAATGAAAGATATTAATGAAAAATAAATAAAAAATTCAAACTTGATTCAGTAAACCAACTGCTCAAACTTGAAATTTTTTTAATGCTCGTCTTGATAGCTCGCTCGAATTTTGTATAAATGTTCCATTTATATAAAAAATTGTATTCGGTAATAACATAAAATAATACTTATGGTACGAAATTTTGCTCGAGTCATCTTGTTTACACACCTATATGTTATGATAAGGAAAATGAATAATGTGATTAGTTTTGGAAACTAATTAAGAAGTTGTTATTGAAAAATTGAATGGAGTTCCTGCGCTGCGATACATGAACCACCTTCCAGTGTAGAGACAACAAGCATGGTGGAAGTACATGGTGGGCATATATATATGATTTGGGCTTAATTTGGAGAAATAGTGGTGTGTGGCCATTGGTCCATTGGTTGACTAGAAAAACCCTGATCAAGTGCGTTGAGTATTTGTGTTGCCTCTTGGGGTAATGATTTGAATAACTATTTTTTACTCTTGAATACAGGTCACGGCCACTCAAGCCGCCACAAGCGAACCAATATCAACGGCGACAACGTCAACCTCCGTTGTGCCACCTGAGGTACGTAAGAGCAACAAAAGTTTATAGCCAGTTGGTATTAGGATTTTTATGGGTTACTTGACCAGTTCACTTAAATAATCAACCAATGGACCAATGGCCACACACCACTATTTCTCCAAATTAAGCCCAATGGACCGGAAACAAAATACGCTTACAGAAAATGCTAAATAACTCAAATTGATCAAAATCTACCCATGTAGTCAACATGTTTGTCGTTATCAAAGGCGCATGGCTTTGCAAGGGGGAGTATGTATTTTTCATTTATAGATTGATCACGATTGGCCTTGTCCTCAAAATCAAGCGACACAAAACGAGTTCTGAAACTCAAAAGTCGATGGCCAAATTGAATAGAACCATACGTTACGATGAGATGAATCCAGATGGGCACTCAAAAGACGAGGAGCCATAGTTGTTTAAGATCAACGGTCTTAGGTTGCAGTAGTATGTTGGTTATTGGGTGTCTTAGTTTTGGAAAGTAATTAAGATGTTATTGAAAATTTGCAAATATATATATATATGAATGGAGTTCCTGCGCTGCGATACAGGAACCACCTTCCGGTGTAGAGACAACAAGCACGGTGGAAGTACATGGTGGGTATATGATGACTGGCGGAAGCTTCCTCCCCACTGGGAGTTCATTAAAGAATGGGAATTTTGAATTCGTCATGCAGTTTGATGGCAATCTTGTATTGTACGATAACGGCCAACCCGAGTGGTCCACAAATACCGATGGCAAAGGCAATCAGTGTGAGCTCCACTTCGAGAAAACCGGTCAACTTGTTATCAAAAACGCCGGGGATGAAATGAAGCCGGTGTGGAAGAGTGAGGAAAACTTCCAAAGAGATAATGGTAACTACCAGTTAGTTTTACAGGATGACAGGAATGTTGTTGTCTACGATGACAATAGAAGTGCAATGTGGAGTACCGGTACCTGGATAACAGCCGAAGAGATGACAGCCAGAAGGATAGGTGAGCCGTTGATTAGCCCGTCGATTGTCAAGGCGGGGATTGACGTTTATAAACTTTTTAAAAACAAATTGGATCCTTAATATGTAACTCGTCTGAACAATATCATCACAAATACGGATTTGATGAAAAAAATTACATACCATATCTGACCCTATCCGCTTATTCTTTGTATTGAAAATAATACACCAATTGAGATGATTATATGCCTAATTCAATTCGTATTTTCATCAAATTTTTGACTGTATTTGTCAATTTTTGACTGTATATATATATATATATATATATATATATATATATATATAGAACACCGACTCTCCACCCTAACACAGTGGAAACTCTTTGACGGGTTCAGACTACGTGACTGATTGTTGCAGGGTTAGCACTTTGGTTTTAAACATCCCATTGACCTCCAACTCCAACTCCAACGAAGAGGTTTCTTTGAGCTCAAAGAGGTTTCTTTGAGCTCGAACACCTCTGGAAACCTGCGGGGTTAACACTCATTTTCAAACTTGAAAATCAGTTTGCTTGTTTATAGAGATCTTGTTTATTTAGTTCTGACAATTTCTCTTTTTCTTTTGTATGAAATTTCTATAGATCTTCAACATTTCGAAGTCCAACTCCTCTCCATGTAATGTATGTTCTAATATAATTAGGAAATTTGCTTTTTTCTGTTTCTCAATTTTGAAGCTCCAATTCTTTTATCTAGATTAATTATAATAGTTGATAGTCTTCTTAATTTCATATAACTGACCAACTGTTTATAAAAAGAGTTCGGATACACGGACGTGTTCTATGTCATCATCTATGTCATAATTTGTGTTTCTTATTTTATTGTTTAAAAATACATTTTCCGATAAAGAGACATTTGATTTTTTTCCATTATTAGACACTTTAAATGCAAAAAAATACCCACGAGACATACATCTGTTCTTCTTGGGACCTACGTCTATTCTTCTTGAAATGGTTTGTTTTGATATTTATGATTTTTTTTATTTTAGAACTCTGTTATTTAGTTAGTTGATAAATCTCAAAATTAGAGCATATAAAATGACCTAACTTGACTAAATGTAAAACATGCTTGAATTGAAGGGCGCATACATACAGAGTATAATATTTGGCTCAACGAAAAATATCGAATGATGAAGTAAATCTTTAGTAAATTTGCAACAAATCAAAATTTTATTAGTAATTCCATCACTTGATCTTATACAAATGAACTTGGATGCTATTGATAATTTTTCAAGGAAGAATTAATTTGAGAATCGTAATTTTTGGTGTGTGGTTTCTGCAAATCATCTAAACGCAAGTTGATGCACCTAAACGGATTTTTGGTTGTTAGATGTCTAACTTATGACATCCAAATTTTACATAAAAATCGATAAACTACTAGTATTGAGTTATCGCTGGACATTGCATTTTTGGTAAATTGTAACTAAACTCTAAATGCTAGCCAGTGAGATGCCCTTTTTGAGACATTGTGTGCAAAAAACAAATATTCCCAAACTAACCCCAAGAAACTAAATCGAAAAGAAGTTCAATTAAAAATAACTTGCAACCATAAACCACATTCAATTGGTATGTTTACTTGTCAAGTTAGCCTTAACATTGACAGTAACAACTACAACTGTTTAAAAAATATTCTCGTTTGTGAACATTTTCAAGATTAATTTAAGCTCCGTACTCAAATGAGCGACGCGGTTGACTGAATTATTGTCTCACAACATACATGGAAAATGTTGTTTTGAATATATTGATGACGAAACAATTATAAAATAATTTGAAGACATGAAGTCACGGAGAATGTTATATAAAAACTTTTTGTGTGTGATTTTTTAGGCATTCTACTCGAAAAATCCTGGATCCACCCATACTTGAGACACTATTCACGCGTGGGACATAAATTTATGCATCTTCCCCTGAAGAAATGCACGTGCCAGTTGAAGATATTAGTTAGAAATAAACATGAAAAACAGTATTGTTGAAAGCCATTCAACTTCTGGCACCAACAAAATGTGTGTCTACATTTAGTGGTTTGTAATGACAGTTTGTTGCTTAAACAAGATGTTTATATTTTGTTAGGGATTCATACAAGTTTTAGAAGAGCAAAACGCAAGAAGTTATTGCTCGATGTGCTAGTGAAAGTCATAAACTTACATACAAAATGGACAATATTTGAAATTGAATCGGTGGAACAAAGAGACGAAATGTAGCGAAATGTCTAAACTGACTTAGTTGATTGGCTTACTTGCCACAGCACAGTGGGTGACACGAATCAGCCGGCTAACTAGGAGTCAACTATTTCATAAACTCCGATCAACCAACTAAGAAGCATGAGTTAGTTGTTCGACTTCAAACCGTCGGCTAGCTCTTACACCAACTGGAACTAACGTCAAGTAGACTCTCTAACACCTAAAATAGACAACATTTGAAGTTGGATAGGTGGAACTGATAAACTAAATGTAACAGACTGACTTTCTAACTATAGTAGACTGAATGAACCACCCGACTGACTAGCAGTCTGCTATTTCATGCACTCTAAAATGCCAACTAGGAAGCACGAGTTAGTCATTTGCCTTCAAACAATCAGCTAACTCATTACACCAACTCGAACTAATTTCAGTTGGACACTCAACGCCCAAAATGGACAACACATGAAATTGGATCGGTGGAAACTAGCAGCCGGTCAAGTCTTACACTAATTCGAACTAACGCCAAGTGGACTCTCTCACACCCAATGGCAGGTACTTCATCTGGAAACTGATAGAAATTGGATCAGTGGAAACTAGCAGCCGAAATGTGGTACATTGTCTAAACTGACTTAACCGACTGGCGTACTTAGCATAACAAATTAAGTTACACGAACAAGCCGATTCACTAGGAGTCAAAAGTTTCATTGACTCAGTTGGACAACCGTTGAACCAACTGGAACAAACGTCAAGTGGTCTCTTCGACACTGAAAACAAACAACACTACAAACTGAATAGGCGAAACCAGGAGACGAAATGTAACAGACCGTCAATAATTACAAAGCCGACTAGTGTACTTGAGATTGAAAAGTGAGTTACACGAACCATCGGACTAACAGGGAATCAATTGTTTTGCTGACTTCAGTCGGCCAATTAACTCAGAAGCATTAACCAGCCGACAAGTAATGAATTCGATGTATTATTGTACCCATTAATCAACCGACCAATAACGAATTTGTTATCTAGGCCCATTAATTTGCTGACTAGGAACGAGATTTTTATTTTGTGGAACCCAATCATCGAACCATGAGTTGTAGTCGTTTTGACTTTCGTGAGTTGGTGAACTCGTCTTCCAACTCAAACCCACCGCAAGTGTACACACCAAATCCCAAAATAAATGATTTGTACAAATGAATAGAGGCAATTCCTGTACAATTAGCTAACTCATGTAAGCAATATTTTAGTTGTCTCATGTTGATAAATACGTAATTGGACTCCATTATTCAGCCAATTAGAAATGAGTATGTTGTTTATGCAATCCGACCACCCAACCAAATTTTACGAGTTAGTAACGTGACTTTCATGACTCGATGAACTCGTATTCCAACTCAAAGTCACAAAATATGATAACTGGTGAAATTGGATTGATGAAACTCGTAAACTATAATCAGCGAACTGATGCACCCAATCGAACCTACCCGTTTACATAAAATAGTAGTGGACCCCACTCATCAGTCGACTAGTAACAGATTCGTTGTCATATGGAATCCAAATCATCAACCATTATTCACGAGTTAATCATTTTATTTACACGAGTTGGTTAGCTCGTATTCCAACTCAAACTAACATTTGGTGGACAACATAAATCCAAAAGTATGACAACCTGTGAAATTGGATGAGGCAACTCGTAAACTACAATTAGCGAATGGAACAAAAATTCGTATGACTCGCACGACCTCAAATAACAGGCGAGTTTTGTTTTATTTAATGCTAATATAGTATATTCTGAGTTCTTCTTAACTATATCATCATGTTTTAATTCAGATTTTAGTTGAATTCAGATTTTTTTATACAAAACCCAAGCTACTGTCAAACAAACTCAAATACATAGATTTCTTAATAAACCAAAACCGAAAACAAAATTATGATCGAGTTAAAGTCAATATAAAATTCAAGCATAAAAATTTGGAGTCAGACATCTTACGTTTACAAGTTTGAATATTTTTTACAAAAGAATTCAACCTCAACTAACTATAAAATGAAAAATAGCAAAATCCAATGAACGAAACAACTAATTGGACAACAATGGTTTGATCGTATTTATGTCATGATTTTGAGATGCAAGAAATGAATTGCAAATTGTTAAGTCCTAATCTTAACTTGAGCGCTTAGGCTTGATTAGTGGAGAGGTTTAGGCTAATGGTTGCTTTGACTTGGATGGAGTGGGGTAGGTATGGGTAGAGTGATGGTGAGTATGGTGTAGGAGTGGATGGAAATATGCGGTCAGGTATGGGTTGGTTGGTGTTTTTGTAGAGAAACACATACACACACCTCGTGTTAGATCCTAATCCTTGGTCAAGGAATTAATCACGCTTAGATCATCCACTATGGGAGGTCATCCTCCGATGACCGACCCCGTGGAGATCACCACCTCAGCGACCGACTGGTCATGGGGAGGATGACCCAGTCATCCATTGACTGGGTAATCGACTAGGTATGGAGTGACCTGGTCATGACCTAGCTCGGTGGTTTTTTTTTTTGAAATGTTTTGTTTATGTTTTGTTTGTTTTAAATTATTTTTAATTTTTTTTAAAATATGTTTTATAATTGTTTATATTTTTTTTATTTGCAAAATCGACCTCCAAATGACGGGTAAGAGGCGAGCGTATTGAAAAGTTGGGGTCGATTCAGGAAAACAAATTAATTAAAAAAAATAGAAAACAAAAAACACTTAGAAACATATTTTAAGAAAATAAGATTAAAAAATATATTAAAAAGATAAAAAAATAACAATACAAGATTTATTGGTATTTGTTATAATAATTAGGGGTTTATATTTTGATAAATAGTTAAGATTTAAGTACAAGATTTATACCGAAACACACCAACTTTTCTGAATTTAAAGTAGAAAATAACAATTAGACTGAAATAACAACAACTAAAACTATTCATGAAAATAGGGAAGATAAGTCTTAAACTGAAATAAAAACTACAACTACAAATTAGGGAAAATAGGTTATAAACTGGAAAAATTAAAAGCACAGAGTTCTACTTAAATATTTGGTTACTGGTCTTCTCCAAATTAATTTCATCCTGCGGGGTAAGGATGCATTTTCCCTTGGCCTTCAGAAGTGAAATATAAATGTCGTACTTCATTGAAGCTCGACGGGTTTCTTCTTTCTCTCTTTCCAACGCGATCTTCTCTCACTGCAGCGTAATTTCCTTTGTTTGACCGAGGCCACGATCTGAAGAGCCTGTAAGCGTGCGTCGTTGTCCGGATCCTTCTTCACCGCTTTCCCTTTCCTTTTGCTTTTCTTTACACCCTCAGATTGGGGTGGTCCAGTTGGGGCAACAAATTTTGGGGTCGTTGATGGAGGAGGAGAGCCAAAGAAATTATCTTCCAAAGAGTATGTACGACCCATTTTCCTGGATGAATAAGTAGATGGTCGGGTAGTACTACTTTGCATATGCGGGCTCTGATTGCTTTGAAAATGGGGAGTGGAGATCGCAGACTTCCACTTGGGGATTTTCATAGTATTGTTGGGAATACCCCCAGTTCTAGAGCGGTGGTGGTTGTTTGGAGTATTGTTGGGAATACCCCCAGTTTTGGTGCGGTGGTGGTTGTTCGGAGTATTGTTTGGGAGGTGGTTGGGTACTACTTCCTACGCCGTGTGGAATGATAGGTCGATAGTATTGTTCTTGTTGGGAGTAGGCGGTAGATCCTTGAGGTTTAAAAAGACGATGAGGAGGCAGATCCTTGGGTGTTTTACGAGCCTCACTGTTGTGGTCAGGAGAAGACATGGGTTCAGGAGAGTTTGGAAGGTTGAGGGAAATGAAGTTGTGTGTGATGACTAAGGTGGACTTGAGGGTATTTATAGAGAACTAATTCTGATTTAGATTAGCTCCTTTAACAAGATTTAAATTTTATTAGTTTCCCCAAGATGGTTTTAAGATACTTATATTCACAGACAAGATTTTGAATCGGTTAGAGTAGGCATCACACACACACTGTAGCTTGTAAGTCTGACAAGATAAGACATCACGCGCGTACTGTAGCTTGTTAGTCCGACAAGATAAGGCATCATGCGCGTACTGTGTATTTTCAATCCGACATATCTCGTCAAACAACTAAGTTTCAGTAGGATCGCGACATATCGATTCCGGGACCAACGTATATCTTACTCCACTGCAAGGGTTCTTGACATTGCCAGCTACATGGTGAACAAAGGTCGTGTTCATGATAAAACCCAGCATCTCGCGTTAAGGATGGATTTGATCGAGAACATCTGGGAGCAATTCAGAGGTAGTGACGCTTAAGTGTGTTTTATTAGTATGTATTGTAGGTGTTTTGTGGTTTGTGTCATTTAATATTTGATTTATGTTGTGTGTTATTTGGTTTATGTAGTGTATTTGGTTTATCGTCTCGGGTAATGTAAGCTTACGTTTGTTTAATTTAATGTAATATTTGTTTTATTAATATTAATGCTATTTAGTATTTGCTAATCATTGATGGTTAAATAAAAAAATTATATGCAATTTGGAAATACGAGATTTATTGGTATTTTGGTTTTTCCAAATAGATTATTAATGTTTTTGATAAATATAAATGATTTTGGAATAGAATAAAAGTTGATAAAGAAATTAATGATGTGGAGGAAAGAGAGTGATGACTTAGGTCATGGTAAATTGGTGAATAGTGAAGGAAAAAGAGAAGGTTGGTCATGACGACGTGAGGGAAAGAGAGAGAGAGAGAGAGAGTGCATGACCTAGGTCATCAGGATGACCTAGGTCACGATAATGGATGCCCTTAGGGTGATGATTTAGGTGAATGGGGTGTCTTTAAGGTATAGAGTGAGGGATGTAGTATGGTTGAGGTGATGGGTAACATGGGTGGAGTAATTAACTTATGAGTTGGGTTGTTGGTGAGTGTTTTTAAAGAGAAACACACCTCTCATTTCCTTCCTCCTCCTCATTCTCACGTCATCTCTCTCTCTCTCTCTCCCTCTTCATTCCTCCTCACGTCCGACGACTTGGGCGAATGGAACTCCAGTGAGTGGTGGTAGGCAACAAGCAAAGAGCGCAACTGGTGGTGGTGTTACTTGAAGGAGGCACGAGGGGTGGAGCTACGATGAACTCCGGAGATCTCAAGAAAGGTATGCCAAGTTCCTTAGAAGGTTCACACAAGGTTTGTGATCGTTGCCAGAGGCCGGAGGTGTTGCCAATGATGAGGGACATGCAAGTATCGGTCATGGAACGGTCGACTGGTCATAGTGTAGAGGCAAGATTTTGCCCAACACTGGTCGAACGATTCCTTTTGGTGGTCAACCATCAAATTGTTGGTCATGGGAAAGCCCTATTATTTTCGGTCGAACGAGTCTTTCGTGCATTCTACCATTGCCTCGTAGTTTGACCTTACCCATGACATTGACTTGCTAAACGGTTGACTGCCTTAGAAGTCTCTTGTCCAACTGATAACTTAAGTGTACCTTGCTTAGTGTTTGACTGGCTCTTTTTGGTTCAAATGGATGTAGTTTTGTGGAAAATAGAAGACCTTTGTTATTTTCGGTCAGACGGAACCCCTTACCATTTGACCGTTGCCCGTTTGATCGTTGTGACCTAAGTGGTGTGCCCAGAGTTTGACCGATTTTTAGACGATTGTTCGAACGTCTCCATATCCATGGGGAGCGGTTGACCGTTTGTGCCCAAATTCGAGTCCTTGCCTCGTGTAGTGCCAGTTTTGTCCATGGAAGCTTGTGTCCTTACTTCATGCATGAACCAGGATGTGACGGTGGTTATGATGATCGTGCCTACCCAGGGACCACCGAGTAGAAGAGTGTGGATACTTGAGGCACATGTCACCTATGTATTATAGATTGTGGCATAGCTTAAAAGCATTTTTTCTAACTCTTGATTGAGTAATAAACTTGAGGGATCATTGATCCCAATGCATAATGTTTCACAGCTCCACGGAGTAAGTTGACCCCACGGACTTTGGTGCAAGATGAGTCGATCGACCAGCCTCGATGGCAACAGATACGATCAATCGGCCTTGAGGACAATGTTTGTGACTCCGTACAACCAAGTGCTGGTGGTTTTGACTGTCCGATGATGTATTTTAAGCAGGTAGATTGGCTGGAGCACAACCAGGTGAGTTGACCGACCTGAGCAACGACTTCGTAGGTGTGGTGTTGACCACGAGATCCGATCTGAGTCTATGTCGCAGAAGTGTGTGTGCCCCTCACCAATCCCCCCATGTTTAGTGTAGACGTGTGTGCGGTTAGTAGTGTACTCTCCGTAAGACCTATTAGGACTGTGGTAGGTCTTCTTGGGGACGCGATGATGTTTGTGACCCCGCGCGACCGAGTGGCGGCGGGAAGGACCACGCGATTGAGTAGTGGCGGTGTTGACTGCCTGGTGATGTATTACCCCCAATTGGGGAATGTTTTACTTGTTGCATTCTATTATGCCACGTTATACTAGTATGATAGGTTCATTGTATTGTACTTTCATATGCATGTAGGTGGACTTGGTATACGGGATTTCCTTATGGAAACTCTGGTATTGTTATTTCATTTGCATTTCAGGACCGCAGTAGGTGTTGATGGGTGACGACTAAGGACGAGTGCACTCTGGGATTAGATCCTCCAGTTGTATGATTACATATATTTATACTTTCTCATACCCTGATGTAGTCATATCTTTTGAAAACTATTATGTAATAGTGCACCTTTTGAGTATTTTATGAGTAATTTTCCCTCTCTTTATGGTCTTATTCCTTGTGGTATTTGTTTAAATTTTCCACTATTTTTTGGGATGTTACAACTTGGTATCAGAGCAGTTGATTCTTGTGTGCTCATCCAAAGAAACCACCCTTCACGCAGGGACTTCGGAAGCAACTTAAATCTCGTGTATTCATCAGCAAGCCGCATACCCTGGAGGATGCCGTGAAGTACACGACTATCCTGGATAAGGATTACTAGGGGAACTATCAGGAGACTAAGAAGTTGTACGGGGAATACTAGGGGGCGTGGAGCTGGCCGTTTCACAGGGAATTTGGGCAAAAGCCTCGGGTTGAAGGAGGTGGTGTGCACTGACATGAGGCATGCAAATCTTGTGACATAATTCACTACAGGCAGGAGTGCTTTCCCCGTCCTGGTGTTTGTTTGGGTTACAGTCAGCATGGGCACTATATCAAAGAGTGTCCTAACAGACAGGGTCAGTATAGTAGGAGACCAAGACCACCGGTTATAGGGAGAAGCGGAGTCAGCCAACATGTTGCACCACGAGAGTAGGGAAGGAAAGCTGGACTTGTCTTCACCATCCAAGTTGAGATGGCGAGGGATGCCAACATCGTGGTGGAAGGTACACTCCTTGTTGATGGCCTTGTAGCTAGAGTCCTATTTGATTGTGGCACGACATACTCCTTTATTTTGGAGAAATCTACAAGCATTCTGGATTGTGTCCCTATGAAGCTAGCTACCAATTGGCAAGTTAGCACGCCCATGGATGAGGTGGGCATTGTAGGGAGCTTCCTCCCCGACACCATTGTTGTTTCGGGAGACCAATATTTTTTGGCAGATGGAGGACTTCGACGTCATACTGAGGATGTATTGACTATCACAGTACGACATTCGAGTCTTTGGCCGTGAGAAAAAGATCCTGATTCCAAGGAAGGACAAACCTGATGTGCTGATCAAGGGGACAAAGAGAAGAGATCAAATCATTATTTCTGCAGTAAAGGCCTAAAAGTTGATACAATAGGGTGGCAAACTGTTCTTGGCTACGGTAGTAGTTCTAGACCCGGAGACGAGGGGATTAGAGGACATTGAAATCGTGTAGGCCTTTCTGGAGGTTATTCTAGATGATATCAGTGGTCTGTCGCCAGACCGAGAGATCAAGTTGGTAACAAGTACGACTCCGCAGTTGAAGGCTTCGTACTTGATGGCACCTGCAGAGTTGGCCGAACTGAAGAAGTAATTACAAGAGTTGATGGATTTTAGGTTCATCTGACCAAGTGTCTCACCTTTGGAGCACCAATGTTATTCGTGAAGAAGAAGGATGGGTTATTGCGGATGTGTATCGACTACAAAATGCTAGATAATGTTACTGATTGACATCATTTCATGCATTCATTTGTGTCTTATATCCTTTATTTTTAGCCTAAGCAATGCTAGATATCGAGTTTTATGTTTAAGTTTCAGGAATAAACATGTTTGAGAAGAAGAGACTAAAAAAGGACTTAAAAGCAACAAAAAGACTAAGTTGCAAGACTCATGGACTGAGGTGCAAGAGAGAAGGACCCATATGTAAAAAAAGGACTAATGAGGAAATCAAGAAGCTCCACACCATTATGAGGAGTATTTTGACAATTAGATCCGGGCCCAAACATCAACAACCCAATCGGGTTCATAAAACATCAAGAAATCAAGCCAGAAACCAACCACTGAAATCCAGACTCCATCAAATCTATCTGGACCGCCAATTGGCGGTCCAAATTGGTCCAAAGGTTTCATGGTTGAGTCAGGTCGTGTATTATGTTGTTTTAAGTGCATTTGTAGTAGGCGTTTAGTCCCATACCGGGAGATTGTCCCCGGTTACCTTTTTTCATGCCTATAAATAGAACTCTTCCTTCTCCTTTGTATTCGCCCATTGCTTGGTGGCATTCTCTCTACTTGGAGTAAACCCTTGAAGCAAAATTCAAGTGGAGAAAAATGCTACTTGCAATGTGAGTCATGTTAATAAAATAATTTTCTTAGTTTGTTCTCATGTTGTCTCTTTTTCATGCATGCTTGGCTTACTCTTGTTTCTTTAATCTTAGTCTAAATTAGTTAGAATGTCACCTTCTCTTTATATGAATGATTGCTTAATGATTAGTGAGTAGTTCCATTCCCCTTTAGGGGGTGGAGATGATGCACATATATGTTGTGAAGTTTGATGAATTTTGGATTGTGTAAACTTGCATGTTTGTATGTTCATTGGGGGTATTTTAATCATCTACATGTTGGGGGATTTTGATGGGCTTTGCCATAAGATTTAGACACTTCCCATGCTTAGTTTCCTCATGTATATTGACAGAAATTTCCTGTTGAATATGCTACATGTTAGTTATGTGTTTGTATTTGTGTTTGCTTGCTTGATTGATTGAAGAAATTTTGTTTTGATGGGGTTTTCCATAAGATTTAGACACATCCCATGCTTAGCTTTGTTCTTCACATGAGTTTATGGTTTTTGATGAGTCTTGTCATATCTTTAGACACTCGCATACTGAGCCTAATCTTATGATAATCAAGTAGTAATTGTCGATACATTGTGTTAATGGATTGATAGGTTTTGTCACATCTTTAGACACTTCCTATGCATGAAGACACACACGACACACACATACATGCTTACATGCGTCATTCATCACTTATTTCACTTCAGACGTACACACACTCCACCCCTTAGGGGTTTTCCTTACTGAATTCTACCTTCTTTTCTTAGTTGTGTATCTTAGTTTTAGTAGTCTTGTGCTTTCATCTTTCTCCTTTGTTAGTTCCTAATTTAGTGTATCTTAGGTTAGCATGATCACATCACTTCACCCTTAGTTGCAACTTGATTTCTGAAGAACCAGAGGCTACTCACCACCTTGCGGATCGACCAGTACTTGCCACCGTTTCATCACGGTCGTGCACTTGCGGTAATTGATAAAACATTTAAACAGTTACCATCAGGAATCAGTATTCTTTGCCAAGGATAGAGGACCTTTTTAATCAGTTGCAGATAGTGAATTGGCATCTTGAGAGATCAACAGCTTTATGCTAAGTACACGAAGTGCGAGTTTTGGTTGGATCAAGTGGCTTTTTTGGGGCATATTGTGTCAGCAGATGGGATCTCGGTGGATCCGGCGAAGGTCGAAGTTGTGACTTAGTGGAGGGCCCGGACGAGTGTCACGGAGATCAGGAGTTTTATGGGACTGGCAGGGTATTACAGACGGTTCATCCAGGATTTCTCCCGACTTGCGTCGCTGCTGACAGCGCTGACGCAGAAGGGCGTCAAGTTCGTTTGGTCCCAGAAATGCGAGGACAGTTTTCAGGAGTTGAAGAGGCGACTGACGACAGTGCCGATTCTGACGCTACCGAGTGGCAGTGGAGGCTACGTGAGTTACAGTGATGCGTCAGGGGTTGGCCTGGGCTGTGTACTGATGCAGCATGGGAAGGTGGTGGCGTACGCTTCGAGGCAGCTGAAGGTACACGAGAAGAACTACCTTACTCATGATCTGGAGTTAGCAGCAGTGGTTCACGCGTTGAAGACCTGGCGACATTATTTTTATGGCGAGCAGTTCGAGGTCTTCATAGATCATCAGAGCCTGAAGTATTTGTTCTCACAGAGGGAGCTGAATATGAGGCAGCGCATATGGCTCGAGTTCATTAAGGACTACGACTTCACCATTTCCTATCATCCGGGGAAGGCAAATTCGGTCGCAGATGCACTGAGCAGGAAGGTTGAGGTGTCGGTTTCTAGTTTGTGCATCCAGGAGTGGAGGCTACTCGAGACGCTGTCAGAGTGGAGGCCGTTCACAGAGGGCTCCGGAGGAGCAGCGATTGCTGGACTGAGGGTAGAGCCGCAGACCGTCTCGCGGGTTGTGCAGGCTCAGCATGGGGATGAGGAGTTAGCTGGTCTGTTACAGTTGGCTGCCAGAGATGGATTAGACTTCAGTGTGGGGGTTGATGGTGGTCTGAGGTTTAGGAGTCGGATCTGGGTGCCGAAGGTTGATGGGCTGAGAGATGACATCATGGAGGAGGCACACCGAGCGCGATATACCATCCACCCGGGGAGTACGAAGATGTATAAGGACCGCAGCGGAACTTCTGGTGGAAGGGCATGAAGAGGGACATTGTAGAGTTCGTGGGCCGGTGCTTAGTCTGTCAGCAGGTGAAGATTGAGCATCAGTGACCGGCAGGACCGATGCAGTGTATTGAGCTTCCTGAGTGGAAGTGGGAGCACGTGACGATGGATTTTGTCACAGGTCTGCCGAAGACGAGAAGATTCCACGACGCGATTTGGGTGATAGTCGATCGACTGACCAAGTCGGCGCACTTCTTAGCGATCATGACCACATTGCCTTTGGAGGGTCAAGCTAAGTTGTACGTGGAGGAGATAGTCAGATTGCACGGAGTACCAGTGAGCATCATCTCTGATCGGGATCCCAGGTTTACATCCAGGTTTTGGGGGAGTCTGCAGCAGGCTTTGGGGACATGACTGCGATTCAGTACAACGTTTCACCCGCAGACAGATGGTCAGTCAGAGAGGACGATCCAGACCCTGGAGGATATGCTGAGAGCATGCACATTGGATTGGTCAGGACACTGGGTTTAGCACATGCCACTGATAGAGTTCGCCTACAACAACAGCTACCATTCGAGTATTGGGATGGCACCGTACGAGGCCCTGTACGGGAGGCCTTGCAGATCACCGGTATGCTGGAGTGATGTGGGCGAGAGACAGCTAGTGGGGCCAGAGCTCGTGCAGATGTATGCAGAGAAGGTGGATGTGATCTGGACGAGATTGGCCACAGCGCAGAGCAGGCAGAAGAGTTATGCCGACAGACGCAGACGGGCGTTGAGCTTTGAGGTTGGTGACCACGTGTTTCTGAAGATTTCCCCTGCCCGAGGAGTGATGAGGTTTGGGAAGAAGGGGAAGCTCAGTCCGAGGTATGTAGGGCCGTTTGAGATCCACGATCAAGTTGGGGAGGTTGCCTACAGGATTGCATTGCCACCGCAGTTTTCAGGTCTTCACAACATCTTCCACGTATCGATGTTGAGGAAGTACGTTGTAGATCCAGCTCACACTATTGAGATAGCAGTGCCAGAGATACAGCATGACTTGTCACTCGAGGAGAGACCAGTCGAGATCGTTGATCGTGTGGATCACCAGCTCAGGAGGCGGACCATTCCGATGGTGAAGGTCAGGTGGCAGCATCACAGTGAGCGCGAGGCCACTTGGGAGATCGAGGAGGAAGTCAGAAGGCAGTATCCATGACTTTTCGGTGAGTTGCTTGTTTGATTTCGGGATGAAATCCTTTTAAGTTGGGTAGATTGTTATATCCCTAACCTAGGGTTAGATTACTAATGGTGTTTAGAGGAGTGCTTTGCATGGGAAATGGGCGGTGAACAGTGACGGTGATGGGTGTAGGGGGCGGTCACTGTTCATGTGTTGGGTTGAGGAGAGCTATATCTTTGTTTTCTTCAGTCCTTCATCCCATCTCTCTCTCACTCATTCCTTCTTCTTCTTCTCTCCGGCGTCCAGAGGTTGTGGAGGAGACTCCGGCGCGAGGAGGCGAGCGTGGAGTTGAGGAGGCTGGGGGAGGTCGCGTGTGAGGAGGTGACGGAGGCGCGAGCGGTGCTCTGGCGTTTCGTCGTCTTCTTTGAGGTATGCCGGTTTTTAGTTTGATTTGTTGTTGCTCACCCTCGTTGGAGGGTTGTGTTGGTCGGACGAAGAGGTCGGAGACCTCTTCGGCGTTGTTTTCCGTGAAAACCTTGGCTGGCGCGAGGTACAAGACGACCAACGGTCAACCAGGCCCTTTGGGCGGTCGACCGAAGTAGAGTTTTATTGCCTGTCTGTTGTGTTTCGGTCGACCGGGTCCCTTGTTCGGTCGACCGGAACTTAAGTGTACCTGTTTTATGCATGTGTTTGCGGTCGACCGTTTTGACGTAGAAATAATAGGATGACCATGTTAGTTTTCGGTCGACCGAGACCCCTGAGTCGGTCGACCAATAGACTCGATTTTGATGTTGACCAGACTCCGGATTTTGACCTCGTTCGGTCGACCGGTTTTAGACCTTCGGTAGACCGTTATGATTTTTGTGTTGCGTAAATAGTTCGACCGTTGCAGACGCTTCGGTCGACCGATTCCCTTGTGGAAGTTGTCGACCGAGCTGTCACTTTCGGTCGACCGATTTCCCTTGTGGAAGCGGCCGACTGGTTGTCACTTCCAGACGACCGATTCCCTTGAGGAAAACGGTCAACCGAGTGGTCTTTTGCGGTCGACCGTTTTGCACAAGAGAGAATTCCTGGTTCCTTTTTGATGCCAACTCTGTCCACGGAAACCCGTGTCCTCGCCTTGTGCGTGAGCCGGGAGGTGACGGTGGGCGCGTTACGCGTACCTACCAAGGGACCTCCGTGTGGAAGAGTGTGGGTGTCCGGGACGCGTCACCTCCATGTATGGATCGTGACTAATATGTTGGATTGATTGGACTCTTTGTTAGAGTAGCAGACCTGAGGGATTGCGGATCCCAATGCGTGTTGACGCATGGCTCGTGAAGCATGATGACCCTGCAGACTACGGTCTGGACTCGTCCGATGTTGTGTCGGACGTAAGTTGTACCGCTGATGTGGCCGCCGATGCCGCCGAGGTTGTTGTCGGCGACGATGGTGCCGACGATGTTCCAGCTTGTGGTTGTATCGTCCGATGTTGTGCCAGCGATGATCCCCGATTGGGCACCTATCCTGGGATGTTGACCGACGGGGCTACGGCTCCGTCGAAGGTGGTGTTTACCACGTAGTTCCTTGTACGGAAGTGCGGATGCGCGATCTAATATGCCACTGCACTGATGCACTCCAAGATCTCGAAGGGTCCCATATACCTCGGACTCAACTCCCCTTGTGCCTGAATCGCATCATGCCCTTACTTGCAGAAGTACTAAAAAAGACTTGATCTCCAACCAAGAAGCTCATCTCACGTCGAAGCTGATCTGCATAGGTCTTCTGCCTACTCTGGGCGGTTGTGAGCCTCCTCTTAAAGACATCCACCTTTTCTGTTTACTGTTTTACGATCTTGGGTCCAATCAACTACCTCTCCCCAACATCAGCCCAGTACACTGGTGATCTGCGGGGGTGGCCATACAATGCTTGATACAGTGGCATTTGAATATTGGCGTGGAAGCTATTTTGTACGTGAACTCAACGAGAGGAAGGTGATCGTCCTCACTCCTTGACCAGTCCAATGCACACGCTCTCAACTATTCGAGTGTCTGGATTGCCCTCTTAACTGACCATCGGTCTCAGGATGAAAAGTTGCACTAAACTTCAGTTTAGTTCCCAGTGCCCTCTGCAAGGTCTCCCAAAATCTGGAAGTAAAGCAAGGGTCACGATCGGAAATGATGGGTACAGGCAATCCGTGAAACCAGAAAAATCTCCTTAATATACATCTTCGCCATGCCCTCTAATGGCAATGTCTTATGCATGGCCAGAAAGTACACTGACTTAGTCATCCGATCCATAATCACCCAAACAACATCATGAAATCGCCCAGTCTTGGGTAACCCGGTGACTAAATCCATGGTCACATGCTCCCACTTCCACTCTGGTAGCTCAATACACTGCATCGGCCCAACTGGCCTCTGACGCTCGATCTTCACCTACTGGCAGACAAGGCATCAAGTTACAAACTCTACTATCTCCCTCTTCATGCCCTTCCACCAGTAGTGCTCTGAAGGTTTTTAAACATCTTCGTTCTACCCGAGTGGATGGTATACTTTCCCTGATGGGCCTCCTCCCTGATCTCTTTCCTCAGGTCCCCTACTGCCGGCACCCACACCCGGTTCTAGAATCGCATGCCACAATCCAGTGCAATCCTGAAATCCGACCCATCAATCGACGTTGCTCGCCGTAAAGTGGGTAACTCTAGGACCTCGCTCTGTGACTACACAATCCTCCCAATAATGCTCAGCTCAACTCTTAGCCTTGTAATCACAACACCATCATGTGCTCCCAGAAGAGGTCTCCACTGAACTCACAACATAGCCCTCCCACCTCGAGCAATCTCCACTCTTGGATCACCAAACTCACCACAGAGCCCTCCCACTTCATGTTGAAAGCATCGACGACGAAATTCGTCTTCCCCGGATGGTAAACGATTAAATCGTTTAAAATACCACAAGTACACAATGTCGGTGAATACGTGGAAAATATAGGTTCAGGCCACAGGGAGGTGTGTCAACTCTGGTTCTTTCAAAGTCAAGTGAAAAATGATGGGAGAAGAAGTTGATTACACTAGACTAAACTAAATTGTGAATGAACTAACAATTAAACTAAACCCCCATGGAGTGAAGGTGTGTAGGTATGTGTGTGTAAGTGGTTATTCATTTCAATTAGGAACAAGTGTACTTTGTGTGGCGTACAAGTAGAAGCTAGTGTAGAATCTAAGTGTAGGATACACAACACTATATGGAAAACCATGAAAATGCATATCAAGCATGCAACAAGTACCTAGTGTGGTCATTGGAGCATCAATCAATCCTACATACAACCTAAATCAATCATGTGAATGTGCACCAAACATTGATCCATACATAACAAGTCATTCCCATCAAACTATTACAAGCAACAAGATAAACTCTAAAATTAGCATGAGATAAGTACCTAGTGTGGGCATTAGCTCATCTAATACAAATTTAAGCATGCTACAAGTATAGATCTATATTAAGCATATGGAATGACACAAATAAAAGAACTCATCACTATCACATATTCTACATCACCTTCACCCCAAATGAGGTGTATCTACTCTCTACTCATTAGGCTAACATGCATATTAAGAAGTGAAAACATTCTAACTAATAACACTAAACATGCAAGCATTAAAAGAAAAAAAGACAACATTAAAACAAACTAAGAAAAATTATTTTATTTACATGACTTACATTACAAGTAGCATTCTTCTCCACTTGAGTTTTCCTCCAAATCTTAGCCTAAGTAGACAGAATGTCACCAAGCAATGGGTGATTACAAAGGAGGAAGAAAAGTTCTTTTTATAGGCATGAAAAAAAGGTAACCGGGGACAATCTCCTGATGTTGTACTAATGACATACTATAAATGGACATACAACACTCCAATACAACGCCAGGCTAAACCTAAACATGTTTAGAGCAAATCCGACTGCCAATCAGCGATCTGGAACCACCAATTGGAGGTTTGGATTGCTTTGATCCAGCATGGGTTTGGATGACACTTTTCTAGCTTGATTTCTTCATGTGTAGTGCACCTGCATTGGTTGTCTGAGTGTAGGCCCAAATCTAATTGCCAAAATACTCATGATGGTGTGGAGTTTCTCGATTTGTTTATTGGTCCTTTTGGTCTACATCCAGGTCCTTCCATCTTGCATATCAGTCCATAAGTCTCACAATTCAGTCCTCTTTCTTGCGTTCAAGTCTTTTTTGTGTCTCTTCTTCTCAAACTTGTTTATTCCTGAAACTTAAACATAAAACTTTTTACGTAGCATTGCTTAGGTTCAAATAGAGGATAAGACACGAATATATGTATGATATGATGTCAATCAGTAAGCCATGATGAGGTCGTAATCCTTAATGAATTCTAACTGATTGACATCATTTCATGCTCATATTTGTATCTTATATCCATTATCTTTCACCTAAACAATGCTATGTCACGAGTTTTATGTTTAGTTTTCAAGAATAAATAGGTTTGAAGAGATGAAACATAAAAGGACCCAAAAGCTGGGAAAAAGGACTGGATTGTGAGATCTAGGGACCAAGATGTAAGGGAGAAGGACCTGATTGCAAGACAGAAGGACCTAAGAGCAAAACAGAATACTCCACACCATCATGGGGAGTATTTTACCAATTCGATTCGGGTCGGAGCTCCAACAAGTCAAGTAACCGCATCAAAGACCAACAATACCAGAAAGAAAAGCCCAAAACAAAAATGAGCAGGATCTGAACCATATAGACCGCTAATTGGCGGTCCAAGACCGCTAATTGGCGGTCCATTTTGGCCCAAATCCGCTCAAATTCCTCCAGCACATGTATTAGAGGATGTTTAGGCTATTTTTGGTATCTGTTTAGTCCCACATCGGGGGATTGTCCCGGTTTGCCTTTTTCCATGGCTATAAATAGAACTCTTCACCTTCCATTGTAATCACTCCATATTTTAAGTGGCTATTCTTCCTACTAGAAGTGAGGCCTTGAAGCACACACTAAAGTAGGAGGATGCTACTTTTAATGTGAGTCATTTTATCAATAAAGTTTTGTGTTTCTTTCATTGTTGGTTTTATGCTTCTTTTATTGTTTATGCATGTTTTAGTTTAATCGTCTTTTAATTCTAGCTTAGTTTTAATATGCTTTCTTTGCTTAGTTTAATAATTAGTGTAATGTTTAGTGAGTAGTTTCATCCCCTTTGGGGGGTGGAGTAGATGTACATACATGCATTAGAGAATGGGATGAATGCTTTAATTTCAATGTGTTGATTAAACATGAATGTATGCTTGCTTGTTTAGGATAGAATTTACAACTTGATGAGTTTTGCCAAAATGATTAGACACCTCTCATGCTTGTTTAGGTTCTGAAATAAACACCTTGCATATGTAAATGTTAATCAACTAAGTTGGTGAATAGATTGATAGGTTTTGCCATAACATTTAGACACTTCCTATGCTTGATAAACACCACCTTCATGTGCTTAAAGAATGTATTCTACACCCACATCTTTGCATGTGTGCACTCACTCCACCCCTTAGGGGTTTTCCATTCCTGAAATTCCAGCATTCTTGTTTTGTTCTTAGCTTAGTTCTTATTTCATCGTTTGTTTGCTTCTTTCACATTTCATACTTCTTAGCGTAGTGTAGCGTAGGTTAGCATAATCAATCTTTCTCTTCCCTATTCTGCCACTTGATTTCTGATAAACAAGAGGCTGCTCACCTCCCTGAGGACGACCCGTACTTGCCACCGCTTCATCGCGGCCGTGCACTTGCGGTTTTAAATAAAACGTTCAACAAGTTTTTGGCGCCGTTGTCGGGGAGGTGCCAGTCCAGACTCTTGTTTGGATGATTCGAGTGGATTTAATTTGTGTTATGTAGTTTTTCCTTGTTTCAGGAGACTTGAAGTCATCAGGAGGAACGTCTGGAGAAGTTTTGAGTGAATCTGAGCATTTCAGACCGCCAATCAGCGGCCTGGGACCGCCAATTGGCGGTCTGGTAAGCTCGGTTTTGTCTCGTATTTCTTTGGTTCGTTTTCATAATTGATGTAGTGATCTGGGATTTAATTTGGCATGTTTTGACTTATAGTTTGTTCCCAGATCCATAATCAACCTCCTTTAAGCAACTTGGACCCTAAAACTCAAAGCAAAAGATTAGGCATTCTTGTTGTTTAGGTCATGCATCATGTATGTGACTTAGGCATTTAGTTTGTCTTTTATCTTAGCTTTATTTTCTGTTGCTGAGAGCTGGCGTGAGGTACACACCTTCTACTCTCATTCATGCATTTCGTATGAACATGCATTAGTTAGTAGGAAGTGCATTGAAACAGTCGTGAGTTGAGCATTTTGTTTGGAGAGTTGATTGCTAGATTAGGACTCCAAAACGCTACTAAGGAGGGGCTGTCCCATAAAAGATAAGGTGGGGGATTTCATCACCCTTTCCTTCGCCCCAAAAACCACACTAATCAAGATCCTAATTTTAAAATCAAGTAGACATTGGCCCTAAGGATTTCGGGCGCATTAGGAGAGTGATCCGGTCCCGACCGTTGATTGACATCATTTCATACTCATATTTGTATCTTATATCCATTATCTTACACCTAAGCAATGCTACGTGACGAGTTTTATGTTTAGTTTTCAGGAATAAAGAGGTTTGAAGAGAAGAGCCATGAAAGGATCCAAAAGCAGGAAAAAGGACTTAATTGTGAGACCTGGGGACTAAGATGCAAGGGAGAAGGACCTGATCGTAAGACCGAAGGACCTAAGAGCAAAACAGAATACTCCACACCATCATGGGGAGTATTTTACCAATTCGAGTCGGGTCGGAGCTCCAACAAGTCAAGTAACCGCATCAAAGACCAACAATACCAGAAAGAAAAGCCCACAACAAATTCCAACACGATCCGAAGATTTTGGACCGCTAATTGGCGGTCCATATTGCTCAGGATCCGTCGAAATTTCTCCTGGACTTGTATTAATGTTCGTTTAGGCTATTTTTGGTATTGGTTTAGTCCCACATCGGGGAATTATCCCCGATTATCTTTTTCCATGCTTATAAATAGAACTCTTCACCTTCCATTGTAATTACCCATTGCTTGGTGGCATTCTCTCTACTAAGGAGTGAGTCTTGAAGCAAAAACTCAAGGTGGAGAAGAATACTACCTTCAATGTGAGTCATTTGTTAATAAAATAATTCTTCTAGTTTCTTTTAATCTTGTCTTTTAATTTGTGCATGTTAGTTTAGTCTTTCCTTTCCTTTTATGTTTCTTTAATGCTTCTTGCCTTCTTAGTTAACTTGCATTTCAGTATTATGCTTTCTTTTGCTAATATAGTTAGTGTAATGAGTAGTGAGTAGTTCCATCCCCATTTGGGGGGTGGAGAAATATGTGATATAATCATGTAGTGTATTAAGTGTGTGTTATCTTTATCCCTTGAGCTTTATATGATTTCCATAACCATCTAATGGGTTTTCACTCTTATCTTTGATATGCTAATGCTCTTGAATGAAGCTTAGCTTATGCTTTGATTAGTGGACCTATTTTATGGGGAATGATAATGTTAGGATTGAAGGGAATGTGTTCTAAAAGTTTTACTTTTAAATGCCAATTATTATGAATTGAATGAGAAATCATTTTGTTCCTTGTTTATGTTATTCGTCTTTTAGAAGTGTTAAGGAAGAGGCTCTTGGTCCTTAACCGTAGAGCTCTAAAAGATATTGGTTTGCATAAAACAAAAGATATTCGCAATCATGGTAATTAACATGGGACATTAATTACCGAGTTAAGATTGTCGTGTTGGTCATAGATCATTGTAGCTCTACAAGTGAGTGACGACACGGGTATGCAAAAGAGGAAAATATTACTTTTGTATACTGAATAGACCTAATAAGTAAAATATTATAGAAATGTGTTTCTGTGTCATTAATATTTTACTGTGTCTTTGGTCCTTTGATATGAGACTTATATCTAATCACTTAAGGAATACTTAATTAGATCAGTGTCTTGAACTATCGATCAGTGTAGTGTAAAGGCATTGGTTGGTTAAGTACAACTTTCGTTGGAGAAGATAGTTAGTCAAAAGATTATCATTGCCCCTCTTAATTGAGTGATGATATTAGTGGGCCCCTTGATAAAGCAAAGTTATAATGTGCACAATGTGATTTGAGTTAAGTCACATATTTATAACTAGCTTAAAGAGATCAAGAAATGAATACTAATACAAAGATGACACAATACTACTTTGTGTGTATTCTTAATATCATGAGGCAAGGGACGGACACAAGTGGTGCACTCCATCACTAAATGGATCGGGTTTTGGTTCAAGTGGAATTAAGACATCTAACTAATTGGGAGCTATAATGTGTAGCTAGATACCGCTTATAGCTTGTGATATTGAGCTCTTAATATCACTGCCAACTTAGTCTAGATCCTCCCATAGGTCACACCACAAAACTGGGAAACAAGAAATGGGGATTTTGAGTTCATAAGGATGTGTCGGGTTTCATGTAGAAAATATGACACATGGGGTGAACAAACAAAATCAAGATTATGTTGTGATTAATAACATAATTAGAATCTAAATTAAATTCATATGTGATGTAAATATTATGGGGTGTAATGAGTTGACATTACATAGGATAATATGTTACATAAGTTGTGAATTTACTACTAATCCCGAAATGTCAAATTTTGTAGGGGTTAAACCAAAATTTGACCAGTCTGCAGTACTGTGCAAAAGTCAACCGATGAATAGTACTGGTCAACCGATGAACAGTACCCGGTCGACCGATGCACAGTAACCGGTCGACCGATGAACAGTATCGGTCCATGATGAACAGTACCGGTCGACCGATGAACAGTAACGGTCGACCGGTCCAGACGGTTTTCTGCAGAATTAATTTAAGAATTAATTAGATCATGCATGGAATTGGTCCATAATTGATTTAATTCGTGGTTAATATTATTTATTAATAAATAATGGATGGTTAGATGGAATTTTGCATGGGATCATGGGCAAGAGGTTGCACATGAATAGGTAATTTGGAGAGAACCTATAAATACAAGGTTATCTCATTACCTCCTTAATTTAATTCATTATTTTCTTGAGCAAAATTCTCTCCCCATAATTCTCCACGAAAATTCCTTAATTCTTAAGTTTAGTTTTAGTTCTAGAGATCATCTTCTCAAGGGAACTAAAGAGGGGTTAGTAATTGGATTCTAAACCCTATTGGAGATTGAGAGACTAGCTTTTCTCTCTCCAATCTTGTTTAGAGTTTGGTGAAATCTCGGAGGCATCCGGCGCAGCGAGGAGCATCCCCAACGTCTTCGGATCATCAAGAAGTTTTAGAGAACTTCTAGGTATGAATTTCGATGTCCCATGTTTGTTTTAATAAAACTTTTAAAACTAGTTATTGAAACAAACCGATGCATGCATGAAACGAATCGTAGAAAATTGTAAAAATCCTTATTATACATAAAAATTCCGAAAATATATATGTATAATTAAACTAGAAATCCTACAATGGTATCAGAGCTTAGGGTTCAATTTTCTCATGATTTATGGCTGTAAACAAATCTAGTTTACCATCTAGGATTTAAACAATTCGTTTTACCGGTTTTTCGGTCTTTAAATGTTTGTTGAAATAATTCTTTATAATAATTCGTTTTAAATATTTTGAATGTTTAAAACATGACATATAATTATTAGAATTATGATTTAGACATAAGTCTAACTTACAATAATTTCGTTTTAAGTATAAACGATTATTTTGTAAGAGAATCAACAAAACCGAAAAACTGCAATTCATCTTTCCATTGGAAATTGGATGAACAGCGGTTCATAATTAATTTGTGAACTATGGATGTATGAAAAATGTTTTTAATGGATTTCAAAATATTTTTCAAAGAATTGTTGAGAATTCTAGATGATTGATAAATTAGATTCTGTAGTTTATAGCAATTGCGTGCATGGATGCTTGAGTTGCTTTGCAGGATTGTGAGTTTATATGTTCCAAATCAGACACTACAAATGTATGTAATTATTATTATACAGGGGCTTATGTATGTAAAAGCCATATTCTCTATTTCCTATCTTTAGAATTGCATTTGCATGTGAGAGGTTTTTACATAGGACTTGCACTAGTCGGTTTTATCGAATGTGAGGAGCATGTTTATTTTCTGTAAAATCTACATCTCCGGTGCAAGAGGAAGTCGCCGCTGTAGCGCATTGATCAAGGATCGAGGATCAGGGATCGAAGATCAAGGATCAAATGGAACATATAAACTCACGCGATATGGATTGTGTGAATGTTTAATTTCTGTTTTTATAATTTCTGCTATGCATGTGATGAATGGTGAATGTTAGGATGTAGATAAATTTTAATATGCATGATAAACTAAAATTCAAAATCACATGTTGATAAATGAAATTGTCCAACAAAAATTAAGATTAATTTTTCCTTCTTATTTCATCTACTAGCAGTCATTGATCGAGGGATACTCTGCTCGCCCTTAGCGGGAGATAGCTCCCTCTATCTTTGGGAATAGTGGGAGATATAAAGGTTGTCTGTTGTTGTGCCACAATTAAATGTATGAGGTGTGTTTCACCCTAGTGAACCCCAAGTATGTTTAGTTGTGAATACAATAGATAAACGTATCTCGTATCAAATGAAAATAAGTTTTCTTAACATTACCTAGAGCCCTCGCTCGGTTTTGGGAAAAAGTTTTTCTTACGAGGATAGGTCGCATTCCCTCATAATTAAAACGACAAGAGTCACAAAAGTTTGAAGATGCTAAATGTTGCTAAAATTCAAAAAGGTTGTGATTAGAAAATGTTTTTTCTTACCTTGATGTTGTAATGTATTCGATAGCCCTTAGCTAGTCTATATTACAATTGATGGGATCTTGGATTACTGCATTTACGGGCAAGATTTTATTTGCAGTATTTACATCATATTCGATATATATATGTATGTATGTATTAAAACATAAAATTGGCATTAAAACCTATATAATTTATTTTGTAGAAATGTCAAATATCCAACCAATTGTGCGATCTATGATCGAAAAGAACCCTTTGCAAAATGATGGCTCAAACTTCATGAAATGACAACTCAATCTCAATATCGTGTTGAGGTTTGAAAAACTATCTCATATTTTGGATGGTGAAATCCCAAAATTAAATGAGAAGGCAACCGATAAAGAGAAAGAGGTGATAGCCAAGTGGGAAGACCAAGAGAACCAAGTTCACGGTCTTATACTAGCATCCATGGGTGACTCGCTTCAAGCGAAATACTTGGATTCAAAACCCAAGAAGACCATGGAGGCTCTAACCAAGATGTTCATGGATAGTGCCCGAAAGGAGCGCTATAAGACCATCATCGCACTCACAAGGTGCCATATGGCGGAGGGAACATCGGTATCCATGCATTTTCTCACGATGCAAGGATACCTTGAGAAATTGCGGTTAAATATAAAACGATCAATCAACCGTCATGACCTGATCGGCGTTGCCCACTTTGTCGATAGTAGGAGAGACGAGATCCCCGGATCTTGGCTCACTTCCTGGGCTTTGTGGTCCTCGTTGTAGGGAGGTGAGGCGTGTTGAGGCTGTGTGACCTCGTAGTTAGGCGTCGTCTAGTTGTAAGGACCTATAGCGACCTTAGGATTGCTTGAGCCTTGTTTGCTTGTGTGCTTCTACCTGTACCCATCCGTCGTAGCATAAGGACTTCTTCCCTTCTCTCCTGAGTCGTTCTTTCTCTACTGTGTTCCCCCGTCTTCTCCTCTACGCACATTCTTTGTTAAAAAAAAAGAGAAAAAAAAAGTTTTTGTTTTGTGTGTGTGCACCTTTGTGCATGCTTTCGTGGACACGAGACGAGAGTGGTCGTTTGACGAGGAGCGTTGTCAATCCGGCCTCGGTCATCGATTTCTCGACACCTCCCTCCTCTCGTGTCGCACGTAGTTCGGGTCCAATGGCTGCTAATTTCCGTGAGGAGGAGCAGTTGCTGGACCCGCCTGCTCCACCTGTTCTTGCAGTTGTCGTTCTCATACCTCTTCGTGATTGATGCTACCCGAGCCGTACCGCTCTACCCTCATGCATCGTATTACCAGAGGCTAATGGGAACCATTTTGAGGTTAAGCCTCAATTCATTTCCATGCTCCCTCGCTTCACTGGGAAAGGTGACCCCTATATCTTTCTCAGGGAATTTGAGGAGGTCTGTGCTATGTTCAAGCTGCAACAACTTAGCACAGACTCCATCCATCTTAGGCTCGTTCCTTTTGCACTAAAGGATGACGCCAAGAAGTGGTTGTACAGCAACCAGGCGAATTCCTTTAGGACTTGGGATGAGTTTCAATCTGCATTCCTCAAGAAGTACTTTCCTAATCATCGGACTCAAAAATTGAGGAACGAAATCAATTCGTTCTATCAACATGAGACCGAACCATTTCATGCATATCTTGAGAGGTTCAAAGAGCTACTATCCTCGTGCCCTCACCATGGCATTGAGTTGTGGCGTCTTTGTCAGATTGTGTATGAGGGTCTTCACATCCCGTCCAGAACGCTCCTTGAGTCCATGTGTCAAGGAGAGTTCTTGGGAAAGGATGAAAGGGAGGCATGGGCCTTCCTAGAAGACCTCGCTGAGAAAACCATGCAGTGGGAGAGTGTGAGGGAACCACCTGCATCATCTAGTATAGGAGCGAGGATCGCGAATGCAAACTCGACTAGATCTGGTACCGCATTTGCTATCGATACCACTACGGCCACCGAGGCACGCATGGCGGCCTTAATGCGCCACCGCATGGATTCGATTGAGCTCCAAAACCAACAAAGTGCACCTTACATGTCCACATCTGGTCCAGTTCCCTGTCATTCATGTGGTAGGATAGGTCATGTAGAAAGCGAGTGTGAGTCCATTCCTCCTGAGATGGAGCGTGTCAACGCCATCTATGATAGGGCCAGGAATGACCCATACTCATCATCTTATAATCCTGGATGGAGGAACCACCCCAATTTTTCATGGAACCAAACTAATGCCCCGGGTGGTCCTCCAAACTCCTCTAGACCACCTTACCAATCACACCAACCTCCCATGCATGCGCATTCCTATCAGCCTCCCCAAGCGCAAACCACCAATCAATCGGGTTTCCCAAATTCCAACAATATGGAAACCCGATTCAATTCGCTTGAGACCTTGACTCGTGGGCTTGAAAACTCAATGAAAAATTTTATGTCAACCACGAGTCAAGTTCTCACTTCAAATCAGCAGACCATCAAATCTCTAGAGCTTCAGATGGGCCAATTGGCTCAGTCTGTACATGAAAGAGAGAGAGGGTCTTTTCCTAGCCAGCCTGAGGCTAACCCCCGCATGTACCAACAACAACAAATGCAAAATGAGAATGTGGTACCTCGGGGGAGGCAAGTGAACCATGTGGAGGAACCTGTTCACCATGTCAATTCCATTGTGACCTTAAGGAATGGAAAACAGGTTGACAATCACATTTCCTTGCCACACCCACCACCATCTATGCAGCCCCCCAGTGGGAATGGTGGTGAAGAAGAAGCTGAGGGTGAGGGTAATACACCAAAGCTTTATTCTCAGGCACAGCAGAAAACCTACCTGCCAAAAGCTCCATATCCAAGTAGGTTAAACAAAAAGCAGAGTGACAACATGGACAAGATAGTAGAGGTGTTTAAGCAAGTAAAGGTTAACATCCCCTTGTTGGATGTCATCCAACAAATACCTCAATATGCCAAAGTGTTGAAGGATCTCTGCACAACCAAGAGGAAGACCAATGTTCCTAAGAAAGCATTCTTGGCTGCAAATATCAGCTCACTTTTGTCCAATCCTACCTACACAAAATACAAGGACCCTGGGTGTCCTACTATTCAGTGTACAATAGGGGACACTAGATTGAGCAATGTTTTGCTTGATTTAGGATCAGCGGTCAACCTCCTCCCATTCTCTGTTTATCAACAGTTGAACTTGGGAGAATTGAAACCAACTAAGATCACCCTCCAACTGGCGGATAGATCCATTCGTATTCCCATGGGGATTATCGAGGACGTGCTTATCAAAATTGGAGATTTTATATTTCCAGTCGATTTTGTGGTCCTCGATACCAATCCTGTTGCGAACACCCACTCTCAAATACCTTTGATTTTGGGTAGACCATTTCTGGCAACCTCCAATGCCTTGATTAATTGTAGAAATGGTCTCATGAAGCTCTCATTCGGTAACATGAGTGCCGAGTTTCATGTGTTCAACTCTGGTAAGCAACAGGAACCCATGGATGAACCTTTAAATCTAAATCTCATCCGCCAATTGGAGAAAGCACCACAAAATCAACGAACACCCCTAACCCCAATGCAACCCATTGAGAATGTTCGTGGGCCCAGCGAAAACTCATTGCCTGTCTTCGCAATGCAACAGAGTGAGCTGGCCTCGAACATGAATGTCCAAAGGGAGTGTTCGTTGCATGATTCAGTTGAGAGTACTAGTGAGAGTGAGACACCTCATCATATGCTTATACCAGAAGGTGTCTCTACCTCATGTCCCATGGCCATTGAGCCATTTGAGCTTCATATTGACTCCAACAAGGACCCACCTATGACTGAGCTTATGCTTGATGATCTAAATGATGGTGGGAGGTCCTTGTTGGATGACTTGGGGAGAAGCCCCATTCTTAGTGATGCAAGTCTGCTGCATCCATCGAATGAGCTTGAGGAACTCATTCCGATGCACCCACCTATTGGTTGGAGGGTTTTCTTCGATGAGCAATTAAACCCTAGTGAGGCAACACAACTTCATTCTTTGTTGTCCACACCCAACCAATATCATGAGGGGTTCGAGCCTTTCAGCTTTGACCTTTCACCTCTCATGACACCTCAGAGTACCAGTGGAGTTTGCCCATCTCGGCAAGTCTCTGGTCCTCCAGACTTGATGTTCCCATTTGATGTTCCTTGACCAAATGATTATGAGAATATCTTGGTTGATGTATATATCTTAAAAAAAGTGTGTAATAAAAGACTCCTTCAATGAGCATCGATTGTTGTGGGCCCCAACCCTTGTGTACTTGGGCCCAATCTCTTCACGTATTTATCTCCCTTCTTCAGCTTCTCACAGGTTTTGAGGGAATTTTGGTTTGTGTCCATCAACATGACCCTGAACGTCCCTTTGTACTTCATGTTGGTGAGATATTTCCTTTTTCATGCATGTATCCATGTAGTATCTTGTTCACATTCATTGAGGACAATGCATGAAGTAGGTGTGGGGGGTGTTTTACGTGTGTACATAGTCGAGTCTTTTTCCTTTGGTTTTATTTTCTTTTGTTGGTACTGCTAGGGTCATGTTAGTGTGCCGCATTTAACATTGATATATCTGCTTGCCATGATCCTTGGGTGACTTGTCTTCTTTTGCTTGCCGAGTGCTTTAAATTTTCACATTTCTTTCAAAATCTTCATGTGTTTGCGAAAGAAAATGTTTTTGTGGGTTTTGCGTGTGTTTAGCATGTGCAAAACCGTTGAGAGGCAAAGTAAAAAAGAAAAGCTCCCAAAATTGTCTTGAACTTGATGCATTAGGATTTCTAGTTTACTGGCTTTAGGTCTTATCGAGCCGTTAGGATGCACCCCGGTTTTCCCTCGGGGGGCGTGTAATCATAGGGGTTCAGTACTCAAACATTTAAAGAAGTCCACCCTGAACCTAGTGAGTCAAATAATTCGTGTCTTTTAGTATAAGGAAGTTTGTCGTAGTCAAGGGCCCTTAATCTCTTTTTGTGAAACTTAAGTGTAGGGGTTTTGGTTCCCATGTAGATAAATGAATAAGTGGTGTTCTCTCTTCTCGCACGGCTCCTATCACTCGGGAAAGTAGGTCTGAGGGGACTTTGTGCCTGGTGCTTTCGAGTCATCTGACTTGGGATGCACCGACCGAACTCCCGTTACACGGGTGGTAGGGATCGCCCTATGTGGGGATTTGGGGGAAGGTGTACGTGATAGTGTAAGTCCTCATAGGCAATGATGCACGAAACCTGACCCTGGGAGAATCAAACACCAACCAATAAAATGCTCCAAAGAAAAAGAAAAAAAAAGAAAAAAAAGAGTCAAATAAGAACCAAAATGGACTTTACACATTGTATCACATTCAGAAGTTAAGGTTGCCCATGTCTTTCACTTAAGTCCTTAACTAACTTTCACGAATAACTCATTAGGCTAGGTGTGTGGACGGATTACATATATAGAGTCGACCCGTAGTATTACCGCATCCCATGATCGACAAAATAAGTCCAACGAGTCGTGTAGCTAGATTGATTAATGCATCTTGTTCGGATTTTGTGGGTATATCCGCTGAAAACCCTCAGGAGACAACACTCCTCCTCCTTGGCAACAGGGAGGTTTAACGGCTTGTTGCACGTGCTAAGTGCAACCGTGATTCCTACGAAAGTGAGTTAGGATTTCTTGTTTTTCGCATACTTTTCTCTTTCTTTGTTTTGCTCGGGACTAGCAAAAGTTAGGTGTGTGGGTATTTGATTGACATCATTTCATGCTCATATTTGTATCTTATATCCATTATCTTTCACCTAAACAATGCTATGTCACGAGTTTTATGTTTAGTTTTCAAGAATAAATAGGTTTGAAGAGATGAAACATAAAAGGACCCAAAAGCTGGGAAAAAGGACTGGATTGTGAGATCTAGGGACCAAGATGCAAGGGAGAAGGACCTGATTGCAAGACAGAAGGACCTAAGAGCAAAACAGAATACTCCACACCATCATGGGGAGTATTTTACCAATTCGATTCGGGTCGGAGCTCCAACAAGTCAAGTAACCGCATCAAAGACCAACAATACCAGAAAGAAAAGCCCAAAACAAAAATGAGCAGGATCTGAACCATATAGACCGCTAATTGGCGGTCCAAGACCGCTAATTGGCGGTCCATTTTGGCCCAAATCCGCTCAAATTCCTCCAGCACATGTATTAGAGGATGTTTAGGCTATTTTTGGTATCTGTTTAGTCCCACATCGGGGGATTGTCCCGGTTTGCCTTTTTCCATGGCTATAAATAGAACTCTTCACCTTCCATTGTAATCACTCCATATTTTAAGTGGCTATTCTTCATACTAGAAGTGAGGCCTTGAAGCACACACTAAAGTAGGAGGATGCTACTTTTAATGTGAGTCATTTTATCAATAAAGTTTTGTGTTTCTTTCATTGTTGGTTTTATGCTTCTTTTATTGTTTATGCATGTTTTAGTTTAATCGTCTTTTAATTCTAGCTTAGTTTTAATATGCTTTCTTTGCTTAGTTTAATAATTAGTGTAATGTTTAGTGAGTAGTTTCATCCCCTTTGGGGGGTGGAGTAGATGTACATACATGCATTAGAGAATGGGATGAATGCTTTAATTTCAATGTGTTGATTAAACATGAATGTATGCTTGCTTGTTTAGGATAGAATTTACAACTTGATGAGTTTTGCCAAAATGATTAGACACCTCTCATGCTTGTTTAGGTTCTGAAATAAACATCTTGCATATGTAAATGTTAATCAACTAAGTTGGTGAATAGATTGATAGGTTTTGCCATAACATTTAGACACTTCCTATGCTTGATAAACACCACCTTCATGTGCTTAAAGAATGTATTCTACACCCACATCTTTGCATGTGTGCACTCACTCCACCCCTTAGGGGTTTTCCATTCCTGAAATTCCAGCATTCTTGTTTTGTTCTTAGCTTAGTTCTTATTTCATCGTTTGTTTGCTTCTTTCACATTTCATACTTCTTAGCGTAGTGTAGCGTAGGTTAGCATAATCAATCTTTCTCTTCCCTATTTTGCCACTTGATTTATGATAAACAAGAGGCTGCTCACCTCCCTGAGGACGACCCGTACTTGCCACCGCTTCATCGCGGCCGTGCACTTGCAGTTTTAAATAAAACGTTCAACACTAACCATCTGTGTTACCTCATGTTCAGCTCCTTATGAGAGAATAGACACTTCAGATTGTGATGGTCTGTGAACACCACAAACTGCTCGGCATACACGTAGTGTGTCCAGATCTTCAGCGCATGAACTACCACCGTTAACTCCAAATCATGGGTTGGGTAGTTTCTCTTATGAACCTTCAACTGCCGCGATGCATAGGTCACCACCTTATCATGCTACATCAGCACACAACCCAGTCTAGTCCCTGAGGCATCGCTATAGATCACAAAAGCCGCCACTACCACTTAGAGTGTCAAGATCAGGGTAGTCGTCAACCGTCTCTTTAGCTCTTGGAAGCTAACGTTGCATTTCTTGGACCACTCAAACTTAACCCCATTTAGAGTCAAGGAGTTCATTGGCGACACAATTTTGGAGAAGTCTTTGATGAAATGCCGGTCATACCCGGCTAACCCAAGGAAACTTTGAATTTTAGCCACTGATGTGGTGTCCTCCACTACAACATTGCCTCAATCTTATCCGGATACACCAAATGCCATCCTTAGACACGATGTGCCCCAGAAATGCCAATTGATCTAGCCAAAACTCGCATTTCGAGTACTTGGCATACAACCACTCCTTCCTCAAGATGCCCAACACAATCCTCAGATGCCTTCTATGTTGCTCTCTATTTGGGGGGTAAACTAATATATCATCCACAAAAACAATGAAGAATTGATCCAGGAATGGCTTAAAAATTCGGTTCATCAAATCCATAAAAGCTACGGGTGCATTCATTAGGGCAAAAGGCATGACTAGGAACTCATAATGCCCGTAACGCGTCCTAAAGGTAGTCTTCTGCACATCACTCTCCTTGATCCACAACTGGTGATAACCAGTTCGTAGGTCAATCTTAGAGAAGAACATCACCATCTACAGCTAATCAAACAACTCATCGATCCTTAGTAACAGGTATCGATTCCTAATCGTAACCTTGTTCAGCATACGATAATAAATACACATCCGCATGAACCCATCCTTCTTATTCACAAACAAGATCGACGCTCCCTAAGGTAAGACACTCGATTGAATGAATCCCTTCTCAAGAAGGTCTTCCAATTGCTTCTTCAACTCCAACAGCTCAACAAGTGCCATGCGATAGGGTGCCTTTGACAACAGCTCAGTGCCAGGCAACAAGTCGATGGCAAACTCTATCTCTCAATGCGGAGACAAACCTTCGAGGTCATCTGGAAACACATCTGGAAACTCCCGCATAGTCTCGAGTCTCGACATCCTCCAGATTCAACCTCAGCTCCTCTAATAGATCCACGCCTGCCATGAAGGCATCACAACCCTGCTGCAGCAGTCTGTGCCATCCACACAGAGATGGTTACACGACCCTCTCTGTCATGCACACCCTTGATCACTAAAGTTGTTTTCCCCATTCACAAAATCTCGATCTTCTTTTCGTGGTAATGAACTCGCACGTTGTGCTCAGACAACCAATCCATACCAAGGATCACATCGAAGTCTCACAATGGCAGCAACATCAAGTCAGCTGGAAAGCTCTCCTCCTCTGACTCCACTATGACTTTAGGCAATAACTCCGAACCTCTAGTACGTCACCCAAGGATGTACCAACCTCTAGACAGAAACCCAAACTCTCGGGAATGCGATTCAACAACCTCGTAAAATTCTCAGATATAAACGAATGAGTGGCCCCATAGTCAATTAAAATCCTAGCTACATGGTCGGCGATGATAAGAGTACTTTCCACTACTCCTAGGGTCACCGCTGCATCCGCAACTCCCATCGCGAAAACCCGCCCAGAAATGCGTTGTTGCTGCTCAGGTGCTCTCATAGTGCCCCCAGTCTCGGACTTCCGTGTTGGGCAGTCCCGTAGAAATTGTCTAGGGTCACCGCAACCGAAACAACCCTTCTTCTGACCCCTGTTCCTAGACTCTCCTCGCCTACCCGGGCAATATCTCAGTCGATGCCAAGTCTCACCACAGCCATGACATATACTTGTGAAAGTATCGTAGCCATGACCATGGTGAAACTTCTTTCAACGACAGCAAGCTGCAACACTGCCCTCAGATGATGGCCTCTCAAACTGCCTCTGTCTCTTGTCCGGGTGTCCCCCAGACCTGCCCCTACTCAGGTCTTTGCTCTTCCTCTGGTCTCGACTTTGGTCCTACACACTTAGGCAAATTGGACTTGATATTCATGGTTATAGGTTAAAAGATTGCACTTAGGACACTTGAAAAACTTGGGCTTGAAAAATGTGCGGGTTGAATGCCTGCTATAGGTTGTAATGATTTTTTATGTTATTTAAAGGTATAATAGACGTCGGTCGTATATAGCCGACGCCTATATAGCAGGGCATAGGCGACGAGGAAATATACGTCGGGTACTTAGACCGCAAAGATTCGTCGTATATACCCCTGTATATCCAACGTATATGGATTTTTCTACACGATGGCCTTGTATGTAGTTGTATGGAATCCATGGGATAAGGCGGCTAAAGCGTTGCGTGACTTCAATAGTATGGTATTGGTTGGATCCGTTGCTTTTGAGAAACTTGTCACACTGAAACCTGGTGAAGAGTGGACGACAAAGCAAATCTTACCCTATTCTCCTTCCTGCTATGACAACGACGAGATTTGATCCTTTGATTTAGGTTCCAAGGGTGAAGAATTATTTATTCTACTACTTTATTTAGGTTTTGGTCTTGACTATCTCAAAATAAATAATTTCCTCAATTGGTTGCTCAAAATAGAAGTCGACTGGATAAATGAACTCTCCCACTTTGATTAGCACATCTTCCACCACACCCCTCGGTTTCTTCATAGACCTATCAGCCAATTGAAGAGTGGTTTTTGTTTGTTTGTTTGAGGTCTCCAAGACCGAGGTGGACGTAGACAGAATATGGCAGAAGATTAACAGATGCACCAAGATCCAATAAGACTTGATATATGGACACATCACCAATCACACAAGAGATAGTAGGACAACCAGGGTACTTGTATTTGACTTGCATGGGTTGTGCCAACAAAGAACTCACATTAGCCGCAAGAAAAGCTTTCTTTGGAACATGAGTTTTTCTCTTCTTGGGGCATAAGTCCTTGAGAACCTTGGCATAAGGTAACATTTGCTGAATCACCTCCAAAACAGGAATGTTCACCTTAACTTGCCGAAACATCTCAAGCATCTTGTCATGCTGATCCGAGGTTTTCTTTTTAAGGTGCTCAGGGAATGGAGCATTCGGGGCATAAGAGTGTTGTGAAGGAACCTCAGAATTATGGTCCAAAGAAGCATGAGTGGGGACCTCAAAATCTGACTCCTTCGACATAAGAGGAGACAAGGGGACCTCAGGGTTCGGCCCCATTGTCGAAGGAAATGTAGAAGGAACCTCAGGATCATGCTCCTTCCTGGAAGTATTGGTGGAGGGAACCTCAGGATCTGGCTCCCTCAGAGATACATGTATCACCGCAGGTGTGGTGACACCAGGAGATGGTGCTTGCAAGGAAGGCACCCCAATGTGGTTGTCCACCTCCTTACCAGACCTCAAAGTATGAATCACATTAATATGATGGGTCGGTTCAGAGGTAGCATGAGCCATTGGTGGCCTTCCTTGAGAATGGGTACCCCAAGGATTCACCTTGGGTTGACTCGATAACTGGCCCTTCTCGCGTTCATGGAGCTGATGAGCCAACTGGTTAACTTGCATTTCCAATGCTTTGACCGAATTGTTGCTGGCCGCAAACATGGATTGCGTGCTCTGTATGAACGCTTGAAAGGTTTGTTCAAGAGTGGGGTCCTTCGAGTCAACCCGTTGGGGTAGTGGAGTTTGGTTAGAATAACCCGACGATGAGGTCTGAGGAGGTTGGTAATTATTGTTCTGCGACCTTTGATGTAGAGGTTGGTAGGTCGCCGATGGGCGTGAAGGTTGATAAGGCGGAGGTTGAGGTTGAGCGTGCGAGCTCTGACCGTTACCCCCACTAGGCCCCCAAGAGAAGTTAGGATGGTTACACCATCCCAGGTTGTAGGAGTGACTATACGGGTCGTTACAGGGCCTCTGTTGATACATCGCATTTGCATGCTCAGTATGCCTTAGAGAGTAAGCGCATTCCAAGTCATCATGGCCTGTAAGTCCACACCTACCACATCCGGGAGTAGCGACCTGAGATACAGGAGCTCGGTCCAACTCTAAACTCTCAATCCTACGCATGAGAGCATCCATTTTCGCCTCAGACACGATAGTTGACTCAACTTGATATGATCCAGCTCGACCAGAAGACCTGGCGGCTGGTGGCTCTCTCATGGTGTCCCACTCAAAGGTACGTTCAGCCATCAATTCAAAAGTGTCCCATGCCTCATCGATGGGTTTCATTTGGAAATCACCCTGACACATCGACTCCAACAATGTGCGGGTGTTGTAGTTGAGGCCCTCATAAACAATCTGGCACAACTTCCAAAGCTCAATTCCATGATGAGGGCACTGCAAGAGAAGGTCCTTGAACCTCTCAAAGAAAGTATAAAATGATTCGGTCTCAGTCTGATACATTTAGTGTATCTAGTGTCGTATCTGTTGAGTCTTCCGTTGAGGGAAGAAACTCTTCAGAAATACGGTCACAAAGTCATCCCAAGACCGAATAGAGCTCGCCGGGAGGCTGTACATCCATTTCTTCGCGTTATCCTTCAACGCGAAAGAAATCATCCTCAACCGGACTGAATCCTCATCAAGTTGTTGAAGCTTGAACATGGAGCATACTTCCTCGAATTCACGTATAAAATTATACGGATCCTCCTTATTGGTAGTGAAGGTAGGAAGCATGCTCACATATTGAGGTTTCAGCTCATAGTTGTTCCCGCGAGCTGGGGGAAGAACTATGCAAGAAGGTTGCGTGGCCCGAACAGGATGGGTCCGCTCCCAAAAAGTCATCGGTCTATCCTGTCAAGGTAAAGGTGGTGGTGCACCAAGAACTCAATCCTGACCGAAGCCCTCTTCCTCTCGAGTCAGAGGAGGAGAAGGAGGTCTACGTGGTGGTGGGAGCGGACCGAGGTAATCCATGTATGGACCCCGGTCTCCCCCGTCACCACGAGAAGACTCGGCCTCACGCTCCAAAGGAGCACGAGGCGGAGATGGTCGATCCCCAAGACCGTCCATCTCAGAAAAATGCACTCTCTCAAGTCGAGCGCTCTCACCAGAACGAGCCCAACCTCGCATAAAATGCTCAACTCGACTCTAAAAACACACAACAGAAGGTGTACTCAGAGGAGGAGACTACTCGTAGAAAATAGATGAGGAGAGGACTCAGATGAGGAGGGAAGAATCCTAGAGCTAGTGTGGGTAGTGGGTGAAGGTAGAAGCCTAATCTAGCAAGCACGGCTCACAGAACTTAAGGCTATGGGTCCTTAGGCTAGACGACGCCTAACTCGAGATCCCTAGTCTCGACACGCCTCGCCTCCCTACAAAGAAGACCACAATGCCCAGCAAGTGATACCAGATCTGGAGATCCAGTACCTCCTACTATCGACAATGTAGGCGACGCCGATTAGGCCACGACGGTCTCAACTAAATCACTATCCTAGTGCGTCCGAAATCCTAGGGCCAATGTCTACTTGTTTTTAGATTAAGACTTGATTAATAGTGATTTTTGGGGCAAAGGAAAGGGTGATGAAATTGCGCACCTTATCTTTTATGGGACAACCCCTCCTTAGTAGTGTTTTGATCCTAAATCTAGCAATCAACGCTCCAATCAAACGCTCAACTCACTCTTGTCCTGATGCAATTCCTACTAACTAATGCATGGTCATACAAGATGCATGAATGAGTGTAGGAAATGCGTACCTCACGCCAGCGCTCAACAACTGAAAATAAAGCTAAAATAAAAGACAACTACGTGCCTAAGTCAAGTACATGATGCATGACCTAAACAAGTAGGAATGCCTAATCTTTTGCTTTGGATTTTAAGGTCAAGTTGATTAAAGGGGATTGATTTAATGATCTGGGAGAAAACTACAAGTCAAAACATTCCAAATTGTGCTCCCAGGCAACTACACTGAAGCAAAGAACAACCAGAACAAATTTGAGAGCAGAAGCAGCTCACCAAGCCGCCAATTGGCAGTTCCAGACCGCTAATTGGCGGTCAGTTTGGTGCTTCTGTGCCTCCAATTTTGCCAGTGGCCTCCCCTTGAGCTTTAGGATCCCTGAAACCAACAAAAACTAAAAACAAAAAATTAAAACCACTCGAATCGTCCAAACCAAAGTCTGGACAAAACACCTCCCCGGCAACGACGCCAAAAACTTGATTGATTCGTTTTATATTAACCGCAAGTGCACGACCGCGTTGAAGTGGTGGCAAATACGGGTCAATCCACAGGGAGGTGTGTCGACTTTAGTTTGTTCGAAAGCGAATGGGAAAGAAAGGAGAGAAAGATTGATTACACTAAACTACACTAAAATGCAAAAAGAAATGGAAGATAAGCAATAAAACTAAACCTCACAGAGGGTAGAGAAATAATGTGAATAGAAAGATGTGTGTGTGTGTTCAATTATGCTCCTCACAACATGTAGTGCATGAAATCATAAAACTAAATCTAACAAATAAGATAACACATATCATTAAAACATACAAGACAATAATTGGAATTAAGCTAAATGAACTAATGTATAAAGACTAGACCCTACTATGCCTCCACATGAATTAAGATAACACATTATCATTAAAACATACAAGACATTAACCAAGGTAAAGGCAACAAGAGTACATACACTACAAATTGTGTTTCCAATATTAATTTCATCCATATCCTCACCTTATCATTCCCCGTAAAATAGGTTCACTAATCTCAGCATAAGCTAAGCTTCATTCAAGAGCATTAGCATATCAAAGATAAGAGTGAAATCCCATTAGATAGTTATGGAAATCATATAAGGCTCAAGGGATTAAGATAACACACACCTAATACACCACATGATCATATCACATATTTCTCCACCCCCAAATGAGGATGGAACTACTCACTAATCATTACACTACAACCTACATTAAAATGAAACATTCTACTGAAATGAAATTAAACTAAACAAGCAAGGAATATTAAAGAAACTAAAAGGACATAAAACAAAAGAAGCATGCAAGCATATGAAAGGAAATTAAACTAAGAAAGAAACAAGATAACTAAAGGAAAACATCTATTGATATTCACTCAATTACAAGTAGCCTCTCTCCACCAGGGTTTTTGCTTCAAGGTTTTAACTCCTAGTAGAGAGGATAGCCACCAAGAGAGAGATAGGGTTACAAGAGAGGAGGGAGAGTTCTATTTATAACCATAGAAAAAGGTAATCCGGGACAATCTCCCGGTATGGGACTAAACCAAAACCAAAAATAGCCTAAACACACACTAATACATGTGCCCACGAAGTCTTAGCGGATCCGGAGCGATCCAGACCGCCAATTGGCGGTCTATCGGGTCTGGATCCGTCTAGAATTTGTTGTAGGCTTTTCTGGATGTCTTTGT